>CM057382.1:83350000-83950000 GCA_030015415.1 Cynopterus sphinx | reverse complement strand
TAGAATTTAATTGCAGTCTGTTAACAGATCTAGTTGTTGTGTGATTCTTTACATTGAACTAAATTTTACTTCATTATCATGTCCACCCACAACTTTGCTCTCTACAACAATATAGAACATGTCTGCTCACTCTTCTGAAAGACTGACTGCCTTTCAGATAGAGTTGTATGGAAACAGTCTCAATCATTAACTTACTTTTGAAGTAAATGGTAGCTGTAGTGATAGCAGTTAATTACTGTATGTAATCCCAAAATTACAGGCATACAGCCTGTTGGTACATTGTCCACTTTCTATTTCTACTTTTCCCACGGGAAACCTGTGAAAGTGTTTGGAAATCATCCCTCTAGATCTGACAGCTCATAGAGCCTCCCTTTCTACTCTTTCATCTTCCTTTGTCTGGATAAGCTAGTAGCTTCATAGGGAATGTTCCGGTTGGCATCTTATTTATAATACTTATGTTTGCTTAAAACCAAAGACTTAACCCTAAAGTGAAACAGAACACTGGATTTTGGTATATAAAGCCTTTTTATATTTTTATGCTTTGACATCTTTCCAGACCATAAAGTAAAAAGTGTTTACCCTGTTAAGGCAAATCTATAGGAAGTGAGGGAATAGATTTTATATCCTCGATGTGATTGAGTCACCTTAATATTTATATGTACATAAAAGTTATCACAAAAAAGCCCACAGTGGCCTGAACATTTGAAGGCCCATTTACCTCTCCTTACTGACCTTAAAATAGCTGCTCCTGATATTTGTTTATATCAGCTGTATGCAGTGTCAGGAAGTTTGAGTAGCATACTTATTTTGAGACTTCATGAAGAGTGGATTTTGTCATCGGGGACTATGTTTAATCACAGAAAGCCTATTGTAATTTTATTCAATAGGGTCATTCATTTCTGTTCCTGAATATTTCAAGAAGTCTAAATCAATTCAGATACCAGTATCTCCAACCCCCAGATATTTTAGGGCTACTTTTTTGTTTAATTGAATATATTTACTTTTACATATGATTCAAAATAAAGAAGTTAATTAGTATACAGTGAAAAGTTGTCTTCCTACTCATTCTCTCATCTGCCCAGGTTCTGTCTCTAGGTGTTTTTAGTCTTCTGTGTTTCTTTCCAGAATTTCGTATGCATGTACAAGCAAAATAGGTAATTTGCCCCCTAATTTTGGACATACTGTTTTTCACTGCTCCTTTTTTCTCCCTGTCAAATAGCATTTCTCATGGATACTTCCTTCAGCTTTTTTTTTTTTACAGTTTCATAGTATTCCATTGTGTAGACATACAGTACTTTATTAATCAAACACTCTTGGCTGACATTTAGGTTTGTTTCAGTTTTTTAAATTATCTTGCGCAATATGCCCACGTGAAAGTATATCCTAGAGCCAGTCTTAATTTTTTGAGACTGCTACAAATAAAAAACATTGACTGTGATCAAGAGGTTTGACTTTAATTGGTCCATCTATTATTCTTTATTCTGAGATGAGCCTTCAGTTAATGGAGTATAAGAAAAATGATCTTCTTAAATCTTAGAAGTCAAGAAAACTATATTCATTTAGCCTTTTAAGTAGAGAAATTCTATTGCCTACTTACTACCCTTCAGAAATTTGAAGGCATCCTTAACTTCTTTTTTTCTTCCTCCTTTTAACACCAGTCCAGTCAGTCCAATCACCAAATGGTGTGCTTCTTTTATACTAGGACTATTTGTTTTTAACACTTTTCCGTTCCTACTGCACCATCTTATCTGATCTAGTTATTCTCAGTAGGATATATCTGCCTTTAGTCTTTTCTGTACTCAAGTTCGGGGGTCCCTGCCCCTGTGCTAAAGACCAGTACTGATCTGTGTCCTGTTAGGAACTGGGCTGCACAGCAAGAGGTGAGTGGCGGACCAGCAAGTGAAGCTTCATCTATATTTGCAGCCGTTCTCCAGCGCTAGCATCACCACCTCAGCTCCACCTCAGATTTTTAGACATTAGGTTCTAATAATGCAGCAGTCCCTGTTGCCAAAAAGGTTGGGGACCGTTGCTAGTTGACCCTAATACTGATAATGGCTAATATTGAATACCTGCTGTGTACCAGCCACTGTGCTAAGTGCTTTTCATGTACTGACCATTTCAGTCCTCACAACTACTCTATGAGATGATGGTAATGTTTCTATTTCACAGGTAAAGAAACAGGTATGGAGTTTATATAGCTAAGAGACAGTCCCAGTTCTTAAAAAGTTAATGACCTAATTAGGAGAAATAGGAAGCCATTTCTTCAAACTAAAAATATGACACTAGTCCGGAGAAGAAAGGAAAGAGTGGACAGAGAAAAAAGAGGTTTTTACATAAAAGAGAGGAGTGTATGATATAGGTGAATAAATGGCGGTTAGGTGTAAGACACACCAGAAAGAGAGAAATAAAGAGTACTCTAGGAGTGAATTTGCATATTTGGCAAATGCTCTCAGCCAAACTAGTACTGAACTATTGCATCAGATATATTTAAGCTTTTAAAATAATGTTGGTTCCTGACCCCTTCCCTGAGCTGCTCCTGGATTATATGGTGTGAGACAGGGTCTTAAAATCTATTGTGTTATCATTGTTATAAGCTATTCTGATGCACAGGAAGGCCAAAAACCAATGGCTAAAGAAAGAGTTAATATTGATGAGTAGGCCACATTATATGAATAAACACCAAGCTAAAAGTGTTCATAGTTTAAGCAGCAGGCAGTGAAGAGTGAGTCACTGGGTTGGTCAGCAGAAATATATTAAGAGCAAGTGTCTTAAGCAGACTTTTCTGTCAGCAAAATGCAGGAAGGAAAGGCTGCAAAAGGAACCAAGCTAGAAGACAATTACAGGAATTAAGGGTCATAATATCACTATTAAACTCTTTAAAAGGAGTGGATATTTTGTCAGAGCTGCTTTGTTCAGAAATATGAATTAGGGAATTTGTGATCTGAGTGTGAACTCTCTGAAGCTTCAGAATTTTTTACTTGCAAAGAGTAGCAAAAAGTAAGGGACCCATTTTCCAAGTTGAAGAACGTAAGAGTTTACATTGGAGTTACACTTCTGGTCTATGCAATCAATCTTGTATTTTATTTTTGAGAGAGAGAGGAGTACTGTAAGAGGTGATAATGTATGGGAGGCAGTTATCTTTTTTTGACTAACTTTAAATAATCTGGTTTTACCTAACAGCTTATTTATAAATAAGCTCATTTATATAAAACCTTTTTAAAATATTTTCCAATTTAATTACCTACAGGACTAACACTTTTTAGGGGTCTGCCTCACAATGTGATATTTTCAGAGACTGACATAGCAAGGAGGTCAAGAGCACAGATTCTTTAATGAAATTCTGTATTTAAATCCCAGCTTTGCCACATACCACCTGTATGATATTGGGATTTAGCCCACCTTTCTCCCAGTTTTTTCATCTATAAAATGAAGATACGGTAGTATCTACCATAAAATAAGATTGTTAAAAAGATTAAGAGAGATAAAGCCTGGTTCAAAGTAACCACTGAAATTCTAGCTATTACTTAGTAATAAAAATAGATAGTATTTGATTTTAAAAAAATCACTCTTGGGGCAGTTTAGAGGACAGAATTAGAAGAGGCAAGAACAGATATGGGGAGATCATCATCTCAGTAGACCAGACAAGAAGTGATGGTAGCTTGAGAAAGTGTGGGAGTGGAGCTAGAAGTGGACAGATCTGAATGATTATTTAGAAAGTAAAATTGACAGAAACGTCATAATGGGTTAAATAGAGTTGAGTCATTGAGAGAGAACAAAAGGTGTTTTATAAGTTTCTGGCTAAGGCAGCTGCATGAATGGAAACCCAATTTGGTGGAGCTTGGAGGATGTGCCAGGGCTAGATGCTCATGATTTTAGTTTGGGATATTGAATATGTTAAATGTGAGATGGGGTTTAGTCATCTGTGTTTTTAAGAAGCTGCTGGATGGCTCTGCTGTATACCAGTTTAAGAACTGTTGATGTGAAGATTAAAAAAAAACACAGAACTATTGACATAGATAGGTGGAGATTTGAGTCTAAAGTTCAGAGAGGAGGGACTGGGTATAAATTTAGGTGTGGTTTGCATATTGAAGGTAAATGAAGATACAAGTGAGGATGTTAGTGTATAGAGCAAGAAAAGAGGGAACCTAAAATTGACCTTGAGGAGTTCTAAAATTTAAAAGCCAGGAAGAGGGAAATGAACATGTAAAGGAGTGGCTATGTGTTAGAAAATCAGGCAATGGTAATGCACAGAAAACAAAGAATGTGTTTTAAAAAGGAGAGAGTGGTCATGGAAAATGAGAACTGAAATGACCCATTAGGATTAGCAGTGTGGAGGTGTTAAAAGTGACCCTTTGAAGAGCTTTTGAATGATGATGGAGGTAGATACCAACCAGAGGAGTGAATGAGAGGTAGTAAAATATAGGCATCTCTCAAGATGTCAGTTCTGATGGCTGGACAGCGGAAAGGGTTGAAGGAGGAATTTTTTTTTTTTTCCAAAGAAGGGAGAAACTTGATCATGTTTAAGTGATTATGGGTTTACAGCAGTAGAGAAGTGGGTGTTTAATATACAAGAGAGAGGATAGTGGATAAATCACTGCAAGAGCAATGGGATCCAAAGCTCAAGTGAAGATATTGGTCTTAGTTATAAAGGGAGTGATGTTTAATATAATAAGAGGGAACAAGGAAAAGAATGGATATAGATGTAGAGAAAAAAAAAACTGCTGATGCATTGTTTAATGAGTAATGTAGTTTCAGTGACTCATTAAGTACTGTGTTAGTTGTTTCTTTGGAAGTGATTGGAATTGGAACAGAGGCTTCATTTCTATCCAGACTATTCTTGGCCTTGCTCAGCTCTTTGCTGGACTTTTCCCCTTTGGTCACGAATTCTTTTACCTTAGCAGTGCACTCATCCCTTCCTTTTCTTGGGAGTGAGCTCTGGGCCCATGGACCCCAGTGCAATACATCAGCTTAGTTTGAACATCTTGTCTGGATTTCTTTCACTTTTTCCTGAGGCAAGGAAAACTTGTTGACAGGCTATTTTGGTAACCAACTAAAAATACTGTGTTTTTCTTTAGAAATCTAATCTTCTATAATTTTTATTTCTGACAATTGAGTTCTCTAATATACTTCAATAAAAAAATTGGTTTCATTTATTAGAAAATTTTTAAGCTTATACTATGGGCCAGGCACTATAATAGGTACTTGTTATTCTGAATTAAATAAGATATGGCTCCCTCAAGGAACTGGGAAAGACTGATGCTTACATACACACACACTCTGACTTGTTTCTCTTGATAAATGCATAGATTTTAAAATATCTAAATTGGAATCCAACTTCTTTTTGCAAAAAATGGTCAATTTAATACCTCTTTGAGAATATCATTAAAGGGATCTTTAATCTGTACATTATACAACTCAGATGTTTCCTTTTCCTTGACCTGTTTTTTTCTTGCCGCTTCTGTAATTAAAATGCAGAATTTCCTCCCTTACCACCACCATCCAAAGTAGAGTGTCTTACTGTGTATCAGGTCATATTAATCCAGATTCTGTAGATCTCAGCACATATGTGGATTGGTGGTTTTGTGAGTCTAGGAATCTTTCACAATAGTATGTAAAATTGTTGAATGTATATATATAGATTCATGTGGCAGAAAGAATCCTTATTTTTTATGAAATTCTCAAAAGATTTTTATCACCACCAAATATTAAGAAATACACTATTAAAATGTTTATTTAATAGGTTTTGGCTTTTGACTATTTTATACCATTTACTATTTAGATTTTCTCACAGGAGGAAAGGGAAAATGAAAGTGTAGTATTTCATAATTGTACTTCTTAAAATTGTTGATACAATTTTTTATATTAATACAGTTTTTGAAGTTTACATTTAAATCATCTTTTCTCTAGTTATCAGCATTTGTTATAATCATGCTACAGTTTTTGTTGTAAATACATTTTTTGTTTGTCTTTAGTACCAGGACCCTCTGTTGATAATGGCATCAGTATTACCATGATTTTGATGGCCTGGATGATTATTGCAGTGATCTTGTTTATACTGAGACCTCCTAGTCTAAGAGGATCTAATTTAACTGGAAAGCCAACCAGCCCTCATAACGTAAGTGTTGTGGATTAGAAATTCATTGCAGTGGGGTGATGGATGTGGCCTTGTGAAGGGGGATGAGTTTGTCTTGACTGAAATAACTGTATTAGGAAAAGGACAATTTAACTCATGCAGTAAGTTCTTCCTCTGTAATCCCAGTAAATCTTGCAATCCCAAATGGTTTAGTCTTCATGGAATTAAATATATAGAGCAGCATAGTATCCCAAAGTAATTTAAAAATGAATTTCAATCTTAGTCATATGAGAAACATAAAAAATGATCCATTTTATGACAACTTACAGCAATATTTCTCAATTCTCAGTCCTGTACTCCCCACTTCTATCTACCTCAAAATTGATTGCTTGCTTCTCATGCTTCCTGCTCCCTAAATTATACTAGCTGCAGTCCAAATGTTTTTCTCCCCTCTGACTTAGCTATTAAATACAAGTAGAGACACTGAATCTATCTGGCTAAATCATCTTTTCTTCTTGTTTTTCCATCTTATTTCTCTCAAACTCATTTTTCCAGTTTTGTATCATAGTAGATCAGCTGAGTTGGTAAAAGCAGAAGTAGGAATCATTCATATTGATAAATCTTGATAGTTATGATTATAACTATTTTTAAAATCTTCTAAATGAAAAACAGGATTAAGTGGACCCAATAAGGAGTTTTTGGTACTATCTTTAATCGAACGTCCATGAAAGGATTCCTTTTAATAATTTTTAGACCCAGTATTTGTGTGTGTGTGTGTGTGTGTGTGTGTGTGAGTGTCTATGTGAACATATACACACATGGATTTCATTTAGGTATTATCTCTTTGAAAATATTTTGTGATGGACTCACTTGTTAAATTATCCTACTAATTTCCTTCTTCACCCTTCACCTTGTGAAATTTCTAAAATAATTGCTTCTTTTCCCTAATCTTGTGTTTTTAATATAAGAAAGTTCAGTTAGACTAATTTCTTATATAAATATGAAAGCAAACGTGCAATGTTAACTGGTTGGTGCTTTGTTTTTTTTTAGTATTAGAACATGTAGATATGTAGCATGCTAGCTAATTAAGAGGGCATCATTAGTTCTATATAAAAAGTCTTAAATTTATTTTTGTTTCTTGGAAAGAGGAGTACCCGTAAAATATCTTGTATATTTTTTGATCAAGTGCTTTCTTCTTAGCATTTTATTTTTACTTCCTGTGTACAGTTTTATTACTTTCATATCAAAGAGCAACTTCCTTAGTGTTCAGAGCTAAAGCAGTTCAACTAAATAAACTGATGTAGAAGCCATTAAAAAGTGACAGAAATGCAAGATTACAGTCCCCTGAACCTTAGTTCATTGTAGGCCAGCAGTTCTAGGAATAGTAGTCCCACTGCCATAAGAATATGCAAGAAGACATTGACTAATTCCAAGTAGAAAAACTGATTCCTCTCAATGAGAGCCTCATATAGCATTGTCAGAGTAAATAAATGGAATCTTTCTGAAGATTCTTACAAGTGCTGGTCTTTCCTCTACAGTTCAGGTGCTTTCTATTGCAAGTAACAAAAATCAGCTCAACCCAGTTTAAATTAGTGCTTTATTGGTCTATACATCATAAAATCTAGAGATAGGATCAATGTTTAGAAAGTTTAGCAGTGTCATTAAAGACCTTGTTTCTTTCCTCATATCATCAGTTTCACTTCTTTCCAAGGTGGGTTCCATTTGTGGTCATTAGTGCCTGCAGCACCTGGAACCTCAGATGTTCCTATTAGCATAGTGTAGTGAGAAACAAAATTCTCTAGCTTCACTTTAATTGTACTGTACTCAATCATCACCTTAGTAAGAAGGATGAAACCACCTTTATTTGGTTTAAATATCACCCGTAGAGTTGTTAGGGAGAGCAGTTTTACCCACAACATATCATTGTTATACAATTTCACTTTCTTCCATACCACAGAGAAGAATGAGACAAATGTCTGTGAATCACAGTCTCAATCTAGTGTTCCTTCATGCAAAAATATATGAAAAGCCCCAAATAAGAATATGACTTGGGGTGGGAGGATGGGGGGTATTGCTGTTCAGTTCTTACTATATGTGTTAGATTGATTCCACTGGGATATAAGAAGTCAGTTTCATAATTTCTTTCTTTCTTGTGTCAGGGACAAGATCCACCAGCCCCTCCTGTGGACTAACTTTGTGATACGAGAACTGAAAATAATTAACACCTTGCACGACCAAATGAACGAAGATGACTAGAGTACTCTTAATCCCATTAGAACTGTTCTTTTTGCATCTATCTGCAATATGGGATGGTATTGTTTTCATGAGCTTCTAAGAATTTTACTTGCAAGCTTATTTTTGCTTCCGGTGTTATCACCACTCCTAATTACAATATATTTGAGTAAGTGATTCTATAAAAAGTTACATGAGCCCTTTGGTTATCCTAAACATAAACATTCCACTAATTCTTTTTGTAACTGTGATCATAATTTTTATGATGATTTCTGGCCTGATTGAAAGAAATTTGAGACTTCTGCATTTAAATATTTTAAATAGTTTTGATAGATTTTAAAATTACTTTTTTCATAGGTATTTATAGTTATTTGGGGTTGTCAGAGATTGTATGAAAGAAAATTAGAACCACATTATTTGGCAGTTTTCTCTAGTTCTTGGGACTGTGGCAGCCTTTGGAAATTTTACAAGTTACAGCTAAAATCTGTATTGTCTACTACAACTTGTGACTAGAAAGGATGAGAAAAGAAATGAAGTAATTGTTTGCTAAGTTTTCTTATTTGCATAAAAATATACTTAAAAAACTTTGAATAAACATAATTTAAATATGGTGGAGGATTTACAGTCCATTATGTAACATTTGAAGCCACTGTACACTAGCCTTATAAGGTTCATGAAAGGAGGAACATAGTTTATTTTTATTTTGCCTTTGTCAGGTATAATCTGTACATTAATCTCTATTTTAAAAATAGGTGCCTCTCACAAAGCTTTCCTGATCTAACACACTTCCCTGTTAAATGAAACTATCTTATAGTTGTATTGGGGGCCTCTTTGATTACTGACATTTGAATGCTATTTACTTATTTTATTCTTTTCTTTGAAGAAAAAACTTTGAATCTTTTGTTACCCTTATGACTTTACAAATATTTAATGAATTATTGGTTTATTCCAAGGGAAAAGGAGGAATATGAGAAACAAAGATCTTTTTCTGACCCGTACCTCATTGTTGTCGGGTAATAGGATGGACTGGGGTGGGTAGGAGCATTAACACAGGTAAAATTTTGAAATGTATAAAAAGTAAAAGGTTCCATTGTTTTGGTCAGTTTGAAAGAAAAAGAATACAAATGGCATTTTTAAGTCTGCATGACTTACGTGGTTATGGAATTTTTTCCTAGTAAGCGATTGCAGATGATTTATTGGGGTAGAAGATATTTCACATCAATGTAAGGGTTTTTTTCCCTTAGACCTGTCTAGCATTTTATTGTATCGATCTGAGAAATTACTTGTATGAATTGAATAAACTTCTCTATATCATTGTACTGTTTTAATAGAGTCTCTGATACAATTGTGTGATGCCCTTACGGTATATTTTTCTCTTTATTATGATTGCATTTTGGGCCATAAACATTGTAAGGGCTTCATTTCATTATATAATGCATTATGCATTAACTGCTTGCATTCCTCCTGTGCTCTTGGCTTTGTGCTCAACTTCTTGAAATAATATAACCTACTCTTTTCTTTTTTTAGTATATGTGCTGCTGAAGCGAGCACATTATAACCTACTCTTAATTACTTGTGCTAATCAAGCATTGTAACACAGGTAAGTCAGTTCCTGGATAAGTAAACACCATAGAGTTAAGGTTTTTCTTGCCGTAGCCTACTGGAAGCCTTCCCAGCTGTATGGTGTTACAAATATTTAAAGCAGAAAGGGCATGAATGGGATAAGATGGAGCTCACTGCCTAATGCATTTCTTTTTCTGCCCTTGCTCCCTGAAGGCTTGCATGTATATCCTAACAGTTCTCTATGCTGCTCGAAGGGCAATCTCTGGCAGAGACACTGATGTATTCACTGAATCAACAGTTCACAAATAATTGAGAATTGGCTTTGGTAGAAGACATGGCTATGATATGAAAACAATGTCTGCTTTTAGCTAGAGACCTAGAAATCTAGATTTTTATTCCTGGGTCTTCACTTCTGTCACATACACTTAATTGACATTACATCTAGAACGTTAACTTTTTCTTATATGGCCCATCTATTTAGCAACAAAAGTCTTTACTGGAATAGTAAGTCTTGGGTTTTGCTTGTAAAATTTCTCTGCAGTCCTGAAAAAGACAGTGTACTACAGCATATATAAAGTATTACTGTTAACCTAACTAGTAATTTAGATTCTTTTTAATTCTTAAAGCTTCTACATGTAAAATGTTAACATCCTTTATTAAACAGTTTTTTATTGAGCACATTCTTATTCCTTACTTGGCTTGTAAACATTCACCTGTACTATGGCTGCAGTCATAGTCAATCATTTGAAATAATCTGGAAAAAAGAAAGATAAGTCCTGACATTTTAATCACTTTGGACTCTTGAACATTCCACAAATGCTGTTAAGAATTTATTTTGTTTTAGAGTCATTTAATGTTCTTTTATGGAAAATAATGTTTTTTTGCTTCCCATTTGGAAAAAGTTAACATTAGAACTGTGTATAGTAAAAGATTTTATCATATGTCTATCCAAGCACTGTCCTATGGTCTTGAAGTCACATTTTAAACAATTTGCAGAGATTTTCCGAAGTAACTATTAAGTTCAGCTATTTGTGGAATGTGATTGATTTGATAATGTTTATGGAATTACCAAATTCTTATATTTTCAAAGGAACCTTGGAAATTTATCACTCTGAATGAAAGTCTGTCATTCTAAATGAGTTTGTGCTAAAATTTGACCAACTCAACTTACAACACAACTGGAAGGAGAAATGAAAGTTTACAGTTAATGGGTTAAATTTTTGTGCGTATTAGATTTAGTCAACATTATAATATCTCTAAATGAAAAATCATAAGTATTTATTACCATGTCTGATGATTACTTTATTAAAAGCAAAAGTGGTCATGTGATGTACTAAGTATTAATTGCTGTTTTTAAATGTTTAAATCATGCCAAACAAATCATGTCTGTGCCACCCAGGGTTTATTGTAATCTTTTAATGAGTGTTTGGATTGGGAAAAAGGGCTTGTACTATGCACTTTTTATTAATGAATAAAGAGAAGACATTAGTAACACTCTTTGTTTTCTGTTTGGCTTTTGTGAGAAGAGAAACAAATATCTTTTGTTAGTAAAATGTTATTAAACAGTTTTTTTTTGTAAGACTTTACCCTTAACTAAAGACTTTCCTGAGAGAGAACTTTCAGTTATAAGAAAAATATTTATTTATTAGCAGTATGGGCCAGGAAAGTAGGGATTCAGAAGTAGGGATTCTAAGAAGCACTAGGAAATTAATTGCAACTACATTTCTTTCATAATTCTTTTTTATTTCTTCCTAGAATATAGGCTCAAATAGATATTTGCTTTCTGGGACTAATATCCAAGTGTTAATTATTTGAGCAAACATATGTTACCCATAAAGAGCTAGATGCATAACTGTATTGAAAACATTCAAAAGTGAAAATTTGCTTTTGCTCTGTAACCTGGAATTGATCCAGATACTAAAAATCATTAAAACCTATATGTATGTAAAAATGGTAAAATTGCTCTGGCATGATTATGATGTCAGTGTGTGATACTTAAATGTTATTTAAAATAGCAACATTTGTGAAATACATAATTGCTGAAGATAGTCAATGATTTTAATCTAAAGTTTGTTGTGTGTATATATAAGTGGATAACTAGATCCTCGGTAAAACTTCAGTTTTCATTTCATGACTCAATACTAGTACTCCTTCCAGAAAACGGAATTTAATAAAAAAAGTTTTTTGCTTCCTGCCATTACACCTGATGGTTTTCTCAGTTCAGAATCTCAATTTATAGAGTTGACCCCCCCACCAAATGTTTCATAAATACCATGATTATCTCTTATGCTAAGATTTTATTTTCAGTTACAGTTGACAATATTAGTTTCAGGTATAGTGATTAGACATGATTACATAATGATTAGACATTTATGTAACTTACAGAATGATCACCTTGCACTAACATTTTTAAGAACTGGAGTGTTCAGTGTGATCTTTTCTCATGGGGAATCTAATTTTACATATCTTTTCTCAAATGAACTATGTTGGTTCAATAAACATTTTAGCAAGTGTTTATATTGTTTACTGCTTAACTGTTAATGCTTTAAAATGTATACTATTCAGGAATATATTATAGAAATTATTTTAAACATCAGATGCCATATTAAGATGTCTGTTAAAAGGGAAATAGAAGGAGATATCTGGGAGGCAGGGAATATGTAAAAATGAAGAACAATATGTGTAGTTTTAAGAATAAAGCAACTTTGATATAAAGAAAATTTATTCTCTTAAACAAAACTGCTTATTTCTAGGAATTTTAGGACTGAGAAAAGTTTAAAATTTCTGCCATGTTAGAGGCTTTACCTCTTAAATATCTGGTCCTATACTGCTCATAACTTTAGACAGGCTGTGGTTAATGGATTTCAATTGCATTGATTCTATTTATTTTGAAAAACTGAGAATTATTTAAAAAGCACAAATACCTCATAGCAGATTCAGCATTATAGAGTAAGTCTCTTATGTTGTTTTTAAAGAAATGAATCCATCATATAGTCACTCATTATTCAGTAACAAAGGAAGAAGGACTTTCAATACAAAAGGCATTACAGACCCTGACATTAATGTAGCTTTCCTTGATGAATAATTAGTATATGAACATTAAACTTTGGAAGTCTGGATGTCTTAAAAGGGATCCTTTACAATTAATCATCAAGTGCAATTTTATGGTTACAATATATAGAACAGATGTAAATCTAACAGCAGAGCCTACATCTCCAACAAATGGGTTAAGATTTATATCCTTGCAAATATTCTTAGCCTTCATTTTTACTTAACAGCCTTAAAGACTACATTTTACAGTTTTGTCTCACATTGCACCTTTATCAACATCCTCTTAACTTTTCCAGTTTCACTAGCAACAGCTTATTGAAAGCTTTAGCAGTCTCAAGCTTCAAGCATAATTCTGTTAGCCAAAGCTAAATCAGAAAATTTAAGGAAACCTTGGGCTAAATAAAATAATATTGAAAATTAGTTTCTCCATTTAGGAATGGATAGGAATACAATTTTCTCTCTGCAACATCCAAGGAATTTGTTTCATTGTGTCACAATATTTTAAGAATTCAGTCACATAAATAGATGTAAACTGGCAACAGTTACTAGGTTGAATTCTTTGTGCCCTCCCATATTAATTTCTGATGCTAATCTCTGAAAGCATTGAAGATACTCAAGGGTGTTTTTGTTGAAGAAAGCTGACCATTTTTTTATCACTGTAATTTTTATCTGGTTCTCAAGCTTCTATTTTCTTGTATCAATTTGTGTGATAAATAAAAATATTTAGTATTGTCAATAATGTTTTAATCTTGGTAAAAAAAATATTAGTTTTGTGTGAGCCCGAATTAATGTTAAGGCAGCAATTCAGATTTTTAGCTGTTCTCACAAATAAAATATATACCGGAGAATATTGCATATAGTGATAGCTATAGTGATTCTCAAACTCTAATTTGGGGACCCCAAAGAGCTTTTCTTTATATGGATTATACTTACCAAATTTACTGCACCTTCTTGAAAGTTTCTTGATTTTGTTAATGTCACCACAATAATTTTTAGTAAAAAAATTTTACTGTATCCCAAATTTAAAACATTTAGAAGTGTTAGGTATTTTTAAATAATAAACCCAGTAAACGTTAATATAAAATTTTAAATGAAAAAAATAACCATTTTCTGAAATGAAAATTTAGAAGAGTGGCACTGCCTTATGTTTTCCAAATCTCTTTAATGGCTGACTTGATAGAAGAAAGCTGGGTTATCATTTTTCTGCATTCAGTGTTGCAGTGTCTTCCTTTCTTTAGAAACTATGTCAGTTTTCATAAAAGACTAACAGTATTTTGAGCAGCCTATGCCTTGACTAGGGAGCACAAGTTATATGATCCTTGGGTAGCCCATTTAATTCGGAGCCTCAGTTTCATTGGATAAAATACTACTTTATAGCAAGCTGAAGTGAAGATCAAATGAAATGTTTATAAAAATGCTTTGTAAAGCCCAAAATAAATGTTATACAAAGGCCTTTCACCATCCCAACACACCGTCCCTTTTCAAAACTAAGTTGTATGAAAACTATGGATTTAAGACACATCCATTGAATTTTCCATTGGAAAATTCACCCTTATGAGGAATGGACAATAGGACCTTTAGGTCAGTGCCTGGAATATTAAAATCATTAAAGATTAAATACTACATAGTTTCCAATGAAGATTTTTAAACCTTGAAAGGTAAACTGTAAAGCAGATAAATTTTGACTAACACGAATAATTTCATTGTGACAAAGGCTAAACAGCAAACCATTAATTAGGCTAGAGGTTCTCAACTTTTATTACACATTACACTCACCTCGAGAGCTCTGAAAACCATTGATGCTTTGGGCTCACACCTCAGAAATTCTGGTATGGAGTTAATTGGTATGGAGTTGGGTCTAAGCATCTATAAGTGATTCCAGCAGCACTTAAGGATGAGAACCAGTGACCATAAAGAATTCTAAACCTTGTGTTTAGTTCTAGAGATGAAAAACAGAAACAGAAGAAAAATAATTTTCTTCATACTAATTTATTTCTATATATGGGTAGGAGATTAACCGTGTTAAAGAAAAACAGGCCAAGGAAACAAAAAACACTATTAAGGAATACAAGTGGGATTATTACTTCACATGGAGTTGGAGAACAAATTTTGTTAACAGGGTAAATATTCATTACTCAATCTATTAGACTTACTGGCCTTCAGAAAAATTAATTCTTGTGATGGTAAGGTCATTTGTTTTTAGTCCTTGTCCTCAGAAGTTTATATTCTATTTATAAGGTACAAATACAAGAGCTAACAAATAAGATGATTTCAGGGACTGCTAATTGCAAAAAGTTAAAATACAAACAGTCGTGGTGAAAGAGAATTCTGAAGAGAGATTTGACTTGAGACCTGAATGATGCAGGTATGCAAAGATCATGTGCAGTTTTTCAAGAGAAAAGAAGTGCAAAGACCCTGAGATTCAAACAGACTGGGCATTTTCAAAGGACGAGAATAAGGCCAAACGATCAGTATGAGATCAGTAACAAGGTTTAAAACTTGTAGGATCTTGGCATCCAAAATAAGTACTTTGGATTTTATTATGATTATGAAAAACAATGGGGTAGGGGTGGGGGATATATGATATGATCTAATCTATGATTTTTGAATGATTTTTTCAATTACAGTTGACATTCAATAGTATATTATTGTTTATATTATAGTTTCAGGTGTACAGTATAGTTGTTAGACATCATTTATGAAGTACTCCCCCTGACAAGCCTAGTACCCACCTGACACCATATATAGCTGCTACAGTATTATTAACTATATTCCCTATGCTGTACTTTACATACCCGTGACTATTTTGTAACTGCCAATATTTCTTAACCCTTACCCATTTTACCCACCCCAAAACCCACTTCCCATCTAGCAACCATCAAAATGTTCTCTGTACTTATGAGTCTGTTTTTGTTTTATTTGTTGATTTGATCTTTAGATTCCATATATAAGTGAGACCATATGGTATTTGTCATCCTCTGTCGAACTTATTTCATTAAGCATAATGCCCACTAGGTACATTCATGTTGTTGCAGATGGTAAGATTTTATTTTATTTTTTATGGTCGAGTAATATTCCATTGTATATATGTACCCCTCTTTATCCAGTCATCTATAGATGGACACTTGGGTTGCTTCCACATCTTAGCTATTGTGAATAGTGCTGCCATGTAAATAAGGGTGCATATATCTTTTCAAATTTGTGTTTTGGACTTCTTTGAATAAACACTCAGAAGTAGAATTGCTAGATACTAACATAGTTCTATTTTTAATTTTTTGAGGAAACTCTGTACTGTTTTTCATAGTAGCTGCACCAATTTGCAATCTCGCCAACAATTCACAAGTGTTTCCTTTTCTTTACATTCTCACCAACACTTGTTGTTTGTTGATTTATTGATGCTAGCCATTCTGATAGGTGTGAGGTATCTCATTGTGGGTTTAATTTGCATTTCTCTGGTTAATTGTGATTTTGAGTATCTTTTCATATGTCTGTTGGCTGTCTGTACATCCCATTGGGAGAAATGCTTATTCAGGTCCTCTGCCCATTTTTAAAAATTGTTTTTTGTTTTGTTTTGTTTTTTGGTGTTAAATTGTATGAGTTCTTTATAAATTTTGAATACTAACCCCTTATCAGATGTAACATTGGCAGACATCTTCTCCCAATTGATAGGTTGTCTTTTCATTTTGTTGATGGTCTCCATTGCTGTGCAAAACCTTTTGTTTGATGTAGTGCCATTTATTTATTTTTCTTCTGTTTCCCATGCCCAAGGAGATAATATCTATCCTTATATATATATATTACTAAGAGCAATGTTAGAGTTTAATGCCTATGTTTTCTTTAGAAGTTTCATAGTTTTGGGTCATATTTAAGTCTTTAATCCATTTTAAGTTTATTGTATATGGTATAAAAAGGTGGTCTGGTTTTATTTTGTTGCACGTATCTGTCCAGGTTTCCCAACACCATTTATTGAAGAGACTGTCTTTACTCCATTGTATATTCTTGCCTCCTTTGTCATAGATTAATTGACCACATAGGTGTGGGTTTATTTCCTGGCTCTCTATTCTGTGCCACTGATCTATGTCTGTTTTTATGCCAGTCTCATACCATTTTGATTACTATAGCCTTGTAGTATTGTTTGATATCAGGTAGAATGCTACTTCCAACTTTGTTCTTCTTTCTCAAGGTTGTTATGGCTATTCAGGGTCTTTTGTGGTTTCATATAAGTGTTAGGATTATTTGTTCTAATTCTGTGAAAAATGCCAATGGTATTTTAATAGGGATTGCATTGAATCTATAGGTTTCGTTGTGTAATATGGATATTTTGACTATGTTAATTCTTCCTATCCATGAGCACAGTATATGCTTTTATTTATTTGTATCTTCTTCAGTTTCTTTCTTCAGCATCTTATAATTTTCTGAGTAGAGGTCTTTTACCTCATTGGTTAAATATATTTCTAGATATTTTATTTTTTTCTGCATTTTTTAAATTTCCAAAGCCTGTTTTTTTTTTTAATTTTTAAAATGTAGTTTCAAGTAAAAGTACATTGGTTAGACATCTATATAGTTCATAAAACATTCCTCCCAGTTGCAACTTCCCTCCCCTCACCCTCCACCTAGCCAATGTATTATTGCTAACTGCATTCCCTATGCCGTGCTCCCCTTCCCGATGACCAACTATTAACTACTAATTTCTGTTTCTTTAGCTCTTCACCCTATTCTCCCAGTCCCCCAAAACCTTCCTCCCCTTTGTCCACCAAATTGTTCTACATATTTGTGAGTCTGTTTTTGATTAGTTCTTTTTATTCCTTAGATTCCACATATAAGTAAGATCATATAATGTTTATCTTTCTCTGACTTAAACACCTTCCAGATCCATCAAAGCAATATCTTTTTCCATCCCCTTTTCACATGTAAGGATCTTGTTTTCTCTTCAATTCAGTCATTCTCTCTTTTGGTTGGAGCACTTAATTCTTTTCCATTTGAGGTACTTGTTAATAGGAATATAGTTGTTACCATTCTATATTCATGTTTATCTGTCCTTCAACTCGAAATGATAGCTTTGCTGGAGAAAGTATTCTTCGTTGTAGATTCTGGGTTTTCACCACATCAAATATTTTGTGCCAACCCTTCCGTCCTGCATAGTTTATTTTGAGAAATCAGCTGCCAGTCTTATGGGTGTTCTCTTGTAGGTAACTCTCTGCTTATCTCTTGCTGCTTTTAAGATTCTCTCTTTGTATTTAAACTTTGGCGTTTTAATCATGGTGTGTCTTGGTGTGGGCCTTTTTGGATCTTGGTTTTTGGAATTCTCTGAGATTCCTGGGGTTTTATGTCCATTTCCTTCACCAGGTGAGGGAAGTTTTCCATCATTATTTCTTCAAATAGCTGTTCAACATCTTGATTTTCTTCACTTATGATCAGACGAATATTTGGAGCCTTAATAGTGTCCCATATCCTCCTTAAATCATTTTTATAGTCTTGGCCTCTTTTTTCTTGCCATTCTGGTGGAATGTCCTGATTGACTTTCCCATCCTCTAGGTAGGGCATTTGATCCTCTTCTTCATTCACTTTGTTTATTCCTTTGTTTATTTCATTTACTATAATTCTTATCTCAGATAATGTGTTCTTCATTTCAGACTGGTTCCATTTTATAATTTCCATTTCTATGTTTATGTCTTTTTCCTCTTTGTTGAAGTTCTCACTGAATTTATCTACACTTCGCAAAAGTTCAGTGAGTATCTTTATAAGCAGTGTTTTGAACTATGCATCTGTTAGATTACTTGACTCTCTTATACCTAGATCTCTGTTCTTTTTTCTCATGTGGTTTCTGCTTCTTTGTCTTCCCATTTTGGCTGCCTTTCCGGGTCTGTTTCCGTGTGCTAAGCAAAGCTCCTAAGTCTCCTGGTCTTATTAGTGTGGATTTGTGAAGTAGGTGTCCCAGTGGTGCAGTCCAGAGAGGGGTTCAGCTGCAGACCAAATGTAGTCTAAGCCTCTAGCCCTCTGGGGCCACAATTCAGCAAGCAATCCACAGATACTGTGCTTATAGTTGCCTCAAAAGACCACACCGGAAACCAAGGCTGACTCCATTGTGAGTCTCAGCAAGGAGCACCTGGGTTGTGGCTTAGGTGGGGCCATGAGTTGGGGGAAGCTAGGGTTTCAGGGAATCCTCTGGGTGGAGTGTATCCAGTTTGATGACATCACAGCAATGGCGGCGCTGTGTCTGCATACTGGGAGGCAGGAGGGCTCAACAGGAAACAATGGACACCACCGGTACTTCTGTACATAGCGAGCATCGTCTTGCCCTCACTCTGACACTGTCTCTCTAAGTCCCTGGTGCCCCGTTGTGCACAGCCGAATCAGCACTGGTGCTCAAAGCAAGCAGGTCCGTCACAGTGAAAATCTGCTCATGGACGCGGCCCCTTAAAGAGACTTTTGCTGCTGCCACTGCAACTGCCTCTATCTCAGCTGCTCGACACCGGGCAGCCCTGCATCTTTGCCCTGTCCTACCTCCTGCCATTGCAGGCTGATTTCTTGGGTTTCTTCCTAGTTGTATGGCTTGTTCATCTAGATCCCAGGTAATTTTTCCTTGCTGCTGCTCCTTGATTTCGTCACAACTTTGATTTGGTGCCAGAGGGATGAACGGAGCCTCTATTATCTGCCATTTTTTGCCTCCTCCTATTTTGTTTTTTGATGCAATTATAAATGAGATTGTTTTCTTAATTTTTCTTCTTGGTAGTTATCAGTGTATAAAAATACAACCAATTTGTCATTAATTTTGTATTATGCAACTTTACTGAATTCATTTATCAGTTCTAATAGTTTTGGGGTGGAATCTTTAGGGCTCTCTCTATATATAGTATCATGTCATCTGCAAATAATGACAGTTTTACTTATTCCTTTCCCATTTGGATGCCTTTTAATTCTTTTTCTTGTCTGATTGCTGTGGCTAGGACTTCCAATACTATGTTGAATAAAAGTGGTGAATATCGAATGAAAGTGGACACCCTTGTCTTGTTTCTGTTGCTAAGGAAATTGCTTTTAGTTATTCCCCATTAAGTATGTTAGCTGTGGGTTTGTCATATATGGCCTTTATTATGTTGAGGTATGTTCTTTCTATTCCCACCTTTGCTGAGAGTTTTTATAAATAGATGCTGGGTTTTATTAAATGTTTTTTCTCCATCTATTGATCATATGATTTTTTTTAATCCATTTTGTTATATGGTATATAATGAAGGATGTTGAACCAACCTTACATCCCAGGAATAGATCCCACTTATTCATGGTTTATGATCTTTTTAATATGTTACTGAATTTGTTTTGCTAACATTTTGTTGAGGATTTTTGCATCCATGTTCATCAGGGATATTGGCCTATAATTTTCTCTCTCTTTTTTTTTGTAATGTCTTTCACTAGTTTTGGAATAGTTTGAGAAGGATAGATATTAGTTCTTTTTTGAATGTTCTTTTAAATTCGCCTGTGAAGCTATCCAGTCCAGAACTTTTGTTTGTTAAGAATTTTTTGAGTAGTGATTCAATTTTATTAGTATCAGTCTGTTCAGATTTTCCATTTTGTCTTGATCTCAGTCTTGGGAAGAGTGTATGTTTCTATGGATGTATCCATTTCTTCCAGATTGTCCAATTTGTTTGCATATAATTGTTCATAGTATTTTCTTATATAATCCTTTGTATTTCTGTGGTGTCAGTTGCCACTTCTCTTTCATTTCTAACTTTATTTATTTGGGTCCTCACTTTTTTATATATATATATATTAAGCTGCTTAAAGAAAGATTAATTAATTTTGTTTATATTTTCTAAGAATCCACTCTTGGTTTAATTGATCTTTTGTATTGTTTTATGGGACTTTATTTCATATATTTCTGCTCCAATCTTTATTATTTCCTTTCTTTTGCTCACTTTGGGCTTTGTTTGTTGTTCTTTTTCTAGCTCCTTTAGGTGTAAAGTTAGATTGTTTATTTCAGATTTTTCTTGTTTCTTGAGGTAGGCCTGTACTGCTGTGAATTTCCCTCTTAGGACTGCTTTCACTGTGTCCCATAGATTTTGGGTTGTGTTTTCATTTTTATTTGTCTGAAGGTACTATTTTATTTCTTCCTTAATCTCATTGTAAACTCATTCATTGTTTACTTTCATGTTATTTAGCCTCCATGTATTTATTTTTCAGGTTTTTTTTCTTGTAATTAATTTCTAGCTTAATACCATTGTGGTTGGAGAAGGCTTGATATGATTTCAGTCTTCTTAAATTTATTGAGACTTCTTTTGTGGCCTGACATGTGGTCTGTCCTGGAAAATGTTCCATGTGTACTTGCAGCTTTTGGGTGAAATGTTCTAAAAATATCAATTAAATCCACCTGGTCTAATGTGTCATTTAAGGCCTCTGTTTCCTTTTTGATTTCCTGTCTGGATGATGTATCCATTGATGTCAATGGGGGTATTAAAGTCCCCTAGTATTACTGTATTACTATCTATCTCTCCCTTGATATCCATCAATACTTGCTTTATAAATTAAGGCGCCCTATGTTGCATGCACAAATGTTTACAAGGATTATGTCCTCTGTTGGATTGATCTCTTTATTATTATACAGTGACCTTGTCTCTTATTATAGCCTTTGTTTTAAAGTCTATTTGAAGATATTAGTATTGCTATCCCAGCATTTTAATTTTCATTTGCATAAAATATCCTTTTCCATCCCTTTACTTTCAGTCTGTGTCTTTCTATTTGAAATGGGTCTCTTGTCGACAACATATGTATGGGCCTTGCTTTTGTATCCATTCAGCCACCTTTTGTCTTTTTATTGGAGCATTTGAGCCATTTACATTTGAAGTAATTATTGATAGTTATTGCCATTTTATTATTTATATTTGTGTTCTCTTTCCGCATCCCTGCTCCTTCTTTAACATTTCTTGTAATACTGGTTTGGTGGTGATGAACCAAATGTTTAATGTTTTCTCGTCTGGGAAGCTCTTGATTTCTCCTTTGCTCTCTCTTCTCCTTCTGGTACCCCTATGATGTAAATGTTGGTACACTATATGTTGTTTCAGAGTTCCCTAAAGCTCTTGTTATTTTCAATCCTTTTTTTTTTTCTGTTCTGATTGGGTGTTTTCTGCTGCCTTCTTGCCCATGTTGTTCATTCGATACTCTGCTTCATCTAATCAGCTGTTGATTCTTTCTAGTGTATTCATCATTTGAATTGTGTATTAATCATTTCTGACTGTTTTTTTTTATGATCTCTATGCCCTTTTGTACACTTATAATCTTTTTGAAGTTCTCACTGAGTTGATCTATTCTTCCTCTACATTTGTTGATCATCCTTGTATAGCCAGTGTTTTGAACACTATCTGGTAGATCGCTTGCCTCCATTTTGTTTAGTTCTTTTTCTGCAGTTTTCTCCTGTTCTTTCATTTTGGATGTGGTTCTTTGTCTCAGTTTGGCTACTTCTCTGTATTTGTTTCTATGTGTTAGATAGATCTGCTATGTCTCCCAATCTTTGTAGAGTGGCTTTTTTTAGTAGGTTTCCTGTGGGGTCTAGTGGCACAGTGTCACTGGTCACCTGAACCAGGTGCTCCAGGAGTATCCATTGTGTGCCTTTCTGTTGTTGTTGGCATGTCAGTATGTGGGGTTGACCCTCAGGCTGACATGCTCTGGGGACTGGCCATGATCACAGTATGAGCTGACTCCATGGAGTGAGATTCATCCCAGTGAGGCTCTGGTGCCTGCTGTCACCACTCCCTAGGTGTTCCATTTATAGAGCTAATCAGGTGGTGCTCTGTTGTTGTATGAGGGCAGCCACTGGGTGTGTTGGTTCTGAGGCCTCTTGGGAGAGGCTCAGGTGCAGGCCAAGTTCAGCTCTGCCTGTGCCTATCTCAGAGTAAGCTGGTGGAGCTACAAAGCTATCCTTGGTTGGTACCTGCCTGTGGTGGGACCAGCGGTGCATGGAAGAGGTCAATTTGTGACCTAAGGCTTGCTGCCACCCACAGCAGCCCTGGGGCCACTCAGCCAAAGGCACCGGGCAGTCTGATGTTAGTCACCATCTCCCTGGGGCCTGCAGACCTTGGAGAGTTTTTAAAGAAAGTTTGCAGCATTGCCGAGGTGCAGCCCCTGAAAGAGCCAAGTGTGGTACATTAGCTGGATGGAGCAGGAGACCTGGGTGGGGCAAGTGGTGTTCACTAGGTTAATGTAGATTCAGATTGGGCACCTGCCTATGCCTGCAGGCTTTGTAGAGGGACACCTTAACAGGGACAGTGATGGCTGAACCTCCAGCCCTTGCCCTGAATCCACACAATTCAGTTTCTCCCCATATGTCTCTGGCACCTTTCCAGCTACTTTTCCTTTGCTAGAGCTTAGGGTGTTTGTGAGAGTCTATGTTTGGGTCCTTTAAGAGGATGTCTGGGTTTCCAGAAGCCCTCCCTCTCACTGGAATGGGATTCCCTCCTTGTTGATTTTCACAGCCAGCTATTGTGAGGACTCCTCAGCACTGGAGCCCAGTGTGAAGCTGGGACCCTTGCTCCTCAAGCAAGACCTCTGCAGCCAAGGTATTCTTCCCAGTTCTAAACCACTCAGTGTATGGGACCACCCAATGTGGGACAAGCCCATTTCATATCTCTACCCGTTCCTCTGGTCTCCATTTGGCTGCTTCTTTATATCCTTAGTTATAGGAGTTCCATTCAGCTAGTCTACAGATGGTTCTCCAGGCCGATTGTTCTATAATTTAGTTGTAATTTTGATGTGGTTATGGCAGGAGGTGAGCACAGCATTTACTTACTCTATTATATGGACTAGAAACCTCCAAAAACTATATGACTATCTTCACAGTTGCTTTTCATTTAAAGGAAGCACTTTACAACTTCTCTTTGGCATATCTGAATTGCCAGCATTACTCTCTTGTGCATTGGGCCATTATTAAGTAAAATAAGAGTTACCTGAATGTAAGCATTTCAGTACCACCAGTCATTCTGTTAACCCAAACAGCTACTAAGTGACTAAACTGATTTATGATTTTACAGCCTCACTCTAGCTGCTATGTGGAAGATGAACTGTACATCAAGAAGGAAGGCAGGAAGCTAGTAAGTCATTGGAGTCGAGAAAAGAGATGCTAGTAGCTAAGTTTGTGGCAATGTGAATTATAAAAGATTAGATTTGGGATTTATTTTTGAAGCCAATAAGTCACATTAATGGCCTGGCAACAAATGGAATGGGAAGGAGAAAACAAGAAGTACATCTGTCTTGGGGGCCTAAGCAACTGCATGGTTGGTGATACAAACTGAGATGGGAAAGGTTTATGGTAAGGGAAATGAAGGATGAGAAGATACAGATCAGTAGCTAATTTTAGAATACAGGTTAATTTGCTAGAACAGACTCCAGTGGCTCAATCTAGATAGACTTAACCTATCTTTCATGTCACAGTTAAAGAATATAAACAGTGTAAGGCTGAAATGCTTGCTTCAGATACTCATAACTTAGACTATCTTGTTGCTCCACTGACCCCTAAAAGAGTGCTTTTCAAACTGTTGGTCAGTGATCCACTGAATGTTCTCTGCATGTTCGAAGATAGTTCACTACAACACCCATTAGGTCAGTGTTACAGCCAGAGGGGTGAGGGAAAGGAAACATTTGAGAGCTTGCCTCTTTATTTAAGGGTTTATCCCTTCCATTCATATCCCCTTAGCCAGAACTGTACCATAGGACCATACCTAAAGAAAGCTAGACAATGTAGGCTTCATTCTGGGAAATATCCTCCCAGCTAAAATTTATGAATTCTATTACTAAATAGAATTGGTCAGCTGCAATCACTGTCACAGAAGAAAAATAATACTTCAGTGTTGGCTGTGATGATTTTGAGATGCTTACTGGACATCCAAGTGGAGCTCTTGAGTGGGTAGTTAAATAGATATGTAGGGAACTAAGATTCCATCATAAAGGGAAACATAAATTTAATGCAAACAATATAGATAGTATTTGAATTTTTGGGACTGGATAAGATCACTTAAAGAGATAGTAAAGACAAAGAAGAGAAGAAAACCCAGGAATAGGACCTGAGGTACTGCAATGTTGAGAGAGAGGAAACAACAGAGTAGACTGAGAAAAGAAAATCCAGTGAACAACAACAACAAAAAAAACCCAGGTGACAGCTCAGTGGGGTCAAATTGTACTGATAAACTAGGGATAGATAAATGAACATTTTGGCAGAAAGGATTCACTGGTGAACTTGATAAAATATATTTTGGTGGAGTGATGAGGAAGAAAACTCAGCTAGAGTAGTTAATAACAGGGTAAAGAAGAAAAGCCAAAGTATAAGCAACTCTTTAGAGGAATTTTACAATGAACGGGATCAGAAAAATGAGCCAGTAAATGAGTAAGAGAGAGTGGTTCTTATTGTTGTTATTTTATTTAGGTGGAAGATAATATCTACAGAATTATCAGAGGATACCCATAGAACCCCCTCCATTTCCCCACAGTGATATTATCCCTTTATTGGTGTCAGCAGCACTATCATTTTGTTTGAAAAGAAGACCCACTGAGATCTACATGTTTTTGCGAAGGTTCCCTCAAGGCTACCTTTCTACTCTCTTTCTACACTCATGGACTTGCTGTAATAACAGGCCTTAGAGACTATTGTGATTAAACCTATCATGTTCTATGCCCATTTATATCAGCATCCACTAGAAATCCAATACTCCCAGGTCATCACTC
This sequence comes from Cynopterus sphinx, assembly GCA_030015415.1. NCBI lineage: Eukaryota > Metazoa > Chordata > Mammalia > Chiroptera > Pteropodidae > Cynopterus > Cynopterus sphinx. The sequence goes on along the minus strand of CM057382.1, from coordinate 83,924,379 downwards.
AACCATCCACTTAAGCTGATTCAATCTTTCACCCTTCTCATGTCCCGAGCCTCCTAAACTCAAGGACTACTATTATCAGCAAAAGCACAATCTTCAATCTTTTCTGTACACTCATTTCGCCAGAACCTTAAGGGCGCTGACTTTCCCATTGCCCTCTCAAATGGGAGCTGTTTTTTCCAGACCCTAAAACCAAAGAATGTCAATACAGAGTGAACTTTTTCCCAGTTTCTCATTTTGGCTCTCAGGCTATCCCTCTTTCCTCCCTAAAATTCTCTACCTCTTTGAATGCTCATGCTGACAGAGTATTCCACATGATACCCTATTCTTGTAGTCATTCATAGACATCTGGATTAATCATATTCCTTGAAGATTTTAGCACTCTTGTACCTTTTTTCCTTTTAAGAACTGCAATGCAAAGAAACTTATTGCTCTCCCTTAATAAAGGTTCATATGCTCTCCCACTTCAATAACTTGCTCAACTAACTATACTGTTGGTGTCATTTAATTTCCTTTAGAAGCTCAATTATCACAACTTGAGGAAGCATCCTGACTTACTATGTTAAATAATCCTATTGTATACTTTTATAAGACTATGTATCTTCCCTTTAATAAAGTTGTAATTTTACACTAGTCTGTGTGATTGATGTTTCCCCATAAACTTTACAAAGGCAGGGAGTGTGATTTTCTTTACTCACAATTATATTCCTAGTGACTAGTACAATCCTATCATGTAGTAAACACTTGGAGGAAATACTGAATGAATAAATGAATGGTTTTAAACTGTAAAAGGAACCTTTTTATAAATTGAAATCCTACATGAAAATTGACATATAAAGCAGATAACAGTAGAACATCTCTGATTTGGAGGAAAAGGTAGACATATGTAGGAGGCCCAGAGCCCTACCTGTTTTAACCTACTCATTCTCTTCCCAAGAAACCTAGAGCTCCATGAAATGGAATTTGAAAATAATTGACCTACATCAAGAAGTTCTCAAACATTTTGTTCTCAAGGCTCCCTTACATATTTAAAATATGAAGACCCCAAAAAGTTTTTTCATGTTGATTATATCTATAGGTGTATTAGGAATGAAAACTGATAAATTATGAAAAATACATCAGTTCCTTTAAAGTGGCTAATCTATTACATGTTAACATAAATAGCATATATTAATAAAATAAAAAATCAGAAGATTGGTATTGCTTGACATTTTTGTAAATCTGTAACATCTGAATTCATTGTTACAATGTCATGTCAAAGAGCCTCTGGAAAATTCCACTGTATGCTTATGACAGAATGAACAGTAGTTTTATCAGCACATTTGGAGAACTACTGTAGTACACCCAAAGGTCCATTCTAGCTAGTATTGATATTCTGAGATGTTTTGAAGATTATGAGTATTATTAAAATACTAACAAAGAATGTGAAGTGAATAAAAGGTAGAAAATGTTGAATTCAAAGAAAGGGAAGAATAATAGAAGAGTGGTTTTTATTAGAAAGCCAATTTTAATAGGTAACTTAAGTCTATGTATAGCCCAGTTCAAAAAGATACCTCTACTGTATGTCACATGCATTGCAATTACTTGTTCATTCATTTTGCATCTTTGGTCTCTAGGAGAATGTCTAACAAAATGTTTGATGGATGAATTTAACTGCATAGAAATGTACAACGCCTACATACCCTATTACACTTTCTATAATTCACAGCAAACTAATAAACGTTAAGCAGTTTTTTAGAGGTCATGATCCTATGAAGAAAACCATCATTAATGTGGTATTTTATTGTCTTTGTAAACTCCCGCTTTCTTCATGACGCATTTAAAAATGGTCGTTGACTTCAAGCAGATTATATCATCTGACGTAATTCTTAGTGTGGAAACCCAATAGTCGTGACTGCTTTTCTTCTGAGATTTGAGGTTTACGATGAACTTCAAGTGGGGAAACAGGAACGAACTGCTCCCCACATTAAAAGTGGGCGCTTGTTAATTTCACCCTCCCTCATATACAGCACTTACATACTTTGCTAACGATCATGCACGGGCACCTCAGATCCCTAAATTGGCAGAAGTAGTATCTCCGGAGGGCGTGGATGTCCCGCTTCTCCCAGGGATCAGGGCGGGGACACTAACTGGTCCAGTCATGCATGACCGGACATTCTCCGGACGTGAGAAACCTCCTTCCCAGAAGCGGCGAGTCGCAAGGAATCTGACTAAAACCCAGGCCTGCAGGGTGCGGCGGTCCCCAGGGCCCCGGACGGTGTGGAGGGAAGTAGGCCGTCGGCCGGGTCTAAACCGCCGGGTCTATTGGGCCAAAGCAAATAAATGCCAGACCCGCAGGCTGCTGGAGAGACCGGAAAGGAGGGGCGCGGCATTCCGGTCACCTCGGGCCTCCGCCGGACTCGCCCCCCCCCCCCGAGTATGGCTGCCCTGGCGGGCACTCGGGGCCGACACACAGGAGGGAAACGGGTCCGGACAGCACGACGGCCTCTGCCGCAGCACCCGCGAGCCCGGACCCAGCCCAGCCGCTGGGGACCCGCTCCGCGCGCGGCCCCGCCCAGCGCCGGGCGCGGCGCCGCTGACCTGGCCCGAGCGGATTCGCCCGGGCTCGGCCGGGGGCGGGGCGGGCCCCGCTCACCGCCTCTCGACCCTGCAGGAAACCGGGGCGGTCCCGGCCGCCGTGGCGGGAGGAGGGGCAGGGTCCCGAAGGAGGCTGGAGCGCGGCGGGGTCTGGCTGCGGAGGAGACATGCAGCCTCCGCCCTCCCGGGCTGAAAGCCTTTAAATGCGGGCCCGGGCCCGGGCCCGGGGCGAGGCGAGAGGAGAGCGGGCGGCGCGTCGGTGCACCGCGGCGGGAGGAGCTGTCCGAGCGGCGCGGAGAGCAGCGGGGGCCGCGCTCGGTGCGTCTCGTGGGTGGACCCGCCCCCCCGCCCCGGAGGGGTGCCGAGGGGCCCCGCGGGCAGCCTCTGGGCTCGGCCCCGCGCTCCCCATTCCACCGCCCTCCGCGGCTCCCTGGGACTCTGGGCGCGCATCGCCTTTTGGATCCTTCCCCCTGGGGCCGGGATCGGTTAGGCTTTCTGTTCCAGACGCGCTCTCGAGGCTTCCGGCCGCGTCCCTTTCTGCTTTCTTCCCCTTTCTGACTTATAAACGAGGTTTCCGCGGCGCCTCAGGACGCCCATCGTCCACTGAGGGACGCGGCCTTCTGGTTAGGGACCCCGTTTCGGTCTTAGAGTCGTAGCCTCTGTGTAAGGTCAGGTCACCCGGGGGTCTGCCTCTTTCCTCACGTCACTTCTTCAGAAACGACAGAGAATACGAGAGCAGAAGACCCTTCCGAGGGCGAAATCCTAAGACGTCCTGCCATCACTCACACCTGGGCTGGCCGGGAATCCAGGGTTGTCTCCTTTCATGTCAGGGGAGGCTTTTCTTGGGTGCTCTCGGAGGTCGTGTTTGCGTGAGACCTTGACTCTTCTTGTACAGGAAAATGAGTAGGGTTGAGAATTCTGGTGTCAGAAAAGAGGAATTCACGGGTAGGAAGGGAGCTTTTCACGGATACACAGTGGAGTAGCTGTCCGCTGACTGTCCTCAGAGACATAGTGAGTCTTTGAGTTTCTTCATACACAGTCTCTAAGAAAAGGAGAACAGTAGTCTGGTCTGTTTCTTCAGGGGGATTCTGGAAATGAAAGAGCTTTCCTGTCTGTTCTGAGATGTGCTTGGTCGGTCCCAGCCTCTAGCTCAAGGTAAGTGGTAGACAACCCAGACGGAAAGGATCTCATTTCCCTTCTCATTGCTGCATTTCTTTCTTTCTCTAACACAGAATCTTTAACTAATAAGCATACTCAGTTCTCTCGCTTGCTATGTCTACAGTTTGTATGATATCGCTTAGCTATAACGTGAACGCCTTCTCACTGATTAAGTATTTTTTCTGGGTCAGGCATCTGTTACTGTTTAATATTTGGAAATGATTAAAGTGATTCATGAAGTTGATGTATCCAGCTCTGATATCCATTTCTTTAGCAACTGGGATGCAGAGTATACTGAAGAGGGACATTTGTTAGCCATGTCTTCTAGATCTGAATTTATAAAAATTTAAATGAAGAGTAGTTTTGGAATGGCCTTTTTTTTTTTTTTTTTTTTTTTTGGTGACATTCCCAAAATACAGAGGTAAAAGCTCATTTCAAACTGACTTACAAAGTAAGAAAAAATTCCCATTTCCCTGACCGCACAGTAGAGAGGGTCAGAGGGTACATAGAAGTAGAAATAGAAAATGAAATCAGAAGACATCAGTGTTGGGGGAAATATATCACCCACACTGTATCATGCTCCATATTAAAGCTTATTAATGCTTTTATTGAAACTTCTAAGTGATAATTCATTTGGGTTTGCACAGATAGTATATCTAGCTTATTCTAACAGATAAAAACTGTTAGCCTGGGAGCACATTATTAAACTATGAACTTCTTGAGCCCAAGTTGCCTCATGTAGACATTCAATCTATGTTTATTAGGAGTTTTAGCAGAACCTGTTCTGCTGGAGATTGAGGGTGTAGTCTTCCATAATAACCTCTTGGCTATGGAATTAAGTAATAACCCGAAAGATCCTCTGGTCCAAAAATGCTTTGAGATATCAGATTTTAGGAATTCTAGATATACTGTTTTTTTTTCCTAAGCATTTTTTTTATTGGTAGTTTCAAGTATACAGTACATTGGTTAGACATTTATCTAGTTTTGTAAATGATCCCCCCTCTATCACCCCTCTGCCTCTGCACATAGCCATTACATTACTGCTGACTGCATTCTCTATGCCATGCTCCCCAACCTCGTGATCATCTCTTAACTACTAACTTGTACTTCTTTACTCCTTAACCCCTTTCTCCTAGCTCCCCAACCCACCTCCTCTCTGGCCATCACCAGATTGTCCTCTGTGTTTGAGTCTGTTTTCTATTCTCTTGTTCTTTTTTCCTCCTTAGATTCTACATAGAAATGAAGTCATATGGTATTTGTCTTTCTCTATGAGTGACTTATTTCACTCAGACTAATAACCTCTAGGTCTATCCATGTCATTGCAAAGGTAGGATTTCATTTTTTTATGGCTGAGCAATATTCCATTGTATATATGAACCATAATTTCTTTATCCAATCATCTGTCGATGGGCATTGAGGTTGCTTCCATATTTTAGCTATTGTGAATAATGCTGCCATGATCATAGGGGTGCATAGATTTTTACAATTTATTGTTTTGGTTTTCTTTGGATAAATATCCAGAAGTACAATTGCTGGGTCAAAAGGTAGATCCATTTTTAATTTTTTCAGGAAACTTCAGATTGTTTTCCACAGTGGCTGTACCAATTTATAATTCCACCAAGTATATGAGAGTTCCCTTTTCTCCAGCTTCACCAACACTTGTTTTTTGATTGATGATAGCCATTCTGACAGATACCAGTTGATATCCTATTGTGGTTTTAATTGGATTTCTCTGACGATTAGTTATGTTGAGCATCTTTTCATATGTCTATTTATCTGTATTTCCTCTTTGGAGAAATATCTATTCCGCTCTTCTGCCCATTTTTTAATTGGTTGGTTCATTTTTGTTGTTGAGTTGTATGAGTTCTTTATTTATTTTGATATTAACCCCTTGTCAGATGTATCATAAAATAAATATCTTCTCCCATTTAATAGGTTGTCTTTTCGTTTTGTTGTTGATTTCCTTTGCTGTGCAAAAACTTTTTAGTTTGATGTAGTCCTATTTGTTTATTTTTTCTTTTGTTTCACTTGCCAAAGGAGCTGTATCCGAAAATAAATTGTTCATAGCAATATTAGAGAGTTTACTGCCTATGTTTTCTTCCAGAAGCTTTATGGTTTCAGGTCTTGCATTTAAGTCTTAAATTCATTTTGAGTCTATTCTTGTATCTGGTATAAGAGGGTGGTCCAGTTTCAGTTTTTTACATATGTCTGTCTAATTTTCCCAACACCATTTATTAAAGAGACTTGTCTTTACACCATTGTATATTTTTGCCTCTTTTGTCATATATTAAATGAATGTATAGATGTGGATTTATTTCTGGGCTCTCTATGCTGTTCCACTGATCAGTGTATCTGTTTTTATGCTAGTACCATGCTGTTTTGATTAGCCTTGTAGTGTAGTTTGATATCAGGTAATGTGATACCTCCAATTTTGTTCTTGCTCAAGATTCCTGTGGCTATTTGGGATCTTTTGTGGTTCTGTGTAAATTTTAGGATTATTCTAGTTCTTTGAAAAATGCCATTGATATTTTGATAGGGATTGCATTGAATCTATAGATTGCTTTGGCCATGAACATGGTATAGGTATACTGGTTTTAATTAGAGAAGTTGGCTAGCTGTCTAGTAAAGGTGTTACAGTGTGTGGTAGTTCTTCATGTTCATCATAGTTCAGGACTTGATCTTTAGACTTGCCTATCTGGAAGATAGATTCCACCCCACACCCTTATGGACCCACAGTTAATGATACTTTAAATGTCAGCTTGTAATGATTATACTCATAAAAAGACTGACTAGAATGGAACTTTGCTCTCACTGTAGGGAGATTTCATTCCAGTGCCTGAAATACTCGTGTATCAAATCCAGGCCATCCCTTGTTAGTTTTATGGTTCCTGGGAATCTGAATTCATAAGGCAGCATGGAATCATTGAGGAATATGCCATCCAAGCATTGGGAAAGGCTATTCTTGCCCCATCTCTCTGAAACTTGAATACTTTTGACTTCTAAATTCTGTGCCACTCTTTTCTAGACAATGCTGAAATAAACAGTTATTCTTCTTCTTAACTCCCTCTTTTCAGGCTGATCATTCCCTTTGCCAATCCCCTTTCCTTTTTTTTTTTTTCCTTCAGTGGTGTTTGTTAGATTTTAGCTACACTATTAATGCCATTGGTTTTTAGGTTACTTTATATACAAGTTACCTTATAGTATTAAATTATAGGCTCATGTATTGTTATTGTTATGCTTTCCTGAAAGGGGCATCCAAGACCCACTTTCAATTTTTTTCCATCCTAGGAGAAAATTATTGCCACTTACTACTTCTTAATACCATTTTTTTTTGCCCACCTAGGCAGATCTCACTTCTTTAGACTCATTTCTTTTATTTTTTTCCTATTTCTTTTTTAAAAATTAAATGTATTGGGGTGACATTGATTAAAAAATTATACAGGTTTCAAGTGTACATTCAATAATACATCATATGTATAATGCATCGCATATTCACCACCCAAAATTAAATTTCCTAGACTCACTTCCATATGTAAATCCTTATTTATTCCCTTCTCATCTGCAATGCCCTCCTCCACTTACCTTTTCTTTCTGTATCCTACTCATTCTTTAGGCCAACCTTAGATTCTGCCTTTGCCTAGATGTAGATGCCTTCTTATTTTGATTTTTTTTCCTTCTCAACCTTAACACTTGTTTTGACAACCGATTATATTGCTTTGTATAATTTAACCATATTACCTGGGTACAACTAACTCCTTTCTATCTTTAAGTCAGTTTAAAAGTCACCTTCTCAGAGTCCTCCTTTAACTATCCTATCTAAAGTAGTCCTTTCATCACAGACAGCCGCTCCTCCAACATGTTTATTTTTTTTATATGGAATTTATCACAACTGCAATTTTTTTGTTTGTGTGCATTCCTACTAGAATACAACTATGTAAAGTTAGAATAGTATCTGCCATGTTCAGTATTGTACCCACAGTACACAAGACAGTAGTGAAAGTTACATATAGTAAGGTATTGTAATGTTTTTTGATGGAATTATTTCCTACATAAATACTTAAGTGTCAGGACCTATATTTTTCTATGGCTAAAGCCTTTGCTATGCCCACACAGTAGACCCTTCAGTTGGGAATATTAATTTTTCATGAAGGTGAAGAAGGGAAAAGGCCTGAAGTGTTTTTTTGGAAACCAGATTCCAAGTCTTTTTTATTATAGAGGAGGGAACAGCAGCAGTGAATGAATGCTGGAGACACATCTTACATCTTTGGTATGCCTGCTTCAGACTGAGGTATTCCTTCCATAGTTGTGAGCTTTTCAGAACATTCCCTTGAACTTTAACTACTTAGCAATCCCAATGCAGTGTTTTCCTCCCATGCAGTCTCTCTTTCTCCTGGCATATAGGGTACTTGAGGCCTGGAGAGTGATAAAGGGCAAACTGAAAAGTACAGGGTGGGGAAAAATGGAAGATGGATGGTTGCTGAAGTAAATTTTGTATTTTTGCTGGGGTGAATCTTTGAGTCCTAAATGTTTAATAGGAATATCATATTTTTATGGCTATACAGGTGATAGTAGGGAACTCTTAAACTACTTATTTAGATTACTAAGGAGAGAATCTATCAGATTTAGCATGATTTTACTATTTCCTGGTAAGTACATCCACACAATGGAATACAGTGAAACTTAAAAAAAGAGGAGAGGAAATGATCAGATCTTCAGAATACCTTAAGTGAAAAAAGCCAAATGTTGATAGTATATATGATATTCTACTTTTTGAATTTAGAAAGGATTATTAATATATATCTATTTACTTGTACTATAAACACTGGAAGGATACACACAAAACTACTAAAGGGTTGCTTGTGGAAGCAAAGTAGGTGATAGCAAAGTAGAGATGGGGTAGGCGTGAGGCTTTTTAGTGTATAGACCTTATTATACAGATTGAATTTTTGAGCCATATGAATGTATTACTTATTCAAAACAAAAAAATAAATTTAAAAAATTTCTTGATGTATATCACTTAGCATATTGCTTTCTTTTTTAGAATCGTTAGATTCCAAATTTTGCTCGTATACTGTTTAACTAAAATTCGGTTTCTTTTTATGGTTTAAAAAAAGTCATTAGACATCAGACTCTATGAGTTGATATCTGCTAATAATGACCAATAGAGATCATTTTATAAGCCAGATTGTTTACTAATACAGACCAGGATACTTGTGTGGGTTGGTCGGCTCATTCTCCTCTAGCAGGGAAATATACCCAGAGAAACAATGAAGATTAGAACATTGTTTGATTAATACAGATTCAGACCAAAGATAATTGGATCACCTTAATTATGTGCTTTGTGTATCTTTTTTTCGTAATAGGAATATACTTGCTAGGCTTTGTAATTAGATGAACATTCCAGAGTGCCTTCTCTGATCTATGCAGGAATATACTAATAAATTCTTAAACACTCAGACTTATTTTATTTTCTTTGGAATCCATGAATTAGGACTTGGCAAGTACTAAAATTCTAAGAACTAGATGAGTTTCACAATTTTTGTTCTCAGTATAATGAATAAACTGACATTCTTATGTATAAATTTGTTCTTTATAATTTTGATTAGTGTGAATCAGTTTACCTAATGGCTTTTGAAAACCTATCAAAATCTGTGTAACAGCTTTGGTAACTACTTTCCTTTATCTTTCAAATCGAGTTTAAGATCATTGTCAAATACCTGAAAATAAACTGCTGAAGTCAGATAGGGTGGGGAATATGCTCTCAGTACAAACCTGTCTCAACACTGATCTTTGTATACCAGTATTTATTTAAGCAAGATTTGCACTAACTTGTATGTTCACCCTTGAACTTGCCTTCATCAAAGTTGCCCTAGGGTATTAGAGACATAAGTAAGGTTTTATTTTGCTTCTTGATTCTATAAATATTGTGTCATTATAATCTTGTGGCTCTTCTCCAGTAATATCAGTTACTGTAATTTTTTCCATGTTTCATGCTAGTGCAGCCAAGAACAGGCTAGGTCATCCAGTTGGAATGTTATTTTTTATCACTGTTTTCATAAATCTTAATGAGTAAATCTTAATGTAGAAAATCTTTCCAGGTATCTGTCATGTGACAATTCTTATCAAGTGATGAATATGCAATGTGATTTCTTTAAAATTTCTATTTTTAATGGAATAATGTTACTGTTTCCCTTCTAGTATAATGATGTTTGAAATTAAGAAGATCTGTTGCATTGGTGCGGGCTATGTTGGTGGACCCACATGTAGTGTCATAGCTCAGATGTGCCCTGAAATCAGGGTAACAGTTGTCGATGTCAATGAATCAAGAATTAATGCATGGAACTCTCCTACGCTTCCTATTTATGAGGTAAACTATATTAAGCAACTCTTTTTTCTTATGCTTCTTGTTTTCTTACTGTTTCTGTTAAATAATTTACTATTGATGTAAAAATTTATGACTGCAATTAATTAGAAATTAAATGAAAAAATTTAGATATACAGTGTTATGGACATTGTAATTACAGTTATGTCAGAGGAGCTTTAAATTTAAAGACTTCATTGCTTTAAATTTAAAAGTGTATTGTACATTGAATCCATTTGGGGTATATAGTTATATTAAGAGATTTAAGATCTAAAATGATTAATTTTCTATATCTTGTTTTTTTCTCAATAACCTGCCCTTTATAAACAAAGAAACAAAAGTATTTTTAGTTGTTTCACACTTTTATTTCATACATAAATTTTTTCTTCTTTAAATTTCTCTAAATAGAATATATAAGATTTGAAAGTCTAGCTAACACTGTGCTCATTAAAAGCAGTGTGTGAGTTCTCAAAACTGAAATCCCTTAATTGCATTGGCTTTACTTAATGGTTATTAGTTAACTAAATGGTTACTTATTTGGTTTCTAAAGTCTTACTTTCGCCTTGTTTTTAATATGAAAATTAGATGATGATGATAATATAGACAGCTGTTTTAGTTCTGCACTAATTTGTGTAGCCTATAAAGGAAGTGATAGACTCTTTTCCCCCAAATCACCTGCCTGTGGAGGTTAAATACAGGGGGCACTGCTACTTTAAAATTCTATGAGAAATCTTCTTAGCAAGTAGAATGATTTTCCTCTTAGGAAGTAAATGACTTTAGGCTTATAATTTTCATGTGTCTTTCTTAGATTTCAGTTGTTAAAAGATACCTTAAATTTATAAATAAAAAATTTTAAGAAGATTTCTATAAGGTTGTGTTAAAAAAAAAACTTGGGGAAATGAACTGTATGACCCGATTATTCATTTTCAAAGATATGTTAGGCCTTTGTTCCATATTTATTCTTTGTGTCATAAATGTGACTAATCCTACACATTTTCTTGGCCACATTAGTGATGTAAAACAGAAATAACTAAAAAAGAAGAAAAATGAATGGCAGGTTTAAAAATGAAATGGCAGAGTTCATGCTGCTTTCTGAATTGCTTTATTGAGTGACATATGTATTGTTACTAGTTGTAATTTTATAATGACCTACCTTGGACAATGAAAAGAAACATTTTATTTTCAGAGTAACCTTGGAGATATTTGCAGTCAACTTCCTCCTGTAAATCTATTTGTATCCTATAATGCATTTTTTCTATAATGCATTTTAAAATATACAACCGAATAGATATGTTTTTGAAGATATTATAAAAATATGTGGCATTGCTTTTTCATGTTAGGAAGTTCGTATTAATGACTAAGGTTTAACTCATGGCCACTGATAGAGAAATGATAACTAATATATAATTATAATATTAAATGTGCTTTTTCAGGTACACAGCCTCTTTGAGAATGTTTCTGCCTTCACTCTGTTCACTCTGAGACTCACTATACTAGAGAAATTTTTAGAAGGAGAAATGGTAGGACTTCATAGTAGATAATATAAGAAGGATGAAGAAGGGGAAGGAATCTAGAAAGATATCCAAGTTTCCAGTTTTCATGAAGGGTGTATGATTGTGTCGTTTATTGGAATCAAGAATGCAGGGTGTTGTGAAGGGTGGTGGGAGATGAAATGGTAAATTCTATTTGGTTTTATTTAGTTATAGAGGCTTTGGGATGTCCAAATAGAGGTGCTCAGGGGACTATTGGATATATATTTAAAGTGTAGGCAAAGAATTCAGGGCTGGAGATGTAAAGTTAGGATTATGCAGGAAGTAGTTAAAAATCAGTGAAGCTGAGCTCTCCCAAGAAGAGCCTGTAGAAAGAACAGAGCATGGGTCAAGGATAGAACTCTGGAAAACTCTAATGTTGGATGGTGGGTGTAGGAGGAAATACCATAGAGAATGAAGAGTAGTATTTCAGTGAAGGTGAACCAAAAGCCAGAAAAGTAGTGCAAGCTCCATAAAAATATTTTAATCTCTCTCTCTCTTTCTCTTTAGTTTATTTGTTGCAGAAACCAGGTTGTTTATCCTGTAGAAATTTTTGGTCTGGATTTTGCTGATTGGACTGGTCTGATTACATTTAGACCTGAAAATTTTTTCTTTTATTTTTGCAAGAATAGTTCTTAGGTGGTGTTGCACAGCTTAATATTCTTAATATTACTATATTTCCTGTTAAATTGTATGGGAAAACAAAATTTTTATTAGAATGTTTTTCTTACAATAGGGACTTAGAAAAAAATAGATGTTTATGAATGTGTAAATATCGACTGTTTCATAAGCAGTCATATGATCTAAATTCTTGGGGAGTAAAAACCTATATTCATAATGATAATGCAAAATTCAACATTTGTTTGAAATCACAGAAGACATTGAACTTTCTGATAACCGTGTTCATACTCAGAGTTAATTATTAACTTATGAAACAATCAGGCACTTGGTAAACAATGACACAGCATTAAAGTGAGCTAGCTACTGCTTTAATTATGGTAAGTTCAATTTTGCTTTAGTAATGTTACACAATGTACATTTACAGCTTTTAGTATATGTCTTTGATTTTTTACAAAGGTATTATTTGAGAGCAAGTCTAGGCCTTTAAATTACAGTATAAACTTCTGCTTTTACCACATGTAATTCTATACTATTAGGTTATTTCATATGACTAGTAAACAGTATGTACAACTCTTTTTCTTTTTTAGCCAGGACTAAAAGAAGTGGTAGAATCCTGTCGAGGAAAAAATCTATTTTTTTCTGTCAATATTGATGATGCCATTAAAGAAGCTGATCTTGTATTTATTTCTGTAAGTATTTTCATTTGATGTATGAGTTTTAATGTACTCTTGTCTTTATAGAAGTTTTGCTTTAATCGTAAATCCATTGTATTAAGCCATAGCATTGCCTAGTATAGTATAGCATTGCCCAGTAAAATTTTAGTTGTTGCTAACTTTGTCCAACACTTCATCAAACCCTATAATAACCATTTGGTCAAATATGTTATTTCAGATTATTGAACAAATAAACTCAGAGAAAGTTCTAGTCTGAGATCTAGATTTAGGAAGTGTTGGTAATGTGTGAGCACATATGGTGATATATATATTTCATCGTTTTTTGTTCCACTGGTTGGTAGAGGTGAAGAAAAGATTATCAGGCAAAGTTTACCTGCAAACTTACAGGCATCTCCTGTCTAGATAAATTATATTCCAAAAGTCATTTTAAATTAATTGTAGGTTGGCATGTGTTGATTAGGTTATCATGCTTGTCCACAGACACCTTTAGCTCATAATATGGTTAAACTGTTATATCTTTGTAATAAAAAAGAAATAGATCGAATGTTTGGTAGTAAACTCTGGTAATAAAATATTTGAACTAAGGTAACTTATTTTTTGAAGTCCTAGTAACCATCTACTCAGATATTCTGTGTGTGATGGTGTAGTTATCACTGATTAGTGGCTGATATAGGGAATTATATGACTCAAGACTTTTAGGGCCTTAAGGAATAAAGGGAAAGCCAGTGGTGTGAGCTTTGACTGGGTCCTATGAGATAAAGGAAAGAAACACCATGAGGTGCATAGAGGGTAGATGCTGTTGAATTGATTATGCATATTGTTAAGGACTCTAAGTTGTTGATAAAGGGTTGTTTTCTAAATTGGTCAGAAAAAAGCTATATGAACTTCAGAAGAAAGTAGTAATGAAGCCTGTGCTAAAACTGTGTCATAAATTCTCTCTCTCTCTCTCTCTCTCTCTCTCTCTCTCTCTTTTTGGCTTCTTTAATTACTTTAGAAATTCGTACAGCTTCTGTTACTCACCTACCCATCCTCTACTTAAGCTTGTGTAAAGTTAGGGTAGAGGCAGAGAAAATGAGAAAATACTTTGGAGTTACTAGATACTTGGAGTTAAGAAGTTATCTTATTCCTCTATTTTGGATAACCAGAGCCTGGAATAGCAATAGGGAAATTTTATGTAAAAAAAAAAAAAATACTTAATACTTAAAAAGAGTCTATTGTCTATGGTGGTCTGGTACAGATAACTGATTTTACATTTGCCTCTGTCCATCTAGCATGAGTTGCCCTGAGTCTTTCCAAGCTATCAATTTGTGTGCCTGTTAGAGTAATTTCTTACTATATAACTCAAATCTAGTTTCCATTCTCTGGGTCAGTTTCATTTTTTTTTTTATTTGCTGTATGCTTTTCATTATGGAACATTTCAAACTTATACAAAAGAACACGGTAGTATTATGAACCCCTATTTACTCATTCTCCATTGTCAACAATTATCATAGCTCGTCTTGTTTCATTTACTACTTATTTTGCTTCCCTCCCACCTTAGATTATTTTTAGGCAGATTCCAGATAGGAATAGTTTTATATAAATCAGTTTTCAGTTGTTATCTTTAGAGCTCCATTTCCCATCACTGTCATGTTTTACCTTATCCCACTAGCCAACTGTCATTGTTCCTCTGTACTCTATTGCACCCTGACTTCTGTGACTAAGTCTTTTCCTAAGTTGTTCCATGCATAAAACTTTTTCCTCCTGCTTTTCACACCTCAACTCAATCTTCAAGTTTTAATTTATTTGGCTTGATTCCTTTAAGTCTCCCATTAGGTTATACACTTGTCAAGAGAAGAGAATTGGTGCTACTTACTATTGGTTCAAAAATTATTCCTGTATAGAATTTTAGACTTTTCAGAGAACTTTTATTTTTATCAGAGTGTTATAAAACTTATGTGTTAGATTTTAGAGAGTGTGTTATCCCCATTTTTCAATGAGATCATTGAGGCAAAGGCAGCCACTGTTCCTCAAGGTTACATAATATAGCTAAGCCAAATCTAAATGCCTAGACTCAGGTCTCATGATTTATTTTTCTTTTATTTGCTAGTCTTTATCTACATTATATTCTGGGTCTTGAAGGTGCTGGATAATTTGTAGCTTTTTATGAGCCAAGAAAGCATTTGTGAATGATATTGTAAATATTTTTTAAGCTATTGATGTAAGTCTATAAAAATGGAAAGTAAAAAAGGAGTTTAAAGTTTTGTTTTAAAGACCATGATAATATTCACATACAATAGAGAGTGGAAAGAAGAGAAAATTTACATTTCATTTCAGATTATGAACTCTTTTAGGAGAAGAACTATCTCATTCATCTTTGTATTAGCAGGGCTTGGCTTATAACCTGACTGCCTTGGTATCTGGCCATGTATATTAGCTTTTCATCAAACATTTATTGAATGAGTTCTCCAGGTGCTTCAGCCTATTCCTTTGTGATTATGTTTACAAAATGTATTATTTTCAAGGAACTAATAGAGGGTTAAAGTCAGGGCTACTGATTGTAGTTAACTTCCCACTTGACTAGCTAATTAGTGGTCTAAGGCCTATCTTGAAATCACTGAGCGTCCCACAGATAATCTGTTTTTAATTCCATATACTTTTTCCAGGTGAACACTCCAACCAAAACTTATGGAATGGGTAAAGGCCGCGCAGCAGATCTAAAATATATTGAAGCTTGTGCTAGACGCATTGTGCAAAACTCACAGGGGTACAAAATTGTGACTGAGAAAAGCACAGTTCCTGTGAGGGCAGCAGAAAGTATTCGTCAGATATTTAATGCGAACACGAAACCCAACTTGAATTTACAGGTACAAAAAAAGGAAACATTAGAATCTGGTTTTTTACATATAAATATTGATGCCTTAAAGCTATCCATAATTAATTTACCTTAAAACTTCCTTTGCATCTACGGCCATGCTACCCTGAATAAGCCCTATGCCATCTGATCTCAGAAGCTAAGCAGGGTTGGGCCTGGTTAGTACTTGGATGGGAGACCACTTAGGAAGACCAGGTGCTGTGGGCATAAAAAATAAATAAGGGATTGTAAGCTGACAAGGTCCTTGCCATCTGTGAGGTCAACCAAGGGTTGCTTTGCCTAAAGACAAAACAAAACAAAATTTTCTTTGCATTGGGATTCTAGGTGCTGTCCAACCCTGAGTTCTTGGCTGAAGGAACGGCCATCAAGGATCTAAAGAACCCAGACAGAGTACTGATTGGAGGGGATGAAACCCCAGAAGGCCAGATTGCTGTGCGGGCACTGTGTGCTGTGTATGAACACTGGGTTCCCAAAGAAAAGATCCTTACTACCAATACTTGGTCTTCAGAACTTTCCAAACTGGTTGGTACATAGCATTCAATTCTTCATTAAATTTAAAGGGAAAGACTTTTTTTCCTTAAACTTGATAAATTATATAGTTACTTTCTTAATGTTAATAAAAGGTATGCTTCTGAAGATAATATTCTTATCCATTATGAAATAATTATGAAATAATTTTCACTGGGGGATCAAATATCAATGTATAAAATATTCTGGAAAATTCTAAAATTTTAATAAAATAAGATAAAATGGAGGATACATAAAAATAGTGATTTTAAAAATCATTCCCTTTTTTATCATTTTTCTTAATTATCTTTTCTAAATAAAATATTTTTCCTTACCAACCCATTCATTGCCTTCTCAAATTGAGCCCATCAGTAACTTTTATATTTCCCTCAGTAATTTGCATCAACTGAATGAAATATAATCCAGATGTATAAAACTGCTGTTTTAGCTCATTATACTTTTTTTTTTTTTAATTTTTAAGGCAGCAAATGCTTTTCTTGCCCAGAGAATCAGCAGCATTAACTCTATAAGTGCACTCTGTGAAGCAACAGGAGCTGATGTAGAAGAGGTGGCGACAGCCATTGGAATGGACCAGAGAATTGGAAATAAATTTCTGAAAGCCAGTGTTGGTAAAATGAAAATATTTGGTATTTAAAGTGGGTTCATTTATCTAGGTCTCTAAATTTAAGGAAGTGTTTGTTTAACTTAATGCCCTTAAAACAATGATTCCATTTTATGTATAGCCTTTGGCCTATCCTATCAGGGAATTTTTAATGAGGCAGCAGTTACTTACATTGTTTAATAATTACTGACTGATTAGTAGGATAAACATAGTTCAGTGTTTTAGGAGGAATATATTAGTATTTAGTAAGAACATTTAGGAAGAATAAGTTTGGGAGACCACATAGTAAATAACTCAAGTAATGCCTTATCAATGCAGGTAGTAAAAAATTTGCTATCATTTGCTTTTCCTACTAACATACTTTAGGAAATGTGGCCTTGGTGAAATATAGTTGATCTTCATTATATGTAGATTCTGTATTTATGAGTTAGTTTACTCGCTAAAATTTATTTGTAACCCCAAAATCAATATTTGGTGATGCTTTTGTGGTCATTTGCAGACGTAAACAGAGCAGCAAAATATTTGAGTCACCTGATACATACATTCCCAGCTGAAGTTAAATAAGACAATGCTCTTGCCTTCTTTCAGCTTTCATACTGCAAACGTGCGCTTTTTTTGTGGTGTATGAAGTGCCACGCTTTTTGCATTTTTGTGCTTTTTGTTGGTGATTTCACTGTTTAAAATGGCCCCCAAGTATATTGATGAAGTGCTGTCTAGTGTTCTGAAGTGCCAGAAAGCTGTGATTTGCCTTAGGGAGAAAATATATATGGTTGATAAGCTTCATTTTTGCATGAGTTACAGTGTTGTTGGCCATGAGTTTAATGTTAATGAATCAACAATACATATTAAATAAGGCATCTTTAAACAGAAACACATAAAACAATTTTATGTATTGATTGGTTGATAAAAAATGTGACCAGAAACTCATAGGAATTTAACACTGAATTTCGCCTAGGGGCAGCGCTTCAGTATTTGCTAATTCAGTGATTGTGACAATTATGTAGAACATAACTACCAAGTATAATGAAAACCGACTGTTTTTAATATATGTTAATGAGGTTGATGTAAAAGTAAATAGAGCCTTTTACAGATTGGGCCATAGGCAGCTCTTCGTATATCTCTAGGGCCTCATGCCATTTCCTAGTACTAGGTTCTTTGGCTTTTTCTCTTTTAGATATTTTCTTCTATCTACCATTTAATAAACATAGCTACTATTTAGTAAAGGCATATTATGCACCAAGTTCTGAACCAGCACTTTATGTATCTCATTATTAGTCCTTATAACCTGTTATGAAGGTGCTGGTATTTCCTTTATAGAGATGACTGAGGATCAGGGAAAATTTTGCAACTTGCTCAGTCATAAAACTAATGAATGGTGAGGTATTTCTGGCTCCAGAGTTCATGCCAACCCTCACTATACTGTATTGCATTAGAATTGGGTGGGCAAATCTGGCTCACAGCTCATTTTTGCAAATAATGTCTTATTGAAACATGCCAATTTGATTATATGTTGTCTGTGATTATTTTTGAGCTACAAAGGCAGAGTTGAAGAATTGTGCCAGAGACTGTATGACCCACAAATGTTAAAATATTTACTATCTGGCTCATAAGTTTCTCAGTAGTATGTTAGAGTTAGATATATGGGGCAATGATACCAGATGAATGAAAGAAAAAGTAGAAATACAGCCATAATAAACCTTTATCTAGAAAATTATTTGGAATTTATTTATAGAATTTATTATTTGCTTGTAAATTTCCCACAATTTATAAACCCACTGATTTTCCAGCATCCGAATTTTAGTATTAAAAATCCTAGTATATACTTTCTGCTTTAGTATGATGGAAATTTGTCACATTACTCAGTTGTGTGGTTACTAAATGAAAATATTGTCATTTTTTTTCTTTGTAGGTTTTGGTGGGAGCTGCTTTCAAAAAGATGTTCTGAATTTGGTTTATCTCTGTGAGGCTCTGAATCTGCCTGAAGTAGCTCATTATTGGCAGCAGGTATTAATCTTTATAGTCAACAACTTATGATTAACTTCTAATTAAAATATGTTACCCTTTGTCTGTGAAATATTTTTGATAGGATATATTTATTCCAGAAATTCAACTATTATTTTAATCAATATTTCATTTTAGGTTTATTTATTGGGTTTATGTGTTTTTGTCTTCTTTGCTAGTTGTGATGGATGTTTCTGATAAAGCAGTATTTCTTCTAATTTTATAACTAAATTTGTTCCCAGAGTAAAGCAAGAACTTACTCTAAATTGTAATTCTCTACCTTGAATGGCATAAAATCAAAATAATGGAAGAACTTATACTATAATAACTGCCAGATATTAAAGAGGTTGGTTAATCTTTGCCTCTTGTTAATTTATAAGGCTTAAATTCATACAGTAGTATATGCCATAAAACTCTGAGCAATGTATGGCACGAGCTGTACCTCTTTTAATTAATCATTGCATAATTGTACATGTAATTTCAGGTGATAGATATAAATGACTACCAGAGAAGAAGATTTGCTTCCCGGATTATAGACAGTCTTTTTAATACAGTGACTGATAAGAAGATAGCTATTTTGGGGTTTGCATTCAAAAAGGACACCGGTGATACGAGGTATCAGTTCTTTAAAATATTAGTGTTAACTTCTTATCTTATATCTTATTCTGCTGTTTGATGGTGGGTGAGAATGTGAAATACCTGTATATATTATATAGATAAACAATAAAAATAAAGTGAACATCTATATCCTTACAGGAAATAGAATCTTCCCTGAATATTAAACCCTGAGGTATTAGAATATATGCCATTTAAAAAACTTAGAGATACTGATTTTTTTTCCTCAGAGAATCTTCTAGTATATATATTAGCAAATATTTGATGGATGAAGGTGCACACCTCCATATATATGATCCGAAAGTACCAAGGGAACAAATAGTTGTGGATCTTTCTCATCCAGGAGTTTCAGAGGATGACCAAGGTGAGGCTTTGAATCTCATGAATATAGGCCCCAAAACTTGTTTGTTCTGCAAAAACCTTCCTTTATTCAGTTTTTATCACTTATATCACTGGCAGGCCCTGCTTTTGACCTCATTTCTCTAAAATTAAACTCATAGGTATTGTTTTGTCAGCTTTAAATTAAAGTTACACTGATCATTTTTTCTGCATATTCTAAAAAGCCCCAGAGGTTCCAAGAAGATGCTTCTGGGGCAATGTTGGGGGTACCACAGGCCTCACATCATTACCCTCACTCACACTTCAACCAAACCATTATATCTCTTTCAAACTCTCAACTCCTCTGGCAATCCTAGTCTTAAAATACATAGTTTCAAACAACTCCTTTCCTATCGCCAATTTCTTGTTGCTGCTGTTGTTATAGTGTCTCGACTTGTGACCATTTCTAAGGATCCATATGAAGCATGTGATGGTGCCCATGCTGTTGTTATTTGCACTGAGTGGGACATGTTTAAGGTGAGGTGACAGAAATGGTATTAAGGAAAATTTTAGAGGTTTTCTAGTGATAGTCAAAGTTGAATATGTACTCATGTAGGTGTTCTAATTATTCCTTTGGTACTGCCTTTATAGGAATTAGATTATGAACATATTCACAAAAAAATGCTGAAGCCAGCCTTTATTTTTGATGGACGACGTGTCCTGGATGGGCTCCACAGTGAACTGCAAACCATTGGCTTCCAGGTAATCATGGTCATGGACTGGTTTGGTTTTGTTTGTTTGGTCATTTGCTTTTTAATAATGGCTTTGCATTTTAGAATTTTAATATTTTCTTATTTAGCTGTAACGACTTTGGGGCAACATGATTACGAGTCAGTTCTCTGGGTCTGGGATTTTTGCAACTATTCCACTCTTTCCTTAAATTTGTGATCTACAGGTCATTCAGTGTTTAAATATGCAGTACCTAGGAAGTCATCAGTTGCCTATCACATAGGGACAAAATGTGCCCTGCCTTACCTCATAAGAAAGAAAATATTAAAAACATTTTTTTTCTTTGAATCACAGGCTACTCTACTGAACTGTCTGTATCACACTGACCTTCTCAGAGGCCAGGTCTTTTATTCCTATACAAATGTCTTGAAAACTGCATAGTCGTCACATGTTGGTATAGGATCCTATGCTTTCTGAGTGCTTAGCACTGTACTAGATATGAGAAGTCTGAAGGAAAAGTATGAGAGCTTCAGTGGTACTGGCCCTCTTCTCATTCAGAGTTTGTCTATTAATTATGGAAGGCTTAGAAAACTGACAAAAACCTGCAGAATAATATTTACATGTTGCATCTGTTTCCCAGCAGTGAATATGGGTGGGGGTGGCTCAGGGGGAGGTCAGGGAGGATAAGGAAATGTGCCAGGAGATTGCTATGAGCATAGTTTCTTAGTAGAGCAGAGAGGGACAGTTTTGAGAGCTGTGTGCATCTGCTCAGCACCAGCTATCTTAGAGGTACTGATGAGACCTCATCTGCTCTTCAAAATATCTGATCTGGGTTCTCGTAACCTGTAACTGACTCGTTGAAGATCTTTCTTATTTAGAATTCAGTGACCATTTCTTATTCATTAGAGAGTCAGTTGCAGCAGGAATCAAATGGCATCCTTGTCTATTAACTCCATCAAGGACTTTGGGGATTCTTTTATTCCAACCCTTCTTAGTGAATAACAACATGACTATTCATGACAACTCAGCAATGTTATTTTTTAAAGATTATTTGCAAGGCATTAACAAAATTTTCTCATTTCTGTTTTATTCACCTAAGGGAGAAGATAGGTAAAGAGGTATATATTTTCCTAGTGAGGATTAAAAAAATAATTAGGAATGGAGTCACTAAATAAAGAGAATTTACAGGTCACTAAATAATATAGTTGATTAATACAAAGCAGAAATCCTTCGTGGTACAAGTCAAAATTAAATATTTTTAATTCAAAAGATATTTATGAAAATTGAGTATTATATTTATCTCTATAGAGAAGAGATACACTTACGGCTATTAAAGAAGCAGTGTCTAAAGATAAGATCTATGATTTTGGACATATGGGGAAAAGTTTAAAATGTAACATGCAAAATAACATTTAATTTTATTTATTGAAGTCTGACTTGTATGCCAGTCACTGTTTTGAATGCTCTAATTTTAATTATTACCACAATCCTTTGAGGCAGATGGAAGTAATACCATTTACAGATAAGGAAGAAAGACCTACAGAGTTTAGGTGACATAGCAATTACCATTCAGGATTCCAACTGGAGTCTTTTATTCTTTGAAGCCTGCACTCCTAAAAACTATGCTATTACAGCTTATGAAAGTTTTTTAGAATAAGGGAAGTGGATATGAGAATAGAGTATGAGAGAGAATATGAATTATTTGCTTCTAAAACAATAGTGGCATATGATTCTCTACTTTGTTTAAGAGGGTCTGATCTTGGGATTGGCAGGGGGGAGAGTATCTAAATATGAATATGAAAACTGGAATGGACATTGACTCTAGAAACATAACAAATAGGGAAGGAAGCAAAGATCTTTCATAGTAAGTCGATGATTTAAGAAACATTTTTTTTTAAAAGAAAAATAATATATGTTCCCCCCATTAAACTTCATTGTAGAGGTTTTACATTTATGTGTTATAATTGTTAATAGCTTTCTTTCTAAAATCTTTTTTTTCCCCCTAGATTGAAACAATTGGCAAAAAGGTGTCTTCAAAGAGAATTCCACATGCTCCTTCTAGTGAAATTCCAAAATTTAGTCTTCAGGATCCACCTAACAAGAAACCCAAAGTGTAGTCCTTACAATCTTTATTTGTAATTTTTTAGTACTTCAGGATAGAAAATATCTTTCTGATATTTAGTGGTAAATGAACCAAGTGTTTTTAAGGAAACAAAACTATTTTTTAATAATCAGTTTATACTAGCTATATGGGAATCAGCATATCTGGTAATTATGAATCTAGAATATTTTTTACACATTTTTATAATATTGTTACCTCAGTGATTAGATGAGTGGCAAGTAATCATGTTGGTTTTAATGGTGTCGATTTTTGTAAAACAAAAATTAAACTTTAAATACTTTTTACTTACAAAATATTCACAGGCAGCACTTTAATACTACATTGTAAAGGGAAAGGTACTCTTCAATTTTTCTGATCATCAGTTTATTTACTTGTCATTAAATATGTATTCTAAACCATAAAAGGCTAACTCTGTTAACCTTTCAGAGATTGTCACTTAGAGGTTTCTGGCTTAATTGGGTAAGGTGTTTTCTAAGCCATTTCTTGTCTTTATGAACTTAGGAGGAGGATACAATAGACAAAATGGGGCCTTTTCTGCTTTTCCTGTTTTTTTTTTTTTGATGCTTATGTTTCCTATGTTTCCATGTTAGAAGTAACCTGTTTGTTTTAATGAGCTGTTTCATTGGTTTTTTGGCCCAAAAAAGTCATCACTAGTTTCCATTCAGTCCAGATAAGAGTAAAAGGCCATTTCTTTTTTAGCTGAAGAGAAAAAATAATATGGTCTATTCCATTCTTCCTCACTTTTCGTTTTCCTCACTGATCATTATTTTTTTTTAGTTCAAGAGCCAAAAATATTTGTGACATTGACTTTGCATTGTTATTCATCGCAATTTTCCCTTTTTTAAATAAGAAAACCAATATAAGCTCATATATAAACTTAAAGACACAGATGGGTATAATTCTAAAATAATAATTTTTGTATTTCCATCTGCTTTTTTCTTATGTCGCTTGTTGACTATCTGATTGTTTTCTATTTTATTTTTATGGAAATATGTCAGATGCCCATTTGCTTATGCTGTACTGAGAGTGTACAAATTGAGTTAAGTACATAGATACAGGCCTCATCCTTTAGGAATTAATGCAGTTCAGTAAGAACACAGACAAATAGAAGGTGAAAACAGAGACATCTGTACAGATATCAAATATATAAATAAAATATTCTGCATCATCAATTGTGTGGGTGTATTTTTTATCATAGTGCAAGTAACTAATGAGTCATGACAGTCTGACATTACACAGGGAAAAAATCACTCTTTTTGAGAAAAGGGCATTACTTTATACTTTCAAATGATGCAAGAAAGGGAAATTAGGAAATAGACCATGTATCAGCCAACTATAGTTCATGAGCCAAATCTGGCCAGCCGCCTGTGAGCTAAGAATGGTTTTTATGGTTTTACATGATTACATTTTAAATGGTTATGGAAGTCCCCAATTTTTTCCCTTGGCCTGAAAAGCCTAAAATATTTGCTGCCTGACATTTCAAGAAAAAGTTTGCAGTCCCCTGAAAGAGACAAACATCAGAGTTTTGGAACATAACATGATTCCTTACTCATAAGATCTGGAAGTAAGGATGAGTTTATTAATTAGAATTAGCTTTACGTTTCTGTTTGAAAATATTCTTGTGTTCTGCTTAATAATCTTATATTCTAGTAAAGGTATTATAACCCTAAAATGTCTTGCTGAAGCAGTTAGAATTCGGCACTGGTTTTTAGTTGCAGCATTGTTCAATGCCTATGATTGATAATTACATGTAAAATACAGTTATTGATTAAAAGTTAGGATTGGTATGTGGAGGAAAATGGGCAAAAGATGGCTCATGAAACCATGTATATTTGATGTTTGTGATGGGAAGAAAAAAAACCCCAGTAACTAGAGAGGTAACATAGCAATTTGAAACTGTTGTGTGAAAAGTTGCACAAATATGGTTAGCCTTTTCTTCTCCTCCTAAGAACCTTATAAAAGACCATTTTTTAAAATTGGTACACTGTTTCTATTTTTATTAGCTAGTGTTTTTTTGGTGGGGCCAATGTATGTTGGTGAGATTATTAGCTAATAATTAAAACTGAAAATAATACATGGAAATGGTAAGAAAAATTCAAATAGCTATAGAAGGGTATATAAAAAACTAAAATCTCTCTCCAACCATGTGCTCTCCAAAATTGTCTGTTATTTTACTTAAGACTTCCAGCTTTATATCTTGAATGCATTATCTACTAGCATGTGATATCTTGGCTAAGTTTCACCATCTGTAAAAGAGATAATTCATCTCTAACTCAAAAAATTGTTGTAAGGATTACATGAGATGAGTGTTTACACAAGTATTTTAATGGCACAGTGGCCGGCCAGGAGATGATGAGCACTCCTGTTAGACATCATTAACAAGCTGGTCACACTGACCAGAGCCATGTGTAGTTTCTAAAACCAGTCAGAGTGCAGTAATTAACACAGCATTACAGAGCAGGCATTACACAGAGCCTTTTAGGTGCATTTTCTCATCTATTCCTTACATAATTCCTTTGGGATAATTCCTTTGTCTGCCCTTCAGATGAAAGGTGGAAAGCTGGAAAGATTAAGTAACTTGCTCAAGATCACAGTAGTTTGAATAGGAACTTTCTTCAAGTTGAAAGCATCCCAATTTTGGAGATATTAAGAGTGAGTGCGGCCTTATGCAGAATGGAACAACATTCCAGTGAAAAAATAAGATGGATAGGGCAGCAGCTGAGAAGGATGTGAGTACATTCCTTCATCTTCCTGGGAACTCCTAACTACTTACTAGAAAGGGGTCTGAGGTTCAACAGGAGGTTGGGAATGAGAAAAAGAGGGTAGGGTTTGGCAAGATGAGCTACTGAAATTAAGATCTAGTTAGCTCATTTATATTCACATTCAGGTAACCCTATTTAAAATGTTTCAAACTAGGTGTCTGTGTACCCACTTTAAGGTAGATGCTGTGAGGTGCTAAGAAACAGAAGACATAGATAAATGAGAGCAATCTTATATAGAAGCTAAGGCGTAC
The DNA here is from genome assembly GCA_030015415.1 of Cynopterus sphinx. NCBI lineage: Eukaryota > Metazoa > Chordata > Mammalia > Chiroptera > Pteropodidae > Cynopterus > Cynopterus sphinx. The sequence goes on along the minus strand of CM057382.1, from coordinate 83,898,681 downwards.
AGAAATGACTGACCAAATATGAAAATATCCATGAAAGATAAAAACAAAATGCAGTATGGGCACAAAAGTGAAGTTTACTCCAGCTGCCTATTTGCCCTAAAGCAAAGTCAGCAAATCAAAAGATTGGACTTTTGGTTGTGTTTAATTAAACACTTGTCCCATTTTCATTATCTCCTGAAACCTTACTAAAATGGCAGCAAAAGAATAAGAAAGCTGCAAATAGACAAGGACAAAGAAAGGGTAAGGAGACACTAGTGGATGAGTGATGCCAACCAATTTTTAGAAGGTGGAAAGCAATGGGAGGCAAAGTAACTACAAAGCGCAAGCAGAAACTTCAATGCCTTCTAGATGTAGGTAATTGGCCTCTTTAATCTCAAGAACTGGAGGCACCAGATACAAAAGGTGGAGCTGAAGTGTGGGCCTGAAAACAGGGGACTTAGGTGGAAGATTAAATAAGAAACAGTGAGAGGCACCCAAGTCTCTACCCTACCTCACACCAAGAGAACCTTTCCCAACATTTTCTCTTAGGATAGAGGTTTATTTTCAGAAGGAATAGAATAAGAAAGTTTCAGACTTGGGGAGTGTTAGTGAGATGCCAGACAGGTAACAAAGGAACTAAATTAAAGGCTGCATATTGAACAAGAGACCCACACTTCCCTATCCTACTTGCTTTTATCATCTAGCTCTGAGAAAGCTGGCAGCCAAGTTTATAACCCTCAAGGCAAGAGACTTGAGATTTTTTTAAAAAAACTTAAATTGCTTTGGAGAAATAATCGTGACATTTGGGAATCCTTTGTTTAAAAATCCAGCTCATCCCCTAAGCTCTGTACAGTAAAGCTCTATTAGATAGCTCCCCCGCCCCAGCTTCCAGTCAGCTTTAGAGTATCTCAACACGCAGTATGCATGTAGAGCAAGGATCTCCAGACATTCAAATAGCCTTCAACACAAAAGGCAGAGACCAAAACCAGAAAAAGAAACAGAGACAATGCTCAATGCAGAAGAACCCTAAGGTCAAAAATCTAATTATCCTCAGAGAGAAAAATGGAAGAAATTGTAGCTAAGAAACAAGTACAGGATGCTATTGAAAAAAAAAAAAAAATCAGAGAAGAGCTCTTGAAATTAAAATGTGGCCAAAATTTTAGCAAAAGAATCATTGTTAAATTACATTTTCACGGAAGCCCCATGTAAAAATACATTAAAATAATGTATTATTAACATATATATGTGAAAGTTGTGTAGTCTCTGGGTTGAACTGACTCTCCAGGGGGAATCAATGTCATGTCTCTCTTAGCTGCAGCTCTTGCTATTTTGCTCTACTCACATTCTGAAGCTTTCTTTGGGTTGTTCCCATTTTTCTGCCTATGGCCACTAGTGCTCATATTTCTTAATGTAATACCTCTAAAGGTGTTTTCAGCTTCAAGTAAGAGAAAACTATTCAGACTTGTTTTATTAAGTCATTTATTATCTCACCAAATGGGAGGTGTGTTTCAGAGTTAGCTGATTCAGTGGTTGGAAAAGGGTCAGGGACCCCTATACTAGTTGACTTCTTAAAAACCATGTGCATTTATCACTTTCATTTTCTTAAAAATGCCATTTGTGTTACAGAAAGACAAAACTGACATACTGAAATGGGCATATAAATTTTCATATGTTGGAGACCACAGATGCACTAATTTCTGCTGTCCAAGAACTTCTTGCTATGTCTGTGCATTTAAATGTGCTTCTTATTAATTCATAATTGTTTAGCAAGGTCAAAGCTCTGCCTTGGCCTTTTAAAATTCAAGCCTGTCCATTCTTGTATGGTTGTGAAAGGAAGTATACCTCTGAAGCACATTCACCACACTCAAATGTCCAACAAGACCCAGTCATTTGGTCACATATTCTAGTCATGGTATCATGGTCAATTAATGCAAAACTAAGTGACTAAATAACAAATCCAGGATAGACTATTTGTGATTTCACTTTGAAACAAATATTTCCTGCTATTCCTCTTTCAAGTTTTTGGATTAAGTTTAACTGGAGAGTATCCTGAGTTTGCAAGAGGAGGTGTTTTTTTTTTTTTTAAATTAATTTCAAGTATACAGTACATTAAGTAGACATCTATGTGGTTCATAAAACCACCCCACAATTGCTCCCTCCTTCCCCTGGCCCTCCACCTAGCCATCATATTAATGCTAACTGCATTCCCTCTGCCGTGCTCCCTACCCACATGACCAAGTATCAACTCCTTATTTGTACTTCTTTAACCCTTCACCTCATTCTCGAAGCCCAACTTCCCTCCTCTCCCCTCAGGCCATCACCAATTTGTCCACCATATTTGAGTCTGCTTTTGATTAGTTTGTTCTTTTTGTTCTTTAGATTCTGTATATAAGTGAAATCATAAGGTATTTATCTTTCTCTTATTTCACTCAGCATAATAACCTCTAGGTCCATCTATGTCATTGCAAATGGTAGGATTTCACCTTTTTTAATAGCTGAGTAATATTCCATTGTATTTATGAACCATAATTTCTTTATCCAATCATCTGTTGATGGGCATTTAGGTTGCTTCCATATCTTGGCTACTGTAAATTGTACTGCCATGAATATTGGGGTGTATACATCTTTATGAATTATTATTTGTTTTCTTTGGCTAAATACCTAGAAGTGCAATTGCTGGATCAAAAGGTATATCCATTTTTAATATTTTGAGAAACCTTCATATTGTTTTCTATAGCAGCTCTACCAATTTGCAATTCCACCAACAATGTATGAGGGTTCCCTTTTCTCCACATCCTCGCCAACACTTTTTTGATTTATTGATGACAGCCATTCTGACATGTGTGAGGTGATATCTCATTGTGGTTTTAATTTGCATTTTTCTGATGATTAGTGATCTTGAGCATCTTTTCATGTCTATCTATCAGCCATCTGTATTTCCTCTTTGGAGAAATATCTCTTCAGGTCTTCTGCCCAGTTTTTAATTATTTGTTTTTTTTTGTTGTAGAGTTGTATGAGTTCTTTATATATTTTGGATATCAACCTCTTATCAGATGTATCATTAGCAAATATCTTCTCCCAATCAGTCAGTTGTCTTTTTTGTTTTGTTGATGGTTTCCTTTGCTGTACAAAAACTGTTTAGTTTGATGTAGTCTCATTTGTTTTTCTTTTGTTTCCATTGCCTAGGAAGATATATCTATTAGTAATAGCAGAGTTTACTGCCTATGTTTTCTTCTAGTTTTATGGTTTTAAGTCTTACATTTTATTATTTTTTATAGTTTACTATTATTTAGCTGTACCAATCAGGATTTTTCTTATTACTGTATAACCAAAAAAACAAAAACAAAAGAATAAGTAGACTGCTGAGGCTGACAAGACTGCAAATGTCATTCATGACTCCCAATTTTACATTTGTACCAAAATAGCTTTAGTTTGTCAGTCACTTTTTTATATATAATTGCTACCAATCTGAAACATTAACATACATTGTATTAATACAATGCCATTTTTTTTCTATGTTGGGATTCCATGAAAATTGCATTTGACAAAATGATTCCTTCACTAAAATGTTTCATTGCTATTCTTCTCTACTGTGCAGAATTTGAAAATACCCAGATTGTGACAAAATCAGAGTCTAACATATTATTCCCGTGAAAGAATAGGTTTTAGGGAGGGTGGTTGCCAGAGATTAAAGTTAATGGGGTTAGGATCTCTAAAGAAAGTGTGTCAAAATATAAACGGTTCCCCTGAGTTAAAATGTAACTAATTTTCAAAGTTATGCATTTTTTTAATGAAAAATACTAGTTCAGCCTTCTAAAGACTTCATTTTTAAGATATACTAGAAAGAAAAGATTCAGAGTCAAAAGTTTCTCATTTATGAAAGAAACTCTTTCCTCAGGTCATTACTATCATATAATGGGAGAGTACATACAGATGTAGAAAACTATTATAAAATGAAGGTTAATATTGTTATTTTAGGTTTTATTTCCCAGTATTGGACAACACCCAGGCCCTAAACAAGTAACTAATGTAAAACTGTTTTTGCAGGTCTAAGGTAGTAGTACCAAAGTAAAAAAAAAAAATTCATACTTAAACTCTTAAGTCTTTCTAAATTATTCCAATGATGTTTTACTATTATGGAAAAAAACATGTTAATCATAAGTAAACTGACCATAGTTTCAAACTATGTTGACTGATTCATCACAGCATGTCATTTTTCATAAATGAATTGTGTCAATGATGTACAGGTAACAACCGTCTTGAAAGACTGTCTAGAAGTTTTTAATGTATTTTCTTAATTTTTATTTTTCAATTAGAGTTGACATTCAATATTATTTTATATTAGTTTTAATGTATTTTTAAATTATACTGTTAATAGTAAACTCATAAAGATGTTTTATGATTACATCATATAAAGTAGTTGTTTATTGGGACATAGAAGACATGGTAAAAGACAAATTACTATAATTAAATATGCATGGCTTATTGACATTTTTCTTAAAATAAAAAATTGAGGTTCATCCACTAAAATGTAGGTATCCTGACAATACCTGTTATCAGTTGGAATCAAATTTTAAAAATTCCTGTGATCTTGAATGTCTTGTAAAATGTTAGAGGGCTTTTGTTTTTCTCTTAGCCACTAGGTTTTTCATGAAAAATTCACCTATTTAAGAAAAATGAAAATACATTAGTATCACTTTAAAGTAAATTTCAGAATCATACTTTAGTGTTTCCCTTTAAAGAAGACTATTGTATTTACTGGCATTTCTCTCTTCTCAAATCTCAACGGCAATAATTTTCTAACCTCACATATCCCCTATATCTTTGGCCCTTTCCCCCAAAATAATGATTAGTCACTATTCTTAAAAAACATTTATTTTTATCACTCTAGTTTCTACTCTTTCTGGTAACTCAATATTATAAAGGATGACTCTATTGTATTGACGGATCTGCCTCTATACAATTATTCCACTTTACACGAACTATCTGTTCCTTATCACTGACAAAAGTATTGCTGTTCACACAAGTAACTTCAGAGAGCAATTCTGCTACATTATTAGCCTGGATCTGATGCTTATAAAACAGAACTTGCTGCATTTGAACAGACTCATCTGATGGAATCTTTTTAGCTTATTCTCCTCTAAGGGAAGCAAGAAATCTTTACTTATAATGGGCTTTCTCTTGACCCCTTAAGTTGTGCCTGTGCAATAAGTTAGCTGCTTTTTCAGGTCTCTAGGGTTCCATTTAGTCTATCACTGTTATAGCATGGCACAATGCTTATTGGCAGAGTAGGCCTGATTTTATGCAGAGTCTGATAAACTTTTGTCATCTTAATATACAAGTAGAATTGTGATGATCCTCTCCATACACAATCACCAAGAATCCCAAAGCTCATAACCTAGTCAAGGAACGAAAAGAATAATGCGTGCTGCTCCATACCGCCTCTAAATCTGATAAAAGTAGAATAAACATTATCAGACCCTAATTCATCATCTGAGTCTAATGTTCTACACACCAGAATTTGATCTTACTAGTAATTTAAAAAACACTAAAAAGTTCATAATTCACTTTCTTATGAATTTAAAAACTTTCCTTAAAAAAAAAAAAAAACTTTCAAATGATATCACTGTACTTTAAATACTCTGAAAGCTGTTTTTCTATCTTTTATATATAATTTTAGCTTGCCAGTGACCACTTGAAGAATGAATCACTTATGATTATTCGTTTCCAAAGTCCCCACATCCTGTCAGTGTTGAATCAAATTCTTAGGTTTTGTAACTTGGATAAGCTGTTGTTAATACATTAAAATGTCTTCAATTTCTTTATAAGAACACACTGAATATTATCAATACTTGCACATAAATTTTTATAAATAGGATTTATGCCTAATTTAAACATCTTTGAATTAGACTTGAATGTCATTTAAAAGATCATTAATATTACTATAGTTTATTCTTATATTACTATTTCTATTTATTATTACTATATTACTATCCAAAAAATAACTAGCTGTATAGTCTTCAAAATTTTTAATTGTTAAGTTTAACTGACAGGGAAATCATCATATTTTTTTAGATCAGATTCAATCTTTAGATATGTTCTCATTGACCTTTTGATGGCTATTACTACATGACATTTTATTTCTCGGAAAATGCTTTTATTTTCATAAGTCAACTCAAACTATTGACCAAATGAAGAGCTAAAATCACAAAGGTGAAAAAAGGCATTATAGCTAGTAAAAACACTAAAAATTTCTATAGGGAAAATAATCTTAAGCATTTTTTCTGTTGCTTCTGGGAGGAAAAACACAAATATGCAGCAGTGCTACTGAATAGATAGTTTTTAAGGTTTTAACTGATCTGAAATTGGGAGCTTGGAGAGACAGGTGACATCACTGTCAAATGAATATACATTTTCCAGAAAACCATGTTATATGCCTGACTGTTCTTTGGCATTTCTGAATAACCTATTATTGAAATCCACATATAGAATAAACTGATTACTTCTGCTTTTATCATAGTAGCTGAGCTATTAAAGTGGGGGGGAAGGATTTTTTTCTTTAAAGAACAAAGGTGCAAGAAAAAAATTTTCCTTAATATGACCCTTATGGATCAAATCTCCTAAGGATGTTCCAGAAAAAACACATTTTACCCCACAGCTATTATAATTGCAATGTGGAAAGTTATGGTCTGCATAAAACCATCCCCTGTGGTCTAACTTACCTGCTTTGTATGAAGAACGCACCAGAGGGCCACTTGCAGTATAATGAAATCCAAGTTCGTTTCCTACTTTTTCCCAGTATTTGAATTTTTCAGGAGTAATGTATTCTTCAACCTAGATTTAAAGAATTAATTCTGATAGATTCTAGAATTTTCACAAATCATTTGATTCTATAGAAAATCTATACCCATGCTTTCAGTGTGGTTTTCATGTCATAATTTAACCAAGCGTCTCCAGGTTTCTTACTCTCCCTCTTCACTGGTTACCCACTGCCCCCCGGCCCCACTTAAGAGAGAATATGAGGGAAAAAAGAAAGTTTTAACTTTGTATTATATTAACTATTCCAAAGGAGGGAGAAAGAAAATGAGATTATAGATTATAAATCTGTATCATTCCTTTATTTGGCTAATAGGTATAATCACATAGTTCCTCCTATAAGATTCTTGAGGACAAGACTGTGTCTTATTCATCCTGCATCTTCTGCTTAGCATTGTGTCTGGCACATAGTCACTACTCAAGAAAACTTTCTTGAATGAATGTCTGATATAAAAATAGTAAGCTTCACTTTTCTTTTTTATCTCTGGCTCTCATATAACTCTAAAACAAATCACAAGATTACCAAGTGAGTATAAATGCAATTTCCCAATTTTTAAAAACTTTTAAATTTTAACATTAAGAAGCTGCTGGCTTTTTAGTATAATATTCCACATATATTCTCAAGTTAAAAAATATTCTTTTTGTCGGTTCACTTAGGTCATATAATTTTGGGGACAGCAAATAAATGAGAGTGTAGCTGCTTTATGCAGATAAAATGGAAACTGAAACTTGAGAACATACTTGGAACATTATATTAAAAAGCCAACAGCTTCTTATTTCTACCTATGGACAATAAGGATTTAATTCAAATGACCAATAAACATTTGACAATTCAAGGTTAGCTGTACCTTAAGGTGGCGCTTTGTTGGCTGCATATATTGTCCTAAAGTCAAACAGTCCACATCTGCCTCACGAAGTGCTAGAGAAAACAAGCACGCATTATATTGGCAGATGTTTTCATGATGCTAAAATTGTGGATTTAAACTTCATTTTCCAGAACATAATTTTATTTCAGAGCAGTGTATCCTGATCTATAATCCTGGTATTAAAAATAAGACTGAATCCATCCAAAGGTATTTATGTGCCAGGAAATATGGTAAGAAAAACAGAGGAATGATTAAGACAGTCATGTGGGGCTGATATATGGACAGACGACTCTACTACTATGAGATAAATGCTAAAATAGGGAATGGAAGGTGTCTAGAGGAGTCTGTTAGGTGGAAAAGATGAAAAGAACAGTATATGAAAAGCCTGAAAACACCCATAATTACAGACATAACATGCTGTATTAGGCTTTTGGTAAATGTACAAGAGATGCTCTGGAGGATATGAGTTGATCTCTGACATCAGAATCTTTCTAGTAAAACTGTATGCATTGTGGTAAAGAGTAGCTTTAATTACTATTTGAACTTACTACTCTTTGATCCAATAATAGCAAGAAGGCTAACGACCCTCAGGTAAATAAAAGCTTTTGTATTTCAAAACATAAAGCCCAAGAATCACAAAACAAATAGGCTATGGGACTAAGGTTCAGCAAAGCCCAAAGCATATCATGTTATGTGACAATGCTACAAGTAAGCTCTTCCTCAAAGGTTTGGATTCATCATCTTTGAATGTGTCAGCCAGAGCTCCTGGTACTGGATGGCTCGCAAAAATTATCCAATGACTGAATAATACAAGTGAACAAAATCATGTTCTTTCTTGATAAAAGGGTGGAGAATAAAACAGGAAAGAAATTTCATATCCTGAACTTCCTGTACTTCATTCCATAAAGTTCAAAGAAAATACACTTCCTTTCCTTTGAATGCTGCTGTTTATAACCATATACTGTTTGTTTTTACTAGCACTTTCACTAACATTATGGAGGCATAACAGGGTCTTCTAAGTGGAGTTCCTGCTATTACGCAAATTAAACAGGAGTTTCTATTTTTCAATTTCTTTACCTTTCATTGTTGCATATACTTGCTCATCGTTCTCGCCTAAACCCAACATTATAGACGTTTTAGAAATAACATCAGGCCGAATCTCTTTGGCATGTTTCAGCACCTGTAGAGACTGGTCAAAATTGGCCCGGGGATCACGAACTTTCCTTGAAAACAGCAGGGCTGTTGTCAGCAAGAATAGCAGGCTAAGAACACAGCTGTGCAAGCAACTTGAAACACCAGCAATTACATTCTGGACTTTATATTGTATAATATAGTTCAAAGGTAGAATTTGTGAATGAATGTCTCTTATTTTAGGATAGAAAATTAGGCCTCACTGGGCCACCAAGCTCTGTTGACTTTTAAGTCTGGGCACTCCCCTGCACTGGTGGTGGTATCATGAGATATGACAGGGGCAGAGAAAATGAAAATGGAATTCAATTTATGAATTACTTATTAAGAAACCAGAATTTTCAAGCTCAGAATTAGTCATTATAAGAGGTATTCAAGGGAGAAGAAGAGGAGTAGAAGAAAATCTTGATGCTGAACAAAAAATACTTTAACCTGCACCTACATTTCAAAGATCTGAAACTTTTATGTTCATTTCTTTTCTAAAGACTGAGCTGCCCTCTGCTGGTGAGTATGCAACATTGACATCTCTTGGTTAAAAAATTCATGATTCTGGAATTTTCACTGGAAAGGATAATGTTTAAGTAAAACCGGGGAAATTGGCACCACTCACTGGTGGTGGTATCATGAGATATGACAGAGCTAACAGGCTGTGTGCCAGACTTCAACAGGGGCCAAACCATCATGGCTTAAATGGGGATAAGGCCCAAAGGACAGAAAGTTGCTGTTAAAGCAGCGTTCATTTGAATTCATTTTGTGTAAGCGATTTGTTGTTGTGGCTGTTATTTTTAATGAGACCAGTTCACAGGGAAGAGAGTCAACAAATTTATGAATTTAAAAAAACCACAAAACTGATAATACAGAATGTAATTACTTTCTGAAAGTATTTCTCCACTGAATTTGTTATGCTTCCTATTGTTTATGATTTAGTGGAAATGGTTATTATCATACTTCTTTCAAGTTCTCCAACAAAAAACAATGAAGAGAACCTAATAAAATTACTACCAAATTACTTTTAAAAAGAGACTTAAAATACATTAGAATGATACCAGTTTTTTCTCAGTATTATTTATTGCATGTATTAGTGCCAATAGCATTTTAACGGTCTGTTTTTTAGAATCACAAGCAAATTGTTCATGTAATTTTTTTTGAAAACTAGTCTTTGAAAAAATAATTGGCACTTGTAATATATTATTAAAAAGAAAAAAATGCTCATTATGTGTGTAACATAACATACATATATAAATACGTAAGTATATATACGCTTAAATGGTAGTAATTGATATTACTGGGTAGAAATATTATGGGTGATATTTATAGTCATTTTGTTGGCTATATTTTTTATTTTTCTGTGATAGACATATCTTGTGTTTGTTTTTTTTTTTTAGTAAGAGTTCACTTCTTTATAAAAGTCAATTTTGAAGTTCTCTCCTAAAAAAAAGTGAGAAAATATAGTGGATTCTGACCCTCTAAATCCCCAACATTACTATGTATATGTAATCACCTCTGTAATTCTGGAACTGTTTCTACATTATGTGCATACACATCTAATCCTGACAGAGCAACTTTTTCTATTGCTTTAAGATCTCCTCGGAAATCAGGGGTGAGACATTCCACAAGAATTTCTGGATTCCTGTGGGAGAGATGGAAAAGATAAATATTAAACTGAGGAAAATAAATGACATAATTGCTGTTCAAGATAGAAATCGCCAGTACTCATTCTGTATCAGTTTCACCTCAGTAATCTTTAGAACCCTGCTAAGAAAAGCATGAATTTAACAAATGTTTATACATGATTTTAATAGAATAATAGTAAAACTGTCTCTGTGGTCTAAATTAAAAGCAGCACATTGCTCTTGCACTTAGTTATCAGGAATCTATATCTTTTTATTCAAAAATACAAAATAATTTATCTGTAGGCATGGAGAATGACAGCAGTAAACCATTATGTTGTCAGTTAAAACCAGTAACTGATGGTTACAATAATTTTTCAGGCAGCCTTCAGTTATTTTCTTCAACTGACTTCTCTGAAATTATAGATAAGGAGCACTGCCTTGAGCTTCCTCTCATGGCTCTCATTAATAATGGTAAAACCTATTCTAGGGATTGAACACGACACCTCCCATTCCACCCATTCTGCTGATTCCAGGGTCTCTCTCTTCTTTAGGAATTTCTGTGACTACAATTTCTGCTGTAGTTAACAGGCCACTCCAGTGGCATCCCCAATAAAGCAGTTCTTACAACATTAAGTTGGATCAATGATTCCTTTTCCCACCATATTCACAAAATCTCCAAGCACAGCACCTTAACCAACTTCTAAGGAACTTTGCATAACATCCTCAACTATCAATGATCCTTCAACACCTGCATTTTTAGCAACAATCATTGCATGAATTTTGAGTGTTTTAAAAAATAATTTCTATACCAATTTTTAATCACTAGTTGGGAGTTAATAAATCCAAGGCCGGAATGCAGAGAACAAGGGCAAAACCCCCTCCCAGAACAATGCCTCCTTCAACGGCAGCTCGCGTAGCTGAGGGCATCTGTTATTCTTTCTTTTCATTCACTTCAACATCATTTGTCTCACCAACCTTCAGCACAGCTACTGGGAGAGTTTTGCCAATACATTTTTCAATTTGAACCATGTCACGTTTTCTTTTCGAGAGCATGCCATCATTTTTTGGTCACAATGATTTTGCTAACTTTTCCTAAGTCATGATTTAGAGTCAATCCTTCTTCTCCAAACAGTGCTCCACCAGTATCAATAGCCATGTCTTTAAGCTGGTTCTTTCTGTTGTCACCAAAATCTGGAGCTTTGACTGCTACAACCTGAGGACCAATTTTTAGCCAATTCAAAACAAGTGTACTTAAGGCTTCTCCATCATCATCTTCAGCAATTATGACCAAGGGCTTACAGTAAGCACTGGCAATTTCAAGAGCAGGTACAATGAACTGGACACTAGAAATTTTTTCACTCAACAGGACATAGGCATCTTGAATTCAACTATCTGATCTTTCAATGTATTAATAAAATATGGAGAAATACAATTTCAATCAAATTTCATGCCTTCAATAATTTCTAAATTATTCAGCGTTTTTCCATCCTTTACAGTAATAACACCCTTTCTTCCAACCTTTTTCATTGCATCAGAAATGTTGCCATTTTTTTGGTTTCCATTTGCAGAAACTGTAACAACCTGAGCAATTTCTTCAGAGGTTGTCACAAATCTAGACTGCTTTTTAAATTCAGCAATTATATCATCAACGGTGAGCATCACACCTCTCCTCATTTCCACTGGATTAGCACCTTTGCTAATTTTCTCAAAGCATTCCTTGGCAACGGAGCGTGCCAGTACAGTAGCAGTTGTGCTGCCATCCCCAGCCTCTTCATTTGAGTTATTGGCAACATCCTGAACAAGCTTAGTGGCCAATATTTTAAAATTTATCTTTTAAGTCAATGGACCTCGCAACAGTCACACCATCCTTTGTTATTTTGGTACTACCCCTGCTGTTTATTAATCACTGTTTTTCCCTTTGGCCCCATATAATGGTACACTAACAGCTAAAAGGTCAAGGCTTGGACATCTGCACTAAATTTTACATCTTTGGCATAAGCCCAAGTGAGATTAGGAGCCAGTGCCCTGGGCACTGGCCTAATTAGGCCAAAGACTTCGTGTAAATGAAGCATTTCTATGAGATGGTGAAGCAGGCCACTGGCAGCAAGTGAAGCATGCTATGGGTTTTAGAAACTATTTTCTGAATTGCTGTGTCAAAAGCTTTGCTTAAATGAAATACAAGTTAAACATTATTCTTCCTATTTATATTGTGGCTATGTCTATGCATTCAAGCACTAAAATGTGCATTAGGTCATAGAGCTGCTTCCTTTAACAGCAATAGAATGACTGGGACAGCTGATAAATTTTCCCACAAACCAAATGCAAAATATCTGGAGCTGTTTCCTGAGAAAACACATGTAGAAGGAATCACATACACAACTTGTCATTGATACTATGATATGTTGATGGAATACATCCTATAACTCACTGTTTTTAACTGCAAATTGAGACACATTACTAATTTTTGAAATCAACTGAGTTTCAAACAGAATTTTAGAAATAAACTGTGAAAAACACAAGATAGAAAATACTGGAAGAACAACTGAAAAAACATTTACTAAGTGTGCCAGGTATTACAATAGCACTGAACTATAGGAAATTAGCATAACTCCTTTTTTTAATGCTTTTTAAATTGATAAGATTAAAATATTAATAAAAATGTGGATTATGGGTAAAATTCCAAGGCCATTTGAATACAGATAAAATCTATATGAAAACTTACATATTTTATTTAACAATAATATCTTACCCTAACTACTTCTAGATGATAATTTATTCAAAATCAGTGCTAGAAAGGCTGTAGTTTTATACTTCTTTTAAAAAGTATTCAATGTTTAAAATGTTAGAGAGGATGCGGAGAAAAAGGAACCCTCATATGCTGCTGGTGGGACTGCAAATTGGTATAGCCACTATGGAAAACAGTATGGAGGTTCCTTAAAATCCTAACATTTGATCTACCATATATGATCCAGCAATCTTTCTACTGGGTATTCACCATCTAAGACTTGAAAACCCATATCCAAAAAGATATTTATTTGTACACCGATGTTCATGGCAGCACTATTCCCAGTGGTCACGACTTGGAAGCAACTGAAGTGTCCTGTGATAGGTGATTGGCTAAAAAAGCTGTGGTACATATATACAATGGAATATTACTCAGCCATAAAAAGAGATGAAATACTGTCATTTGCGACAACATGGATGAACCTCGAGATAATCGATAAGCAAAATGAGGCAGATGGAAAACGTTGAAAACCACATGGTATCACTTATATGTGGGATATAGACCTAAAAGCAACAAATGAACAGGACAAACAAACAAAGACTTATGGACATGGACTATAGACTAGTGGTTACCAGAGGGTGGACACGGGGAGGAGGGGATAGGTAGACGGTTAAGGGGGGTCAAATATATGGTGGTTGAAGGAAACTGGATTTTGGGTGGTAAGCATACAACAGAATATACAGATGTCAAATTATAATGTACACCTGTGAAAATTATATAATTGTATTAACCAATGTTACCCCAATAAACTTAATTAAAAAAAATTATTCAGTGTTTAGACTAATACTCAAATATGAAGTAGGGACTCTGGACTAAAAAGTCCATGGATAAGTTTGTGCCTCTGAATCCCTAACATTTCTGCAAATATGAATCTGTATGTTCAAATATTCTTTTCCTGGAGAAAAAAACCCACATAATTTCCAGCAGATTATCAGAAGGGTTTATAACTAACCCCTGACAAGAAAAGGTTAATAATCACTGCTTTAAGGTAAATACCTTAAATAAACTAAATTTATATGAGTCAAAAAATGTCAAATACATAAGCAATGCAAAAAAAAGTACCTTTCCTTTAAGTATGATACAGTTTTTGCAAAGTGCTCAGCTCCTCCATCTGGTATATCTAGAAACAAAAGAGTCCACTGCTGAATATAATGTCACAACTTAGTATGAACCAATTTCAGGAAGAGGCAATGATGATACACTCACCATCTCGATCCACAGATGTCAGGACAACATAATCCAGGCCCCACTCTGCAATTGCCTTTGCAGTATTGTAGGGTTCATTGGTGTCTGGTGGAGGAGGCTTTCTTGCAGTCTTAACAGAACAAAACCTGCAACCTCTTGTACATGTGTCACCCATCAACTAGAAAAGAGATGTTCAAATTTAAATCAATGTAGATAGATTACTCTCAAGAACATAATGTTAAGAGAATAAAGTTGGAAAGAATGAATACAATTTGTTTATAAGAAATTTGAAACATTCAAAGGTAAACAACATAGTTAAGGAATACAAATGTATTGTGGTAAAACCAGAAAGAAAAGGAAACAAACTCAGAATTAAGAATAGTGATAAGGGAAAAAGAAATGGGATGGGATCAGTAAGAAATACTCAGGGGAGTTCAAAGATAATGTTTTCCTTTCAAACCAGAGGTATCAGGGTGTCTATTGTATTCATATTCTTAATAATTTCCACATACGTTATACAGGTTCTTTTGTTCCTATTTAATATTAATAAAAAATGATTTTAATAGAAATTAAAAAATTTAATTAACATCAATATGCAGGTCTCTGTGGGAGTTAAACAGAGGCATAGCTTGTTAAACAGAAAACATAAAAAGTCAATAATCTGCTTTCTATGGATACCACTCTTTCTCCAGGACACTGGTTCTGCTGCCACAGGTCACTACCAAGTTCAGCCCCCTTCCAAACAGTCACTACAGATGTTCTGGGGTCACTGGAGTTTCAAAACTCCAAATAGGGGTTGGGTTGTGATTGAAGGCAGAAAGCTCTTCTCCCCTTTAGATTTAATTATATCACAGGGGACTCACAGCAATGGTACTCAGGCCCAACCTCTCAGAGTTTTATTGAAACAATGAACTCTCCCCAGGAATCAGTTATGAGTCAATAACAGAAAAGGGAACCAGGTAAAGGGTGAAACCAGAGACTTCCACTATGTAGTATTCAGAATCACTCCTTCCTTCAAGATTTGGGGTTCTGTCACTTGGATAAGCTCTCTGGTTGGCTCTGTATTATTCCACAAAAAGCATTATCTCATAAGAATCCTAAATTCATTGTGTAAATAACCTCCTGCTGGTACAGGTCAACATATCAGACAGTCTTGGATAAATAAGAACTTTCAGTTGCATGCAATTTAAGTTTAACCCCAATACCCCTTGGGATAAATATGGTAGAATGCACTGTTAATCACAGTTCTTACTCCACCATATTAAGGTTGTGCATCTCACCATTTGCCATATACCTTCTAAGGCTCTACCCTGGGAGGAAAAGCCTTTATTTCTAACCCTACTGATGTCTGGCTTTCTTTGGTTAACAGAGTGATAGTAGGCATGACGAAGCAGAAGCCTCAAATGTGCGTAGATGGTTGGCTTGCCCTCTTGTACTCCTTCCATTCTCCAAGATAAGAATATGCCTTGAAGAGCTGCTGGTCCAAGGAGAATATAGCTCTGTAAAGCAGACCTGAACCCTACTTACTTCCTGGAGTCCAGTCAAGATCAGCTGAACATCAGCTAACCAAAAGATTCATGGGAGAAAAAATTAATTCTTGTTTAGTGAGAAAAAGAAGTTAAGCAATCATAAGTAACATTTCTAAGAATTAAAGAAGCACATGATTAACTGTCAGACAGATGGAAGAATCAATAATAGATTTGTTCAGAGAACAATGCGATCATAACAGGCTGGATAACTGTCAGGTTTTCACATTTCTCATAAATTCCTATGTAAAAAAAACTCTGATCAGATCCATAATGCACATTTTAAAAAAAAAGTGATATAAAATAGTTCTTTCCAGTTTGTACACTAAAACTTAAGAGTTTGAGGCTGGCCTTACCATGATTGTGGCTGTGGCAGTCGCATATTCTCCACCTCCCCAACACTCTCCAATATTGGGACATCGAGCTTCCTCACACACCTGTGAGTAAAAGGGGACTAAATTTAATCAGGCTGAAAATATTTACCAATTGAAAAGTTAGTAATCTGGCATTTTACACTGCTCATCTTTACAACATATTTATGAAGAAATTCACTATATAAAAATAATGCTAAATTGCCAAACTTTGTATATATTAAGATCCCATTTTTAAATTAAAAACCATATAAATGTATATATTTTATATGTTCAAAGAAAAAGGTCTGAAAAATATATATTGAATAATTAAAGTGGTATAGTTAACATTTGAGATTGCATATATGTTTCACATTTAACACTACACTCCTTCCAAAAAACATGTTAATTTGTAATGTAAAACAAACCCTCATTTCCTAAGTTGCAGAAAAATCTTTTTATCTTTCACTATTAAATGAGAAGCTAAGAATACAATTACTTTTTATTTCTTTTGCAGGGAAAATGATTTTTCAATATATTTCCATTATTGATAGTAATGCAACCTAAACATCTTTATTCACCTTCCTGTTACTGACATGTGTATTAATTTTTCAGTTACACATATGTGGAAATATTATGAGTGTGGTTAAGAGAAATACTTAACACTTTGATAACTTACTGTATGGAGATTTAAATTCCGCAATGTATTTTTCAGCTTATTATAATTTTTCCCCATGGGAATCTCTGTCTTTAGCCATGGAGGTAGTCTTAACCTGAGGAAAAGTCAAGTATTAACAAATACATTCCTAGATGATTGCACAGATTTGAAGTTACTTTGCTCTATTACAATTCCTGGTTAAGATGTTTTCTGCCCATAATCCTAGATTAACTCATAATTTCTGCCATAAAAGTAAGAACAGAGAATCAAATTAGGCTTGCTCAAACACTTTAGAAAACACTAATAATTGTGTCTAACAAGACACTATGCTCATATCTACCTTTTTCAAAGGCACAGAGTAACACCATCTTAATAGAAGAACAAAGAAGCTTTGAACATCTCATTCCTCAATAAATACTAGCAAAAAGTTCTATATTTGTTCAGAATAAGGAGAGATTCCATAGGTGTACTTTCTAGATTTTATGATAATGATTAAATAGAAAAAAATCTAAAATTTGGAGTGAATAGTATTCTCAGGCACCCCTTGACTTCCACCCATTTATGATCTGGAAGTTGTTGGGTAAAGTATCCAGCAAAATAGTTGCCCTCTGCATGAAATTTCCTCACAGTTCTTTAAAATTAAGGCTGGATATTCACAGGTCATAATCACATGGACTAGGAGGAGAAGCAACAAGTTAGATTATTGACAACTAGTAACAATAAAAAACTGATCAATTTATCAAGGTTTAATAGACTAAGAACAAGGTGATAACCTTTACTTTCTGAAGAAATTCGATAGTGAACAGAAAATAGATGGACATGTAGGATGGTCAAATCCTAGGGAAGCTGAAAGAAAACTGTCAAAGGGCACAGAAAAAAGAAAAGGATTCCAACAATTTTACCTGATTACCTGTTTTATGTCTGTTATCACTTTCTTCTAATGCTTTTAAGCTACATTTAACAAATCTAATTAAAAATATACTCTAGGGCAGCCGTCCCCAACCTTTTTGGCACCAGGTACCGGCACTCCTATGAGAATCTAATGCCTGATGATCTGAGTTGGAGCTAAGGTGTGATACTAGTGCTGGAGAGCAGCAGCAAATAAAGACGAAGCTTCACTCACTAGCCTGCCGCCCACCTCCTGCTGTGAGGCCTAACAGGCCATAGACCAATACCAGTCTGTGGCCTGGGGGTTGGGGACTCCCGCTTTAGGACTTGGTTATATCTAAAAATAATGAACAATGAAGACATGACACATTAAAATTATCTTAAAATTTCAATTACCTTTCTCCTTTCTGGCGTTTTAAGTTTCCTTTATATTCATCCCAGGTGCTCTTGTCTGCAAGATCACCAGATACAAAATCGTGAAGGTCTGGTCCATTCTGTAACAATTCCTTCTTTTTATCTGGCAAGGAACTTACTGCTCTGAGTGGACTGCATAAATATTTTACAAATGCCTAAAGAGACAGTTCATTATGACATTTGTTTAGTGGGGTTTGGAATAATTTACTTTTAACCTATTTAATAATCACCGTTCCCTGGCCCCCATACGGAAACCCAAAGATGCTCAAGTCCCCTATATAAAATGGTACAGATCAATGCAGATCAAAAACAGTGTAAGTACTGATTGAAAAAAAATCCGGTTATAAGTGGACTTCAGCAATTCAGAACCATGTTGTTCAAGGGTCAATTGTATATATTTGCTGACTGTAAGAAACCCTTAGCTTCCAGATCTGAACACAAGTGTGACAAACCAGCCAAACACTAAAATTCACGAGTCCGTAAACATAACGCTAAAGAACCTTCCGTAATTCAAAAGGACTTCTTCCTGTTAACGGTGCTGCACGATGGCTACCCCACTTGTCCATGTCTCCCACTCAAGCCTAGAGAACAGGCTTGTGTTCTCAGAGCCCATAGTGCTGTCTAGTACAGAGTAAGAGCCCAATACAAAGTAGTTATTTGGGGGTGCTCATGACAATGCTCCTATAGTGCTCCAAAAAATACAGGGTGCAAATCACCGATAAGCAGGGGAAAAAGCTCTCCGCGCCAGCCAGAGAACCTATAAACAAACCACTGCCAGCGATTCCACTTCATGGGGTTGTCGGGAGAATTAAATGAAAAAGTTTACACCAGTGCCCGGCTACAAGCAAACGCGCACTAAGGGTCGTCCTTGTGACTGCGCGCCCTGAAGGAATGGGACCCCCACACCTGACGCCCGCACCCGGCTCCCCGCGCCGCTCACTCGGGCCTCACCGTGCGCACGACGCTCCCATAACGTAGCGACATCTCCCTCTTTTGCTTCCTCGTAGGGCTGAGGGATCACTAATTCCTGGAAAAAGGCGGATGGACTAACTGTCGCAGTTCACACGCACACCTGAGCCACCACTGACCTGACGGGGCTCGAGCAGCGCCGCGATTGGCTGCTTCAGCCTAGTAGCGTCGCGCGCTAATGACGCCATACGCAGAGGCGTTGCGGCTACAAGAACGTGATGACGGAGGTCGGTCCCTCTTTGCTGCATCTACTGCGAGGTGAGGCTGTCTGAGTGCTTAGTGGGCTGCGGGAATCTGAAGCCATCCGGGCTAGGAAAAGTAGCCGCGCGCGGGTCTGGCACGCGGAACGTTTTTCTTGTTTGTACTCTTGCGCCCGAGCGCCTTCCGTTCCTGGTGGCGTGGGATTCAAGTCCTCTACTGGGCATTTAGGCCTGCCTCCGACCCTCAGCCTTGCTGTGATGGCTCCTCCCTAAGGTTTCCCAGGGTTGCACTGAGCTGGAGTTCGCCCGCTGGGCCTTCGCGTCGTGACACCCGCTTAGTAGTTGCTCCTTGCAGGCTAGGACGCACCCGGCCTCCGCTCTCGGTGTAGGTGCTTCTCTGCGTTCCCTGGACTTTCGCCTGCCCATTTCCCGTGGGAGTGGAGCTCAGGGTAGTTTGGTGGAAAGAAGACTGTGCCAGCCTTCTTACCCCAAGTGTTTATTTTTCAGGATGAAGACTATTCTCAGCAATCAGACTGTTGACATTCCAGAAAATGGTAGGAGACTTGATTTTTATGTATTTAAAAACATTTTTTTTTATGTCTATTACCCGCTGTACAACTTGTTCTGAGGCCTGACATGCATTCTCTCTTAGTGGACATCACTCTGAAGGGACGCTCAGTTATTGTGAAGGGTCCCAGAGGCACCCTGCGGAGGGATTTCAATCACATCAATGTAGAACTCAGTCTCCTTGGAAAGAAAAAGAAGAGGGTGAGATGTCTTTTTTTTTTTTTTTTTTGGTCACCTCAACTGCTTGTTTGGAAGGTTGTGACTTAATAGCATCAAATTTGGTTGCTTTAGCAAATTAAAGAATTGAGGTTTAATGTTGTAACTTAAAATCTGGCATCCAAAAGTGTAGTAAGTTTCAGTGTTTTGGAAAACCAAATTCTGGGTGGATTATGTTCAGTGCTAGTAGTCATCATTAGTGTCTCATGATTGTTTTGTAAGAATCTAGGAACTGGGCAGTAGGTTTTAAATCTAGTATTTTAGTTTTCTAGAAGTTTGATTCAAGTTGCACAAAAGTGGGTGTTTCTAGGTTGTCATTCCTTTATAAAATTGTGTACCTGTGATTAGTAATAAAAATGTTAATTATTGAGGACTTAACGTGCTTGCATTTTTCCAGTTAAAACCATGCACTGTAATTATGACATACTAGAATTTAGAGTGATTATGTGAATAATGCTAAAGTTTTTCTCTTACAGCTCCGAGTTGACAAATGGTGGGGAAATAGAAAGGAACTGGCTACTGTTCGCACTATCTGTAGTCATGTACAGAACATGATCAAGGGTGTTACGCTGGTAAGCAGAGTGATCAGACTACTTTATTTAGGAAGGGGAGGTTTCTTGGCTGTATTTTGTGCAACATAAATATCTACTGCAGTGACTAGATTATGCATGTAATGTGAGATGCTTGAGCTCTAGAACATGGAAAAATGATTTTGGCAAATGCTTAATAGGTATTCTTAGGTCTTTAGGAATAAGTGAGAAATATAACGAATATTCAAATGGTCTTAGTATGCTGATGGGATTTTTTTTCACACAAAATTAGATTTACATCATCAGAGTGCGTTTTTTTTTTTTTTAACAGAAAATGTAGCACATAAGGTAGGCTTTGATTTGGTATCGAACATCAGAGTTCCCTGTCCATTTCCCCAAAAGCATGTTTGATGTCACTATTCTCTTGCCAAACCCCTTGCCCCTCAGTCTTTAAGATAAAATTTATGCTACTGACTATGCTGAAATGTTTTTCTTTTCATTAAAGCTCTTGGGTACATCTGATAGTAGCACTGTGTACTTATTTCTTTTTTAAGTCTGTCTTGTCACTTTCCCCTTGCTCCCAAGCTAAGTACCTTGAGAGCAGGTTGGCTGTCTCCATAGTCTCAATTCTTGCCCTCTGGCCTGCCTTAGTAACTCAGTAAATGTTAGTCTGATGCCCAAGATGAAGAGCTTTGGGGTTTTTAAAAGAAGCTAGCTGGCATTGTTTACTGAGGGCATAGGAGGTAGTAAAAAATTCTTCCTTACGGAACTTGATAGTTAAGTGAGGAGACACTGAAACATGTTTATGTGTAAAATTTTTGTTAGGTTTGTTTCAGGTGACAGTTCTAAAAACTTGACAATGAGTGCCACTGTTTCATTTTAAAATTATAAGTCTGTAAGGACTCTGTAAAATTTAAAAACTGACTTTCAGGCTTCTCATCATTGCTAATTGTTTGCTTAACATAGGGCTTTCGTTACAAGATGAGGTCTGTGTATGCTCACTTCCCCATCAACGTCGTTATTCAGGAGAATGGTTCTCTTGTTGAAATTCGAAATTTCTTGGGTGAGAAATACATCCGCAGGGTTCGGATGAGGTCAGGTATGTGCAAACCATCACGTATGGATCAGAAATTATTCCTTTACACGTGTGAAGGCTGCTGTATTAGGTTGGCTAACAAATAAAAACAAATTGATTTCAAGATTGACTATTTCGGTTATGCTTGTAATAACTCTTAGTGGTAGTTAAGCCTTATATGTCAATACCAATTGCAATTCCTGAAGGCTTTTTCTTTTTTTATTTTTTACATTTGAGTAGTTTGCAGAGCATAGTAGCAGTGTTTTGTTTTTAAAAAATCTTTTGAGTAGTGCTTAATAGCATAGACTCTCTAGGTTTAGTTCTCAGAACTCACTATCCACCTTGGGCACATTACTTCTGTGTAGCTCATTTTACTCATCTGTAAAATAAGGAACATCTTGTGATTAGAGTTAAAAGTGAAATGTACTTAAAACAATTCTTGCCTGATAACATAGTAAACAATGAAGCATTAGACAATTTCAAAACTTAGTGTTCAGTATTTTTTGATTCCTTTGGGAAGGATGAAAAGGATTTTTAGTACCAGTTTAATGGCTCTATGGGAATGTTACATATGGTCAGCATTTAATTAGATAGGACCCTTACGTAAACTTTGAGGAATACCAAATATATATGTAGTAGAAATATGACTTTAAGCTTTGTACAGCTAAATCTCACTAGCCGAGTAGTACCATTTTCTCAATTCTTAATTGAATCACAATCTGTTAAATACTCAGATTCATTTAAGCAGGAATGCAAGCAGGACTTTGGCTCAGATAAATCAGATACTGTAAAACCAAAACTCAGAAGTTTCATTTGTTCAATGGAATTTTAAATGGAATAAGTTGCTACTTAAATATTTTTAAATTAAATATTTCCTCTGAAAATTTGATTTTATGTTGACACTGCAAATGCCCTCTCCCCCTTCAGGTGTTGCTTGTTCAGTATCTCAGGCCCAGAAAGATGAGTTAATTCTTGAAGGAAACGACATTGAACTTGTATCAAATTCAGGTTTGTATATTCTGCCTACAAAACTTTGTCTCATAGTTGAATGCATGGTATTCTATTCGGTGAACTTTTTTAAATTGTGGAAATTAAAAAGATATCCCAAAGGTACTCATGTTTTCTAAGTATAAAATAGTATTTATATATGAAATACTTTCTTTTAAAGATAGGTTTGGCTGAAAAGTAATTCTTATGTTTTATACTCTTACAGCTGCTTTGATTCAACAAGCCACAACAGTGAAAAACAAAGATATCAGAAAATTTTTGGATGGTATTTATGTTTCTGAAAAAGGAACAGTTCAGCAGGCTGATGAATAAGGTCACAGGTAGGTCCTTGTAGTATCTATAAGTTTTACTGCTTTAGTTGGGGATCTTAATTTACTAAGAAACAAACAAGTTGTGGTAACTCCACAAAATGAAGGATTGTGTTCGGAAGCACAGTAAATTTGGCAGAATAAGGGATGGAATTGACTCATTTTTAATGTGAACCAGTAAGTCCATCATCCTAAAGTATGTTTTAGATTATTTAGAGTAGAACTTTTCCTGGGCCCAGGGCATTGATGGAGATTTACAGGCATTTAAATTTCTTTTTACAGTTGTCCAGCTACAGAAATGCCAAGATGTCGGATGATTCCTCAGACTTACCTGTGATATATTAAAAACGCAATAAAAATCATGTATCAATTTGGGACTTTTTTTTTAAACTGATTAACCTTTCCAGCTATTTGGCAAGTTAACAGTTAAGTAAATTCCAGTGTGCAAAGAACAATAACAGAAGGAACAGAACAGGATCTTATTCTAGTTAAGACTTCATGGGAGAAGAGAATTGAATCTGGTTTTTGAAGGAATATCGGGTATTTCAGGCAAGAAGAATATGGTACCAGTGACAGACAACACTAGCTGTTTATTAGATGCAGAGTTGGGGGGTGTTCTAATTTTGCAGAGGCATGAATGTGAATATTTGTGAGGCATGTGTGCCTGAGTCATTTGTGTATATCAATAACTTTATGAAAAAGCAGCTAGGAAGTGAAACAAAGGGACACAGCCTTAGCAAGTATTGGAAGATGGAGTTAATTTATGTTTGTAAATATGTGGTTGCTGTAGTCCAGGATCTTAATGTTATTCTCTGCCCTGCCTCAGCCATTTACTCCCATGTCCTAGTCCTTGATATTTTAAAAAAACGATAATCTTCCCATAGTCTCTTAATTCTAGTGTTATACATTAAATATATAATCTTTGCCTTGGTGATTATAATAAGTTTAAGAAATGGAGGAGAGTGGTAAATATAGGATTTGCTTTGAGTTATTTGAGGTGGAGTTGGGATAGGCATTGTATGGGATTGTTGGTGAAACAGGTTACTTATAAATTTATTTGTTGAAGCTGAATGGGGATTCACTATATTTTTTATAAAGTTTTGAAATTTTTCATAATGTAGAAAGAAAAAGCCCTGTATATTTTATCTGGATCAGTGTAATAGCCTTGTAACTGGTAACCTTTGCTCCTCCTTTCCCCATGTTTTCAGCAGCAGCCAGAATGCTTTTTTTCCCCAAGCTGCTTTCTGCTGACTTTTCTGACTACACTGACTGAACTGACTTTCCTATTTATCAGTATTGCTGCCTCTAAGCCTTCCAGTTCTCACTTCTCTTTGGAGTGGCCACTTTTAAGTTCTAGTCAGATGTATTCAGTGAAGCCCACCTTGACTACCTTGTGCTCACTCAATACCTTTATCCTAGTATACTCTTATCCTACTTGTTAGTGTCCATAGCATTTATAATGTAATATTTATAATTTCCTTTGTTTTATAGTACATGCTTTTTTTTTTTTTTTTTTTGCTGTTAGAATGTAACCTTCATGAGGATGCAAATTTTTTTTTTCCCTCTACAGGGGAATAGTTTTAAATACCTGGAATAGTGCTTGGCAGATAGCTATTTGCCACATGAATGGTACCTAGATTGCCAGGGAATTTCAAGTTATAATGACCCAAGACAGTAATAGCAGTGAAACTGGAAGAGATGTTTTGGAAGGTTTTGACAGGATTTCAAAGCTAAATGTGAGGAAGAAATTTTCAAATGACCATCGCAGTGAGTTAGAGGTATTGAGAGTCAGTCTACAGGTGGTAGGAGCAGCTGTGGGAGTAAATGTGATTTCCATGAGTAAAGTGGGGTTGGTATTCTGGGTGAGACCTTCGCAGGAGATGACTATTGGAGGTTGGTTATAGCTAAGAAGTGATTTACATTTAATAACTTGGGTATGGTAAATGAAAGTGTAGTTCTCTCCAGAGATGTCTTTCATGTCTTTAAATAAGCATTTGTGTTTTTTCCCCAACTTCGAGGTGTAGGAGTCTACATTTTGAGAAAATCAAAAAGAATCCAGTGTCACACATCTTGGGAGGATGGAAAGAGGAGGTAGTGTTGGGACAGCAAGTCTTGTTAGTGAATGACAGGGTTATAGTCAATACACAAAATGTAACAAAATAATTAGATTTTAAGAAGTTTTTTCAACAAAATTCTAAAACTCTTACCCCGTCAAAAGCTATCAACAGTTTCTTACTGATCTTTTATGATTTTTAAATGAGTTTAAAGTAAACCTGGATAGTATAATTGATCATGGGCCAGAGTATTTACCTTAAGGATTCTTGAGTGGTGATGGCTTAAAAACTAGTAAAATAATTCCTAAGTGGCAGAAAGGGAGAACTGTGTAAGCTTTTGGTTTGGGACTTTAGTATTTGGGAATTTATGGCAAGGCAAGTTTGAAAAAAGAGAACCTAAATTTTAAGCTTAAGCTTAAATATAGAGACATTTAGAAAATAGTCATGGTTATGGACTTGTAAACCATGAATACAAAAAAATGACTAGAAAAGCAAAACTAAATTCCAAATTTTTGTTACTTTTATGGCTGAATATGTATTTATGCCTAAAAAGTTGGTAATGGGTTATTTAACTGATAATTCCTTAAGAATATTCATTGGAGCTTGGGTCAGTGAAGCCATGTGGCACAAAGGGGAAAAACAAGGGATTATTTAAAACAGCTTTTTCCACATAGTTAATAAAAACAGTTGGCCAGATATTGTAATGATGTATAACCTCAGGCCCACTTATTTCTCAAAAGTTACTTAGAAAGGCTCTCTTAGAAAGTGCCACGGTTGGCACAGATGCGGTGGGGGCAAGGAGTAAAGCAAAATTGTAGTATTTTGCCACCAAATAGCAAATTGATTTCTCATTTCTTTTGCACTTATTTTAATTGACCAATTGTTATCTCTGCAGTATCTTTGAAACATTGCTATTATCAACAAGAATTTCATGTATGAAATTTGGCTTCTTGACATAAGTAGACATGGGAAACAATCACGATTGATTTAATTTAGGGTATGGTTTCCTACTAAAGCTTTTTTGAACCAAAGCGCTTTTTTTTTACTTTAAAGAGTTCAAAATTTCTGGAGATGGTAGACAGTGACTAGTTACTGTGTGTAATGGTTATTTAAGTGTTGATTAAAGAAAAAACAGTTGGTATAAATGGGTTTACATTCAAGGTTTCCCTCCAATGAACAGATCTTTAATAGAGTTTAGGAGTCAGACTCTACAAGTTCAGATTTAAGAATTTGCTTAATACTAGCTTCAAAAGGCGCAATGTAAAAAACGCTTTTAACTAGTTCAGACCATCAGCCTTTTAAATTGTATCCAGAGTTACATTTGCTAGGTCCAGATACTACAGCTGTATTTACAGGTGAGGGCATCTATGCATATGGTGTCAGAACAGCAAAACAACTCAGGAGAGAGCAAGTCTTACAGAATAAAATGTCTTCTTGTCTGATAAAATCACAACATTTTAGGTTTTAATTTTTCTGAGTATGCTAGGTCTGATTTAGTTACCTTATAAGAATCAAGTGAGGAAAAATGTCAATTTGTCTATGAAAGTTGCTGTACTATGAGGTTGAGTGACTATCTTCACAGGCATTTGGGTGTAGTTCTCATTAATATCTTTCCACGAAGTGAGTTGTAGAAGTGAACATGTCACTTTTTAAAAAATCAGATCTGATAAAAGACCTCAGAAAATTAGATGCTTTATTAATGACAATTTTTATTTGTATTGAGTAAAACTAAGAGATTGATGATATGCATAAGAGTCTGCTGTAACTGCGTATAGGCAAGCACCGTTTTTTCTTTCTGTTTGAGAACCACTGACTTAAAGGAGAAAAGCAGCTAGTTAGAAGTCATAGACTGTATTACTGACTATCCAGTGTTAAGAAGAGATTTAAATGTTTGCTATGGAGTCTGTTTTTCAAAAACAATTTCTTTTATATAAGTAGCTATAAGTATTTTATAAAAGATAAGTTAGAGAGTAATGAGAAGAAGCAGCTCCTAGGTGAAGCTTTTATCTGTAGATCCAAGAACTGAATTCACTGATGTCAACAGTCAACACCTAAGGGAATATTCATTTGAACCACGTAGTAGAGACATTGATTGTCATCACCTTAGCTACCACATATATCAAATTATCTTCTTCCTACAATATAGGTTTATCTTCTGTAAGTTACTGGTATATGGAACTGGAGTGAATTTTTAAACTTTCATGCAGACAAAAATGGGGCCAATTCAGCTAAGGACTCTCTTGTGGCCTTTCTTGAATGGTATGTGTTGTAAGTTCTGTGCTTTCCAAAATTTTCTTCTCTTTCGCTTATGAAAAATGATAATTGATAAAAGAACCAAGGTGGAGAAAAGGCAGCAACCAAAGAATATCAATGGTTTCTTCATAAGAACTAAGCAGGCAGTACACTCAGTGTTCCTTTGAGTCTGACTGCATCTAAGACTTCTCTTCACAGATGGGAAGCCATTGTTGCTGATCAGTTTGTTGTAAAACTGAGCTGAAGATTTAGCTTTGAAATCGGATGTGAAGAATCCAAATCTGGGTTTAGATTTTTCTTCAGTGAGTTTGAATGCATAATAGCCTTTGATTTTGACTTTATCAACCAGGTATGCTGAAAAATAATATCAAATGAATATTATTAATCACAAATGGACAAAATGTCTGAATAAGAATTTAGTTTTCACTGAAACAAGATAAACTCATGCTCACAAAAGTGATTTTCATTAAAGGTCTTTTTGGCATTTTATAATGATACAAAGAAAGTAAGAGTATGTGTAATTTAAGTTAAAATTTGAAGTAAAACTTTGATCCATAAATAATCAATAGGAAAACATTTGGGGTGGAGGGGACGGGAAACATTTAAGAATTGGAGCCATGAAGGTAAAAGGACTCGTTCACAGGGTCACACACAGAAAAATGCCTTTGGTGTGGCCCAATAACCACACTTGGTTTCTCCAAATCACTCCTGGACCACGTCACACCTTGTCCTCAAACTTGACCTATCCTTGCTTTAAAGTGATGACCTTCCTACTTAACTGGAAATTCTTTATTTGCTATGGATAACCTGTCCTCGACCTTCATATACACCTTCACTTACAGTTTTTCTCCTTCCTACTTAACTGGAAATTCCTTATTTGCTATGGATAACCTGTCCTCGACCTTCATATACACCTTCACTTACAGTTTTTCTCTTGTATACTCAGACATTGTTCCATCCGTTCTCCCCGCTCTTCTATTAATTTGCCCTCTCTACTGGGTCATTTCTATATAAACATGCTGTAACATGGAATCTTACAAAGCAAAAACAACTACCTCCCTTGAGTGCACATCCCCTTCTAGTTATCTTTTGCAGCATCAGCTCCTCTGTTCAGTCTTTCTAGCTGATTTCTCATCTCTGACCTCTGAAGGGCCCTAGGGTTCAGCCCCTTTCACTATACTTGCTCCATGATTTCATCAAGCCCTATTTTTAAAATACTCTATTTGTTCTTGAGTCCCCAATTTGTATCAGCCCTAGGCTTCTCTGAACTTGAGATTCTTATACCAATTACTTGACATCTCTAATTGGAGGTCTAATAGACATCTCAAACAACCTATACAACAACTCCAAAAACCTGTGCCTTGTTGGTCTCCCCCAACATGGTAAGTGACCACTTTTAATAACACAAACCAAAATGTTAAAATCATTTTTCACTCTCTTCGAATCACATCCAATCCTCTTGACTACCTTCAACATCCAGAATCCAGCCACTTTTCACCATCTCCACTCTTGGAGGTTCTGCACCATCATATATGCCCCAGGGGAAAAATGCACCTCCCTTAAAAATTTTAAATACCCAGCATCATAGATAAAGTAGATTATTGTATTCTCTTATTTTGGATCCCCCAATTTTTGGCTTCCGAATGCAGTAACAGTCCTAGTGTTGCTTGAGGTAAGTGAAGGTATGCTTCCACATTTTGCATTTAGAATTTAGAATTCAGTCTAAAATTGGGAATGGGAGTGAAGAGGCAGTCCTTTGAGGTCCAAGGCTTAAGCCCTCAGGGCTGTTTCTCCTATGCCTGAGCCTCAGAATTGTTTCGTGATTTCTGTACCCTGGTTAAAAGGCACTGCCATCCCACCCCAGGAGCAAGGGTCTGCATTGAACCATTTGCAAATGTTTGCTTGAGTTCCCTGCCTTTCCCACCTCCCCACCCCTGGCCAAGACCCCTACCTTGCGCACTGTACACTTTGTGTTGACTGTAGCCAGTGAGCAGTTTGTGTTATTCCTACCTTCCTTTACTCAAGATATCCATATTAGGATATCTGGGTTAGCAGGTTTCCAGGGCTGTTTCCTGCAGTCTTTTGCAGGGCCATCCTCAAGTTTTGGTGTCCACAACACCCCTAAGACCTGGATTGCTAAGTGCTCATAAGGAAACACCACAAAACAGGTATTTCAGGGGACAGGTAGCTATGAAGTTGGCAGAGGCAGCAAGGAGGCCAAAGAGGCTCTGGCCAGTACGTCACCCCTCCAGTGCTAGGATGGTTACACCATGACGTCACTGGGCTTGTTCGTTATAAAAACTGATTGTGGCTTGTACTACCAACCACTTAAATAGTGCGCAGCCTTTAAGTTTAGAAAGAGCTGGTGGTGGCTGTGGTGTTGGCAATGTCAGCTGCACAGCCAGCAAGCAGTGACCACACTCCTACCCAGCTCTGTCCCACAGCTTCTACCTACCTCCACCGGTCCACCCTTGCTCCAGCTTTGTTCTGCTTCAATGCTGACTATGAGTCATCTTCCTCCCACTACAGCAGCGCCTCCCCAGCAGAGGGACAGTCTCTCCCATTACTACTCAGCTACCCACTCCTTCATCTTGGGTCAATGCGCAGGTAAGGCTGGCTTTGTGCTGGTTTTGTCCTTCCAGGGAGCTCCCGGACTCAGGGTCACCAGGGAGGATGGCCCGTCTATCCTAAGGGTACCTCTTTCACCAGGGATAGAGGCTGTCTCCGTCAGAACAACCCTATGTTGGGAGCCTGGTGTTTTGAACTCCCTTGTTCATAGTGCATCCACACTTGTTCAGTGTCCCAGCCCCCCACTCCTTAATCCTCTCTACCCGGCTCATTCTGAGCTACCCTCAATCCTGTGCTCTCTGGTCTCTCTGACATTAGCTGGGGCAAATGTGTCCCAAGCCAGAGACTCCACTCAATAAACTGATCCAACCCACCATTTCTTACTTAAGACTAGCTCAACTTTCCCTATTTCTGTTTGCTCCTTTAGAGTTGACAAGAAAAGAAAAATTGAGATGTGCTAAATTAAATTACAGCCTGCGAATGGGAAGAAGAGACAAGGAATTAATCAGTTAACAGAGCCCAAAACAAAAACTTTCAGGGAGATATTTCAGCTCTTATCTAAAAAGGGATAGCCCATCACCAGACTCTAACACACTCTGCTTACGTATGAACTTTCCAGACTGTTGCCCACACCAATCTAGAAGCATCAAATACTTCCTTATGGGCTATGTACCTACTTCAGAACTGTCTTCACTTAACCTCCCCACCCCTCTTTATCTACAGCTAATATAAATTCTTTCAAAACTTAACATCTTTCCTCCCTCAAACCCGTTGAATAAAAATTCCAGTGGACATGTTTGTCTTTCCATTTAGCCATACTACTGGTGGTTCAGGTTGCATGCCCCAGGACCTAGTTCTTTTTTCTGGCTAGCATGTGGCTCAATAAACATTTTCAGAAAAGCTTTCAGCCTCAAAAGTTTTTGTTTGTCACAATGTATTCACAAAAAGAGCAGCCAGAGTGATTGTTTTAAAGCATTAAGTTAGATCGTGTCACCCTTTGGTTTGAAACCTTCAAGACCCTTTCTATCTCACCCAGAGTAAGAGCCACAGTTCTTAACATGGCCTACCATGCCCTACCTGATCTGCCTCTAGGTCCTTGGCCTCATCTTCTTACTTCACCCCTTGCTAATTCTTCTCTAACCACTCAGACCTCCTTCCTGATCCTCAGACAGGCCAGGCATGCTCCCACGTCAGGGTTTTTGCACTTGCTATTCACTCACCTGGAACATTTTTTCAGATAACTGCACTGGTTGGCTGCCTTGCTTCTCCAGATCTTTTAAGACCTCCCTAACCACTCCTTTTAGAATTATAACCACTCTCCTATCCCCCACTCTCGCCACCTTCTTCCCTACTCTTTTTTTCTCCATAGGCCTTTTTACCTCTGACTCTATATCTTATCTGTTTGTTGACTTATCTCACAAAAGTATAAGCTCCATAAGGACAGTATACATTATTTTGTTCAGTGGTGATATAGAGCCCAGGACACTTTTTGCCCATATTAGAAGCTCAATAAATATTTGTCAAACGAATAAATTTCTAGGGACTTTTTGCTGTTTCAACAAGACAACCGTGAACATTTTAAAATAAGATTTAAAATGATAATAGTCAATGCTGGGAAGAATATGTGAGATAAGTACTCTCAAACACTGCTGTTTGTAACATTTGACTAAATTCCATATTGGGCAATCTATTCTTTAGAGATAATCAACAATGAAGACAAAGATACTTGTTTTTTAGTAGTTAAAAAAAATCTATTAAACGTTAGAGGAATGGTTAAGTACATGGAAATATGTCCATGTGGTAAGATATTAAGTCATCATTAAAATAATGTCAACGAGGAACTTTTAACAACATGGAACACATTTATAATGTGATAGAAAATGTTGGCCACAAGACTGTATTATAGCATAAGCTCAATAGTAGTAAAAATGTTTAGCAAGCACAAGTCTAGGTGCTTGTTTGAGGGAGTGAGATTTTGGGTGATTTTTTTTTCTGTAAAAAAACGCCAAATTTTCCACAATGAGCTAACACTGTCATTAATCAGCCTATTTCCCTCATTCTTTTGTTCACATTAGTTGGGAATGTCATACTTCACTGTATCTGAAATGGCACCTGAACTCACCTTTCAAGGCTTCTTGAACGTATTTCTCTAAGTAGTACTTTCGGAGTTCATCGTTTTCCAGAGACTGGTCGTCGATGCCGTTGGCTGTGATGTAGACATCCACATTTCCATAGTTCCTCTGGATCCAGCTCAGCACCTTCCGCTCTCCCCAGGGCAGGACGGCCAGGCGGGTGGGGGAACTCAGGCAGGTGATGTCCTGCAGAAACTGAACATCCCTGTCCGTGTCATAGCGGCTGCCGTTCTGGCGCGCATGCATCACAAACCTGGTGGTGAAGTGGTTCAGGGCGTAGAAGTCGGCAGCGCCCTTGACCAGCCTCCTTTCCTCCTCGGTGAAGTGAGGCAGCGTGGAGCTCGACAGCCCGTGCCTGTTTTTGAAGGTGATGTACTCCCTCATGGCCAACGGGTAGTCTCCGGTCTTGAAGAGGGGTTCTGCGAACCAGGCAATTTCAAACTGGAGAAAGCGCTCAGCCGCCTGCCAGTGCGAGTCGGCGTAGGGGTTGGCAGGTTCCGCCCAGTCTGAGTGCAGAGACAGAGACACGGCCCCGTGCTGCGCTGGCCTGTACTGCTGGTCATAGAGGTGCCAGGCCAGGGCGTGGGCCATTAACAGATTGTGTGCTGCCCTGTAGGTGTCGTTACTACTCCGGTTGTAGATGTCACTCAGGCGATTGGGCTCATTGATGGTGATCCAGAGCTTCACCAGGTCCCCCAGCTCCTGGAAGCACAGCCCGGCATAGTCCTGGAAGGACTTGGCCATCGATGGGTTCAGCCATCCCCCACTCTGTAGTAGTGGTGTGGGGAGGCCTAGGTGGGCGTGGGTTGGGTAGTACAATGTGACCATTGTGGAGATGTTGAATTTCTGTCCCTCACTGACCACACACCTGTAGTACCTCAGAGCTTGTCGGTTAACTACGGACAGGTTGCCAGTGGGAAGGATTGAGGGCCAGTCCAGAGCAAACCGGTAGTGGGTAACTTTCAACCTTGCCAACATCTCAAGTTGTCTTTTGATGCTGACAAAATCCGAGCATTGACCTGGCCGTGTTTTCAGCCTTACTCCTTCCACTGGGTGCAACAGTCTGTTGCCTGTCACATTCCACACATAGAGATGAGGATCAGTGAACTGTGGGGAGGAAGCCACCAATTCTGGCTGTGAAAAACAAGCATATTCAGGTAAAGCACAACTGGATGGACAGGCTCTTTAGCATATATCATCCGAAAGGGAGAAAGGCCTGATCATATTTTGCCTCTCACTGAAAATAGAGGAAATAAATAATGTGTACGTCCTTCATATTGACCTGTGTGTTCTAGCTGTTCTGGTGACGACAGAGAAAAGAACTGATTGATTATCCTCCCCTCTGGTCCCAGAAATTTTCCAGGGAAACCAGAAAACAAAAGGAAACACACCCAGGACCAGGCTTTTCAAATAAGCTGCTTTACAGGAAAACACAGAAGCTGTTTTCCAGTTCACTTGTCTTAAAAACAGGTCATATCATGGGTTCTCATGTGATTCTATTCACATGCATCAGGTATGGGTTTGGTACCCTCAGTTGAGGGGAGTCACAAAAGACAGACTTCAAACCCTGCCATAAATTGAAGACAAAGTTAAAATTCCAGTTGTAGAGGATTTCACTGAGATCAACTTGGGGTTAGAGAAGGCTGGTTGACCCCACCCACAGTTCCTAAAAGAAGCCAGTGAAATGGGATAGGGAATGAATTTGCAGAATGCAACTCTCTAACACTTTCTATTTGAAAAGTCCAAGTGCTATCACATGTGCATCATTATGTTCTCTTCCATCCATGTGCCTATGAGGACATAGCATTTAATCATCTAATAGGAGAATACTGAACACCTTCTTTATGTAAGGTACTTGGCTTATGAGCAAAAAGGACAGAAAAGTACCCCTCAGAAACTCCGAAGCTGACTCTTGGATCTAATGGTGTCTCATCCCTTGCCTCTCCACCAATGAGTCAGCCCTGGACTCCTGTTATAGTTCTACCCCTTTAAAACAGGCTTGGCAACTCTACATAGTGACAAGCAATCGCACCTTCCTAACAGGTGTGCTGTGAGGAGTCAATGACTAGCAATGTGCTCTGTCAACTCTAAAGTACTTTATAAACATAAGGTAGACATGATTAGGGTTTAATTTTTCCCTGGTTGCAATAATTGCCTGCTGGGCCCATGTGTTTAAATTAAAAGAGAAGAGTTTAAGAAAAAACATTCTAAATTCAAGGTTAATAAGAGAAAGTAAAAGTTTAAAGTGACTTGCTTTAAGTACTTGTTTTAAAGGAGTTTTTCTTCCCCTGGCTGAATTTAAGTGCACCTAGAAAAATGATAACCTTTGGTAAATATTTTCCCTCTAATTTTCTCATATGTCATCTTTCATAGTCTAATTACAAAGCCATATCTCTGCTTACTTGCCATCTGCCAACCAGTTATCTGGAACATTAAACTGAGAGAACACTGATTAGGTGATCTTGAATTTAATCTGTATTTAATTATTTGAGTAAAATCTTCCTAGCCTAGATGGCCAGTTTCAGTGTTTTGAAACATCAGAAGGTCATGGTATTGAAAGAGTGTTTACAAAAGTCAATCTGCCATAAGGTAAGGCAGGATCAAATGAAAATCTGTCTTTCTTTTAAAAAGCTCCAGAAAGCATTAGTCTTAGCAAGTGGGCATAATCTGATAAGAGGTCTAGTTAAAAATGATGCACCCTAATCTCAGCCCTAGCTCCCAGAGCTTGGTTCTAAAATTCTGTTCTACACTAAGAGGATCCTGGGATCTTTGGAGAAATGGCTTTTTCTATGTCTGGGGCAAGAAAGGAATGAGGTGATGCTGGCACAAATATGCCGGAAAAATTAGGAGATGCTTAAAAACTGAAAGGGAAATATCAAAAAGACACAGGAGCAGCTTGAAGAAGTCCCATTGGCCAAATTCGAGATAATCTAAGCATCAAAAGTTGTAATGAAGTAATGAAAACAGTGAGTTATAACACGTTGAATTTATAAGAAACCACCTTAGCGGGGTGATCACACTGTAAGATATAAAAATGTCAAATCACTATATGGTACACCTGGAACTAATATTACCAATATAATATTGTATACCAACTAGACTTAAATAATAAAAAATGAAAACAGTGAGTGTAGAAGAAATATTTTAATTAGAAATTCACCATTTTGCAATCTATGAAGTAATAATTCAGGCAAGATTCATGAATCAATGTTAAGACCATTGGGTGAAATGTTAAGGAATAGTATATTTCTATAATCCTAAAGTATCACCATCAGATTACTTCTTCATTACAAATAGAAAAGGTAAATTAAGAGATCTGGCAAATGCCACCTTAACCAAGAAATCTAGTGACTACTACTTTAACATCTTCACTATTGAAATAAACTGATATGTGTCTTCTGATGTGATGTATTGGGAAATATACATCATCATTTATGTAGTATTATCTCCAGAAATGGTTGACTGAATCTGACTAAGAAACAATCAGAAAAATCTATGAAGTATTCTATAAGCAACTGTTCTGGACTCTTCAAAAATGTCAGTACCATGAAGTTGGGGAATTGTTCTGAATTAAAGGGGGCTAAAGATACATGACAGCCCATGTGTGATTCTTATCAAATTTAAAAAATTTACATATATAAATGAAATTTTGGAACATTTATGAAAATTTGAATACAAGTTTTATGTTAGAAGATGTTAAATCAATACTAAATTTCCTGGGTTTGATAATATTATAATGAGATAAGAGAATGCCCTTGTTCTTTGGAGACACATGCTGAAATATTTTGGGGTGAAGTGTAGTGATGTCTGCAACTTTTCAATGGATCGTAGAAAAGAGAGATAAAGCAAATGTGGCAATATGTTAAAAACTAGTCACAACTTGGTGAGGGGAATATGGGTGTTTATTGTACTAGTTTGAAGTTTTTCAAAATAAAATGTTGGAGGTGAAAAGAATGCTAAGAGGCTGGGGGAATATAAGATGTATGGGTAGGCATAGTAATATTTTTAAAGTGTTATTTTCATTTTGTCAGTCTCCCTATAGAGGACATCTAGGTAGTATATACACAGCATCTATTCATACATCCTTTGGCTGATTTTTCAAAAAAGCATCTTAATTTTTCTTGGCAAATCATTCATCCTCACTCTTGGTCAAAGTTCAAGGATAGCTGACTCCTTGCTATGCTGTAAGTATGAGCATGAAACTCAGGCCTGGTCAATTACAGAATTACTTTCCCTTGATCCAAGTGATCAGCTCTTGCACCTAGGAGTAGGAGTAGGGTCTTCAGAATGGGGCAGACATTCACATCATCAGTCAATGGGCAACAGTTGTGGGTCTTCAGATGGAGCAGGAACTTACAGGCTGGGGCACATACATGCAAGGACTCTTGTCTCTCTTGGGATCTCTATTTGCTGGGCCTGAAATTTTGGAAAATATAAACCCACTTGAAGTGGTAGGGAAAAGATGGCCACCTGCCTATGCCATGTGGAGGAGGAGTTAGGAACCTGGTAAGTAGGTGGCTCCATAGGGGACACAAATGAAGGTGAGTCACTGTGTTTATATTACTCTCTATATCTTGTCCCCTTTTATCACCTGTGAGACTTTACTAAAATCTTGTTTAAATATTGCACAGAGGTTGAAATTCTTAACCTCTGAACTTTGCCCACTCATGGTTTGAGACCTTTTGTCTGGTCCCATCCTTTGTACATCTTGTTGTCTTTCCACAAGCTTCTCAGATACAGGAATAGTGTAGTACTGTGAGGTCTTATAGCATAGTGGTCAGGAAAAGACAGATTTGGGTAACCTGAACATCAGTTTCCTAGCCTGTAAAATGAGGGGTTTAAGATGAGGTAAAGAGAATGTGCATAGATATAGGAATTAAATGTTTGGCACAAAATAAGGGCTTAAAAATAGTTATTATTTTGGAAAGAGCACTTCTGTGGGCTTGAGCATTGCCTGATACAGTTCTGCCACTATTAGTGTTACCTTGGGCAAATCATTTAGGTCTCAATTGTTAACTGACGCATCTCATTTTCCTCATCTGTGAAATAAGTTTTAGAATAGGGTGACTCTAAGATCTCATCTGGCTCTAAAAGTTTACCTTATTCATTCACTATGCATTGATCACCTGTCACGTGCCTGACACTGCTCTTGTAAGGGATATAGCAGGCAGCAAAGCCTCTAACATCTCCACCCTTGTGCTGAGAAAGTTTGCATTCTAGTGCAGAAGACAATTGATAAATAAGAAAAATGTGCAAAGTGGTTACCAGGGGCTGGGAGATGGAGGAAATAGGGAGATATTGGTCAAAGGGTATAAATTTCCTAGACATTTAATGTACAGCAAGGTGACTATAGTTAATAATACCATATTATATACTTGAAAGTTGCTAAGAGAGTAGATCTTAAGTATTATCACCACAAGAAAGAAATGGGAATTATGTGATGGTATGGAGTGGTAGCTAATGCTATGGTGGTAATCATTTTGTGATATATAAATGTATGAAATCAACACATTGTATGCCTTACACTTACACAATGTTGTATGTCAATTATATCTCAACAAATATAATCTGGAGAAAAAGAAAAATATTTAAAGTATGTAGTATGTTAGATAGCAATGAATGCTATATAGGCAAATAAAGCAAGAAAGTGAAATGAGAGGTTATAATGATGGGGTTATAATTTTTTGGAGTGGAGGGAAGCCTTTTGATAATGTGACATTTGTAAATATCTGAAGAAGGTGAGGAATGAGTTATGTGAGGAGCCCCTTCCCCCTGGGATATAAAGACCTCATAAGGCAAATCTGTCAAATAAAAGGAATCATTTAAATAAAAGGCCACTAGGCCACTAATAATTTGATTTTGGCAATACAAAAAACTACATTTTTTTCCTTGTAATTTCAGCACTAGCAATAAGTGCCTCTTACAAAAATGACTATAATTGCCTCTAGACTATGTTCCTTGTCAGCAGTCTCTTCACCTCCATCACCAAGTTCTCCATCATAAGCTCTGGCACATAAAAGGCTCTCAAAAAGTATTCTCCTCCTCTTCCTTCCTCTTACCCAAACTTTTCTTCATAACCTCCAAGTAATCATGGTATTTGATATTGTCTGACAGCTATCTCTTAGCTACATTGAATGAATGAAATAAAATATTGTGTACTATTTGCCCCCACTTTATAGTTAATTCATAAGTAGCCACTTACCTTAAGGACAGACTCAGTGACACCCCAGGAGAAATCACAGGGAAACTGACCCTGCACATCTGGTGTGGACTCTTTTAAAGTAAAACCATTTTCTTGTATGATCTGTTTATAGTAATGTGCTGAAGACTTGGGCTTTCTTTCTTTTTGCTTACTATTAAAGTCCACATAAAATAATCCTCGGCGAGTGGTATAGGCATCCTGCCATTCAAAGCCATCCAGGAGAGACCAGACAGTGTAACCAAACACTCGTATTTCATCAAATCTTATTGCTGCACAGAGGGGAAAAAAGCAGAGATGTTTGGAAGCCTAAACATGTTGGTTCATGTTTATGACTTCACTAACAACATGCCAGGGACAGCATATTGTGAAACCATCCTTTTGCCTGATTTGTAGGCCCATTACATGAAATAGAAAATTTATGATTATACTTAAAAAGTGGCAGTTATTTTTATCCAGAATGGTCCTCCCTTAACAAGTGAATGACACAGTTAAAGGATCAAACTGAAAATATTCCTGAGACTTAGTGTTTAAATATGTGTCAGAGGGCATGGTAATTTTCAGAATTCTTTGAGACCAATGTCTGCTCATGACTAAGGGTTTCTCATTTTAAGCATGGGGTGATTCCTGTTTGTGGACAAGCTATCTTCTATGAAACTATCCCTTAGGGACTGAAAAATCAACTTTGAGAATTAACACAAATGAATATAAATATAAGGAAGAGAGAGAGGCACATTGACGTAAGAGAACAAGAACTCACTGAGCTGAGGGGCAGGAGGTGGGAGAATGCCACTGGACA
The DNA here is from genome assembly GCA_030015415.1 of Cynopterus sphinx. NCBI lineage: Eukaryota > Metazoa > Chordata > Mammalia > Chiroptera > Pteropodidae > Cynopterus > Cynopterus sphinx. The sequence goes on along the minus strand of CM057382.1, from coordinate 83,859,535 downwards.
AGTTTCTTGACTTTGGTTTCCTCATTTGTAAACAGGAAAAATTGGAAAAGATGATCTCTAAGGACCGTTCTAACTTTAAAACTGATTCAATAATTTCTAAGAATTGGGTAAAAATGAAATAAAATTGACAGCAGCAATAAAAGCAATAAATACTCAAGTCAATCACAAACCATTTTTCTTTCCTAAAAGCTTCATTTCTCTCATAGAAATGCCTTGCTTCTGCAATTTTGGGATTTTATCACTGATATTCTTTTCCTAAAAGATAGAAAATCCATGCCAAGAGATTTCTGCAAGAAAAATGCATTGAACAGGTCCTGGTTTTAGTCCCTTTGGTGTTATAGGATGCCAAGGAGAAGTAGAATGGTAACCCCTGGGAAATCACATCTTTTCTGCCTAAGTGCATGAAATTTGGCACAGGTCCCCTGCTCTGGAGGACCCCATATTCATGTGCCCGGTGGCTGGGCATGGCTCTGTCCCACGCCACTCCTTCCTGCAGGTTGGACAGCAGGGTCTTGCCCTCCCTGAGTGCCCTCCCTGAACACTCTCCTGCAGAGCCTGGGATTTTTCTCCAGGTTGTGACTTTTAAGGAAAGCTACAGTTTCAGAAAGATCCACCAAGAATTTTTTTTTGTATTTGAGTGAATGGAGTCCAACTCTGTAGACAGAACCATTATAATTTGGGCTTGTCTTCTGCTCCATTATCTTAATCAGCCACCTATAGATGTCACTACTTGAGTAATGGAAGAAGAGTGAAGGTTATAAGTAGGAGTCAGAAAAATATCCAGAAGCAATAGAAATTACTCAGCTTTGCCATCATGGCTCATTCTTTGTTTTCAGACTTTTTTTTTTTTTCTTTATCATTTAGTCATGTAATAAGGTGAAAAGATACTATTTCAGGAAAAGCTTTCAGAATCTTAGACTAAAGTACTACTCTTATAAAACTTTGGACATATCTCTTTTAACATTATGTCATTTTTAAAAGAATGAGACAACATTTTGTTGCCAATTAAGGATGTATCTACAGCCTAAAATTTTTTTCTTTCAAATGTTTACTAAGAAAGGACATGAGACTAACATTAAAAAATTCTGTCAACCTTGGACAATGCCAAAGCCTAAAAACAACAACAAAAATAATATATTTAAAGGTGATTTAAAATATTTTATAGCATATTTAATTGATTTAATTTTTAAAATTGAACTAATATACAACCAACCTTGAAGAACCTGGTTGAGAAAATTCTTCATCATGTAGATGGTTGTGGTATCTTCTGTTTTCACATGACTATCTGTGAACCAGCCATTCTCAGTAATCAAGATTTGAGGGTTGCCATATTCCAGTTTAATCCAGTTCAGCACTTCTCTTAAATTTAGTGACACATTTTGTCCCATTTTAGCCATTGTGTTCTGAGGCTTGAAATTATTGGGTCCAAAGGAAAAGGCAAAGAAGTCAGCTGTGCCCCTCACCTCATTCTTCTCTGCTTCAGAGAAAAGGGGCAGAACAGAGAGCAACCTCTTCTTCATCACCTCTGGGTAGTCACCATCCCCATGGATGGGATTTGCAAACCACCCTAGCACAGAAACCATGGACTGTTGGCACTTGAGTATATCCATCATGTTTTCTGATCTGTTTGGTTCAATCCAATGGGATCCCAATGTGATCGATAACCAGCCTTTCTGATGTGGGCGGAAATTTCTGTTGTAGTTATGCCAAACTTTTGAATGAGCCTAAGAAGAAGAAAATATTATTAATCTTTATTGTCCTTACAAGAGTTGTGCCTTGACTAGTAGAAGGTCTTTTCATGAACAAATTAATGAGACATAGGATGATGCAGGGGAAAGCTACCAGGGAGACCTAATAATCTCAAAGTTGGCTCTTTGTCCACTTTCCTTGTGCTTCCAAAGCCTCTCCTACAGGATTGTTGAGGTGCAGACCTAGAGCCCTAGTCCAAGTTTCATCTTACTTTTTTCACTGGCTCCCTTCTTGGGGCCAGGTGTAGGTGAGATACTATGTAGATTATAGGGTTTCTTCCTCTAGATAAAAAGACACAGAGCAGCATTAAGGAAAAAATAGGAAATAGCCAAGCACTCTGAACACACACACACACACACACACACACACACACACACACACACACACACACACACACACACACACACACAAAAAGATGTAGACCAGTGATCTAATTTAGGGTCCAGGATAATGCAGTCTCTAAATTCTGTAAATGAATACTACTAATGTATGTAAGGGGATTTAGAATAGTCGCTGGTACAGAGTAATTTATAAAAACCTTAGCTATTATTACAATTCTTATAAAAGGGTGATAGGTATTGCACAAAGCAAAAAAAAAAAAAAAAAGAAAAGAAAAGAAAAAAAAGAAAGAAGAAAAGAAAAGAAAAGAAACCAATGGAAAGAGTGTGGGCCTGAGCTCAGCACATTTGGGCTTGAAGTTCAGGTACTTACTGTGTGGCCTTAGACAAGTTACTTAATCTTTCTGAAATTGCTTAGTATCCTCAACTATAAAAATGAATTTAAAAATAATGATACCCCTTGTTAAGTTGTTGGATGTACAGCTAATGTATATATTAAACGTATAGTACAGAATAGAGCACCTAGGAGCTACTGCCTAATGATGGATGTCGTCATTATTGACTCTCCCTGAGTTTACATTTCTGGTTGAGCTCTTATAAAAGAGTTTCGTGACTGGCATCCAGCCTTTTTAATAGGTAACTCAATACCTATCTTGGTTGCCCTGAGAGGCTGAAATAAGTGGCAGAGGAACTTGTCCACAGGAGCCAAGAATCTTATTGGGAAAATAAGACTGGAAAGTGTAAAAGAGAAATATATAAATGACATAAATTAAGGCATTCAATAAAAAAATAATTAAAAGCCAAAGGCATGGTTCCGTAAAGAGCCATGAACTATATCAGAGGGAGGAGCAAACATTAAAGACTCCAGTTAAGGACTCTAGGCCTATTAAATGCCCAAACCCACTCCTCTGTCCTGACCAGTCATAAAATCATTTTTTTATCTGTGTTCATTTCTCTTTCCTTCAGTATTTGACTTGCTTGCCTCTTACCAGTTCTCTCAATTTCTCTTCTATTTGACTGTTTCTAAAACAAGTGCACAAACCCTTACTTTTAACCCACAAAGTCTGCTTTCATCTTTGTTCCTTAACTTTCTTTTTTACTCATTAGAAATGTCTTATATTGGATTGAATTGTTTTTTAAATCATTTAAAAAATTTTTCAATTACAGTTGACATAGGTCAAATTATCTGAAAGTACCTTTTTATAGGTCAAGAACAATCAAATATACGCAATGGGTTAAGCCTAATAGGCCCTGTGGACATTAAATATGTTCCTTAAATCCTGTTAGGGTCAGGGAAGATAGGGAGTAATGTAAGGGGCAAGGATTCCAAAACTGATGCCTCCTTGCTTTATGTAAGAAGAGCTAATTTAAATCATTCCCTGAAAGATTTTTCTGAAATAGATGCCTTGAATTATCACCTCTGTCTTCCTGGTCTTATTTGGTTTTCATTGGAAAATCCTGGAACCATTTAGCACCCAAATGTTCCCAAAGACCTATAAGAATTCTCTCCTCTTAAAGAAGTTTTTCAGGTTGTAGCTTTCTCCCCTGCCTTCTGAAGTTGTAGCTTCTGGAAAGAATCACAGGGGAGCTGGGGACAGACTCCACCTCAAGTGGTCTCAGCTGCTCTCTCTGGGATTTTCCTGGCCTGGAATCACAATGTAAAGTATAGAGAATTGCCTTTTTTTTTTCCCCCTGATTTGAAACAAAAGCAGTCATGCATTACCAGAATTCAAAGGAGACATTCTTTGCTTTATTCTAATCAGTCACTTAATCCCTTGGTAACCTCAGTGCTTTCATCTGCAAAAGCCTCAGTGATCAGTGCATCTCTCTAGGGTCCTTGTGCACCGCTGATGTGTAAACTACAGAGCTCTGAACACATGTAAGATTCTGAGCCAGAAACTAGCTGCTTTGCAAACATGATGCCATCAGACAGTAATGGGATAGATAGTGAGAGAGAATCAGTATAAATTTATTAAACCAATTCTAATAGCAATGAGCCAGACCTAATAGGAAAAAGAAAGGGAGGAGAGTTTCTTTAAAATAGATGTTCTACTGCATATTTCAGCGATTATATGAAAGCTGTGATAAAATCTTGGTTGCATCAGTGTTTTAATAAGAAATTGAACAGCTTAGAAGACAACAGGCATTTACCTTTGTAATATCTTTTTAAGCAAGCATGTATATGTGTGTCATATATATATGAATGTGTTAACATGCTTCAAGGTGACCTTCATGTTCGATAGTGTCTCTTTTACTTTTGCTGCTATTTACATAGGCCATCAAAGTGTCTAGGGTTATCTTTTCTTTGGGCTAAAGACAGCCTCTTCATTCTCATGTAGAGAATGTGGGAGAGTTCTTTGTGCCGTTTATAGTTATAACTTGATCCCATTTGCCAAGTAATAAGGTAAAAAATATTGCTCAGAGATTGTGAGTTTAACATAAATCTTGATGAAACAGGAGTATCTACATATGTCTCTTGTTCTGATGCTCATAAAAGTGGTCTGTTGGGAAAACTAAAATAGTATTTGTAGGGGAGTGCAACCTGGGCCCTGCAACCTTGCACAATAGTCATTCTGTGATTTTCCAAGGTTACCCTCTATCTATACAAGGCCAACTACCTTTGGAATGATTGATTTAAGGGAGTTTCAACCTTTGTTCTTTAGATTCAGCAGCTTAAAGGAGAAGTCAGCAGCTTTTTCTTTTTGAGCCAGCTATCAGGGGCTTTATGTCATTGAAAGACAGCTGCTAGTCTAATGTAGTCTTTGATGCCCCTGGATATCCAACCCCAGATAAGTTCTGTGGATGATAGGAAGCAAATAAGATAGCTGGCAAACTTTAGGACCAAAATGAAGAAGGGGTTAGAGGTCAGGAAGACATAGCAGGACACTGGTGGAAGGGGGTACTGTGGAAGGCATGGGTTTAAGACAGATGAGCAAACTTAGCATATCATATGTTGTCTGTATTTAGGAACCCACAATCATTTGTCAAATATGCATGATTTTAGTCACATTTTGGCTGAAATAGTTTCATGTGAAAGAAAATTTACTTTAAAACTCCATAACACAGCAAACTGTTTTCATATTTCTGTGTTCCCTTTCAGCTTTTCCAAATATATTTCCCAGTTCAAATTGCTTTGAACATTTTGCATGTTGTTTTAGCCTTCCTAATTCTCTTAACAGTATAATAATTCACCAATTTGATGAAATATGGTTTACTTAATCATCTCCCTCTTTTGATAGAAATTAGCTCTTCCTTCCTTCCTTCCTTCCTTCCTTCCTTCCTTCCTTCCTTCCTTCCTTCCTTCCTTCCTTCCCTCCCTCCCTCCCTCCTTCCCTCCCTCCCTCCCTCCCTCCTTCCCTACCTCCCTTCTTCCTTCTTCCTCCTTCTCTCCCTTCTTTCCTTCCTTCTTTTCCTGTCATAAATAATGATGTAATAACTAACTTTGGGCATGTAACTTTTAATTTGTTTGATTTATTTCCTTTTGTTAATCCTAGAAATGACTATCTAAGGATTTTTAAAGTTATTTTACATATTGCTTTCCAGTACATTTTGTCCTTTGGTGTTCTTGACAACCTGCTTTGATATACTGATGGCTCTTTTTAGGGATAAACGGTCATCAAGAATGATATAAAGGTGCTACTCACCTACATGGTACCACAGGAGACAGACCTGGATCTTGAAAACAAGACACCCAAACTCTAGTACTGGCCCTGCTTCATAGTCTTGGATAAATCATGTTACTCCTAGCAGTTTCAGTACCCTCTTCCATCATACTAAGCTAACAAAAAAACACTTTAGAGTATTGTGGTGAAGATGAAATGAGGTAATATACGTGAAGACACTATGAAAACTACACAAATGTAAATTTGAAGTACTTTGAAAGAACAAGCTGAAAAAAATTTAACTTGCTATGGAAACCAACAGTGGGAAATCTGTGTGGACATGAAGAGTGTTCTGCAGATAGTTCTCTTTTACCTCTCAAATTTTATGGCTAACATGTTTGTTCACTTTTTTTTTTTTTTTTTTTTTTTACAGATGATTGAGTTTTATTCGTTGACTATTTGGACTGGGGTTAATTTCAGTTTGATTCATTTTTTCATCTACTTGACAATTCTTTATATTTGTGTTATTTTCTACTAATTACAATTGCTGCTTTCCCAGATTATTTAACATTCATTCATTCATTCATTCATTCCACAAATATTTATTGGGTGCTTAAAGTATGTGAACTTAACTGTTCATTGCTAAAAAAAAATGTGGCTGTTATTTTCTTAAGTTTTTTGGATAATACTGAAACACTCTTGGAAACTGTATCTTACCCTCATTATTCTTAAGAGAGAATTTAAATATTAACATAGTTACACCCACCTTTCATAAAACAAATATTTATCCATCCTATTTTTAATGGTACAAATTCATGTTATCTATAGTTTAAATAACTTATATTAAATCATATTAAAATTCATTTTAATGAATTTTTCTCCTACTCACTTTTCAATTATTATATTTTCAAATAATTTTAACAATTCATTGATTGTGTTTAGTTTGTGTAGTTTTAGGATTTCCCTGTAAGAATCACATAAAAATTAAACTCTAATGTATTGTTCCTTCAAAAAAATGGTCCAATTATTGTTATAGATTCTAATTTCCAATAATATTACTAAATTAAATGAATGCCTGAGCCAGAGTCCAAACCTGGCAACACAAAGGGGAAAAGGTCTAGTATAAAGTTTATAATTAATTAAATGAAGCATTTCAGATATAGAAGGAAACTTAGAAGGAATCAAAATTAGTTAATTGGTGCTTTACTAAAGCTCAAGTTCCTCACTGAGGGAGAACATCTGCATGCTAATTTTGCAGAAGGTGGAATGGTATTTTAAGTTGTTATTACTAAATTAGTAATAATAATCTTGTTAGTATTTTTTTCATTCAGAAGGACCATATCTCAGAATATAATTGAAACTAAAATAGTCTGGATTGGTGACTTTGAAGCTTTTCCCCAGGATTTAGGAATGAGAGTCAAAGGTAGTCAATATAGAAATCACTCTGGAAATTACAAATAATATAATTATTAAAATAGTATAAATAAGACCTACCATTATAAGACCTACAACAAAGGCAGATTTATCAAGAACCTAAGGAAGCTAAAGCTTCAGGGCCCCTACCTGCATGGGTCCCTATAAAATGTTCTAGGTGGGTTGGGAGCCAGGTTGTTATTGGAAGCATTTCTAGGTAAATCTTTCTGATTAATTCCCTAAAGACCTCAGAATAAAGGGATCTGAATCTCCAAGACTATGATAAGTTGTTATATTTTTTCTCATTTCAAATAAATATTTACTGTTGTATGAACTTTGTGTTTATAATTTTACATATTTCTTTGAAGAGGCCCCCCAGATTGTGTCTCAGGCCCATGCAACATAAGTCCATTCCTGGCCAATGAGCTTCTTGAGTGCAGGGACTATATTTTGTTCATAGTTATACATAAAAGATGTTCAGGGAAAATGCCTGGCATAGGATATTTGTTGAATTAATGCCCACTGAAAGTCAGCTAGGTTGTTGGTCACCTGACATTTATTTTTGATAATACAGTCTCTGAGAGGCGGGTTTTATTTTTTCCATTTTAGAGAAAAAGCTCAAGTTGCAGAGGCTGAATAGTGTAGAGCTAAGATTTGAATCCAGCTTTCCCTGATCTCTTTATTCAACCATCCTGCTTTCTGTATGTTCCACCAGTTCTAAATTTTGAAGCTGTTGAGGAAAGGCCATGAGACATGAACCATAACATATTGTTTTAACATTATATTTTCTTTCTGCTATACTTTGTTATTAAAAAATTCTAGAATGAGGGTACCACTCCTGTATGCTATGTTTCTGAAATTCAGAATCACCTAGAAAGATCCTAGAAGACCTGTCAGCAAATATGGTATATTAGAAAAACCATGTAGTTGTCCAAATGCCTAGCATGACATGTAACATTTATGTGTAATTCCCTGTGCCTCTATCCTAGAACCAGCAATATTGTCATTGGATACTGTCCTTACTGGTATCAGAGGCTAAATAAATCCCTTATTTCTTCTACACTTGACTGTCTTGACTAAGGATCTGATCTTTACACTATTTGTCAGTGTTAGACTGAGAGGGCAGGGATGTCATACTTTCTCAGTGTTTAAAACAGCACCACCTTCAAACAAGTCACAATTAAATGGTTTTTAAAGATGAGTAACTTTCATGATAAAATATAACAGAATAGCAATTAAAGAACCATAGGAAGATAATACAATAAGTAGTAATAGGAACTAACATGTATCTAGTGCCAAATGTGCCAGGCACTGTTCTAAGTGCTTTCCATGTCCCATCTCATATAATCCTCATTTAAATTTCTTGAGGTAGGTACTATTATTATTGCCATTTTAGAGGAGAGAAAACCAAGGGATAGAGAATAAATTGTCTAGTTTCATGAGCTAAGCCAAGCCCAGGCTGTGCTCTTTCCTGCTAATTTAAAGATGGATCTTAAAGGTCATTTGGTTCAATTAAAAAATTTTTTTTCTGTTATATATAAAGAAGTTGAAGCCCCCAAAATAAATAGCTTGCCTGAAGTTCCAGTTAGTGGCAAAGCTAGAATTTATAACTAAGTATTTCAGCCTTCTAGTTCACTGTCATTTTGTCTTTAAAACAGACTTTTACATTTTAGGCCTACATGTGATTGAACAGGTTATGAGAAAGCAAGGGGTATTTAACAACTATGGCACAGAAGCAAGGGCCAGTTGACTAAGAAAGCTGTACGACAATGTTTGGGTGCTAGGAACACATTAAAGAAAGCAGTCTGAAAGTCATAATTTGATTATGCTTTTATCCCATCTCACCCATGGGAGCATCATCTCAGTACTCAATCACACAGAGAATTAATCTGTATTACCTTTTGTTCTGATTTGTTCAGCTATTATTTTATCATTTTAAAAATTCTTCATTCATTTACATTGATTGTTTCCTTAAATTCAGCTCTGTAAAACATGTGTTTAACAAATAAAAGGCACTATGTTTGTCAGTTCAAAAAAAGAGTAATATGATAGCTTCTGCCTTAAGATGACCTATGACCTCAGGAGAGAGAAGAGCAAAAAAAAAAAAAAAGAATAAAAGCAGTATAATTTTATGTTTCAATTAATCCAAATGATAACCATAACAATGTGACAATATAATTCAAATTAAAAAAAATTTTTTGACGATGTGTCTATATATACATAGACAAATATTTGGTCATTAAACAAGCTGCTAGCAGTCATTACTTCTGGGAGATGAAGTTAGGGAGTAAGGAAAAAGAAGACTTTGTTTTTAACTTTATTTTATTATGTATTGTTTGAATGTTTTGCAGTAAAAATGCATTATTTTTGTGATTTAAAAGGAGATTTGGTTAAATCAGATAGTTTTTGTCAGTGAATTTAATTGCTGCATGCTATCACTCTTCAGTTTCTCCAAAGTCCCAGAAATCTCAAAGAAAAAAAAAGAAGTAAAAAGTTGTTACTCTGGATTATATATTAAAGAATGTTTTTTTTTACTCCATAACAATATGTAGATATTTAAAGGTAAAAGAAGGAAACATACAATGCTTATGCAGCTAACATGAAAGAAGAACTATTAACAATAAACCCCAGCCCTTTTTTTAAGACTCAGTCACATAATCTCTGGTCAAGATACAAATCTATGAAGAACAAACCAATGGACTCCCCCAGATACTAAAAGATCCTGGTTTTCATCAACCCCAAGGCACCCCCGTACCTCACACTTTCAAGTAGCACTACTAGATCATCCAAGAAGCACTCTAATTACTTTTGTGATTCACTCATTACTGGTCAGTAAGTTAAAAGCTAATCTATTCACAACATCTTTACTACTTTTCAGCAACAGAATTATTATTAATGTTCATTAGTTTTAATTAAACTTTTTTCTTTTAACATAGACTATTTTCTAATGTTGAGCTTTGTCAGTAAGAATTTTATATGCAATTAAATGATTTATTTTATACTATTAACTAATATAAAGTTTCACTCAGTTCATAGGTTCATCATATCTAGTATTTTTTCCATTATTCAATATTTTCAGATCTGCAGTTGGGCCTAAGTTTCCATGTATGAGAGTGTTCATATCAAATCAAGCTGTTTAAACATGATCACAATGTTATTCTCTAAACGTTTATAATTACACTTATTTAAACTCTTATTAATCATTTACTGAAGTGTAACTTTTTCTACTTAATGATTAGAAAAAGTAAATATTGCTCTCTTGAAGGTTTTAGATACCAGTTGTTGTCTACAAATAGTTTTTTTTTCATGACTCTTTTATCCAACAATGGTATTCTGGTTATAGAAACTATCTTTGGTGATTCTTATCTGCAAATGTTTTTCATCTTTTATTCAAACATTCTTACAGAAACATCTGTAAGAATGCTAGTTTTAATTTGTTTGATCATTATTTCCTATATTTTTAGTGGCCTCTTAGGTCCTAATAGAGATGGGTTGGGATTATAATATAGGTACTATGCATTAGTTAAATGAATAATTGTGTTAACACTTATATTTTACATGGTATTGTCAATGGCACTCATATGTAATTTAACATCACTTTAATGGAACACTAAAGATTGAGCAAATAAAAATTAAAATCATAGGAACGAAAAGCCTCATGGTTAATGTGTGAGTCAGGGATAAATTGTTCAGAGATTTCTCTGTGGACAAATGAAGGATGTAGATAGATTGTTTTGGTATTTAAATGGGCAAAGCGAAGTCAAATATCTGTTGAGTCAGTATCAACACAAGTGGCTACTATGGGTATCAAGCTGTAAATTTTTCTTTTTCATTGAAACTAGGTAGCTAATTCACATCATCAAACCTTGCTAGCTTGAATTTAAACAGATGACATTTGAATTTTGACTCTGATACTTATTATGGAGTAAAAGATCCTCTTACACACCTGTATAACCTCAGGCAAATTTCTCTGGGCTTCAGTTTTCCACAACTGTAAATGACTATAAAAAAACTTACCTGGCGGGGTTTATGTGAGAATCGAGATAATATATGAAAAACACTTAATACACAGTTTCTACCATTACTGTCAGTATGCAATAAAATATTTTATAATAATAATGATTAAGAATAGTGTTATAGAATGTCAGAAAGTTATCTGTAATAATTATCTCAATCCTCCACTTTAAGAATTAAGAACTATATTTGTTATTTCTTCTCTCCATTTCTTTTTTCCTTTTCTGTGTGTGTGTGTGTGTGTGTGTGTGTGTGGAAGGTGGTGAAAGGTAGCAAATAACAAGTTTTTTGTTTGTTTGTTAACCTTTTTTTCTGTCCTTCATTGACAAAAAAGCTTGGGCTAGATTTTTAACTACCAGATTTAGCAAAAATATGGTATGTTATTAACTTGCAACTCAACTTTAACAAGGGAGTTTTAAAAATTTTCTTTATTTTCACAAAAAAAAATTTAGATGATTTTCGAAGATTTTGCTTCTATCTAACCAAGACAAACTATAAAAAGGCTTCTGCTAGTGTTTCCATTTAAAAATATTATACTTGGTCTTCAAGACATTGGTGAGGGGGTGGGCAGAGAGGTTTAAAAATGACATTTAATTTATAAAAATGTGCCCATGAAACACGGCAGTCTTCTTGTTCAATAAGGCAATTGCAGCAGTCTGTTGGCAAAGAAGTCTTAGCTATTAATTACATAAATGGTGGTTTTTTTCACAGCTGTTTTTGCAGTTCTTGTACTAAATTTTGGTTAAGAATTTTGATAGAGACTTTAAGAAGTGTACTATATAGAGATGATTGTTTTATTTTCTTTTATTTAAAAATATAAAATACTCTTATTTTCTATTTTATTTTTTACTTTTAATAGTAGAAATTGTCATAATACACAAAAATCTAAGGAATAAAATAGTGAACCTTCGTGAACACATCACTCAGCTTTAAGTCATTAACATTCTGCAGCTTGTTTCAAGATGGGCTTTTTAAATGTAAAATATTTCATAGAAATGGGCATATGTAATTGAGTTGCACATCCTTAAAAGATTATATATTTCTGTTGGATTATATGTTGAGGTATGTGTATGTCTGAAATCCACTTCTATTCAACTGAAAATTTAATATTTTTTCTGGAACAAGGCAGATCTTTTTAAATAGAAAATAATCAGTTGAGGTATTTATGAATATCTAACACAAATCTGCCCTTGTTTGAGCTTCTCTGAGGGAATGATGCCAAGAAATACTAAGATAAACTTTCTCGAAGAGATGGAAACATAGAAAAGAAATAAATATCCCAGGCTCAGAAACAAGTTGGTAAGCCCTTGACCTAGATCAGTGTTTCCCAATATTTCTTGCCCTGAAAGCCTCTTTCATGGTATTAAGCAATCTTTTGAATCCCTGAAGAATTTAAAAAATCCTTTCGTCATTTGTGTGAGCTATACAAAAAAGTGTTGACATGTATTTATTTATATGTCTAATTAAAAATTATCAAGTTTATTTAAAATATTCAGAAAACAAATTATGAATATTTAAAATATACATACATAAATACTGCATTTTCCCATTTAAGAAACACTTATATTATTTAAATTATTTTAATTACACACGAAAAAACATTTTATGACACATTTTAAAACAATATCCTGTGTTTGGTTTTAGGACAAAATGTATACTAAAATACAGAATAAAATTTACACATTCTGTGGTATTTTCCAAGTCTGGTACATCTATCTTTTTTTTGTATTGAAGATGACTTTAGATGTAGCAAAAATGAAATTAAAAATTATTTAAATGTTACATATTTATTTTAAGGGTATTAGAAAATACAAGCCTCTCATGTATAGAAGGATATAGTTTTCTTTAAAAACAAACATTTTATAAAAAATGTTTTAATAAATAATAGTACATGTGGTACTTAGATATGCAAACAAACAAGCCAACATGACGTTATGCACAAAAAACTAAATTTTATGGCTTTGTGGAATGTGATGTTATGGCATCAAAATGGATAAAAATTGTTTATATAACATTTGGTTAAATTCTTAAATTTTGCTTTTTAAAAAAGTACAAGCTTTTTTTAAAAAAAAAGTTTTAGTGACTTGTTCATAAATAACTACATATACAAGAGAAATAATTTGGGGCAGCTCTTTTAAGAGTTTCACAAATGACAAAAGCCAATAGGGACAGTCTTTATTCCAAATACGTGAAAAGTCAAATTAGATTTACTCATCATTATTTCCTCCCTTAATATTTATTAAAGTATTATTTCTTTTTCCAAAACAGCTTTGTATACTATAAATTAATTGCGAATTTTGTATGCAACATATAGATCTGGTGAAAATCTCCTTGAGGCAATTTTGGAAATTATTATCATTTTTTATGTTCCTCATATTGGCTATATTTCAATGTCCTTGCTTTTTATGCTTTGTGCCTTTAATCAGTTGTCTACTATAGGTACAAGTCAGTGGTTCTCAAGAGAGGGAAGACAGAGGAATTTTGCCCACCCGGGGCACATATGGCAATGTCTAGAGACATTTTTTGGTTGTCATAATTCTGGGAACAGGAGTACGACTGGAATCTAACGGGTAGAGGGTGCTAAATATCCTGCAATGTACAAGGCAGCCCACCACAACAAAGAATTATATGGCTCCAAATGTCAACAGTGCCAAGTTTGAGAAATCTTGGTATATGTAAACAGTATATGTCTATGAAAGACAATTTGGAGCCATGAAATAATCAAAACTGGCAGTATTTAGTGGAGTAATAAAATGAATAAGCTATCATCTCATAAGCAAACTCATCTTCCCCACCCTCTGTGCATGTTTACTCAGGCTCTGAAATGTTACATTTTTAGCAGGGGAGAAATCTACAGATCTTAATTATGCATATTTATTGATCTAAAAATAAAATGAAAACAGATTCCATTACTGCCTTTGCTAATGTGGAATTTTGAGGCTTTGCTAATCTGAGGGATAAAAGCATAGGTCAAACAGCTTGGAATTTAAAAAACTAAATTTAGGAGTGAGAAATCTTTCCTCTATAAAGGAGAGAATGAGGCCAACCCACAAGAAGAAATGAGTATGAAAGACGAAGACAAAGGGCTTCTGAGAGTGTCCTGGTTACTGGGTTAATGACTATACAGATCTATTCAAAGATACATAAATGACCTTGAAATTATAATGCAATTAATCCCTGTGATTTGGTTACTGAGCCAGGCAATTGCTCATTTTTGCTTAAGCTAATTTGAATTAGGGTTCTGTCATTTGCAATCAAAATAGTCCTGACTAGATTAATATAGGCAATTTCAGGAATTCGTAATAATGTAATGAAATATAAATTTTGAACTTGAGATTGGGTCTTTGATTACAGGTTTAAGATAGAAATTCTAAACCGGTCATCCAACAAACATTTAGACTTAGCATGTACCTAATATTCTGTGCAAGGTGCTGAAAACATAAAGACAAATAAAAAAACAGCCTCTCCTTTCAAGGAACTCTCAGTCCAGTTGAGGATACAGAAAAGTAACATATGGTATGAGTACTATGCACATCTTATTATGAGAGGCCTTAGTGGGGTCACTTACTCTGATAGGTCAAGAATAACTTACAGGTGGTGACTGCTTAAAATGAGTCTTGGAAGATATTATACAAACAAAGCAGGGAATAAGAAAGTCATTTTAGCTGGCTGGAGCACTAGTAGAGGTGGAGTGGAGAGGAATAGTAAGGTACAAAATTTGGTGCTAGTAGTGCATTATAGTGGAATGTGAGGTACAAGGGCTTTGCATTAGTGATGGGAATGTGTGGCCAGGAAAGAGCCTTGAATGGAAGCCAGGTTGCATCTTGAAGATTTTGATGAAAAATTGGGACTTTATTCCAAAAGCTTTGTTTGGGGAGTCACAAACAGGGAGTGATATGATGCATGTTAAAAATATCATTCTGTAAAATTGGTAAAATAATAGGTACCTTTCAAGGTTGTTGCAAAATTATAGATAGATAAAGTGGAATTTAAATTCCAGCACAATCTCGAGACTGGCAAGATAATTTAGGTTTCCTCCAAAAGAGAACATTTCAGACTGAGATCATCCTAGACCTTAAAAGATCCCAATAGCCACTATGCAATCTCTTCAATATCTGAGGATTGGAGAATAAAGTGGTCTATAAGCAACCATAAACTTAGTTTTATATTAGCCTTTTTATTTTAATTCAGATTTTCTTGGTTTAAAAACTAATCCTAAAGAAGCTTCTTCTGTGTCACAAGGCAGTGTAATAAGGAACAAATACTTAATTGTGATGTAACATATTAAATTAATCCAAAGAAAACCAAAACAAAAATTAGTAAAGATCTATGCACCCCTTGTTCATTGCAGCACAATTTACAATTGAGCTGCATATGGAAGCAACCTAAATGCCTACCAATAGATGATTGGATAAAGAAATTATGGTTCATATATACAATGGAATATTACTCAGCCATTAAAAAAATTCTACCATTTCCAATTACATGGATGGACCTGGAAGTTATTATGCTGAGTGAAATAAGTCAGATAGAGAAAGATAAATACCATATGATTTCACTTATATGTGGAATCTAAGGAACAAAAAGAACAAACTAATCAAAAACAGACTCATGACTATAGAGGACAATCTGGTGTTGGAGGTGTGGAAGAAAGGGGTGAAGTATTAAAAAAGAACGAATTAGTAGTTGATAGACAGTCATGGGGATGAGGAGCACAGCAAAGGGAATGCAGTTAGCATTAATGTAATGGCTAGGTGGAGAGTCAGAAGAGAGAAAGAGCAATTAGGGAGATCGTTTTATAAACTATACAAATGTCTCTACAATGTACTGTATACTTGAAACTAATAATAAATTTTTTTTTAATTAAACTTTTTTTTGTTGTTAAAGGAAAGGCAGAGAGGGGACAAGTGGGAAAAACAAGTTCGCCTCAGGCTACCAAACCATTGCAAGATTTCTCTCTGGTGCTGTAAGTCACTGGGTTATGCAGCATATTTCACTTTCTGACTGATTTCAAGGAACTCCTTATTTAGGTTAGTGATTTAGAAATTTTAAAGAGAGAGAAGAAATTATCTGGAAAATACAACAATTTAAATATGTAACCCTTCAGTTTAAAACAGTTTATCTCACTATCAGAATGCTTAATTTTGTATTAAAGGCAGAGTTTTTCTCAAATTGGAGGAAAATTAAAAATATCTGAAAATGTAACTTATTATATGCTGTTTGGAAACAATGTCTGTTACTACTTTTTCCTATGTATTCTAAAAATCTATTTGCCAATTTTAAGGCATTAAATTAACCACTTAAACATATTTTTCATGAA
The DNA here is from genome assembly GCA_030015415.1 of Cynopterus sphinx. Lineage (NCBI taxonomy): Eukaryota > Metazoa > Chordata > Mammalia > Chiroptera > Pteropodidae > Cynopterus > Cynopterus sphinx. The sequence goes on along the minus strand of CM057382.1, from coordinate 83,843,099 downwards.
AATTCTAATTGTTAACACTCTTTTCAGGTAACCCAAAACTTTTCAATGATTTAGACTTTTTTAAAAATAAAAAGGTTTAATAAATATATACTTACATGTATTTATATAGAAAAGTTTAAAAAGACTATAAGAAACTATTAACAGTAGCTTCCTGAAGGTTGGAATTGTCAGGTGGAAAGGAGAGAGGAATTTTACTCACTATTCACTTTATATCTTTTGGTATAATTTGATGTTTCTCAATTTACACAAGCATGTATTGTTTTAATAATTAAAAGAACTAGATAAAATGAATAGTTTTCTAACTTATATATGCATAATCTTCATAGTTAATAACTATAAGTTTCTTCCCCTTTAAGGTCTTATTTCTCAAATCACAGTATATCCACACATTAATATGTTGTATATACAACTCTGTTCATAAAGTTATATAATTCATAAAGTTACATATTCATAAAGATACATAAATGACCTTAAAGTTATAATGCAATCTGTTTACTGCAAAGGCAAATATGATGAATCATAGTACAATGCACAATGATAGTCCAGAAAGTTAACAAACAAGGGCAGCAGATGTTTTTTATGTGCAAATTTAGAAATAGAGTAATTTTATGTTTCTATACATTTTTATCTTTCTATATATTTAACATTTGATTATTAAAAATTAGATTACTTCTCTTAGCACATAATAAAACCCCACTAATAGTTTTCTCATTTAAAAAATGTAACAGGTATCTAGAGTAATTTATTTTTCCTAAGTAAACTAGCTGACTCAAAAAGTTAAATCTGATTCTAGATATTAGCCTCAATGTGAGGCAAACTCTCTTGAAAGTTCCCCAAAGATTGCTTACTTTTAAAAACATTCTTAATAAAGACATTTAATGTTTAATTTTATTGTCATTTATAAACCCCATGTTCACAAAAACTGAATTTTATTCTGTAACCTGGGCACATTATTTAATCTTACTAAGTTTCAGTTTTCTCATCTTTAAAATGAGGACAATAATAGGACTTAGTTCATAAGGTTATCATGAGAATTAAATGTGATAATGCATGCAAAAATGCTTAATGTAGTCTGTGGCACATAGTAACTCAATGAATATTAACTTATTTTGCTTACATTTCTACTATTGTTTAATATTTTGAACATTTCCTAACATGAACTCTAGCTTTTGAACTATACTGCTTTAAAATAGTAGAGTTTATTCTTCCCAGTTTTTATATTACTAGTGTACCTCCTAGAACAATTAATCTCATCTTTTCTACTATGTAAGAAATAAAACCAAATGTGGAGTATGTTTATTTTAATTCCCGTATTTAGTATGTATCAGTTAGCTAACATTTATTTAGCTTACTATAGCTTAGTACCACTAAGAATAGGAATAGTAGCAACAAATACATATTTGAAATGGTCATGTCTTAACATAATTCTGACATGGTTACAAGTTATAATAAAAAGGTTTCACCAATTAAATTTGTAAAGTACTGGTTTTCCACAGAATGAAAGTAAACTCATATTCTCATACTTTAATGTATATTTATAGATTTTAAAATAGTTAAATAATTTTAAAAGTGCAATTTTAAAGAGGATAATTGGACTAATATATTAGTAATAGCTTAGTAAATAAAACATACAACACTTTAAATATAAACTCTGAGGGTAGAACTTGTAAGACAAAAATTAGTTGAGTTTATTTCAATAAAGAGAATTATTTAAACAAGATGCATTTCTTAGTCTACCTTTTTAACTCCTGCTCCTTATATTATGAAGCTATTATATGAAGCCAGCTATACAGTACCTTGATCAGGTTGTGTCCCACAGCGTAGATAGCTGTTAAATTTCCTTTCTCTCCAGGGGCATGCATACCTGTCCCATACCCATGCCAAGCAACTAGATATGGGTTGTGAATTGTAATCCAATATTTGACACGGTCCCCAAACATCTGGAAACAGTATGTGGCATAGTCATTGAAGATATCTATTATGGTTTCATTTTTCCACCCCCCATATTTTTCTTGCAGTGCCAAAGGCAAATCCCAGTGGTATAAAGTAACTATAGGTTCAATGTTTCTAAGTACTAGAGCGTCCAGAAGAGTATTATAGTACTGGAGACCTTTTGCGTTGGCAACTGCTACTATTCCATCGGGGAAGAGCCTTGGCCAGGAAATTGAAAACTGATAAAATGAAACTCCTATAAAATCCAAAGCTGACAAGTCTTTTTCCAGAAAAACGTAACTGTCACTGAAACTATTTGTGCTGTTGACATTTTTCAGGTGTGTATGGATGAAATGATCCCATATAGAGGGACCTTTCCCATCTGTCTTCCAATTCCCTTCCACTTGAAATGCTCCAGTTCCAACACCCCAGAAAAAGTTTTTAGGAAAAGTGTCGTAGAGAAACAGCTGACTTTCATTTACCGGACTATAATTAGGATTTTTAGACCATATAGCTCTTCCGTCTCCAGAGAATCCAGTAACAGCTTGTAGGAGAATAAATGCTGACAGGATGACAGATCTTTGCAGTCCCACGTTGGACATTGTCTTCCTATAGCGCATGTTTCTTTCATTGGCACTGAAGAAAATCTATTCATTCCCTGGAGATCCTGCCGCACAGCCTGGCTTCATTTGCCACTAACTAACTGCTCGACTGTCTTATCAACACTTCAGTAAGAGCTTGTGATTGTAAAGCTCTGTCAATGATTAGCTTAAACTGTGAGACTCAAGATGGGCCATGGAGAGCGATGTAATTTGAGGGGGGTGGCTCTGTTTCAGCCACCAGCATGTTTTATTCTCTTATTATGGGAAAAATTAGATAAAAATGCACCAGTGATAATAGTTTGATGTGTAACTAAACATATAAACAATGAATAAAAAAATACCATATTGATCTTTTCTGAACATTTTGAACATTATTACCTACAGTATATGCCTTGTCTATTTTTATAGTTTTTGAGTTTTTATTATTTCACATTTCAGGAAAACAATCTTATATGCAAATAAATAGCATTCCTACATGCCAATAATAATTAGAAAAGATCGTATGATATCACACTTCCACTAAAATTACAACACATCTAAGAATAATCTTATTAAATGTTACCTATTTTAAGAAAAGTATAAAAATGTATTGATAAATTTGAAAGAAGATGAATTAAGAAATATATAGCACTTTTTAGGTGGAAACACTGAATACTTTCCTTTTTAGTTTATGAATTTAATACACTTTTAACCCAAAACTTATAATCTCAAATTTTAAACAAAATTATTGTGAAAGTTCACTTAAAGAAAAGATAGGCAATAATTACCAAAAAATTTGAAAAAGAAAATAGTAAAGGCATAAACTATCTTCTGATATGAAAACTTTAAAAAGCACATTTAAAACAGCATGATTCTGGAATAAGAATAAATAGAAAGAAATATTGTATAGCATCTATAGCCGCTAAATAACCTTGAAAAAATTGTTTTAAATAGTTGAAGTACACATCCTAATGAGAGGCAGAATGGTTAAATGTTTGGTCTCTGGAGTTAGACTGCCTGAGTTTAAATACAACTGCATGACTACGAACAAATTGTTTAACTTTTCTGTGCCTCCATTAGATTAATTAATATATGTAAAGCATTTAGAACAGAGACTGACACATAGTAAGTGCTCAATAAACATTATTCTTATTTTTATGTGAAAGGGAAAGATTATTCAGGAAGTGACACTAGGATTTAGCGTAAAAGACACTACGTTCTGGTTCCTGCCTACATTTTTAAAATCATTTATCATCAGTTAACTACACTAGCATACTTCCCTATGGCTATAACAAACAATTTTTAATAAGTAATACACATCTTTATCACTCACATCCCTGTGCCTTGCTGCATGTGCTCTTGACATAGTTGTCCCCCAACTTCACTAGCTCATATCCACCTGTTCTTCAAAACTTCAGTACTTTCTCTGGAAGCCTTTCTGACTCCTGGTTTTATTTATCTATCTGTCTGTCTGTCTATCTCTCTGTCTGTCTATCTATCTATCTAATCTATCTATTTATTTAAATTTAAAAAAAGTCTTTGCAGTTTATTAATTATTTCATGAAAAATCTGCACAACCACTGCAGATAAAGTCACTGCAGAATATTTACTCCTTCTGATGTCCATACTCTAGCTCACCTTTTGCCAGCACCAACATTGGCCTTTGCAGTCCCCCTGACTTTCTTCATTTTGTTCTTACATTCCTTTCTGTTTTCTTGAGGTCCATTTCTTCTCATACAGGCTATCTCTAGCTAATTTATGTCTGGGTTCTTGTGTGTGTGTGTGTGTGTGTGTGTGTGTGTGTGTGTGTGTGTGTAATCCAAGGAATTGTAAACTGCTGAAGCCAATTGTCTTGCCATCACCAAAATGGTTTCTGAATTCAAATACAAAGATAATATCTGGTGTGCTCTTGTACATTTTAACTAGTTTTATCCAAATTTCTGCCTTAGGTACTGTTGCCTTCTCAGGGTAAAGGACATCAATGACCATTTGTTTTTGTTGAAGTAGTTGTTTGGTCCAAACAGTTACTGTGTTCTTCATGATAGTGGTTGATCCACATGCAGCCAGAGAGAAAAAAAAAGCCAATTTGATTTGATTTAGATGGATCTCTTCTGTGTTCCCATGGCAGCCCATGCTTTCTCTCTTATGATACTCATCCACAATAAATCAATAAATCACACAATAAATTGATCTGTATCCTTATTTGAGTGTTCTCTTTCTCTCTTTCTAAAAAACAGGGGCCACAACTGTTGGTTCTTTGTTGAATATATGGGGCCTAGTAGTCACTAAAGTATATGTTAAATAAATGAACCTATAGTATTCTATGCATGCCTCTATCACTGCATTTATCATAGAATCCTGAAATTATTTGTTTCCTCCACTATCATTTAAACTTTTATCATTGCTTATCATAGTAAATGCTTAAATAAAATTGTCTATTGAATGAAAGGAGTTAGTACAATTATTTCACTATTTATAAGTAAAAAATTTAAGGTTTATTGAAATACAATTGACATATAATATTGTATTTAAGGTGCACAATGTAATTATTTGATATATACATATATTGCAAAATTATTACTAAAAATAAAAATTTTAAATGGAATAATTTAAACCCTCACAAATACATTTATTTCAAAATATACAGCCACGGAAATGATTATGATGGTAAATTTTATGTTATGTGTTTTTCTTACCATAATTAAAAAAACATTAATAGTCACAGTATACTAGAAGAAAATATAAGTAAATATTAAATTATATAAATATATGGTTTATATGATCATATGTAATTTAACTATAATTAAAATATAAGAAAAATAAAAAATTGAGAGGCAAATAACAAACTTGGAAAGTCTTTGAGCAAATTTAGAAGGCAGTGGCCAACTTTTTGTTATATATATAATTCATAGATACCAATAAGAAAAATATTTTAAATCTCTAACAGATAAATGACCAAAAAATATGAATAAAAATATACAAAAGAGAAAATGCAGCTGTATACTTCAAGAAAAAAACTTTAACTTACCAGTGATTAAAAACACATATAAAAATAACTGTAAAATTATCAAAAAATAAAAATAAGCAATGAAAACCAATGTTGATGATATTGTAAGACATTGATTGGAATATCAATTTGTATGCTACTTAATCTATAGATTCAATGCAATAAAAATCCCAGCTAGTTATTTTGTGGATATTGACAAGTTAATTCTAAATTTTATGTAAAAATGCAAAAGACCCAGAATAGCCAACACATTTTTGAAGGTACTGGCAATCCAAGGACTGATGTTACCAGACTTTAAGACTTACTCTAAAGCTATGGTAATCAAGATAGTATGATTTTGACAAAAGAATAGATCCACAGAGCAATGGAATAGAAAACAAAACTCAGAAATACACTCACAAAAATATAGTTGACTTATCTTTGACAAAGAAGCAAAGGCAATTCAATCGAGAAATGATAGCTTTTTCAACAAGTAGGCTAAAACAATTGGACATCCCCATGCAGAAAATGGACCTAGGTACAGGCTTTACACACCTCACAAAAATTAGTTCAAAGTGGATCATAGGCCTAAATGTAAAACGCAAAACTATAAAACTTCTAGAAGATAGCATAGAAGAAAATCTAGAAGACCTTGGGTTTGGAGATGACCTTGTACCCAGAACACCAAAACACAACTCAAAAGAAAAAAGTGATAAGATGGACTTAAACAAACAAACAAACAAACAAACAAACAAAACTTTTGCCTTGCAAAGGACACTATTAAGAGAATGAAAAGATAACACAGACTAAAAAAAAAAAATCTATGACATCTGAAAAAAATGGCAGGGATAATAGAGGCTTTGTTCATCTCTCTTGTGACCAAATCAAAATTGTGACAGAAACACAGAGCAAACAGCAAGGAAAGCTGCTTGGGATGTAGGCAGACAGAAGCACTACAACTCGGGAGAGAAACAATTAATCAACCTACAACAGTAGAAGGTAAGAGGGGGTGAAGATGCAAGGCTGCCCAGTCCCAGCGGCTGAGGTGGGACAGAGGTTGAGGTAGTGAACAGCTGCAGACACATCTTTAAGGGTGCTCTCTGAGAGCAGACTTTTCCGGCGGCAACCTGCATTGGTGCCCAGTAGGCAGCATGGTGGGGGCAGCAGGAACTTACAGGGGTACACTGAGTTGTCAGAGTGAGGGCCGGAGGTAAGACTCTCTCCCCAGCAGAAGTGCCAGCAGTATCCATAGTTCCTCTGTTAAATCCTCTACCTTCCCAGTGTGTAGACTCAGTGCCGCCATAGCTGAGATGTCATCAAACTGGATAACAAAGTTCTCTCTGCTCAGAGGATTCCATGAAACTCTGCCTCCCCCAACTTGTGTCCCCACCAAAGCCACATCCAGTTGTATCCTTGGTGAGTACGATGCTTATTGCTGAGCAGCACCAAGACTCACACTGGTGGCGATTGGCCTTGGTTTCTGGTGTGGTTTCTTGAGTCAACTGTAAGCACAGCACCTGTGGATTGCTTGCTTAATCTTAACAGGTGGCCCCAGAGAGACACAGGCTGGGGCTCAACTTGGTCTGCAGCTGAACCCCTCCCAGGACTGTGACATTGGACACCTACTACACAAAGCTACACTAAATAGAGCGGGAGACTTAGGAACTTTGCTTAGTACATAGAAATAGACACAGAAAGGCAGACAAAATGGGAAGTCAAAAAAGCAGAAGCCATATGAGAGAACAGAACAGAGATCTAAGAATCACAAAGTCAAGCAATCTAACAGATGCAGAGTTCAGAACACTAGTTATAAAGATGTTTGATGAACTTAGGGGGAGTGTAGATGAATTCAGTGAGAACTTTAACAAAGAGATAAAAAACATAAAAATGGAAATTATAGAAGAGAACTAGTCAGAAATGAAGAACACATTATCTGAGATGAAGAGTAAATTATATGGCATAAACAGAGTGGATGAAAAGTGAATCAAATGACCTATATAGAGGATGGGAAAGCCAAGGACATTCAATCAGAACAGCAAGAGAAAAGAAGCCAAGACCATAACAATAATTTAAGGAGCCTACAGGACACAATTAAATGTAACAATATCCACATCATAGGGGTACCTGAAGGAAAACAAGATGTTGAACAGCTATCTGAAGAAATAATGATGAAAAACTTACCAAACCTGGTTCCAAGAAAGAGGAACCCAAAGAGGCCCACACCAAGACACATTGTAATTGAAATGCCAAAGCTTCAATACAAAGATACAATCTTAAAAGCAGCAAGAGAAAAGCAGTTAGTTACTTGAAAGGGAGCACCCATAAACATGGCGGGTGATTTCTCAAAAGAAACTATGCAGGACAGAAGGGCTTGGTACAAAATATTCAACATGAAACCCCAGAATCTACAACCCCAAGAATACTTTATCCAGCAAAGCTATCATTTAGAGTTGAAGGACAGATAAAGAGCTTCTCAGACAAAAATAAGCTAAAAGAATTTATTATCACCAAGCCAGTATTACAGGAAATGTTGAAGAGACTTTTTTAAGAAGAAAAAGCATGTATCAACAACAGGAATAAAGAATGGTATCAACTATGTTCCTATCAAGAAATTCCTCAAATAGAAAAGACTTAAATGCTCCAACCAAAAGAGAGAGTGGCTGAATGGATAAGAAAACAAAACCATTATATATGCTGCCTACGAGAGACTCATTCTAGATTAAAAGACACACAGAGACTTAAAGGAAGGGGATGGACGAAGATATTGCCTTGATGGACCTAGCAGGTATTGTTTTGAATGAAATGGGTTGGATAGAGAAAGACAGATATTGCATGATTTCACATACATGTAGTATCTAAAGAACAAAATAAACAACAACAACAAAAATGGAAATAAACACATAGATACAGAAATATTTTGTGGGCCACTAGATGGAAGGAGTTTGGGGAAACAGCAAGAAAAAAAGGGCACAGGAATTAAGAAGTACAATGGAGAGGTACAAAATAGACATGGAGATGTAAAGTGTAGCATAAGGAAAACAGTTAATAATGTTGTAATATTTAAGGGGGAAGAAGAGTCTAGATTTAGTAGGGTGATCACTTTGTGAGTTACGTAGATCTCTGATTACTATGCTGTACAACTGAAACTAATATATTATTGTATGCCAACTATAATCAGAAAAAATGTCATTGAATTGTACAATGTAAATGTGAACTGCTAATTGTCTATTATATTTCAATAAAGCCAGAGAAAAAAAGAAAAATTTTTGCAAAATGTAAGTATCGGATAAAAAACTGGTATCCAAAATGTACAAAGGACTCTTAAAACTAAATAATAATAATAATTAATAATAATAATAATAATAATACAACAAAAAGAGTAAAGATCTGAACAAACACCTCAGCAAAGAAATTATAGAGATTACATAAACATATGAAAGATATTCCACATCATGTGATTAGAAAATTAATTAAATTAGGGCATTAATTAAAGAAATGAGATACCATTAATACCTATAAAGTGGTCAAAATTCAAAATACTGACAACAGCAAATGCTAGCAAGGATGTGGAGCAACAAGAATTCTTATTCATTATTGGTAGAAAAACAAAATGGTACATTTTGAAGACAGTTTCGAAGTTTCTTACAAAACTATTATAAATTTTTTATAAAATATGTTCTTATCACACTATTTAGCAATCCTACTCCTTGGAAAGTATAAAACATCCACACAATGGAATATTATTCAGCAATTAAAAATGAGCTATCAAGCCAGGAAAAGATACAGTGGTGCCTTATTATAAATGCATATTGCAAAGTGAAAGAAGCCAATCTAAAAAGGCTACATACTATATGATTCCAAATATTTAATAATCTAGTAACAATAAAAAATATTAGTGTTTACCAGGGGTGGGGTGTGGAGGAAGAAGGATGAATTGGTAGAAAACATGGGATTTTTTAAGGCAATGAAATTATTTTTTGATAGGATACAGAATGGCAATACATTCATCAGAATCCATAGAATATACAACACAAAGAATGAATCCTAAACTGTAAACTTTAGTTAATAACAATGTATCAAATTGGACAATTAATTGTAACAAATATACTGCACCAAAACACTAATACAAGATGTTAAAAATAGGAGAAATGAGGGGGGATGTAGTAAAGTAGTGTATGAGAACTCTATAACTACAATTGCTCAAGAAAAAGTCTATTAATTAAAAAAATATTACTGACAAAGGCTGTTTTAAAATGTGTATTTAGGATGTGTAGCAGTCAACATGTCTGCTTTACATGCAGAAGGTCCTGAGTTCGTCCTCCAGTGGAACCACAGTCCATGGTCTATAGCCATGCCACCCTGAACAAGCCCAATGTCTGATCTTGGAAGCTGTGAGGGTTGGGCCTGGTTAGTACTTGGATGAGAGACCACCTAGGAAGACCAGGTGCTGTAGGCATAATGAACAAACAAACAAACAAACAAAATGTGTATTTAGTATTTATTTGCTAGTAACCAATAATTTATCATTAAGCTATTTCAGGTTTCATATCAGAAAACAAAGAAAATAGATAATTATTAGAGCAAGTTCGTTAGCTGATTAAATCAGAACATATGCAGAGAAAAATAACATAACTTTACACCTATTAGGTTGGCTATTATGAAAAAATACCCACCAGAAAACAAGTGTTGGTGAATACATGGATAAATTGGAACCCTTGTTCATTGCTGGTGGGAATGTAAAATGGCGCAGCTACTGTGGAAGGTAGTATGGTGAGCCTTTTATATGTAAAATATTTAGTAAATATTTGGTAATTGTTTAGGAAAGATGAAACCCCTATCTTAATTCATTAATTCATGATAAATATTTCAGAAACTTATAATCTATCTTTATAAATATTTGAGAATTCTTTAAGCCTCAGTATTAAGTCATTGTCATTACAAAGGTTTCTTCATATATATTTTTTTCTCATTCTTTCAAAAAGAACATTTTCATTCTGGTAAAATATACATAATATAAAATTTACCATTTAGTCATTTTTAGATGTATCATTCAGTGGCATTAAGTATGTTTATATTATTGTGGAACCATCATCACCATCCATCTCCAGAACTTTTTCGTCTTCCTAAAACTCTATACCCAAGAAACAATAACTCCCCATATTCTTTTTCTCCAGCCCCCAGAAACCACTATTCTTCTATCTTTATAAATTTGACTACTCCAAGGATCTCATATATGTAGATGTAGAATCATACAATATTCTGTCCTTTTGTGTCTGGCTTCTTTCACTTAGCATTATATCTTCTAGGTTCATTCATGTTATAGCATGTGTCAGATGTAATTCCTTTTTAAAGCTGAATAACATTCCATTGTATGTATATACGACATTTTGTTTATCCATTCATCTGTTGATGAATGTTTGGGTTGTTTCCATCTTTTGGCTATTGCTGCTCTGAACATAGTGAATAATGCTGCTATGAACATAGATGTACAAATATCTGTTGGAGTTCCTGCTTTACATTTTTTCAGCTATATACCTAGGAATAGAATTGTTGGATTATATAGTAATTCTATGTTTACATTTTTGAGAAACTGTATACTGTTTTTTACAGTCTCAATTCTTGCTGTGTATCAGAATCACCTCTTGAGTTTAAAAAAAAATACATATGTTCAATCTCCACTTCTGGAGATTGTGATTCAGTAGTTCTGAGTAGATACCTAACTTCTATTTCTTCTTAGAACCCATATTTTAAAAAATATTAGTAATAAATTATTAAGAGGTGAGTTTAAAAGAGAGAAAAAAGAATGTAGAACAAAAAGTTAATGTCCCCCCTGTTAACATTTGGAGTGTATCCTTCACAGACACGCATGCGCACACACACATACACTTTTTGTAGTCTTAAAAAACACAAATGTGGTCACACACCATACACAGTGCTCTACAACATGCTTTATTCTTTTAACAAGTTATTTCAAAGATCTTTCTATGTCAATACACATAGGTCTAGTTCAATGTTTTCAACAGATACGTAATATTTCATGGTATAGGTACACCATACTTTATTTACCTATTGGTAAATAGTCAAAATTTTCCATTTTTTTTTGTTACAAAAAATTCAGCAATTAATGAATTCATGGCTGTGCATATGTAAAAGATGCAAGAGGTTGCTGAAACTGGAACTGCTGGAATTTCTTCATCAGAAAAGCAGTTGATATATTTAAGTTACTACCATTAGTATAAGGGAGTCAATTTCCCCTATTCTCAGCACTGGGTATTACCAGTTTTTTTCTTTATTGTCAATATGACAAGGAAAAAATGGCATTTTATTTTTGCATCTATTTGGGCTTCACTGATTACTGATTTTTTTTTTTGTATTCTCATTGGTTCTTTTTATTTTCCCTCTTGCAAGTTACCTTTTCCTCTCCTTTGTTTACTAACCTATGTTCCAACTTTTTCTAAGGAATTAGAATGAGCTCATTATATATAAAGCATTAAATCCCTTATCTAATATATATGTTATAAGCATTTACTCCCAACAATTTGTCTTTTAACATTTAAAAAACAGCTTTATTGAGATATAATTTCCATACCACACAATTCATCCACTTAAAGTATGAATTCAACAGTTTTTAGAATATTCAGTATATTTAGAGCTGTGCAAGCACTACCACAATCAATTTTAGAAGATAATTTAACTCTGTCTTTACTTTAAAAATTTATTTATTTATTATTTTTTTATGATGACATTGGTTACCAAAATCCAGTAAGTCAGCTGTACACTTTAACAGTAAGGCGTATATATTTACACAGTGTGTTCATTTCCAATAATTATATTTTTTCTGTCACCACATATTTGACCTGCTTTACTTTGTCTACCTCCCCCGTACCCTACCCTCTGGTAACCACTAATCTATAGTCCATGTCCATGAGTCTCTGTTTGTTTGTCCTGTCCATTTGTTGCTTTTAGGTGTATATTCCACACATAAGTGATATCATGTGATTTTTACCTTTTTCTGTCTGGCTTATGTTGCTTAGCACGATTATCTCGAGGTCCATCCATGTTGTCACTAATGGCAGTACTTCATCTCTTCTTGTGGCTGAGTCATATTCCATTGTATATATGTACCATAGCTTTATTAGCCAATCATCTATAGTAGGACACTTTGTGCTTCCATGTCCTGGCTATCATGAATAATGCTACTAGGAATGTTGATGTGTAAATATCTTTTTGGATGTTGGTTTTCAAGTCTTTGGGGGTAAATACCCAGTAGAGGGATTGCTGGATCATATGGTAGGTAGATCAATTCTTAGTATTTTGAGGAACCTTCACACTGTTTTCCACAGTGGCTGTACCAATTTGCAGTCCCACCAGCAGCATATGAGGCTTCTTTTTTCTCTGCATCTTCTCCAACATTTGTTATTACTTGCCTTGCTGATTATAGTTATTCTAATAGGTGTGAGGTGGAATCTCATTGTGGTTTTGATTTGCATTTCTCTAGTAGCTAGTGATATTGAGCATCTTTTCAAATATTTGTTGGCCATTTCTCATGACTATTTTGTAACTACCAATTGTACTTCTTAATCACTTCACCTTTTTCATTCATTCCCTCAACTTCTCTCCCATCTGTCAACCACCAAAATGTTCTCTTTATCTATGAGTTTGTTTCTGTTCTGTTTGTTTAATTGTTCTTTAGATTCTACATATATGTGAACTTATTAGATTCACATATATGTGAACTTGTTTCTGTTTGGCTTACTCCACTCAGCACAATACTATCTAGCTCCATCCAACGTTGTTGTAGATGGTAAGCATTCATTCCTCTTTATGATCGAATAAAATTCCATTGTACCTATGTACCACCTCTTCTTTATCAGTTCATTAATTGATGGACACACAGTTCGCCTCCATATTTTGGCTACTGTAATGAGGTAATGAACATATGGATACACATATTTTTCAAAGTAGTGTTTTGGGATTCTTCAGATAAATAAATACCCAAGAGTGGAATTACTGGGTCCTTCTTTGTCTCTACTTACACCCTTCTTTTAAAGTCTATTTTGTCAGGTGTGTTTTGCTGCTCCAGCTTTTTAATTTGGTTTCAATTTTCATAAAATATCTTTTTCAGCACTTTCCTTTTAGTCCGTGTGTGTCTTTCAAACTAAATTAAGTCTCTTGGTTCACATTGGAGAAACATGGCGAAGTGAGAGACATCCCTAGATTGCTCCCTTTTAAACAACAATAGGCTGAATGAACATCTAAAACTGAATAAAAACCACCAAACTGTACACCAGCACATCTGAGAATGAAATCTGCACATAAAAGCTACCACAGGTCAGAACACTGTGTGTTGGGCAGTGGACTTGGAGAAATAAAGAAGCTGCATCTCACAGCCTCTGGAGCTCCCTGTATGAGAAGGAAGAGGAGGAAAAAAGGTGTGTTGAGTACCCTGAACAGCTCTGCCTGGGAGTACTGTGAGCTCCACGTGGCTGGCAGCAGGGTCCAGTCATCAAGACAGAAAGCAGAGAAGGGAGACGGCAGAGAACAGTTGATTTTTACCAGCCACGGTTGCAAAACCAAGGCTGAGTCATAGCCCGCAACTCCCAACCCCCAACTCCCAACCCTTAGGGCCCCTCCCACCATACCTCTGAGACCAAACACCGCAGAGCCCAGGGGAATCTGACTGAACACTACCCAAACTCGCTAATACTGACAGGACTGAGACTGAGGGTAGTGAACGTGATTAAATATCTACAAGAAAATTAAAAGGCATTGTTAAGGCTTTACATAAAGCAGGGAATCCAAGAGGTTTAGACGCCACCTACTGGACAGCAAAAGAAAAGTGCCTTCTTTACAACAGGCTAAAGAGAAACCTTTATATAATAAATTTTCTTTCTGGAAAAACAGCAGAATACACTTCCATTAATGCCCAGGTGGAGAAATAGTCCTTTAAACACCATGAACAACCAAGGTGACAAAGCACCTCAGAGAGAAAGAGAAAAATCTTCAGAAAATAAGCTTACAGACATAGAAATATGCAACTTAATTGACAGAGAATTCAGGATGGTACTTCTGAAAACAGTGAATTCCCAAACAAATCATATCTACAATTTCAGGAACTGAAAAAAACACCAGATGAGCAGATCAAGGAGAGTGAAACCCTCTAAAAGAACAGAATAGATCTTCGGGAGATAAACAAACAAACAAACAAACAAACAAACAAACAAAAATGCTGCAAGAGTTAAAAAATGAAACAGCAAGCTTGGGAAATAGAGTCAACCAAATGGAGAAAAGGATCTGTGATATCGAAGACAGAAATCTAGAAAAAAGTCAGAAGGAAGAAGAGAGAACCAAAGAATGAAAAATAATGAAAAAGAAATTCAAGAACTAGTTGATACCATTGGGAGAGGAAACATAAGAATAATGGGCATTATCATAGGCGAGGGAAAGGAGCAGGGACTAGAAAGCATTTCAGACAAGTAGTGGACAGGAATTTCTCAAATCTAAGGAAAGAGCTGGAGCTTGGAATTCAAGAAGTCAACAGAACACCCAATTATCTCAAACCATAAAGGCTTTCACCAAGACACATTGTATTAAAATTATTAAAAATTAAAGACAAAAACAGAATTCTCAGCATAGCCAGGGATAAGAAAACGGTAACTTATAAAGAAAAACCCATTAGATTATTGTTGGACTTTTCAGCACAGACTTTACAAGCCAGAAAAGAGTAGAATCAAATATTCAAACTATTAAATGTAAGAAACTACCAGCCAAGAATAATGGAACCAGCAAAGCTCTCCTTTAGATATGAAGGAAAAATAAAGACCTTTCCAGACATACAAAAATTGAGGGAATTCTCCATTATGAGGCCTGCACTACAGGAAACACTGAAAGGGGTCAGCTCACCTGAAACAAAATAAAAAACATACATAATTAGGAGTAAAGCAACAATCAGGCAAATAGAAGCAGAGGAGTGCAACCCTTACTAAGAGCAGGGCATTATAAGCTTAAAAAAGAAGAGAACTGCTATAGCAAAATAGTTATGAATGTTCAGCATACATAGGGACAAATTGAGACAACAATGACTAAAAAAGGGAGAATTCAAAGATCCAAATTTGCAAAGGGGAATGAAGATAAGGCACATGCAGAAGAAAATGGATGACTGTATATAAATATCCTTTACATAGTTGTTGTGGTAACCACACACTAAAGATTCAGGACTAAAGTATATAACATAAAGCAAGAAGAACCAGAGGCAAAACCCATAAAAGCCAACCAAAAAAAAAAAAAAAAAAAAAAAAAAAAAAAAAAAAGATAAAAGAAAAAAAAAAAACAGAAACACAAGGACAAGGAAGCAATGGAAACACCAAGCTACCAGAAAGCAAAAGATAAAATGGCTATCAGAAGACCTCACAAATCAATAATCACCATAAATGCAAATGGACTAAATTCACCAATAAAAAGGCACAGAGTTGCAGATTGGATCAAAAAACAAAACTCAACCATATACTGCCTCCAGGAGACACATCTCAGCAACAAAGGCAAATATAGACTCAAAATAAAAGGGTGGAAAATGAATTTCCAAGCAAATGGCATTCAGAGAAAAGCAGGAGTAGTGGTATTAATATCAGACAAAATAGATTTCAAAATAAAAAAAGGAAAAGAAAGATACTGAGGCACACTTCATAATGGTAAAGGGAATCTTGCACCAAGAATACATAACACGTATTAATATCTATGCTCCCAATCAAGGAGCCCCAACATATGTAAAGTAATTACTAACAAAACTAAAGAGAGAAACAGACCCAAACATTATCGTAGTAGGGGACCTAAATACCCCACTGTCGGATATGGACAGATCATCCAAACAGAAAATCAATAAGGAAATAATATCTGTAAATCACACATTAGACCACCTGGACATAACTGACATTTACAGAGTCTTCCATCTCAAAACAGCTACTTATACATTCTTCTCTAGTGCACATGGAACATTCTCAAGAATCAACCACATACTAGGACACAGAGATAGCCTCAACAATTACAAGAGGATTGAAATCATACCAACCATATTCTCTAATCATAGTGCTTTGAAACTAGAGATGAACTGCACAAAGAAATCAGGAATAACCACAAATACATAGAGATTATACAACATGCTACTGAAGAATAACTGGTTCAGAGAAGAAATAAAGAGAGATCAAGAGATACATAGAAACAAATGATAATGATAATACAACATGTCAAATCTTTTGGGGCACGGCAAAAGCAGTCATAAGAGGAAAGTGCATATCATTACAGGCCTATCTCCAAAAACATGGATGAACCAAAATAAACAACCTAACTCTTCATCTTAAAAAACTAGAAAAGGAAGAACAAATGAAGCCTAAAGTCAGCAGAAGGAAAGAAATAATCAAAATTAGAGCAGAATTAAAAGAAATTGAAAAGAAACAAAGAATAGAAAAAATAAATGCAACAAAGAGCTGGTCCTTCGAGACTCATCAGCAGTATGGAAATGAAAACAATCACTAAAACCTTAAAAAAAAGTAAAAGTCCAGGACAGATAGCCTCACCAGTGCATTCTACCAATTATTCAAAGAAGATTTAATATCTGTTCTCCTCAAACTCTTCCAAAAAATTGAAGAGTAGGCAATACTTCCCAACTCATTTTATGAGGCCAATATTACTCTGATACCAAAACCTGTTAAGGATAAAACAAAAAATGAAAACTACAGACCCATATCTCTCATGAATACAGATGAAAAAATCCTAAATGAGATACGAGTGAACTGAATACAGCAACATATTACAATAATTATATGCCATGATAAAAGTGTGCTTCAACCCAGAGGCACAGGGATGGTTCAATATATGAAAATAAATTAATGTCATTCACCACATAAACATATTAAAAATAAGAATATTATGATCATATCAATAGATGCAGAAAAAACCTTCAACAAGGTACAGCACCTATTTATGAATAAAACACCAAAATCGGTGTAGAAGAAAGTACCTTAATTTAATAAAGGTTGTATATGACCAACTCTCAGCCAACATTATATTAAAACTAAAAACCTTCCCTCTAAGATTAGGAACATGATAAGGCTGTTCACTCTTATTCAATATAACATTGGAGGTCCTAGCAAGTGCAGTCAGGCAAGAGAAGGATATGAAAGGCATCCAAATAGGCCACAAAGAAGTCAAACTGTCACTATCTGCAGATGACAAAATTCTTTATATAGAAAACCCTACAGACTCCACAAGAACACTCCTAGAAACAATAAGCAATAATGTTTCTGGATATAAAATTAATGTTCAAAAATACATAGCATTCCTATACTCAGAAGAAGAAATGGAAAAAATAATTCCTTTTGCAATTGCACCAAAAAGAATAAAATACCTAGGGACAAATCTAATGAACCATGTGAAGGACCTGTATAATGAAAACTACAAGACCCTATTAAAGTAAATTGAAGATGATACAAAGAAATGGAAAGATATTTCATGTTCTTGGACTGGAAAGATCAACATAGTTAAAATGACCTTATTATCTGAAGCATTATACAGTTTTAACGCAATTCCCATCAAAATTCCATTGGCATGTTTTAAAGAAATAGAACAAAAAATCATCAGGCTTGTCTGGAATCACAAAAACCCCCAAATTTCCAAAACATATCTTGAGAAAAAAGAACAAGCCTGGAGGAATCACTCTGCCTGACTTCAAATTATGCTACAAAGCAATTGTAATCAAAACGCATGGTATTGGTAGAAGAACAGACACACAGACCAGTGGAACAGATTTGAGAGTCCAGAAGTAAACCTGTATTTATATGAGCAAATAATTTTTAACCGAAAGCCAAAAACATACTTTTTCATGGTGCTGGAAAAACTGAAAAGCCTCCTGCAAAAAAAAAAAAAAAGAAAGAAAAAAGAAAAAAGAAAAACTAGACTGTTGTCTGTTACCACACACCAAAAGTAACTCAACATGTTTAAGAACCTGAATAAAAGACCTGAAACAATAAAATGCATAGAAGAAAACATAGGAACTAAATTCAAGGATCTTGGACTTAAAAGGATTTTATGAATTTGACCTCAAAAGCAAGGGAAAGAAAAGCCAAAGTAAATGGATGGGACTACATCAAACTAAAAAGCTTGTGCTCAGCAAAAGAAACCATGAACAAGATAAAGAGACAACCATCTGAATGGGAAAATATATTTGCAAGCAATGCCTCCGGTAAGGGCCTAATATCTAAAATATACAAAGAACTCATACGACTCAATAACAACAAAAAACAAACAATCCAAATGAAAAAATAGACAGAGTGCCTAAAGAGACTCTTCTCCCAAGAATACAAATGTTCAATAAACATGAAAAGAAGCTCATCATCATTAGCTATTAGGGAAATGCAAATCAAAACCACAATGAGATTCCATCTCACACCTGTTAGAATAGCTGTTATCAACAGGACAAGTAATAGTAAATATTGGAGAGGATGCGGAGAAAAAGGAACCCTCATACACTGTTAGTGGGACTGCAAATTGGTACAACCACTATAGAAAACAGTATGATGTTTCCTCAAAAAAGTAAGAATTGATCTACCATATGATCCAGTAATCCCTCTACTGGGGATTTACCCCTAAAGACTTGAAAATCCATATCAGAAAAGATATGTGCACTCCGATGTTCATAGCAGCATTATTCATAGTGGTTAGGATATGGAAGCAACCAAAGTGTCCTACGATAGATGATTGGTTAAAGAAGCTGTGATACGTATATGCAATGGAATATTACTCGACTATAAGAAGAGATGAAATATTGCCATTTGCAACAACATGGATGGACCTCAAGAAAATCATGCTAAGTGAAATAAGCCAGACAGGAAAAGTTGAAAACCATATATTACTTATACGAGGGATATAAACCGAAAAGCAACAAACGAATGGGGCAAACAGAGAGTCATCGACATAGACAATGAACTAGTGGTTACCAGTGAGTAGGGGGAGAGGAGGGATGAAGGAGGTAGATGAGGTTAAAGAGGTCAAACATGTGGTGACAGAAATAAATCTAACTATGGGAAGGGAACACACAATGCAATATATATAGGCCTTACTGTTAAATTGTACACCTGAAACTTTTTGGATTTCGTTAACTATTTCACCAACAATCAAACAAACAATTAAAAAAAATAGCTAAGAACCTAAAAAACCCTACAACTAAACTTCAACAGTGGGAGTTACCTGAAGTCTAGCTGAACAAAAATCCTACTACTGCGGACACACAGAAGACTCCACTTCAAGGCTGGTAAGACGGTGGACCCCTGAAATAGGCTTGTCCCACTCTCGTGTGTGGAGGTTGATAAATTTGGAGAAATATCTTAGCTGTGAAGGTTCTCCCTCAGGTATGAGGAGTCCTGGCCCCACACCGGGCTCCCCAGTCCAGGGTTCCAGTGGTGGGAAGAAAAGTCCCTACAACTTTGACTGTGAAAACCAGCAGAGATTGTGGCTAAGTGAGTTGAAGGTCTGGGTGAATCCCAGGTGCTCCTCTTATAGGGCCCCACTTGAACTTAACTGTCTGACAGACACTCTCTCTGAGCTCCAGGGCTGGGGCAGCAGCTCAAAGGATGCCAGAGACATATGGGGAGGAACTGAGTCATCCGACTTGAGGGCGAGGGCTGGAGGGGCAGCTTTCTCCCAGACAGAAGTGCTGACAGAGGTCATTGTTCCTTTTTAGAGTTCTTTCCTGCCCAGTGTGCAGACCCAGGCTACTGCCATATTTGAGTCTCCAGCAATTTAGCTAACACCGGTGGCCCTGCCTGATGAGTCCCTGAGACTCCACCTCTCCCAATGTGTGGGTCTGCCCAAGGCACTTTCAGTGGATTTTCCATAAAAACAGCCTCTCTAGTCTCAAGCTGCAGACTTTCCTTATATCTCTTAAAGGTTCTCAGAACCTGAACAAGCAGCATCTGGTCTCAGTACTAGCAGCCTTAGCTGGCATTAGAGGCAGCCAGCCTCATTTTGCAGCTAGGCCTCTTGAGGCACTTCTAAGCTCAGCTTAGAAGTGATGGCCATCTATGGATTGCTTGGTGGTTCGTGCCGGGCATGAAAATAATTTAAGGACCCTATTGAATAAAATTAAATGTAACAGCTTTTGCATCATAGGGGTACCAGAAGGAGAAGAGAGAGATCAAGAAGTTGAAAATCTATTTGAAGAAATAATGGTGAAAAACTTTCCTCACCTGGTGAAGGAAATAGATAAATACAACCCCAAGAAGCTCAGAGAGTCCCAAAAAAAGATGAACCCAAAGAGTCCTACATCAAGACACATTATCATTAAAATGTCAGAGGTTAAATACAAAGAGGGAATCTTAAAAGCAGCAAGAGAAAAGCAATTAGTTACCTACAAGGGAGCTTCCATAAGAATGTCAGC
The DNA here is from genome assembly GCA_030015415.1 of Cynopterus sphinx. Lineage (NCBI taxonomy): Eukaryota > Metazoa > Chordata > Mammalia > Chiroptera > Pteropodidae > Cynopterus > Cynopterus sphinx. The sequence goes on along the minus strand of CM057382.1, from coordinate 83,822,173 downwards.
TGATTTCTTAAAAAACAAAAAACAAAAAAACAACTTTAAAGGACAGAAGTGCTTGACATAAAATTATTCAAAAATGATGACGCCTAGGATTTACAATTAGAGCTGAAGGACAGATAAAGAGCTTCTCAGATAAGAAAAAGCTAAAGGAGTTCATCACCACAAAGCCAGTATTACAGGAAATGTTGGAAGGACTTCTTTAAGAAGAAGAAAAAACATGTATCAAAAACATGAATAAAGAATAGTAATAACTATATAGTTATCAACAACTACCTCAAATGGAAAAAAATTAAGTGCTCCTACCAAAAGATAGGATGACTAAATGAATAAAAAAATAAAACCCTTACATATGCTGCAAACAAGAGACTCACTTCAGATTAAAAGTTACATAGAGGCTAAAAGTAAGGGGATGAAAAAAGATATTGCCATGATGGACCTAGAGGATATTGTGCTAGATGAAGTAAATCAGGAAAAGTCACTCGATTTCATGTACATGTGGAATCTAAAGAACAAAATAAACAACAATGACAATGGAAATGGAAACAAACTCACAGATACAGAGAATATTTTGAGAGCTACTAGACAGGAGATAGTTGGTGGGGAGTTGGTGAAAAGCGGCAAAGGGATTAAGCACAAATGGATAGTTTCAAAATAGCCACAGAGATATAAAGTGTAGCATAAGGACAATAGTCCATAATGTTGTAATAAATATGTAAAAGTGAAGAAGGTTATTAGATTTAGGGGAATGATCACTTTGTGACTTATACACATTTCTAATCACTATTCTGTACAACTGAAACTAATATATTATTGTATGCCAATGATAATTGAAAAAAATTTATGGAATCGTGCACTGTAAATATGAGAAGCTAATTATCTATTATGTTTAGGTAAGGCTGAAAAAATTTGAGGTCATTCTTATTCTAAATGTTATAAAAATAAATATAATGCCATAAAAACAAGTAATTTTGTCTGTTTCAAACTTTGCTATTTATTATCCAAATGGAGATAGGTTAATGTATGAAGGAAATATACTTGTCAGTTTGTAAATATAAAATACATGGATTTTGTTGCAGAGTCAAGAACTAAAGAAAAATTAGTTGATCAAGGAACTGAAAAATTAAGTACAGAGAAAATGAACGAAAAAAGAATAGAAAGAAGTTGAGTAATTATCTTTCCAAAGATGAAATGACTTCTGGGCATTTGTTTAAGTGGCAAAATAAAGTGGGGACATGTGGAATTATATTGAACATATAGTTGGTATGATAAGCAAGTTTGTTAAACTCTGTCTCTGCCTTATGAGAAATTATGATTACCACTGCGATTGTTGGATTAGAGTTGAAATTTGAAATAGAAAGGCATTGCCTTGGTTATGCAAAACTGAGGTATATTTTTCCTTGAGAAGAAATATGACTCAGTATTCTGTTGAAACAATGTTCTGTCATGAGAAAAGTTAAAGTTGTATTTCCCTTCCAAAACTGATAAATTCTTCCAATTATTTGTTTATTTTTATTTAAAAAATTTATTGGGTTGACATTGGTTCATAAAGTTATATTTCTTTCAAGTGTACAATTCAATAATACTATATATTGTGTATATTGTGTATTTCTATAGCCGTTTTCTTCCAGTAATGGTGACTGCCAGGCCTCTGCTGCCATAACCCTATCACTTGGAGCACTGTAGTTTGCGTCTGCCACATCATGCTTCTGATGTCCTAGAGTCTTAATTATTAATCATTTTAGCTTTGACGTATTTGTATAATCATTTTAAGAAAAAGAGTTGTTAAACTGAATAGACATTCGAGAAATAAAAATATCACTTATTAAAAAAATTTTAAAAGTGTAATTGATGGACCAAAAGTTAAAAATCAATGTATAATTTAATTTTCCTATGTAAAGAACATTTATTGAGTAACTATTGTAGCCATTGTCTTAGGTACACAAATACTAAAAATGCCTTGAACATAATATTTTGAAACCAGAGAAATTTTATCTCTTATAAAATTGTCTGGAGTAAATTTTCAGGTATTAGAAAAACATTTCTGTGCAGAGAACTCTAACTAGTGATATATCTGAACTCTAACTCCTGATATATTTAATTTTAACTTTTCTCTTTTAGAACAATATAATTAAAAAACGCAATTGAATTAAACTGTAAAATTATTTCTGAAATATAGGGCAAACATCCCAGGATTTAATTAGAATATAAGAATTGAAGGTAAAAGTTAGCAAAACAGATGATTAGTGATCTGTGCCACTACAGTGGCATCATGTGGGTAAGGCTGAACTTCATGCACTGGTGAGAGACCATACTCCTAAGTATTATGAATGCAGAGCAAACTTGCTTCTACTACCAATACAACAGAAATTACAGACTCAGAGTAATAATTTATTATAATTACTGTCATTAAATTTAGAAAGACAATGCTGAATAAGTTAAAACTTCATAGTAACAATATATTAAAACCTTACAAATAAAGGTGACTGATAAACACATTTAATATCAATGTTATTTTAATGAATCATAGCTAAAAATTTTCAGAAGGTGTTTGTTTTGTAAACCCACTCCTTCCTCTGATTTTGAACAGGATGTTACCCCCTCTCAGAGTATTATTTTGTTTTCTGACTAAGAATTCTGTAAAGACCAACAGTCTCATAAGCCTTTCCAGGCATTCTGTAATGATATTGGAGACTTACGTCTGGATCTTGACAAAGTGCTTCTTTTTAATTTCTTTGATTAAGACTGGCATAATTGGCAAACCAATGACCCACAAGGGAACTATATATCCTTTGGAACTACAACACTAAGTTTAAAATTAAGTATTTTTCAATTTATCTAGAAATATATTTTAAAAATAATAAACATCTCTTTTTGACCAAAACATTAAATAAGAAAATATTCCCTCAAAAATCTTCCCTTACACTGCTTCTACATTTACATGCTCTTTCATCTTCATCTTGTAAAATGATACTATATCTAATTTTGCAAGTGAGAACTAATGAAAACATTTTAAGTGTGAATCATGCTTAACAGTTTACAGAAGTATTTGAAACTCATTTTCCTTTGGTACCCAGTAGTTCGGTTTCAACTACTTCGAAGCACTTAGACCCTATTTAGCCAAAAGGGTGTCAAAAATCCTTAGGTCAGCTCTCCTATGACTTATTTTGATGAAACTGAATTCAAAACCAGGGTTGAAACTTCATTTAGCACAGGCCTCTTCTATTTTATTCTGCTTTGAGAAGGCCATAAAAACACCATAAAAAAACATAAACCAATGTGCATTGATTGAAATCGATATTTTAGAAAGTGATATAAGCACCTTGGCAAGTGAGACAACCCTTTTGTACCTCCCCTTACATCTACAACTAATCAGACATCTATAACCCAACAAGAGTTTCTGTGCTCAGCACACTAGGATTCCCAAAAAGTCCACATATCAGTATGTGGGCAGGTAGGCATATTGGAATGTGTAGGGAGGCAGGATGGGGAAGGACAAGGCCAGACACATAACTACAGTTCCAGGCAGACAAGCCTGAGTCTGCAGCCTTAGCAAAGGCAATTTTGGAGAATTTAACTTGCCACCCCATAACATAGCCCAGCAGACGGTCAAAGGGGCAGTCGCAGCATCCCCTACCTCACCAAGAACCCAGATCCCTCCCCAGTTGCAGTAGCACTTCCACAATCAGAAAGATGAGGTACCAGCAGCAGAGACAAGTCCCCAGGTCCAGGCCAGAGCACAGCTATGCCAAAAACCCGGTAGCAGCTCATATGGGCTCACTACCTGTCTCCCCTCCAGCGATTACATTTTTCATCACCACACGCTGGTGGAAGTACCCCAAGACCCAGGGGACCTGGATACAGTGACTACGCCAACCACCCTAGGCACTCAGCTAAGTTCCCACACATGGACCTAAAAGACTCAAGTAGCACAGGTGAGAGAAAACAAAAACTGGCCTATACCACCATCTATTGGAAAATCAAAGAAAGACCTCTCTTTATCAACTTGCTGAGTTGTTCAAATCAAAGGGTACTACTTAATTAAGAAAGACGTCTACTACTTCAAATGTACAAGCAGAGGAGCAACCCATTGAGCAGCATGAACAACAAGGTAACATGATAATACAGAAAGGACATGACAGTTCTCCAGAAACCAAATTCAAAGTCATGGAAGATTGTGATCTGAATGATAGAGAATTCAAAACAGCAGTCATTAAGAAACAAATGAGGTACAAGAAAAGTCAAAGGGTTGTTCACCAAGCTCAGGAATAAAATTAATGAACAAAAGGAGGACTTTAACCAAAGAGCTGAAAACTATAAAAAAGAACCAAATAGAGACTCAATAAATGAGATGAAGAATGGATATATTAATAACAATGATACATGATAAAAACTAGTTGCTGTCTAAAGACTCCCTGTCATTGCCATCTTAATCATCAGTCTTTCAAGTGATGGCAAGTTATACAGACACATTTTAAACACTGAAATATTTGTTTCGACTATTTAGAAAATGTACAATTGCTCACCAAGCCATTTTATAAAAATTGAAAGAAAATAAAAATAGTATAAGTAAAATAGCAATTAAGGATGTACTCATGTTAAATGACAAATTCTACCTTAAAAAGAGAAATTGCTCTTTTTAGTGTTACAAGGATACCTAATTCATAAAAAGGATTGATCTCAGTTTCATTTAAATAATATACATTCATTTGTAGTTAAGGGATTGGATGTCAATCATTTACTGATGCTTAGGGCTGGAATAACTGGGGCGCAGCAGAAATTTAATATTGTTATGAACCATTGCCAAAATAAAATCAATTAGGAAGTAAGCCAGAGCATCACCAAATATTACATTGTATTCCATTGTAATTTCTAAAACCAAATTTAAAGTCAGCTTTTTAAGAAACAAAGTGTGTCTGATTAATGATGGTACCTCTTGAACATGAGAGCTCCAGGGACTTCAGAAAGATTGCAAAGTTTCTGTTTCCTTTATTAGCACACATAATTACGACTTTTACTTAGTGTGCATTTATCAATGAAACGACTCAGAATTTCACCAAATTGGCAACAAAATTATATCAGAAATTTGAAACCCAAAGGAAAGAAGATAATATAACCAACTTTAGTCAAGTAAGTCTCTATGCTATTATTTGAAGTCAGTGTGGTTGAGGCAGGAGTCACCAAGTTTTCTCTTGGAGCAAGATTTCTATGGTTTGTGATACTAGATTAAGACTTCCAACACCAGGTGGCACCAGGACTGGCCTGGTAATATCAGTGCAGAATAAAGGTCTGCTCTGCTGTTTCTTCACAAATTCGGAACAGATTTCTGCTAGCCTTTCATTTTTCCTGTGAAGATTGTAAAGAACACATACTTAGTTTTTCATTCTTCCCTAATGACTGCATTTTTTTCAAGTTGCCATAATATTACGTGAAATTTCTTGTTAAACAGAATTTTAAATGAAAATATGCCAGAGCAGACCCACTATATACCAGCATAGGTTTACAATTGTTCTAAAGAAATATATAGATTTCTAGGGGTATTCCTGAATAACAATCAAGTCAAAGTAGGAAGGGGAGAGAAATGGCAATCAGTGATGCAGGTGGCTTAACCGGTGATACTTGGTGTCTTCAGGAATGGCTGTACTTATGAGATTCTTAAGGAGGCCATTAGGTATATATAGTAAACCATTTTCGAGATTGTTAATAATCTCTCAAAGACATTTCTAAGCACTTGCTTTCCCCACCCTTGTACAATACACTCATTACTGTAGAGAAATTAAACATTTGTTACTGGATATAATTTATAGCAACGGCCTCTAGGGGAGACCAGATAGCTTAGTTGGTGATCAAAATGAACCAAAACAGTTCCAGAAACAATTAGTTTATAACACGTTATCAAAGCATTGGAAGTGGGATCTGCCCTTTCTGCCTTCCGCACATACCCCTCGGGAAGGCCACCTTATTATTTTTAGCCACTTCATCAATTATAAGGCCCTTCAGTCTTATGTTAATCTTTTCCTATTTGATATGTATGCCTTTAGGTCTGCTAGAAAACCTAGAAAGGATCCTTTGTCTCAGGACGCCCTCTAGTGATAATAGCAAAATCACAATCCAAAAAGTACATTTATCAAGTGCCAGAAAGTGCAGAGCACTTAACCCTTTGGTTTAAGTTGTTATCTTCCAAAAAAATAATTTACTCATTGCTATTTATATTTATCTGAATTCAGACAGAATATTTTATGATACATTGCCATCTAAATTATAAAGCTTCAAAAACACTTAGCTTAAGGACTAGTTGATCAGGTGAATTGTATAAAAATATGAAAAAGGGAGGATAGTCATGTCAAAACAAATCAGAAAGATATGCAAACTGTCTTGGACTAACATTTAAAAGGTAAGTTCATTTTCTAACATTTTTTTCTAAAATTTTAATATTTAGTTACTTTCACTGCCTATTTAAGTCACGAAATTTTAGAGGCCCATTAATGAGCTAAATTTGTTTTCTCTGATTCTATGCTTTGACTTACATATTTAGTTTATTTTCCAATGACATTCTAATCTTCAATTTCTCTAAGTAAAGTTGCTTATATATGTTTTCAAATGTATTTTATTAGAATCTTCTTGAGAAGTTTTTATTTTGGAGAGTTCAGATTCCAGATCTTTAATTCTTAGTTCCATTTGACTTCTTATTGAAGCATTATTATTTTCTCTTAACTGTTGTAAACTTTTTTGAGATGCCGCTTGTGCCTAAAGCAAATAAAAAGGACATATTTTTGTAATAATTATAATCTGAATAATTATAGTAGGTCTGTTTCCTTTAATTTTGAGTCAAAGCTTCCGAGAGCAATATGAAATTTAAAAATGCTGAGGTTTAAAATATTAGTCATCAATGTCAACTGAATTAAATCTGAATTATGAAAATAAAGTTGAATTATTATTCTATTCATACTTCTGTCATCTGGTAATTCAAACAACAGAATCAATTTAAACTTTTAATTATTGAACAATAGAATATAATAATCCAAGAGGATGGCACAACTCTTAAATAATAAATGTTCTTTTCTTCCTAATAGTCTTTTTCTGTAACAATGGACTTTAAAAAAAATGATTCCCTAGGAAGAATTATTTTCAGAGATTAATTTAGTGGTAAAAATGATGGAAACTGAAATATTTAAAGGGAGAAACAAATGCCACCTTTCTTCTAGACATCTACCAAACAAATTGCTATTAAGAAAAGTAGAGTAAATGTATACAAAGTATGGATCCAAAATGTAATTTTCAGTGAAATGAATTAAAGCACATTCAAGATCAATAAATTAACCTGTAAAAGTAGATTAACTTCTTTTATTTTTCTCCTATTTCCTGTCTTACTCTTTCTTCAATCTCCTGTTTATACTGTTTGACTTCACTGTATTCTACTATATTAATTTTTATGTGGCTCTTGCAGTTTACTAATTCTTTTTTCAACTTCTTATTTTCATTCTCTAGTTTTTCACATTCATTTTGTATTTATTTCACAGATAACAATTTCTGTCAAAGACAATGAATTTCTTCACCCAGGTGTAGACCTTTTGAAGATGCAATGTCTAGTTTCGAGGTAAAATCATCAGGTGTGTAAATAAGATAATGGAATTTGGTGATGAAGGAGGTCAACTGAGAATAGCCTAATTTAAAACCAGTAACAAGTTTTTAAATAAATTTAGTTGCAATAAAATGTAATCTGTAATGTAGTGGAGTCTTAGAATGTGGCAACTTAAATTACTCATAATCAAGTATGAAGTTAAAACCTTCAGGAGTAACAAAACTACATTCCTCCCTGTCATCGTCTTTGTCGTAAAACATTTGCATTGATTTTCTACACTTTTGTCTGACTGTTTCATGTCTTTCCTCCATAAAATGACTACAAGTAACCTTACATAGTATAAAGTCTCTCACCTCTTGCCCCATCTAAATGTCCAAAATTTTTAAAGAATTTTTGGGGATAGTGTATTGAGTTATTTAGGCTTCAGTCAATAAATGGCTTAAGATAAATTTTGAAAAAGGACTCTAATTAATAAATCTTATAAATATTGATTCTACTGCCATAAGCCTTTTACTGAATTACAAATGTCTTATGCTAATTTGAATTATATTTCATGAAGAAATGATTCCCAACATTAAGGAGAAATCACATTTCCCAGTGTAAAAGTTTGATGAGATGATCCTTACATTTTTTCTACACACACACAAAAAAAATGCCTTAAGTAAATAGTGCTATTTTGTAATCCTTTACTTTCCACAAAACAAGAGATCACACTAAACAAAAAGTACAACATCAATGACAACCACAAAAATCTTGCTAGAATTTCAGTAGTACTGAGTCAAAAAGAACTACTTTCCTGTACATACAATGCTTATTTTATAAGAAAAGGTGAGTGGATGTAGTATTTTAAAAACATGTCTACAAATCCTTCATTACATCACCCATAAAACTTTCTCTCATTAAATATGTGATGGTCTTAGTAAGTAACTGGTTTCTAGTGAATAGAATGTGGCAGACCTGCTGTGTGACTTCTATGTCTGGGTTAGAAAATGTGATACAACTTTCATCTGACTTTCTGTCTCTAGATAGAATGCTCACCCTGAGATCTCAGCTACCATGTTGTGAAGAATGAAGAAGCCCAGGGCACATAGTCAATTGTCCTATAGATGTTCCGACTAAGAAGGCCTCAGCTAATATCCCAGACAAGAGCCAGCTTCACCTACCAAACATGTACATGACCAGCCTTTAGAAGAATCTAGCCTAGAGGGTACAGCGAAGGGCCATGGAGAAGTGTTCCCAAGATTCGGACTAAGTCCTCATCAAAGCACTAGTGATGTGCACCAAGGTGCATTTTAGAATTACTATGGATGAGTGTGCCTCCAGTTTCCCATTTTCAAATGGGAGTCTTTAGCCGTTTAACAGAATGTTAGGTGTGTGGGTGGTAGATAACTTGTGTCTGTGATTCTCAGTTTTCATATTGAAAGAAATTGTCCTCAAGGGGCTTTGCTTTGGCAACCACACCCCAGGCTCCTCATCTCCACATACCTGACTTATGTGCTGAAATCTTGGACTCAAGCCTGAGCCTGATGCCATAATACTTGAGACTTGTGGGGGTATTAGGTACAGATCAATGTATTTTCATGTGAGAGGAATATAAACAATTATAGCCAGGTAAGTGACTGCCCTTAAATTAAGTTTAACAATACCATCTGGATGTAGAAAATTATTTCACATTCACAATGAATTAGATATATATTTACAATAAATTATGTATATATATAATTTATACACACACAAACACATACATATACATACATGCACACACACACACACACACACATATATATATATATATATATATATATATATATATATATATATATATATATATATAGACAGACACAAACAGAGACCTTTTAGCCATGAGAAAAACTCACTAGTTTATAAAAGAACAATTGGATCCAAATTTTGCCCTGGAGGTATTTACAAATTTTTATCTGTCCTTGAAAAGTCAGGTTCCAAAAGACCTTCCCATTTCAAAATCAGAAAGCCATTTTTAATACCTCAGAGAATTGGGTTGACTCCTAAGGACGTGATAGGTTGATCTCCCATGTTAATTTTGAGATCTCTGGAGTCAGAACAAACTTCTAGGGAAAAACCAGTCCTTATATACATGTCTCCAGATGAGCCAAATGCTGTGGATATCCCTACTGGACTGCTTTATGCCCTAGAGGAAAATTTTTCCTCACGCAACCCCACAAAGATTCTTAGACACCTACAAGTACCCAAGCAAAGTTCAGTGAGAGCTTATCAAATGCTGCCAGAATTGTGACTCTTTCCAAGGCATGGGCACCGCTCTTGGACCACTCTCTCAGGGTGCACACATTCCAGGATGCCCTGCTCCTTTCCCCAGTGCTCCTGCTGGCTTTTCTGGAATTGGCTGCAGTACTGTACTGGATGATTCCTGGAACACATTTCTGCTACTCCAAATTCAGGGGGTCTGAACAGCTATTATCACCTTATTGGCCATTCCAGTTGAGGAAGAAAGGGTTATTTTCTCTTTGGGAGTTAAAGAGAGTCTCACATTTAAACAGCAAAGGTTTTGTTTAGACTCCCAGTAAGCAATCCAATTAAAAGCTGAAATTAAAAACAACACATTCTTTTTTTTTTTTTGCTTTTATTTTAAAACACTAGCTTTTGTGTCCCACATACAATGCAAAACTCAGCAGTAAAACTGAACATTATATAAAACTGAGAAAATAAAGAGTGGCCACCATATGTCCATATAAGATGGCAGCTGCCATATATTTGGAGATGAAGAAGGTGGAAAAGAAGAACAAACCTCAGACACCATTTTACTTCTTATTTTCATACCAATAAACAAAATAAAAACTGGCCAAGTTATGTCACACAAAACTAGATCAACACACAAATAACACACAAACAAGACAAAAAATTGATTACTCTCTTAACCCAAGCTTAGATAAACTAGACAAATTACAAATTTCAAATTCAAATGGCCGAACTAATAAATGCAAATGAACCACTTTACAAATTGGGTAAAAGTCCTACAGCTGTTTTCCTCTCCAACAGGGTACCTCAGATATGTACAAAACAAATTGGCTTATCCCCACAGAAAGGTCCAAACAAAGGAGCAGGAAGTTCCTGATTGTATATACCAGGGTAATGTACCGAACTTCCAAATTGAACTTGTGGCTTGCAGAAAGACACAACAGAGACAAATAATTCTGATTTTACTCTTAGACAGAGGCCTCCAACTAATGCAGATGGCTTTGTCCCAAGGGAAGGAAAACCCAGATAGAGAGGAAGGATTCCTGGTTAGTCCTGCCAGAGCTACTTACCCAGAGAAACTCTACCAGAAACAAAACTGATGGTAGAACTAAGTCCAAAGATATTTCTTTATTCTAAATGAGCCATGTGCCTGAGGCAGTCAGCATCTGCTGAGGAAGATCTCTCTCAAGCCCCCAAAACAAAATAGCCTTGACAGCTGCTCAGGATTCATGGACGGGAACCTCAGCTTTCCATGGGAATCACCTCCTGGCTGGCTTGCCAAATTGTTACTGGACCAAAGTTCATATATCTGATGCTTCAAAAGACCAAAAACTCAAAATGTCAGAGCTTGGAGTGAGAAAAATTTTATTAATTGAAAAGGCTTCAAATAAGAAGATGGAAAAACTGAATCTTGTCTCAATTCATTTTCAAAAATATCTTATAAGGTTTATTTGAGCCAAACTGATGAATATTACTGGAAAGTAAAATCTCAACAGATTGAGAAAATGCTGCAGAGAATGGCAGTTTTGTGGCCTTTTTATACATTAGAATCAAAAAAGGAGATGTAAGGAGGCTTATATAAAATTCATTGGTGGTAGTTTAAGGGGACCAGAGCAAACAAAGTGGAGAAATTTCCGGAACTGAATACAAAGCAAAACGAAAAGACACATACTTCTTTTACTTTGGTAGGTACAGGATGGTTAACCTTTACAGTACATAGAGATAATATGTGGGCAAGATAATAATGTGAGCTTGGCTCTAGTTGTGCCTTTGAGGGGTCTGGAAAAGAAAATTACTCTGACATTTCAAAAGTATATTATCTTAGATGCACAAAGACAGTAGATAATTTCAAAGTTAAAGATTGACCTTTGTTAGGAAAGCTATAGGCCCAAGACATCACTACCCACCATGACTTGCTTTGGGTTAAGAATTTTTATCTTCTGAACATCCTGTGTAGTTACTTTCAATCTCTAAGATTATAAGGCCTGCCATGTGGGTTTAATATGTGGCCCCTTTTTTATCCACACATCCCATTACTCATTGTTGGCCTCCTTATTATTATTATTATTTTTTTTGCTTTCATAGCATGTCATTATAATACCACTCATTCATTAGGGGTTTAACTTGTCTGTCTCCTCATCAAAAGCAGAGGCACTTCTCTTCTGTAATAGAAGCGAATATATTTCTTGCTAAGGAAGAGACAGCTGTCAGGTCCAGCCTCTGAACAAAAGGGTAGTGGATCTCAGGTTGTTGGAGCACACAAGATTCAGGGATTTCTGTCCCTAGAGTGTTTAGGGCTCAGTCAACCTTTACCTGTGAGGTGTGGTTCCTTAAGTGAGATTGTTGAGTGCTTGGACCTGAGGTGAAATTCTCATTGATCACTGAGAATGGGTTTTAAGCCAGTTCTTGTTACTTGCTTTGGCCAAATAACAGCTAGTCCCTCTTAAGAGAATAGAAACTTTTGATCCCTTCACCTTGAAAGCTCTTTAAAATAAAAAAATATTCTGTCTTGTTTATCACTCTATACTTAGAGTTTGGAAAAATACCTATTCTTGACACTCAGTAAATATTGTTGAATGAGTGAATGAAAAAAACCTAGCAGAGCCTAAGTTCTCCTGTGCTGGAGGTGGGGGGCTATGAAATCTGAATTTCAAAGGACCGAATAAAGAAGATAAAAGATGGAGTAGATATTACTCTTGTTCTAGAGGGCAGAATGGGATTCAGTGGTTAGTACAAGTTACGGAGACATGGATTTCTGCTCACTTCAGGGAAGAGCCTTTAAGAGTGGCAGTTGTCTGAAGGTGGAAATGACAGCCTTGTCACGATGCTAACTGATAAAACTGCAGCAGCAGCTGGGCCAAAAAGAAACTCCGGAGACCTGTCTGACTCCTCTTTAATTAAGCAGGAAGCCTGACTTTCTCAGAAATCCTATAGGTCAAAGATGTGGTCAAAGATAGTATGTGCTTTCTCTTTTAAGTAGGACACCTTTTCCATACTATGCTGCTTTTCTACTCTTGTAATCACAGTAGTAAATCATGATCTTTAGCACCAACTCCTATTCATTGTTTACAAAGACACTGGTCAGAAATTTCCCTTTTTCCTTCTAGTATTAAAAGGTCTGGAGACAAATGACTGAAAGTATAGACTGAGCCATTTAGAAAGTAGAGAATGTGAGGGGACATAGCTAAGCAGCTTCCCTGCCATCCATTTATAAATGACATATTTTCTGTCCTCTATGAATTCTTCTCTGGAATATCAGAAGAGACACCCAGACTGAAGTCCTCTGTTGCTCAGTTCTCAGAGCATGAGGTACCTGTGTGGCCACATGTACTATGTTTTAGTTGGAAAACCAGTGCTTTCTATGTGCATGCTGACTTCCTTGGATGCAAGGAGAGCAATGAGAATCAGTGGGTGGGCTCAGATTATAGAGTTTGGTCTGTATAAAGAGGCAAAGGAAGAGTATCTATCTGGGGCCAGTTGTATAGCTGAGCCTTAGCTGGGATGACCCGACTCCTGCTGCTAGCCATTCAGAGCTGATGGAATCTGTCAATGTCATCTACAAGGTTAAAGCTGACAAAGACAGGGTCTTAAGAGAGCTAAAGTTTTCAGTGATTGATGCAACATGTTCTCCCTCAGTCTTTCAGGCAAAAGCATTCTTGCCACTTTGGAGCACTGAGCTGGATAAGCCATATGGCAAAGATGCATTGATGCTGATGGACCCAAAGAAATCCTGGCTAAGGAGAGAATCCAATACTGACTGTTCGGTTCTGAGCTTGATTTGACCAGTTTCTTCATTAGCTGCTGTTCTGTGTTTGCGATCATAAAATAGAATTCTTAGGAAGGGCCTCAAAGGTCACCTAGTCCAATCTACTCACCTGTTAGATTAGAAAGCTAAGTTCATACAACTATCTGGAAGAAAACTATGATTTAGAAGTGTTTTGACACCTCTCCCCCCATATCCTATAGTCATCTCCAATTTGTACACATAGTTGTGAGAAAGAAGAGCTGTGTACCTGGGATGCCTATGGTACTTACAGTTCTCCTCCCTGATGCCATGGGACAACTGGGTGGGGAAAACAAGCATAATTCATGTTTAAATAATAGAAGCTACCATCTCACTGCATGCTTACACCAGATGTACACACATCAGTGGTTGTTACTGTTGCCTACATCCAGTTCACACAGAGAAGTCCTTTTTAGAACTCCAGTATATAGGACAGAGACATGTGGATCTGCTTTAATGAAAAAAATGATGGGAGATTACTTTCCATTCACTTAACAATCCCTAAAACCATGAGCAAACTTGAAGGTTCTAAAAAACAAGTTCAAGAATCATTTCTTACATTAAATAGAAAATTCCCAATTATCCTATGCCAGTGGAGAAAACTTAAGGGAAGAGAAGTTAATTAATTCAAGTTCGTCAGAGCAAAGATTTGAACTCTCATTGGTCTGATTCTTAAATTCATGCTCACAAATTTGTACTGAAGAGTCTATTTATTAAAGAGCCTAGTACAAAATACCAATGAAAATATTTCCCATACCTTGCCCTATTAGGTGTCTAGATCATTAATCCATAGTGCTATCTTCTGTCACCACATTCATACTCTATGAAATGGGTACTTTGAATGGCCCACTAGCTGGTACAAGCCATTTTTAACTTGAAATTGTACATTTGTGGGTGTTTGAAGTTTTTAGCACCAATTGCATTTTATCTTTTCACTCACTGGTTAGTAGCAGAAATTGCTCATAGCAGAGCATACTCAAATCCTATATTTTGTTACCTCCACTAGAGGACATTTACTTGTGCAAATTTCTTGACTTATCCCTTTCCTAAGCTTTTTAAAAGTTATAATTGTGTTATAAACATAAGCTGTAGACACATTAGTACAATAGAAGAATTTAATATTAATAGAGAAGATAACCTTTAAATCTTCCCCATGATGATTTTACTTTTCCATACCTGTTCTTTTGAGTTTTCAGAGGGCACAGATCTCCTCTGCAGCAAATATATGCCCATGGTGCCCAATTAGCCTAACTTGATGCAACATCAAACTCATTCTGCTACTTTCTCCACTCAGGATCAATGGGTTTCTGCCACTTTCTCTGAATTCCAGTGATCAAACCTCTTAGAACCAAATACTGGGGAGAATCTAAATGTCCCTAGCTGTTGAAATAGCTTTGATTTTGTGAATAAATATTTTCAGAGTAAACAAATTTTATTCTTAAGCCCTCAGATCAAAGAGTTTGTCAGCTTTGGATAAACTGGATTGACAATTTGGCACTCCTGTGGAAATTATGTGGAAATTAGAGACAACCTGCTAGCAGAAAATGTCCTGAAATAACTGCTACACATAACACAGAATTTTCTAGCATTGCAATTTTTTTACTTAGAAGCCCAGACCCAGACCAAGTCTGCATACTCAGGGCCTTGGAGGTAGTGAGATGTTCTAGAATGGCACAGATCCGGGCTAGTTTTAAAAGTGCAGCTTTATGGGAGATGATTTATTTGGCGGATCAACTCTCTATTGATTCAAGAGGTCTTTCTAATCACTGCCCTCCTGTTTCTCTTAGAGAAAGCCCCACAAGGCAAGCCAATTCCCACCCACTGAGGAAATTCCTCATCGACTGGTCTAACCCACTGCTATCAGAAGACTGCTTAACTTCCCATTGATGATTTTAGCAGAAAAAAGGTTTTTGAAAGTGCTTGTATAAGGCATGTGACCTCATTCATATGAGCAAAGGAGGTTTGAACAGTAGCTTGGGTACAAATGGGTAGCCACATTTGGTGGGGCAGGATGAAAGAAGAATGAGGAACAGGTGGCAGCAAAGTCAAAATTAAAGAAAGCATTTTACGGTGGGTTGGGTTGATGGATATTTTCTTCCACAGACATGTGGATATTGTATATATATATAAAAAAGTCTCGTTGTAAATCTACTAAAAAAAAGGAAAGTTGTATTTGGTGGGAACCTGTGATCGAGGTGATAAAAATGGAAAATTATTGGAAAATCAAGGACATTTCTCTAATGAACAGGCTGTGCACCAGCTGGCCTTCTACTTGAGAATTTCTAAGTTTTTAACTCCAGCCCGGAACACTCTCACACCCAACTGTTAAAGACATCACTGCTTGACCAAGGCTGCACTTCCTCCTTCTTCAACCCCACCTCTGTAGTGCTCTGATGGCTCATTTCAGCCACTGGACTGGGAGACTTTCTTTCCTTAGGCATTCATGTCTCTACCTCAGCACACATAGATACTTTTACCTGTCACTTGGGAGGGGAAAGCACCCTACAGAGAGCAAAGTACCATGTCGATATAAAGTACTATGAATGATATTATGAAGCTACAGACGCATTTAATGAAAAATAGCTATAGAGTGAAAACACATTAGCTAACCCAACTAAAGAGAAATGACTGTGTTTCATAAAACAAGGCTGAAAATACCTTCAAGTAAGCTGAGCTGATGCCTTGATACTGGGTGGAAAGCAGAGAACTCTGACTAAATGTACAGGAAGAGAGGAAGAGATAGAGATAGAGACAGAGACAGAGACAGAGACAGAAACAGAGAGAGACAGAGAGAGACAGAGAGACAGAGAAAGAGACAGACAGACAGACAGACAGAGAGACACAGAGAGAGAGACAGAGAGAAAGAAAACCTGTGGATGCTCTACTTTACAGAAGCATCTAGGCAGCTGGCCTTGAAGCAGCTTTTAGTTCAACAGGAGTTATTTATTCTTTCTTTGAGCAAAGTTGTTCAAAAATAGCCCTTCTCTAAGCTTTCAGGCACCATGGGAATGCACAAACATTTTCCTTCATCTGCGTATGAAGCAAGGCAGCAAGGGCACCTACCACCTAGAATAAGCTGGAGCCACATGAGAAGGGAACAGAAGGCCTGCAACTCAGTCCCCAGAGCCATGGGTCCCCTCTTCATGGAGCTCGCTCTCTTACTCTGTCACACACACATCTTCACAGAAAGTGTCTGAGCCCCAGGAGACCAGATTTAGAGTGATACACCACCCATTCTGCTTCTAATTTAGGTCTCTAGAATGAGGTTTTTTATGACCATTATAAGTAGCATTTAAATTGCACACATTTTTCTATTATAGATGTCTATGCCTTCAGAAAACTATATAGAGAAAAACTCTCTTAAAGTCTCAGTGAGTCCTCTATTATGTACATACATGTGTGCATATGTGTGTTGATAGCTCTGTGGTTTAGTGAAAAGACCACAGTCCTAGAAGATTTAGAACTTTGATCCCAAATTCTTATGTAATCTTGGGCAAATTCTTTTACTTTCTGTGTTAGTTTGCAAGGCCTATCATAACAAAATACCACACACTGTGTGGTTTACACAACAGAAATTTATTTTCTCATAGTTCTGGAAGCTGGAAGGCCAAGATTAAGATGTAGATAGAGTTGGTTTCTTCTGAAGTCTCTTTCCTTGGCTTGCAGATGGTTGCCTTCTCTGTGTCTTCTATGTTCACACACCCCTGATGTTTCTCTGTGTGTCCTCGTCTCCTTTTCTATAAGGACACCAGTTTTATTAGATTAGAGCCCACCCCAGTAGCTTCATTTTAACTTAATTGTTAATTTCCAGTCTCTAAACCAAAAGTTGGAAAAAGGAGATGGTGCTCTATAACCCAGTCCTGGGTCTGAGCATCAAAGTTAGAAATGTGGCAACCTGACCCTTCCTGGCCATTACCTGCCTGAACAAGTTCTTTTCTCATAGCTACCTCCCCCACCTCAAGAGCTCTCCAGCTAACATCAGTTTTTTCATAGCTTGCCAACCAATTAATGTTCTTTCTTATATCTGTAGCTGTGTAGGAATGACAAGACTGTATGTAACTGCCTGTTTTATTACAATTGGGGCTCAGTCTTTGGATAAGAATCTGGGGAGCCGGTGCTGGCATTAATAAATGCTGCTTCTTGCTTATAACCTCAGTTTCTCATTTCTTCGTTCAAGAATCCTGCAACAACTCCACTGTTAAGATTTTTTAGTGAATGATGACATTTCTCTCTCTCACACACACACACTAAGCCAAAAACAAACAAACAAACAAACAAACAAACAACACATTAAATTTCCAGCCATTTGTCTTTTATAAAAAAAAATGTCCTCAGTTTTGAGAATTCTGGCAACTCTGGCAACAGCATGGGTTTTGTTTCTAAAGAGCGAAGTTAGAAATACAAGAAAAAAAATGAAAAATAGGAGTAAGAACTAAGAATTCAACACCTGTTGCCCTTTAAAATTAATTATTTATTAATGGCATAAACTGTACATAGTAAGCAGTTGTGCTGCAGAAGCTGAAGATGCTACAGCGCACTAGCTGTATTATTCAGCACAGCTAGAACACTTACTAAGAAACAGCACTTACTAAATCTCCAGCCTTCAATATCTATCTTAACTCCAATGCCAAAATTTAGTGTTTCTATAACTTTTCAATTTTTAATTCTTAAGTTAAATATTTTTGTAACTCTTACTATCACTTTTCACTGTTTTGTTGTATGGACTTCTTATCATAAACATATCCTTCCTTGAAAAGGGAAAAAAGGCAATGTATAGAAACAAATATTTTGGCTCCTTTTTCTAATTCATGCCTCAATGATCTCAGTGCTCCTGCTGAGTCATAAGGCTAGAGGCAGAAGTGTTCTTATTCTTTTGGAAAATTTAATCCATAGAGATGATGTAAAATTCTTGTCTTCCTTATCTGTTTTTCTTTTGTGAGGTTTCTTTCTTCCCCCTTTCTTTCTTCCCTTTGCTCTTTCTCCTGTCCCATTATCTTGCTTTTTTATTTCTCTTTCTTTCCTGAGGGTACACAGTCTGCTCCATTGGTAATTATACTCAAGTTTACCTATCATTTTCATGATCTGGTTGAAATATTACAGATTAAGTTGATTTCAGAGTTCTAGAAGCAAATACACATCTCTGTATAACAAGAATAGGTTAAAGATTAATGCGAGGGAAGCGCTTGCTCTTTCTTTATGTCTCCAGGGTAAAGGGAAATTGTGCTCAAGGTTGACACAGATCATTAAGTAGGGTTTCTGCCCATAGTCATGACAGAATAAATGATACTGGACTAGACCTCACATGGTAAATAATTAAAGAAAACTAGATGAAATACATGAAATAAAACTAGATGAAATACGTGAAATAAAACTTTGTAGATTATAAAAACAGGCAGCAAAGAACTGAGGGGGAAAAATTAAATGAACACTATGATTATTTTAGCGTTCTATCTGGAGACAGTCTTTGGACTGCATGCAAAGAAAACCCAAGCAGAGCATGGAGGCCTTACTGAGTTGAGAAGACAAGAGATTAAAGTTTGGGGAGACTGACATGGCTAGAGAGCATGGAGAAAGATGCCAGAGAAGAGGAAGCTTTATATAACCCCAGAATAGTGCACAGAAATTTCCTTGACTCTTTAGTTGAACAGTAAACTGTATGTGCAAAGAGCAAAACTCCATAAGGTCAGAAAATAACCAACCTCAAGGAAGGTTTAAGATGAATAATTCCTACTACATCTCACATAGGGTAGGCATAGTTCATATTTACCTTCCAGTCACCCAGAATGAAGATACTTTGTTAAACACTGGGGAACTTCAGTTAAGAGCTTGGAAGTGTAATAGGGCCAAATTAGATTCACTCTCACAAAGTTTAAAATAAGCCTCAGGCAGATCAAGCCAATGATCATACAAGTTAATTGCCTGTCAAATCAAAATTTAACACTTACTGAAGAAAGATAAAATCCAGACATACAACAATGTAACATATACAATGTTTATGTTAATAAACATTCAATAAATATAATTAGATATACAAAGAAACAGGAGAATTTGATCCATAATGAGAAGAATCAGTCAGTATTCACAGATCCAGAAATAATAAATCTAGATGATGAAATTAGCAGACAAACACTTTAAGACCAGTCATTCTAAATATACTCAAGAATTTAAAAGGCAACAAATGTAATAAGAAAAATGGCCATATTAATATTAGAAGGATGTACTTCAGGATAAGGAATATTACTAAATATGAAGAGAGATACTTCATAATGATAAAAGGGCCAATTCATCAAGAAAACATAAAAACCTTAATACGTATGCATCTGATAAAATTTTATATTACATGAAACTGGTCAATTAGGAAATAACATCTATAGCTGCTATTTTAAATGAAAAAAAAAATACTACACAGCTATTTGCAAAGTCTTCTTTATAACGATAGATTTGAGTAAGTAAACCTTTCTAGGGAATTATTGGGGTGACAGGAAAACAGTTTAACAGATTTGGCTTCAGTTTCTAGGAGCTCACAATAGGGTCGAAATACAGAACACGCACACACGCACACACACACACATACACACAGATTAAAAGATTATAAAATATGTCTTACTCATTTTTCCATGAACTTCTGCTTTTTAATTTTTGAATCAAATAAATCATTAAGCTCTTTTGGGCTGTTGTCCATCCTGAAGTATTAGTACTTGACCTTACAAAAGTTGTTGCTTAGTCATCCCTGCTATGCACAAATGGCTACATAATCCTCCTAGAACCCACTGAACTGGGAACCTGTTGGAAGATTATTGTTAACATTACATAAGACCAGAGTTATACTTTGGGGTCCCAATAAGGCTTGCAATGAGCTGCTGTAGGCCCTCTACTTTCTACTAATTCTGTAAGCAAGCAGTGAGCCATCAGTGTATCTCACGTTAGGAGAATACTCTTTAAAAAAGATTAGTTCTCAAGGTGATTCACATTCATTATGCTTAGTTAAACCAATAAAGCCCCACTTAAGATGAAAAATGAGCCACTCCTTGGGAAAAATCATTCTCAAATATCCACTTTATACACACGATTTGATCTTTTAGAATTAAATTATATTTCCAAGGGTGCTGTCTGGAGGTAGTATTGGGATTTGAATGGGTTACCTCCAAAAGAGCCTTTCCATAAATACAAGTTCAGCTAACAGGAAGGGCTTTTGATTTTTTTTTGCCTTTTAATAAACAACTGAATTTTTTAGTGTCACTTCTTTCCAAGAAATATTAAAGTAGCTATACCAACAAACCTATGGCTCTTAGCTGGTTCCAGAGAGGAAAAGCAGAGGCCAAAAAATGTCTGCAAGAGTCTTGCCTAAGAACAAGAGTTTGTCTCTGAATCTTGCTTCCATCTCTGTGTATCATAGGAAAACTATAGACCTTAGAGCCAAATAAATTTGGATAGAATCTCAGCCTTTCCATCTATAACCTGTGTGGTCTCAGTAAGTCAAGAAACATCACAGAGCTGAATTTTCTTCATCTATAACATACCTCATATATGTTCATATGCACACACACATATACACACATATGTACACACATACATACAAATATTAGCTTTTTCCTTCATGTTCTTTTTATACCTCTGTTAGAGGCCTTATTATACATTACTGTTACGTGATCATATCTTAGATCTTTCAGAATCTGGAAAGTTGGTCACTGTTCTTACTGTAAGAAATGTGCTTGTCTGTCTCCCTCTCCTTGAAGGGATGGGCTGTGTCTTATTCACCAATGTCCTTAGTCCTGGCACAATGCAGGAGATATCAATATATTGTTGTTAAATAAAGCCCTCACTCTTTTTTAGAACTGTTCAACAAGCTATCCTTCACCATTTTTATTTCCAGAGAAGAAAAACAAAACAAAATAAAACAACTCCTTTCAGTTTCTGTTGTAGCTCCCTCAGAGAATTGCTCCTCTTGGAAGCTGAGGCCATAGCACTCTGATGGGGTATAAGGCAAAGAGCTTTGATGCCAGGCCCTGTGTTTGAGTTCCAGCTCCTTCACCTACCAGCTGGGTAATTTTCAGACATCAAATGAGAAAATGTGTGTATACTGACCAGGTCAGCCCTGGCTCATTGGAAAGACACAAGACATTTTGTCTCTGATCTATGCTTTCTCCTACCTAGAATGCACTCTTTGGTATAAAAGTTGTTCCCTTGACAGTTGATACCTCCTAATCCAACATTACTCTATCACCCAGTGACTTGACTTTGCAATCTTTTCCATTTTCCTCACATTTAATTTTTCTTTTTTGTTGTTTTTCTTTGCTTTCACAGGGAAATTGAGCTTGATAATTGCATAGCTGTTTTTTGTGGAGGTTCTGGCTATACCAACAGCACTGCAGCCAAAAAAAAAAAAAAAAAAAAAAAGAAAAGAAAAGAAAAGAAAAGATATTTATGACCTTCCTTTCTGTTTTGTTTCTTAAGAGTAAACCTGAATTAAAAAGACTGCCTGAGGAGATTTCCCTCTCAAATTGCTGGGGTGCAGGGTATGACATTGGCTCAGAGATGAATTAACTGTCACCTGCTCTTCAAAACATCACTGTCTGGGACTTCTGAATATATCCTTCATTTATAACAAACAGGCTAATCACTTGTCCTAAATCAAAGTGGTTGTGAATGTTTTGAGGGTTAGTGTTCAACAGTTGTGAGCTTAAAAATAGATTGAATTCTTTCATTCTCCCTTCTAGTATTTCATGCTAAAGAACAGGCAAAGAGAAACACACAGAAGGGGAATATGAACAGGTTTGTTCATCTTAACAAGACTCATTCGTTTAACACTGAACTCATATAGTAGTTACAGTCACCCAATGCCTCCCTCTTCTTCTCTCTCTCCCTGCCCCTCTCTCTCTTTCTTTTTCTCTCTCTGTTTCTCCTTTCTTCCTTTCTTTTCTCTGCTAATGCCTAAAACATAAAAATGGGTGAGAGGAAAATACGAGGAATCATAAATCTGAATGTGGCATTTGACTATGTGACATATAGTTGGAGCCTGGGAAAATGCAAAAGTGTTTATGACATTCCACTATCTCCTTTTCTCTAACCAAGGTCCTTACTTTCATATAAAAAAGTCTGCTTCCAGGAATAATGTTTATAAACTCACATTATAGCAAAAATGATTGAAGGTAGGAATTGGTGTGCTGCCTCTCTCAGAGGTATTTTTATTGTCACCACTTTTAAAAGCCAAAAGACCTCAAGCGTTTAACAATGACTATTAGACAGGAGGTAGAAGTATTTTGATGCAAGAAGTACTACCAAGAGGCCCTGAAACTGCATCTCAATTACCCATAGAGGAAAATAATTAAAAGTCATCATTCTTTTTTCCCATCTAACTTTATTGGAAAAAACACATTAAAATAAAGCTTAATTAAAATATTATAACTTAAAATGTCTTCTAAAACAAAGCATACACATTGGTTTCAAACAGCAAGTTCCACACTGTCACTTGTGAAATAAATATATTATAGTCAAGAATAGTCAGACTATGACCAGCAATGCATATATAAGCTCATACAGAAGGCCATTCAGAACTCCTCTGGGACAAGCCCCCTTTCTTCAGAGGGGCTTCTAGTGATATCTGGGGAATCTCAGGGTGCACGGATTCTGTGTTCTCCAAGAAACAATAGAATACATGACGGTTTGAGGTAATTAAGATTTGGACAAAATGTTAGGTCGGCGGTGGGGAAGGGCCAGCCAGATGCCTGCCTTGAAACTTCCCAGCTTGATACCTGAATCTAGACCTTCTGATAAGGGCCCACCCTCGAGCCTTGGTGCCACCAACCTAATCCAGATGCTCAACTAACATTTAATTAACATTACCCACTCTATACCCCTACCCCAACATAAAACCCCAGGGCGCTACTTCTCTGGCCCCTCTCCTCTCTGGACCAGAGAACCTTGCCCGGGAGCCCTTTCCCAATACAGGCTTGCTTTTGAAACATCTCTCGGTGTGTCACACATTTACCTTAAACAAAATATCTAGCATTCGGGAGTCCTAAGCTTCTGGGTGGTACACAGAAAAATTGGGACAAAATGATTAACACTAAACATTCAATTCCAAGGAAAATTGATTAAGGAAGGGTTCAAAATATCAGAAACAACCTCTGATATACTATGACTGCTCTGTTCATGGAACAAAGGAAAATAACTATTTTAGGTGGTTGGCCATGCCAAAAAAGGCTAGCCCTTTATGCAGAAGTAGGAGAGACCAAAAAAAAAAAAAAAAAGTGAACTTAATTATAGCTGCCATTCATTGACTATTTCCACTGTGCCTGGCAATTTACATGTTTTACTTCATTTGCTTCTCTTAACTACCTTAAAGTTGGGTGCTATTATTACCCCCATTTTATAGCTGAAGAAATAAGACCCAGAGTAAGTGATAGGACTAAAATACAAATCCACCTCTTTCTATTGTGTTTTCTCTACTCTTTTGATTGTTAAATTGAACTGACACCCAGCTTAGAAGCAGTGAGTATAAAGGAAAATGCTGGACAGTGAGGAGAACTGGAAAGTAGGTCTTGTGAGGAAGTGGGTGGCAGTCTTGTGGCCGCCAGCCACCGAAAGACACGCAGACCACCAGAACTCTGTGAGTTATAGGATTCACACTCTTTATTCAGCTAACTGGGTCTACCATGAGTATGCAGACTCCAAATTAAGTAGCCCCAAAATGTAGAGATACAGGGTTTTTAAGCCCCAAATCCCATTCTTCATTCTGTCTGAACACAAAGGCTTATTTTTCTTCTATTCATTACCTGTCAACCCACTGGTCAGGTGTGCAAGCGGGGGTACAGAAGCAGAAAGCTTGTCAGAATGCTATGTTTCCATAGATAGTAGCCTATATTTCTATGGCGATAGTCAAACAGTAATTTCCAGCAAGTAATTAATTTCAAGTAGTCATTTTTCAGCCACCACAGCAGGGCAAAGAGGCTAGGCGAGGGCAGCCCCTAAACAGTTGATTGCTGCATCCAGCAAGAGGTAAATCTTGCCATGTCCAGTGTGGCCCTGGAAAATAATTCTAAGTGGAAACAGTTGGAAATTGAGAAAAGAAGAATCAGGAGGCCCACTATCCACTGATGATGGAGTATAGAGCAATTTTATTTTTGCAAGTTGCTTTTATATAAGAGCATACATTTGCTGGCTAAAATGAGATTATCCCCACCCAGCCTCCACAACCTACTATAATCATTTGCTTTTGCGTAGGGTAACCCCCACCCTACATAGCCTGCTAAAATCATTTACATTTCAACATCCAAATAGTTCTTCAATCAATTCCTACTTACCATTCTTAGGAGGTTTCCTGGAGGTGAGGCAAAACTTGGTTGGCCTCAGATTGCAAGGACCTTGTCAGCTTGCAACCCACTGTCCACAGTTGAAAATGCCCAGTGTTGCATGTCATGAGCATAAACACAGGATGCTACCTGCCCATAGAAGAGGGTACCTAATCTGACCTTGAGCAAAGAAGAATGTCTCTGGAAGCCAGCCAAAGAGAGGATAAGGTGCGCCAAACGGAGGAAACAGCTGTGGCAGGTCTCAGAGGCAATAGAGATCATGGGGGCTGCAAGAATTTTGGTTCTGTCAGAGAGCAGAATGCAGGGGAGAGAGGAGCCCAGATTCCTTAGCTTGGTGAACTCTGTTTGACATTGTCCCTGAGGCAATGGGGAGCCCCTGAAAAGCATTAAGCAGTGAAACTTTTTAAAAACTATTTAAAGCAGGAATTTTGGCTTGGGTGAGATGGATATTAGTTACTCACATAGAGAACACAAGTGGAGTCTGTTAGTTTGAGGTGTAAGCTCTCCAGGTGATTTCGAATGGAGTTAACCTTAACAGTCTCCTGTTTTCCCACACAATGCCTTTCTGAAATTCTCATTAAATATGCAAGGGACCAATATTATTTTACTGTTTCTGGAAAGTTTTAAAAAAGAAACCCCTAAACATATTTTGTGCTTAAGATGTAATTTCAATTGTGTTCTTTCTCTTCTAGATGAAACAGAGATAACTAGCTGAGGTCTAATTAACACTTTTTTTGATTTCAATGACTTGCCCCTTGAGTCTGCTCAATAACTCCCATGGCTCAACTCCATGAAATTGATGAGATCTGCACTTCTCATCATTAATATTATCACTATTATTTTCCAGTTTCCACTAACTTTCCCGAAATAATAAAGGCAAATAATGAAACTGGAGAATTTGATGACTACCTCATAAGTTGCCTTCAGCTTTGAAGCAAGTGGCTACTTCTGGGAGGTCATCCCAAGGTGCCTGTGAGTTGGGTGCTCTTTCATGTGTTACCATAAAGCAGCACCTGTACTTTCCCTGTGCTGCATTCCTCACACTTTTGCTATAACAGCTCATTTACTTCATTTAAGGTTATCTTTCTGCCAAAAATAGGAACCCATTGCCTTCTTCTTGATTACATTCTCAAGACTTGGCAGAGTTCAGTCCATCTGGAATGAATGAATTACTCCAAGAAGTACATATCATCGTCCCCATTTCAAAGATTAAAAAACGAGCTTAGATAAGTTAATATTTGCTAATGATTAAATACTGGCAAATGGTTGGAATCAGGACTGAATCCAGTCTCTCGAACCTTGCAGTCAGTCCTATAGCCCTACTAATTATCTCTCACTGCCAGTGACTATTTTGATGAGGAATTTTAAACTAATTTTAACTTTAAAACAAAAAATCCCACCAGTGAAAGGAATAGACAGACATATTTGTGGCAAGTTCAGCTTCCCCTACTGGACACCTGTAGTGTTCATATGAGATAACAGTGAGGACACCTGGGAATAGTCCCACTGAGTCTCTGCTCTGCAATATGGCTCCAGTTTCAGTCTATGACCAAATGTTAAATAATATCACTGAGAGGTTGCAGTAGGTAGTGCATGCCCTATAAGGGATTTGGGAACATAGTAATTCTCAAAATGTGCTATGTGGCCCTGAGTCCAAGTGAATTAGAAAAAAAGAGTAGAAGGCCCCCTCCCTCACGTCCTTCAGTCTTTGTTCCAGTATGCCCTCCTTAGGGAGGCTGCCCCTGGACACCCCACTGGACCTTAGCATCCATTACTCCATTCTCTGCTTTGTTCTTCTCCTTAGCAGTTATCACTGTCAAGTTAATAATTCATTTTGCTGAAGATATGTTTTGTTTATTGTCGGTATTTCCCACTAGAATGTAAGTTCAATGAGGGCAGGGAAATGCATTTGTTTTCTTTGACATTTCCCCACTCCCTGGAGTAGTACTTGAGATATAGGTCCTCAGTAAATATTTATTGACTGAGCTGTGTTTATCACACTATCAATGATATTTTGAAAGAGATAAGTAAAAGCTTATTAATAATAACAACAATGGGTAAAAGGATGACTCCTTCCTGCCTGGTGAGTGAGAAAATCTGTTGAATTTTATTTCAACTGATGTAACAGAGTCTAGGTCCATTTGGGCTGTGATAACAAAATACCACAGGCTGGGTGGCTTATAAACAACAGAAATTTATTTCCCACAGTCTTGGAGGCTGAAAGTCCAAGGTCAAGGCACTGGCAGATTTGGTATCTGGTAAGGGAAATTTCTGGTTCACAGACTGCCATCTTTCCTCTGTAAACTCACATGGCGATAGGGAGAAGGGATATTTCTCAAACCTCTTTTAAAAGGTCACTAATTTCATAAATCACCTTCTAAAGGGTTATGTTTCCTAATACTATCCCCTTGGGGGTTAGAATTTCAACATATGAATCTTGGGAAGGGGCGGGGGACACAAACATTTCAACCATAGCACCCAGAAAGGGTGTTCTGACATACTGCACAAGGCCTGTGAACAAAACCCACCTTAGCCCAATTCTGATTGGCTGCTGGGTACCTGTGTCCCCCTCATATCTGTACAGTCTGTTCTGCTCATTTTCTTGGTTTCCAAAGGGTACCATAAAACATTTCCATGAGAAAGTTAAAATAATATAATTTCAAATACTTAAAGGGCTAACACTATATTATGCAGATAATTAGATCTCTTTAACATTCTGGACAACTGAAACTTTTGTTTGTACTTTTGATGTGTTCTAGATAAAAATTTCCTGGCCAGGGTAGACACCAGACACCATTTAAGCTCTGTACTGAGGCTGGATGGTCTTGACCACAACTTTAATTTCACCTGTAGGGCTAAGAAGATTGTTTTAAAAACTTACATTTCCACATTTGCATAAGTCAGCAAGTCTGTGGAAAATGGATTTTTGAGGATCTTTTCATTCCCCCGTGAGACCTGTCTGTGTTGCCTTTTGTGAATAATGTAGATGAACATACTCAGAAGGAATATGTTTATCGATTTGCATCTGCTTGCCTCTGACAGGCAGTTTAGGTAATCACTTTCCTTCAAATCTTAGCAAGGTCTTCTTTGGCAAGTATGCCCTCCTGTGAACTGGGGAGGATGGAGAAGGTGGATTTGTGTTGCTTCAATGTCTCTTAAAAGATCTCAGCTAAGCTTATTATCTGAAGCGAGAAAAGCACCTGAATGTTCTTTTTCTCCTTTGGGATAGAAGTCACACCTCTCCACTTTGTAAGAACAGGTCCAACTGCTGCAAAAACAAATTCCAAGGTTGCTGTCGATGCCATCTTGGTAACGAGAAGACATTCGCCTCTCTTCCTGGATACTGTGAGGTTGAGTTGAACTGGAAAGTTGAAAATACATTTCAAGAATGACATATTTGGGACCCTAAGAACAGGAAGTCAATCCAAACACTTATTGGCCTCAGTTTCTCATCCTTCTAGTAGATATGCATTATTAAATAGTCAATCCTCATTATTCATGAATTTTGTATATATGAATTCACTGACTTGCTAAAATTGATTTATAGTATTTGTGGACTTTCATGGTCATTTTTGGATACACAGAGCACTGAATACTTTGAGTCACCCAGTGCCTGCATTCCTAGCTGAGGTGGCACAAGGTGATGCTCTGCCTTCTTATTTCAATTTTCATACTGTAAACAACTATTTTTTAGTGGTCTCTTTAGTGTCACATTTTTCAAGTTTTTGTGCTTTTGTTGGTGATTTCACTGTTTAATTTGTTCCCCAAGCCTAATGCTAAAGGCTGTCTAGTGTTCCTAAGTGCAAGAGGGCTGTAACATGCCTAATAGAAAATGAATGTATTAGGTCAACTTTGCTCAGGTATGAGTTATAATGCTTACATATTATATGACATATGTATGTGTATATATGTGTGTGTATCTATGTGTGTGTATCTATCTATATCTATATCTATCTATATCTCTATCTCTATCTCTATCTAATCTATATCTATATCTATCTATCTATCTGTATCTATATCTATCTATATCTATCTCTCCTCTCTCTCTATCTCTCTCTCTATCTCTCTCTCTTTCTCTCTATTTCTATCTCTATCTATCTCTATCTAATCTATATCTATATCATCATCTCTATCTATCGATCATCTATATTTAAAGACACCTTAACATACATACATGTGTGTGTGTGTGTGTGTGTGTGTGTGTGTGTGTGTGTTAAGTAAGGTGTCTTTAAATACAAACATGAAAAACAAGGTTCTATATTGATTAGTTGACAAAAATGTGTGACCAGAGACTCACAAAAACCTAATTCTGTATTTCCCCTAGGAGCCCCTAGTATTTGCTAATTCAGTGTTTGTGACAAATTTATAGAATATAAATACCATGAATAATGAGAATTGACTGAAGTTATCATTTGTAGAGCTTCTTAAAGGCCAAGTAACATGCTAGAATCTTCTCTAAATTAACCTTAAGTTCTTGATAACCCTAAAAATGAAATATCACTATCTCCAGTTAGTTTATAGATGGTGAAACTGAAGCCACAATAAATGTCACTAAGCTAGAGCGGGATGAAGCCCAGGCTGAATAGCAGATGACTCTGTTGTTCTCTTTCCTTTCTGCTAAGTTCATTTTGTAAACTAATCTCTGTTGGGCATCTTGCACAATTCTGCCATATCCATGTTTCTGATTCCCACTGGGTTTCCTTTCCATTGGATTAGAAACAATGCTCCCCCAGATTGTCTCTTTACTTCACAGACACACACATGGAAAATTCCCCATTGATTCTTGGATACTTTTATACAGAGTGTGCCACATGTTCGATGCTTTGCTACATTCTTCTCCTCTTCTCCTAAACTCATGCTTCTGGCAGTGACTGGGGTTAGGATTACAGATAAAGTAAAAATGTCTCCTAGCATGACAGAGAAGGAAAAAAATGAGAAAAAAAAGACAAAGAATGAGGGCAGGGCAGACTTAGAGAAGAAAAAATAGAAATGATAAAGATTATGAGAAAACAGGCAGCTATGGCTGTTCAGAAGATGTGTGGGAGCAAAGGTAAAGAAGACCAAGGTGGGAATACAGAGGGGCAGACCCTGATGCACCAGTCACTGCCACTTTTGTAATTTTTTATATATAAAAATAATTTTCATTTCTATGATCTCATTTTGTATATTATGACCACTCTGTATGGTGAATGGCACATTCTTTTTTTTCTATTTTACTGGTGAGAAACCAAAGCATGAAAAGTTTTAGTGATTTTCTCAAGGTCACAAAATTCTAATTTGCTCCATATTTAAGATAGGCTTTTCATATCACACAGCAAAATTCAGTAATTGCTTTTCTAGCATTTCAATTTGTAAGCCAATACTATGTATAGTCTATCAGGCCACATATATACTTTGTTTTATTTTATACTTGGATTATATGAATATTTCAGTGTTTTTAGTTAGCTACAACTTTTCTAAATTTTGTTGCTCATGTTTAAACATTTGACTAAAAAATGACAAAACTGCTCTTCTTTTTAAGGGGTTCAAAATGTTTTTCATGGAAGGAAACATGTCATGTGAATAAAGATGAAAGCAGCTCTGTTGTACTTCCTTTCTGGGGATCTTTCTAGAGATGTTACTAAAGTCAAGAATAGATCAGAAATGAAGAAAAGATAGGAACATAAAGAATAGCATTCATGGAATATTGACATAATTCTTTTTAAATTTACAATTCCTACCTGATGATAGATCCCCAGCCATGGTAGGATTTTGATGCAACTGTGATTGATGTAAGCAGGTCCAGACAGTGATATTTTCTTACAAATTTAATGAACATTTATGAAGCTGATTCAATGGGAGCAGCCCTGGATTAAATGGAATCAGAAGATACAAAAGAAAGATGCAATCTATGAAGGATTTTTGACCAGCTTGCGATTGAAATTTCACTGACGTGAGTTGTTGCGCACCCACTAAATGGGAGGTTCTTTCAATGCTATCATGTCACGTCTGCCTTCCACAAACCCTGAGTGGAATGGTTTAAGGAATAGGGACTGTTTCTGTTGCAAGAAGAGGATATCTGGAGTGATCAGGTGGCTACCCCAACTTAGCACCCAGGCCTTCCATATCAGAGTAAAGAGCTCCTGTCACTAACCCAGACAGGAAACAGGTAGAGGATAATTGAGTCACAGCCTAAAGTTGGAATACAAGTATTCATGTTTTCTTCAACGGTACGAGAACTGAGAATGAGAACAAGAGTTGTGTGGATTGTAATGGGTTATGTTTCATAGAGAAGACAAAATATGAACATTTTAGTGTTTCTTTAACAAATGAAGTGGTGCAGAAATATTTCTGAGGAGGAAACACCTTTTCATAGAAAGTTTGCTTCACTAGTTAACAACTTTTCTTTCTTGGCTAAATGTAGTCACTTCTATTTTATATCCTGAAGTGTCTCTCTCTCTCCTGGTAGAGTCATGTGAGTACTGCCACAGGCCTGGAATGTCCCAAGAGGGTAAGAATAGCCCACAATGAGAGATGATTCCTGCTGTCTTCTGGTTACTGCAGTTGTCAGGAATGCTTTTCCTTATAGGCAAACAGCTCCAGGCCTTCTCAACTTGGAGACAGAAAAACTAGCCTCTTGCTCCCAGGCTCAATTCTTTCCTTTTATATCTCCAGCTCTCACTTTTCAGTCTTTTGTAGCTAAGAAACATTTATTCCTGCAAAGATTTCCATCTGCCGTAGAGATCACAGGCTTTCAATGGTTCCAGCAGTGTTAAGACTGTGACATTCTGGAAGCATGGACCGTTTGGACTTGCTTGGGTTCCTCGTCATCACATTAAATTACAACATGACCATTGTGGGTGAGTATAGGAAACACCCCCAGAGCTCTTATTCTGTTTTTCATTTTCATAGGTTTCCCTGTCCTACTCCCAAGAGAAAGGCCTAAGTACTGCTGGAGCAAAGGGAGCTGTGGGTTCAAGCTTCTAATTGCTCCTCAGTTCCACCAACATTTAAGGAAATCTTGGGTGTGCATGTGTTTCTCTCTCAGGGCCTCTTCACTCTGACATTCTGGTGCTGAGTCTGAAGACTGAAGCAGATGGACAGGGTGTTTTTGTATAACTCTTCTCTGGTTGCATTACCAGGAAAAGGAAAAATACAGTAAATGTTATGGAGAATTAGTCTCAATTATGCTTTCTTCTTGTTCATCTATCTAGTGTTGCAATCTTGAAGCTTAATTTGTAGAGATTAGCAATTTCGTTTGTGTGTTTTAAACCAAATCCCAATTTTTGTTTAGTTTTTTTTTTTTTTTTAAATTTTTAAGTGAGGCAACCTTTGGTCGACCTCATAGATTGCAATGACCTTGACAGCTTATAATCCCCTTTTAAAAATTTTTTTACACCTAAAGCACCAAGTTTAGTTTTTTTTTTAACAAAGAAAATAATAAGGATTTCTGAATTTAGTGCAGACAAGTTAAAATTTTTTAGAGGCATAAAAGTCCTAGAAAAAGGAATTGAGAAAAAGGTTAAAATATGTCCACAAAGTCATTGATTTTCTCTAGCTCATTATTTTCTACAGTATAAACAAAATCAATTTTATCTTAAAAGTTTGAGTCAATGACTTTATTATGTAATGATGTATTTGAACTGTCTTCATTTATAATAAAGTTTTATTTTTCTGCTTTCAGGTGATGTTTTCTCTATCTTATTACAAAACAAAATATTAACAAATTATTTTGACCTAGTCTTAAATATGTTCCAAAATAGTTTGCTTATGACATGAAAAGAGGACTTTTGAAGTTATTTTGATTCCCTGGCATGGTCATATTTATTCAGAATAAGTTGAAAAAAGACAAACTCATTAATTCATAACAATTGAAATAGGGGGAAAAAATTCTGAATTACTGAAAACTCTGAGAAATGAAAAGTTCTTAAGATATCTGATTTCAAGGACTATAAAGCAACATTAAATACAAACCCCATTAATAAATAAGGTCTTCTGGACCATTGTTATAAAAAAAAGACTGAATTAACAGTTTTATCAGCTAACACAGTTACAGGAATGTTCTAACATTCTTTTAAAAACTTATTTTCTTAGGAAGAGTAAGATATTTTTTGCATTAATTTGCTCAGCCCAACTTTCTTTCTAGATCTTTTAGTCCAGGAGACATTACGGAAGGTCTGAACTAGCAGTCAGAGTAAACATTTGTAGTACCTATATTTCTTTAAAATCTGCTTATCTCAGAGCGTTTCACAGTGTGAACAAGCAGTTCACAATGTATCTGACTCATTGAAAATGCTCAATGAATATTTGTCAGTTGTGCTAACTAGCTGATACTGGTGCTCTTGTTAAAATGCATACGTATGGACTTCTCATTTCACTCTCAGCCCCAGTAAATACTTAAACACTTGTTAGGAGGAAGTATGTTTGTATGATGGTGATGATGCCGGTCCTCCTCCTCTTCTTCAGGGAAGATTTGGCTTATCTTCATGATCTTGCTGAGGATGGTGGTGATCCTTGTGGCCGGGTCCCCTGTCTACCAGGACGAGCAGGAGAGGTTTGTGTGCAACACTCTGCAGCCAGGGTGCGCCAATGTCTGCTATGATATCTTCTCCCCTGTGTCCCACCTGCGCTTCTGGCTGGTCCAGAGCGTGTCTGTCCTCCTCCCTTCTGCGGTTTTCAGTGTCTATGTGCTGCACAAAGGATCCGAGCTCGTGGCCCGGGAACCTTTCGAGCCAGAGGGCTGTCCTGGGTGCCAGGACCACGCTGACTCGAGCCCTGGAGAGAATCGCCGCCTGCTGCCCTGCAGAGAGGGGCACACCCTGTTGGTGCCAGACTTCTCCTCAGGCTACATCGTGCACCTCTGTCTGAGGACCCTGATGGAGGCAGCTTTCGGGGCCTTGCATTACCTCCTTTTCGGATTCTCGGTCCCCAACAGGTTCTCCTGCACCCACTCTCCCTGCTCTGGCGCGGTGGACTGCTACGTCTCTCGGCCCACGGAGAAATCCATCCTGATGCTCTTCCTCTGGGCGCTCAGTGCGCTCTCGATGCTGCTCAGCGTGGCCGACCTCCTCTGCAGCGCGCGCAAGAGGACGCGCGGGGCGTCGGGCAGCGCCGGGCGGAGGACGGCCCCCGCGGCCCCCGCAGCGCTGTGGGAGGAAAGGGCGGCGCTCGAGCACCCTGGCAGGTGGACCGGAGGGCAAGGTGCCCACAGCCCCGGGGGCCAGTCTGCTGTGTGCCAGCGGATGGAGCTTCAAGACGAGGACGAGAGTGAGGGGCTATCTTCAGCCAGCGACAAGCTGCCTAGGGCTTGCACAAAGCCTAGGAGCAGGCCCCTCAGAGGGGACCCCCGGGACCCCAGCAGCGAGCACTCCTTAACGCCCTGCAGTCTGTCCGCCCGGCACTGTCCGTCCAGTCCGCGGCAGCCTCAGGCCCGGCCGGCCGGGGCTGGGAGCGCCCCGCCCCTGGGGACCAGAAGGTCCGAATGGGTGTGAGGAGGCCGGCCAGGCAGCACAGCGACCGGCGCTTCAGCACTGGCGCCACCATTCTGTCCAAAAGAAGATGAAACATCACCTCGGCAGGTGGGAAATCTTATCTCCACGACGTTCCTAGAGAGTATTAACAGGCAGGAAGGCCACCTGGCTTGGGACAAATAGACTTGCGGGAGAGTCAGACTTGCATTACCGATTTAATTTAGATAATGTTTTCTGCAAAAAAGGAAGGAAGGAAGGAAGGAAGGAAGGAAGGAAGGAAGGAAAGAAAGAAAGAAAGAAAGAAAGAAAGAAAGAAAGAAAGAAAGAAAGAAAGAAAGAAAGAAAGAAAGAAAGAAAAGAAAAGAAAAGAAAAGGAAAAAGAAGAAAGCCCTCGATACTCAAATGTGGACTGAAAGCTAAAATGATTAATTGGGTAGTGTCACGTTACTTACTGATCATGGAACACTCTGTAAAGCATGTTCTCTTACATTATTCGGCTCATTTACTGTTTTAATGTTTTCTGGTGAATTATTATAAGTTTTTTTGTTTGTTTTTCTACTTTGATAAAAGAGGCATCTTCTGCATGTCATCAATAGAGATATTAGTTTAACTACTTCTCAAAACCCCTTTAATAAAATTAATGCTGACTACATGGTGATCTTACACTTTATACTTCACTGTGTTATAGGAGAAATGACGAATACAGAAAATATGGCTAGTAAATAACTGGGCCCTTTGGAGACATCTTCTGTGGTTATTGCGTGCGGGTGGAAGGTACACAGGATGTGGGGTGGTGGGTCTTGGCTTGCTTGGTCATTTCTGTGTGTGTCTCTGAGTGGCTGTCCTTAGTGAGTAGAGGGAGAACTTGTGCTGTTGATGAGTGGCTGTGGAGCTGTCCCATGTTTTCTAATCTGGGTTTTGTCTGTGTCCTTTAGAGAGTTGTACAATTCAGGTTGTCCTGAGAGTCTTCATGTTTCAGTAGAGAAGATGAGAAAGACTGGAAGTGTTGAGGCTTCACAGTTTGTGCTCCTGCTTTCTGTGCATAAACTAGAAACAGCTGCCTCTGCTTTTGGTATGGGCTGCCTACAAGCGCCTCTCTGCACTTCTCTGCATTGCTCTGGTTTGTGTGACTCTTACAGCTTTAATGCTGCCTTTAACTGCCTGATAGGAGGATGCAGTGCAGTAGAAAGAGCTGCGATGGGACAGGATAAACCTGCTTACTTTCATCAAGAGAGGAGGAAGAACCATCTGATATACTTTCAGACCTGGCAAATATAAATATCCTCTGGTCCCCAAACACAAAATGGTCGAGGAAGAGGAATTGCCTTCATCCTTTCAAATAATAAAAAGATGAACAAATGAACTCATGAAACCAATGGAAATTTTTAATTGTTCTGAAGAAAACTATGACAGTGAAATATCTGCCGGGATTGAATGAACATCCTACTTGATATATCTGCAGGATGTCAAAGCAATTGGTTAAAAATTAAAATAATCATTCAAAATTGGTTTAGGCATAAAGCTACTTGAATGACTCTACCTATATATTGCATATACAGTCTCTTTCTCTCCCCCCCCCTCAATTATTGAAACCATAAGCTATAACTCAGATCCTTTTCTTCAACACTTGGATCAGTGTCTGCATATAGCAAGTGCTCAATAAATGTGATTTTTAAGTCTGATATTTCCAAACTATTCAGGAGCAAATCTCCTCTTATCAATTTCAGCATACAATTGTGGTAGACTTCCCAAAGTTGGGCATAGTCTTAAGAGATATAAGAATTCTCTGAGGCTTCATTACTATTTCAAAATTAAGCTCAAGCACCCCCAGTATTAGCACTGATAATATTGAGTGATGGAATCAACTCAGTATTGGTGATGTGTGCTTATGTAGGATGCCCAGACAAAAGCTGGGAAAAAAAGGTGGCAATGCTGAGCTGGGGCTTCCTCTCAGCCATGCCCCCAGTGAGGACTAGGCAGATCTGTCCTCCTCCTACTGGAGTCCATGCTCAAGTTTAGGTTTACAAACAAGTGTGATTTTATTTGGATGGCATTGGGAAGGGCTGCTTTGGCTTCTCTGCTGATGTTCACAATCCCACTATCAGAGAGTCAAAGCTTTTGAGTTTGTTCCTTGGAAAAATGTTCATACTATTCAGAGCAATGGGTGCTTAGAGGGAAGCAGAGAGATAAGTTCACTGTTACTTAGAAGGTCATTTCATTTCTCTGGGCCTAATTTTCCTCCTCTGAGTGACAAAGGATCCAGACTAGATGATTTCTTAGTACTCTACAAGTTTAGGAATCTGCCAATGAGATGTGCAATTATCAGTCATTTTCACCTAATAGGGTTAATTTATTAGGTCCTTCCAAGCCTACTAACTGCCTAAGCACAGGTTTTGATAAGATGAATGTGGTCAAAACAAAAGAGGCCTTGGGAAGAGATGGGGAACCGATGAGGGGACTCTGAAGACAATTAACTGACTTCACACTCTATTGAGTGATGGCAGAGGGCTTAGGGGACAGAACTGGGGTCATCTGATGTGATGTAGCCCTGTGAGAAGCAAGCTTGCAGATGAGGCTTTGAGTGTTCTAAAATCTGATTGGCTATGTTAGTTTGACTGTGAATACATTGTCAGAACATGAAGAGGAAGGCAACCCTTTCTCTTCTCTTTGCTTTCATGTAAGACACTGCAAATCTCCCCAAGTTTCGTAGCTATTCAAAAAAACCTGCGGCTATCAATTTTATTTTTCAAGATTTTAATTTGCTTCTATGTCTCTTTGACACATTGGATAAATGAAAGATGCTTGATGGGTTTGTACCCATACTCCAGAGAGTTATTGGATTGTCATTGCTTAAGGCAGAGATAGTGACAAGTTAAGGTAATTATAGCTACCGTAACAGGAAAATGCCAACCTTAGCCACTTAACAGAAGTTTCATAAAATACAAAGTGAGTGTTCCTGATTGATGGGCAGCTTTCCTCTGGGTAGTGACTCAGGGATCCTTTCCTCATTTTCCATGGATGGAGCCAAGATTTCTGTGTCAGGGGTGAAGCCAGTTCCATAAGTCAGACCTGGAGAGGACATCAGCATACCTGGCCACATTCTCCTTCAAAAAGGCTGCTCCAGGGGCTGTTAAAGGCAGCCTAATTACGTGCCCAGAACGAAGAAAGAAAAATTTGGCCAACAGCTAGCTAGTGTTTGCCTTGGGCAGCAACTATTTTCTGGGCACATGACCCATAAGAGGCATTTAATAGATCCTTAGTAGCCAACACACTAGTCTCAGGAGAGAAAGTTAAGCAAAGATGTTATTAGCTCAGGTCCTTGGATCC
Source organism: Cynopterus sphinx (assembly GCA_030015415.1). Taxonomy (NCBI): domain Eukaryota; kingdom Metazoa; phylum Chordata; class Mammalia; order Chiroptera; family Pteropodidae; genus Cynopterus; species Cynopterus sphinx. Next base: position 83,784,493 of record CM057382.1, on the reverse strand, counting down.
ATTGAGGCTAGAGAGAAGAGAAAGGAGGTGACAGTTTGAAAAAACTGCCTGAACTGAGCCTAGGATCCAAATCTCTTATACTTAGGGAGTGTCCTCTTAAATATAATCATTTCAAATAAGAAAGGATCTTAGTTGGTTTAAGTGTGTATGTATGCATGTGTTTTCGTTTCTCTTTTCAGTCTTTGCACAGTATTAAGTGTGCAAAGTCTAACTGCACACTTTTTAAGTCTAACCTTTTAAGTCTAAGTCTAACTTTCTGTTTAAGTATAATTTTTCAGGAACTTTATTTTGGAAACCTTCCCAGGTTAGTGTCCAGTTGGATCCTCAGGTGGTCCAGCAGTGGTGAGAACCCATTGGTGGAATCCAAATGCTGAACCAATATGTACTGCAGTTGACTGCCTGTTGAGACAAACACAAAAGATTATGAGAATCAATAAGATTATGATTGTGCTTGAATTAATAAACATATTTTTTTTTTGTAGAATTTGCAATCTAACCTATTCCAAATTTTCTGAGTGTAAATTTGGTTTTGGGCAAGAAGTGATGAGGATGATGGTGCTTTGTAGAAGAGGAGAGGGGCTGCTGGCCTTCTCATATACAGACTTGCCAAGTATCTTTTACAATGGAAATGCTTTCCACCCATATCTTCAGTGTTCTGAACCCTCCAGAGCCTGGGTTAGCAGTGGAGTCCGTAAATCCTGTTGGTTCTATTTTAGTTGTGCTGTGGGAAAAATACTTCCTAAAAATGAAATAGATGTCTCTCCTTATTGAAATATATGTATACATATATATATATATTTTCTCTCTCCTGTCAGTTATAGAGCCAATCTCCTCCTCTGTGCTGAGATCTAAAAGAGATATATAAATAACAGAAAGTAGAGACGAAAGAAGTGACTAAATTTTCTCATAAGCTGAAATATGATGAAATGAATTTCATGGAGAATTTAGGAAATTATAAGTCAAATGCAAAAACTAGATGTTAGTAACAAGAGTTCCTTTTTTCCCCAGACAGATGTTGCAGAGAAGTACATGATATGTTTATTTATTTTTGTTTTTTAATTTTTAATTTTTAAATTAAAATTATTTGGGTGATATGGGTTAATAAAATCATATAGATTTCAAGTGTACAATTTAATAATGCATTATATATATATTGTAGTGTGTGTTCACCACCTAAAATTAAATTTCCTTTCGTCACCATATATTTGATCCTCTTTATCCTTATCTACCTTCTTCTTTCCCCATTTCCTTGGGTAACCACTAATCTTCTGTCACTGTCCATGAGTCTCTGTTTGTTTGTCATGTTTGTTGCTTTCAGTTTTATATTTATTATATAAGTGAAATAATATGGTTCTCAATTTTTTCTATCTGATTTATTTTGCTTAGCATAATAATCTCAAGGTCCATCCCTCTTGTTGCATATGGCAGTATGTCATCTTTTCTTATGACTAATATTTCATTCTATATATATTTTTATCCCATCATCTATTGAAGGATACTTCAGTTGTTTTCATGTCTTGACCATTGTAAATGCTGCTATAAATATTGGGGTGCATGTATCTTTGGAAATAAAAGTTTTCAATTTTGGGGGGTAAATACCCAGAAAAGGCGTTTACTAGGTCATATGGTAGTTCTAGTCTTATTTTTTTGAGGAGCTCCATACTGTTTTCCATAGTAGTCATACCAATTTACATTTCTAACAGCAGTGTGTGAAGGTTCCCTTTTCCCCACAACCTCTTCAACATTTGTTATTGTGAGGTGGTATCTCATTGTGATTTTGAGTTAGATTTCCTTAATAGCTAGCAAAGTTGAGTACATTTTCATATGTCTGTTGGCCATTTGCATGTCTTCTGGGGAGAAATGTCTGTTCAGGTCCTTTGCCCATTTTTTATTGGATTTGTTTTCATTGTTGACTTGTATGAGTTCTTTGTATATTTTGGATACTAGGCCCTTATAAAATAGTAAATAATTATAGACAGTGTGCTTACATGGCCATGACATTTATTGAACATTTACTTCCTTGACCATCTTTAAACCAAAAGGCTCCCTTGTTCATCCCCTGTGTAACACTGGGTGGTTCTCTCCCTTTAACCCTAACTGCCCCCTCCTCTAGAGTGGCTTCTTGGTCTTCACACTGCCCTGTTAGTGTTTTATCAATAGCCTGAGATATAAGATCTCAAATCAATGAAGCTAAATCAGTTTTTAATGAGGCTCAGCTCTGCACCTAGCATGTCATCTCTTGCTTCAGTTTCTTTCTATAAAGCTAAAAAAAAAAAAAAAAATCAACATATTACATGAGAGGCCAGCAAAATAGTGAAAGAGTTCTAGTGCAAAGTCACTGTTCCAGTGCCACTGTTCAAACAATTCTAATTTCTATGAACTTTACTTTTCTCAGTGCCATAATGGGCATAGGACTGCCTTACTGGGTGGGCCTGCTAGGAATTTCTGATGAGATAGTGGACATGTCCAAACATTTTCACAAGAAGGAAAATATCCACAGACTTAATAATGCTCGAGCCTACTTCCTTCATCCTTTCTGACCAGCAGAGGCCTCTTTGGACCATATTTAAGATGCAATATCTATAAGCACCAAAGTGTTCATTTATTTCTGGTGGTACTTCTTGACTATTTTCATTCTCCTCTTTTCTTGCTTATCTCTGCCACTAAAAAGAAGGATTTAAGAACTCTCAGTAGCAGATCTAGGAATTGTATTAGGTTATTTTAGATGACAGAAGGTATGAGAAATTGGGGATAATGAAGAGATCATGGGCAATCTGATCTCATGGAAAGGAGGTAATTTAACAAGGTAATAATTCATCTTCTTTTGGTTGTGTTGTAGCCCCTTATTCTAATTTTAATTTTTGCTCACAATTGTCTGATCTTGTTCTTTCTTATGGCTTTTTACATGATCATGCTGCAACTGCCAACATTTTTCTCAAGATGAAGATTTGTAATAAAAGATGACAGCTTAGACAGACCATGGTGGTATTGGGTAGATATTGTAAACCTTAGGGCATGACTGCTTAGGAAGCTATCTAGTGGTGCCAGGCAAACACAAATACTCTCACTTCCTTTATTTGAGATTCCTTCTTTTAGCTGTTTACTAAATAGCTACAAAAATTCCCTTTTAGTTGTAACATATTAAATAAGGTATTTGCAAAGCTGCGTGAAGTTTTCCCCCCTTCATTTAAGAAATAATGTGTTATTTTATGTTTAAGATTATTTTTCTCCTGGTCTTGTGCTTTATAAAGTTAAAGTGCTTTTTATCTCAAAAATAGTACTTGGGAAGCAATTAAATATCTATAAATTGGTCTTTTAACCTGGGATATTTGATTTGAAAAAAGCCTCGGGCATTATTAAAGTTGATACGAAGTATCTAGTGCCATTTTTTTCAGAAATTAAAATTGAGTAATTTTATAGAAATGATTTGTGGGATTGGCTGTTAGAAGGAAATAAAGCCTTATAGTAAAGTAAGTTCATAAATTTTGTCATGTGTCCAAAGTGGTTCTCTGGAGATAACTTAAGGCTTGTACTCCAAAGACAATGAAATATTTCTATTCTCTCACTAACTTAGGTCTCTGAGCACATTAGTGTGTGTGTGTGTGTGTGTGTGTGTGTGTGTGTGTGTGTGTGTCTTCATTTACTCATCTATTAAAAAAACACATTACCTTTCTACCCAAGAATATGATATTTATTGTCAGAGTGTGAATCAAGGGGTTGTTGCCCTTTTGGAGGTAAGATAAGTTTAAATATTGACAATTATTCATTATGTTCGTGTATTCATTGAGCATCTTTTATATGTCTGGTACTTACACAAGGCATGGGATAAGTTACAAGAGAAAGATAAGGTGAGACCATCCATGTGTTTGAGAATCTTTTTTGAAGAGAAATGGGGAGTAAATGAGGGTAACATATACTTAAAAATTAAATTTCGTGGTTCAGATTTAAATATTTCTCCATAAAATTTGTTTTTTTAAGTAGGTAAACCACCATTGAACAAAACAGCAAAAATTTTGCATAAAACAAAAGAACTGGGCCACCTCCCTTACTTAGGGGATGGACGATAGCTGGGCCTTTAGTGTCGTCCTATGTCACCTTCTGTGATCCTTGGTTTCCTCTAGGTGCCTCTCTCTCAGGTACCTGCCTCCTCACTGCTCTGTCTGAGCCTGGCTCCTAACCCACACTTCACCCCACAGGAGGCCACTCCCCTCAGTACTGACCTCAGCACCATGGAATCTTCGATCTAACAGGAACTTCAGTGATTCAAGTTTAACTAGTTCATTTTATACCTGGGGAATGAAAGTCCAGGAAGGTAAGGTAACACTTCTAAGATAATCTGGTTACTTGGGCCAAGTCTTCTCATTCCCATTTGGTTTTGGCCCCTTCCATTGCCACAGGATGCTTTTAGAAGGTAGTTATCCAAAGTAACTGTTATCCAAAGTAACCTAATACAATTTGTTCACAAAGTGAATGTTCACAATAGTGTAAACTTTCTAAGAGCATTCACAAATTAACAAAGAGTTCGGGGTCCCCATAAAATGAATCTATTAAAGATAGTTGTATCTGAGGCAATGTAAGAGGCCTACTTTAGACCTATAGAAGAACCATGAAATTGGGGTTTGATTATAAATTAGAGGCAAACAGTTTTTGAAGTTAAAATATTATAATAGAAATATAAGAACATAGAAGTTTTACAATAATGTCCTTCTCCACCCTCTATAGCACAACATCATGTTTCCTTAACTTCTTAGGTTTTAAAATTTACAATTGTTATTGTAATGGTTATATTCTCCTTTCTGTACTTGCTAATAAATCATATACATTTTCCTGGCTCTCTACTCTTTATATCTTCCAATTTGAATGACTGTAGAATAATCTGTCAAGCGATGGTGCTCTATTTCCCCTAGCCTCTGTTGTTGAACAAAATGCTTTTAGCTTTTTGATAATAGAAAATAAAATTGCATGAGTATATAGCACTTTTCTCTTAATTAGATTATTTATTTATAAGTTCACAGCAGTTCTTAACTAGTTTTGATCACACCAGACTACTATTTGTGCTTCTGCCATGTCATAATTTCATGGGTCGAAGTTAAAATACTTACCCTGATGATGTTATTTCTCTCTGATGCTTTGTCTAGAATTTGAGTGACCACTCTCCAAGTAAGCTCTCCCCACTAAACCCATCAGTAAATTTTTCACCAGCATGTAACTGTCATAGATGAAGCATATCAATTATATTTTAGTAATTAACTAGTTATTAAAATAGTTTTATGTATTAGAAAATTTAAATTCAACAAGATTTATAAATTGGGCCAACTTTCAAAAGAACTTGTGGTCAGCTAAGTATGTTTATTTAAATCATGATTATCCTCCATGCTTCAGGAAATTGCATTTCTGGAATAAATTTAAGTCCAGATTAAGCTCAAAATCTCATTTCTATCTTTTCCCTCCTATAACTTCCTGATGCCTTGACTAAGAGCTGGTCTTGGCAGTTTCATGGCTCCCCTGCCTGATCTACTTTATTTCAACTTGGGAGGCCCCAAATTCATCCACACGCTGGTAATAAGGGTACCGAGAAGGAGTTGTCTACAGGAGACAAATGTTCAGGAAAGTGGAATCTACCTGATTATTACTGGTTGGCGCAGGGAAGGTTAAAGGTCAGACCCTAGCTTGGTTTACTTGGTTTTACTCACCTAAATAGGAAACCCTGGTGGAGGAGATAGATGCTGATGATCTTTGGTTTAGAAGTGCCAAGGTTGAGTTATCTGTGGAGCATTTAGGAGATGTATGGTGGAAAGTTAGACTTATTGGACCAGAGGTCAGAGAGGGGTTTGGCAGAAGATAGATTTGAGAATCATCAAGATAAAACTGCTGTCAAATTCCTGGCATTCTTGCCCAGAGACTCTACCCTCTGCTTCAGGCAACCCCATGTCTTTTTGGTGACTCTAGAGGACAGGGAAAGCTAATGGTTTCAGCAAGCCTATTAGGATCCATACAATCACTTCTGAGGGAGTGAATTCCTTGTTTTCTGGTTTAAGAACAAGACCTTATAACAAAGCAGCTCTAGTTTACTTAACCTGAGCAGTCACTGGGTCAGTAGCACAAATAACAGAATAATTTCAGTTCTCAAATATCCATGCTTGAGTTTACATATTTCTTTAAAACCTTAAACTCTTTTTGTGTGTGTCTTTTTTCTTCTGACATTACCAAGGTTTCCACCCCAAACCTCTGAAGAGGTGAATGGTCTGTAATCCTGGTGGGCCCTCAGTGCTGCTTCCTTCCCTGGACAAATGAGCTGTTACTCCCAACTCCTTTGTATTTTCATGTCATTGCAAGAGGTAGATGGTCAGGTGTCCTATGCACTTCTATATTTGGTGGTGAGAACAGAGAGTTACTTATGTACTTAACATTATTTTTATAGGAATGAGTTGGTGTTAAACCTGATCTCTTTTTCCAACCTTCTTTCATATTTTTCAACTTTCTTCATACTTTTATTTAATTTTTTTTTCGTTTTTGTTACTAGATTGTCCTTTTTCTTAAATTAAATGTACCTTTTGGGAGAAATATTATTTAAATTTCAACATGGCAGTTTAGTTTATTGTCAATTTTACTTTCCAGGCACAAATAGATGAGATGACACAAAGATGCTGCATACAGTGCTGAAAGAGAAGATGACCAGGAGAGTGGTCTTAAAGGGTTGCCTGGTGCTGGCCTCTCTAAGTAAAATGATCCAAGCACTCAAATTGGTGCCATTATCAATTCATGATCTCTAGTAGAATCCTTAACACTATTCCTCCAACTTTCCTAGTTATCTCACTTTCCTATACTTCACATTGATCATTTCAAATGTTTCTACTCTCCTCATACGTTAGCAGGTGACAGAAATGTCATCCCATAGGAACTTCTTAATTGCCCACTACTTTCCTCTCTGTTCCCTTACTTCCTGTTTGCATGGCTGTATTGCTGATTAGATTCTAACACTTAATGAGGACTTCTATGTGCTAGGCAGTGGTTTGTGTTTTGACTGGATTGTCTAATTTAATCTGTCATAATGCTCCTATGAGATATGTGGAATACAGTAGTGGTATTCAGGGTACAGATGAAGAAAATGTGGTTAGAGAAGATTCTATAAGCTTCAAATTCTCCACTGTAAGCCTAAAAGATGTGGTAATGTCTGGGATTGGGTAGGTGTTCAATAAGCAATTTTTTAAAATTAATTTTAATATAGGAGAAACTTAGGTCTTCTGAGGCAAAAGCAGCACACAGAGAAGGTTTGAAGACATGAGACAGAGAGGAAATTAATAACAAAATATTATCCAAGTCAATAAAAGAGCTGACAACACAGGTGAGTGGATTAACTCTAAGAAGGAGGAACCAGAAGAAAAGACACAAGTGTGAAGTAAATAAGGCTGTTCCTAGGACAGTGAGCGAGTTCCTATTGCCAAGTGTGTTTTGGAGAGATGAGGAGAGGAGTTAAGCCTGAAATAGTTGCTGAAAGGGATGGGGAGAAAGGTGACCAAATACACATGGAAATCACCCGGTATCCCTGTGGCTGGAGGAGAAGGGCATTACTGAGTGCCCACTGAATGCCAAGAGCAAAAATCATATCATTTGATCCTCCCAGTAGCCCTGTGACTACTATTTTACAGATGAGGAAAGTGAGGCTCACTTCTGATTTTCTCAAGATTACACAGTGGAGGAAACTGGGGTAGGAAAAACCAGTATTCTTTTCCCATACCCCATTGCCTCCAGTGAGCTTTGGCTCATTACGGAGAAAAGTACTTCCTATGTCATAATCAAGTCTTGGCTGACTCAAGGCTTTTTAAACACTCCTTTTCTAGGTCATGAATAGAAAGTGGGCATTTATAGTCAAAGAGGTACTGTCTTTGTCAGTTGCTGATTTTTTAATCAGAAGAGGATTTTTTACCTGCTTAATTAACTCATCTAGGTGTCTTTCCGATCAGACATATAGATGTCTTTTGTACCTGATACTTTATCAGATACCCAGAATCAGTCTGCTCTGGGTGTTAAATCACTTCAACCGTATGTTTTTACAAAACTTAAATTTCAAAAATGATGTAAAACAAAATTAACAAGTATTTAAAACAGAGGTATGAAGTAGTCTTTCTATAACTCTTGGAATTTTTTTAATTAGGTGGGGCCCACCTATGGCTGATTTTTGAAATTATCCACCAAAAATTCAGCTCCTGATTTAAATATTCAAACCTGTATACCTTTTAAAATCTAAATGCTTTGGGAAAACTGCTCCTTGTATCGGTCAATTATACTTTGGTGAACATGACTAAGTGATATGTTAGTAACACCATCTCTAAATGGGGCCAGCATAGGCCTAACAAGGACTCTTTTAAGTTTGATTCAGTCTAAGGTAAAGGAGTACGTGCAGCCTTTTTTTGTGGTAGGATGGATGGGCTGTTGGAAAATTCAGCCCAGGACTTTGCCAATAACCCTGGGTGTATTTCTAACACCAATGTTTTCTGATAAATTGTTATTTATTAGGAAATGTGGTTCATAAAGCACAAGTTCTACGTTATATTTTTTTATACCTCACAGAAATTCTGGTACAGACAGGTCATGTATTCTGTTCTGTATTCCTTTCCTTAGAGTCTTGATGGGTTTGGTTAGCAAAAAGACAAATAATTAATTTCATTATAAGTAAAAAGATGCAGGATGGAACTTGGTACTTGAAAAGGAAATATGGAAGTTATCAAAAAAAGAGGGCTTGAGGGATCTCAAAATTATATTTCACCTATTGCTCAAATTGGTTCTTGGCCCAAACCCAGCAAGTTGATTCTAGATAGGCCCTGGTCCAATGGAGGATATTATTGGAGATTTTAGAGGCATAATATAGGTCTGAAGAGTTACTTAAAATAGGGGGTAGAATGGCATCCAAGTTGTTTCAGTAACGTCTTGATTATGCTGGGGAAATAACACTATTGTTAATCCAAATAGAATTAACACTTTATGTTGTTAACTTGACACTTTCCATACAAGTTAACGAAGAGCTTACAGTAAAACTAAATCAATAACTTTAGAGGTCTAAAAAGAGTTATTGACTCACCTATCAAAAAAAAAAAAGAAAGAAAGAAAGAAAGAAAGAAAGAAAGAAAGAAAGAAAGAAAGAAAAGAAGAAAGAAAGAAAGATAGAGGCAACTTAAAATGGAATTAGAGCTGCCATGCCAAAAGAATTACACTATACATCTTATGTCTCAAATCTTGGAATATTAAAACAGGACAAAATAACTTTGGACTTTGGACTGTACCTAAGCAACCTTGTTTCCCAAAGAACCATTTTCAAAAATAAGAAGGCAATTATCACAACTGGCCTGAAAATTAAAAACATTGTTTAGCATGAACATCACTATGTGATGTTATCTGCACCATAGAAATGCTTTCCTTCTAATAATGTAATTATCCCCCTTCCCTTTCTCATAAATACCATCTGAATTAGGATTCCCAAATTTCTATTTTTATTGATCTTAAACAAATGTTTGTTGTTGCTTTTCGTTTTGAAAGGCTTTTTATTTTTAAGTGAACACACCCTTACTTTATTGAACTTGGAAACATCTGTGTTAGTAGTGCACTAATCCTTCCAGAGTTGGAAAAATGTAATTGTGTTGGAAAGTCATTAAATTCACCACATTCATCTTTTAATTAGACTAAACTTGGATTTAAAAGATTTGGTGCAATTTGGAAACATTCGATCTTTGGTCTCAGAGTACTAAATTCTTTGAGAATTTTGAAGTGCAAATATACAAATCATAGTACAATGTTAGGTTCTGTTAATCTTAAGAGTATATGAGTCATTTTAAACTTAGAGTATTTTAGACTTAGTCATTTCCTTTGTATGAAATCCAACTTTCCAGCATAAAAATTACAGAGCGTAATTTTTCCAGCATATAGAATTTCAAGTCTAAATATGAGAACTGTATGTGGATGTAATATTTATTGCTAATGTGACTTTTGTTGCAACTCTGAGTTAATATTTTTTGCTTCATCTGTACTTGTCTTCTCATAAAGTTTCTTCTCTATTTTTTCTTCTATTCTCTGCTTTAGCTTTACTTTAAGTTCATTTTCTTCATGGACCAATTAGTTTTACATGAAGAAAGTGTTTACAGCTAAAGAGGGTGTTCTGAATCCCCTCTCATATCATGGTAGTTAATGGATACAGTAAATGTAATTCTTTGTGTACAGTAATGCTTAACAATTATGTGTTGAATGAATGGAATTTTAGAATAGCATAGTTAAAAAAATTTTAAGATAATAGAAATTTTCTCTTTTGAGAAAACATTGTTTGGAATTAACAAAAGGTTAAAGCAGTGATACTTACCTATTACAAGTACTTTGGAAGTCACACACATCTATCTCACTGAGTACATCTTTAATTTTCTTTTTTTTTTTCTGTAAATAGAGATTTAAAATATACTGTTTTTCTCTCTGTCATGTCATTTGTTTCTCAGAAGAACTGAGTGAGAAAGTCAGAGCAATAATTATTATCCTCATTTCATGGATGGTAAAGTCAAGTCCAGAAAAGTTAATGAGATGACAGGCTAATGAAAGTATGACAAGAACATAGAAATTCTGATCTTAATCTGGTTTATATTGTATTTTACTTCACTATTTTCAGTGTGAAGGCAAACTTAACTATGTTGTAGAGAGAAGACATGTAAATAAATTAGTGGGAAGTTCTAATAGTTATTAATGCCATTTGATACCATTTCCAGTTTTCTTTTTCTGAGTACATAGTAAGATTATTTCCCTGTACCCTTTGGGGTGCCATATGGCCATCTGACTTGCTTTAGCCATTGATATATGTGGATATAAAACACGTCGTTTTCCAGGTAGAAACTTTACGAATCAGTTGATACATTTCTTATGAAACAATTCAGGGATCACAAAAGCTTTTGCCACCCTGGGTCTCTGAGTATCTAAGGTGAATAGGTGAATAGAATCCTTTTGCTGACACATGCTGGACATGCATAAGTGAAAATTATTTTTTTGTTATGTTAAGCCACTGAAATTTTGGAGTTGTTTGTTATTGCAGCAGAACTTAAGTTATTTTGATTGATACAGAAATTAAGGAGCATGAATGAATAAGTAATTATGGATTGATGGGTGAATAAGTAGATGGATGGTTAAAGATTGAATAAACGGACAAAAATAATCACTGGTGATTTGATGATATCTAAGTGATAAACCTCTTCATTTTGTTCCAACATTCTAGTGCATATTCAAATAAAGTGCAGACAGCTGGGTTCTAGAAGGATATTTTTACTGAGGATGCACTTATATATTCATTTCCACAAGCAAAATGTCTACAGATACATATTGTACTTCTAATCCCAGTGTGATAGGCAGAATAATGACCATGTCCCCAAGGTATCTATGTCCTCATGCCTGGAATTTGTGAATATGTTACCTTACAAATATATTAAGTTAAGGATCTTGAGATGGAATTACCTCTTATCCTAGATTGTCTGGGATAGCTTGATATAATCATGAGAGTCCTTTTAAGTAAAGAGGGAGGCAAATGAGTCACAGAAAAAGATGCAATATTAGAAACAGAGGTTGAAAACGTAGGTGCCTCTAGAAGCTGGAAAAGGCAAGCAAACAGATTCTTCCTTAGCGCTTCCATAAAGAATGTAGCTCTGCTGACATCTTGATTTTAGCCCCGTAAGACCCATTTTGGACCTTTGGCATCCAGAACTATAGATAAAAAAAAAATTGTGTTATTTTAAGGCACTAAGTTGTGGTAATTCATTACAGTAGCAATAAGAAACTAATACACCTAGTTACCTATTATTGTAAGCAAAGCCTAGCTTGAGTAGGAAAGTCTTCTTTCGTGATACCATCACTGAAAGTTCCTATAATAATTATTGATAGTAAAACTCTCATAGAATTTGCCTTTTCTGCCTTATAGTTCTCAAAGAAGTTGGTGTTGCATAACCGGATTTTTGTGTGTTACAAGAGTAAACCAGTTGTCCATGCACCACTTAAGAATTGTCACTTAGAAGAGCCACAGAATTGAGAGAGAATTCTGGATCTATGATTCCCTTTTGATGCTTAATCAGGTCCTGTGTTACCCCACTAGTCCTTAAGCTCCTTGGAAACAGGAGCATGTCTTATGTTACTTAGCATCTTCCTTTAGGTACTATTGCAGTGTTTTGGGTCTTGTACAGCATCATAATTTTGAAGGTCAATTATGTGCTGGATATAAAGGTGAATAAGACAGTATCTTGATTCTCAAATAGTTTAGTCCAGTAAGAGAGAGACAGACATGAAGAAATTATGATATAGTGTGGCCAGTGTAATAATTGAGAAGAATAAATTGAGAAGGTTCTGCTACAACCTGAGAGAGGAGCAAAAACTCGGTGTGAGGAGTCAGGGAAGACTTCAGAGAGGGGTTAAAATTTTGGCTGGATCTTTTTTTTTTTTAATTTTATTTTATTAGTTTCAAGTATACCCTACATTGATTAGACATTTATATAGTTTATAAAACAATCCCCCTAATTCCTCTTTTCCTCCTCTGACTCTCCACGTAGGCAATTAATGCTAACTGCATTTTCTATGCCATGCTCCCCATCCCATCTATAGTATAACTCCCCATACCATCTATCAACTACTACTTTGTACTCCTCTAACCTTTCACCCCCTTTTCCCAGTCCCCCAACTTCCCTCCCCTCTGTCCATCACCAGATTGTCCGCTATATTCACATATTATGTTTTTGATTAGTTTATTTTTGTTCCTTAGATTCCACATATAAGTGAAATCATACGGTATTTATCTCTCTCTGCCTGACTTATTTCACTTAGCATAATAACCTCCAGGTCCATTTATGTCACTGCAAATGGTAGAATTTCATTTTTTCAATAGCTCAGTAATAGACTATTATGTATATAACTTCTTTATCCAATCGTCTGTTGATGGGCATTGCTTAAAAAAGGACCCCTATCAAGGCATTTGCTAGTAGAGCAGGGTCTTCTATGCAGGGCCAACATATTCAAGGCATGGTGTATGTGAAACAGTGAGAGGCTGAGTGGGGCTGAAATAGCAAGTGCTCAGGGAAGGTGGTACAAGTCCCTGGCTTTACGCTTACATTTTCCCTTAAAAATGTGGGGTTGGATAAAGGGAACAATTCTCAGCCCTACTGAGTCACAACTCCTGAGGACAAGGAGTAGTCCAGGCATCTGCACTTTATAAACAGATTCTACTGTATAATCAGGATCAAAAACACAGACCCAGATGCGCTCATAGTTTCCTTTTAGAACTGAAATAACATTAATCTATAAAACAATACCTTTTGTTTGGTTCTAGCAACCTCTTTTTAATACTGACTTTTATTTTAAGAATAATGCTTCTGAAAATAGAAATTATACTAACTGACTGAATAAAGTCTGTGCAACCTTATGGTTTAAATAAATATTTTATGCTTCTTCAGAGTAGACAGATTTTAAGATAATATTTTTGGTTTCTAAGAGAAAATAAATTATTTGCATAAGCTGGTATTTATTAGCCAGGAAATAAGATAACATGGCCTCTCTGAAATTTGCTTTAGAGGTGGTATAATGCTCTGTCCCTGGGGTGGGAATACAGTCAACCTCCAAACCCATCTCTGCCTTGGGACTTATGATCCTACAGAGAGCCATGTTTACAGTGAAACATTAGACTTTGTTCAATCTGGGCAGAAAAACATATTGAACTTTTTAAATATATAGGCAGGTGTGCCATATGAAGTAAAGAATATTATTAGAAAGGACCAGCAAACTCTTCAACTTCTTTACCCCAAATCCACTAGCATGCAAGGGCTCTGCTATTTATGCCTTTTGAAAATGACCTGTTTGTTTTATTTACCACCACTGTCAACTTCTCATTCTTCTTTAAAAGTGTACATGGTGAAGAAAGCATAGGCAAAAGCTTCAGGAGATTAGTTTGGTAATGATTTTTAGATATGACACCAAAAGTACAGGTAACAAAAACAAATATAACAAGTGGGACTAAATCATTATTAAGGACTTTTGTACATCACAAGACACAATCAAGAGTGTAAAGGAGGAATCCTATGAAATGGGAGAAAATATTGGCAAGTCATATATTTGATAAAAGGTTAACATCAAGAATATATATAGAACTCCTACAACTCAACAATAAAAAATCAAATAACCCAATTAAAAAATGGGCAAAGTGTCTATTGTCATACCACCCTGAACCTGCCCAACCTCAGAAGCTAAGCAGGGTTGGGCCTGGTTAGTACTTGGATGGGAGATTGCCTGGGAATACTGGGTGCTATAGGCTTAAAATATATATATATTTTAATATATATATATATACACACATACATACATACATATATGTATATATATATATTTATATGTATTTGTATTTATATTTATATCACAATGAAAAATAAAAGAAAAAATGCACGTGGAAACATCTCTACCATAAAACAAGCTCTTTAATGATAATAGCTGACTCTTACTGCTCCCAAGCAGGTGCCATTCAATGCATTTTATCTGTATTAGAATTTAAACCTGGCCACAACTCCTATGAAGTAGGCACTATTCTTCTTTTCATTTTATGGAGGAAGAAACTGAGGAAGACAGAGGGCTGAGTCATTTGCCAAAGATTATACATGAGTGATCTTATGCCAGGGAGTCAGGTCCTGGGGTCCAGAGTCATTGTTCCTAACCTCTCAGTTTTACTGGCTTTCTGCAGCTTACTGGAGTTCTCTAAGTTAATCAGGTAAAAATGGTGTTCATTATAAGGTATTTTCCAGAATGATTAAATTGAGTTATTAGCTTCTTTTCGCCATTAAATATAGTCAAGAAGTGCTCTTTAATGGTATTAAGCAAAGCTTGTATCCCTTTCATGGATTTGACCTTCTGCTTAGACTTTTTCTTACAGAATTATAGTGAGGTGTACCAGTAAAGATCTAAAATCGAACTTGTTACGTAGACTCAGGAAAACCTCAGAGTTTACTAGTGGAAGTGCATCTCACTTTCTGGGTCTTCTTTCAGGGTACCCAAACAAAGATTAGATTTCTGTACTGAATAAATCCTAAATGTATTATAAAACTTGAGCAAGTACTAGCACTAGGTAAGATAGTATCAAGTTCCTTTGAAAGATATATGTACTGACATACATTTAGGATCCCAGCACATTTGCTTCCTGGACAATAGAACAAACCACCTGGTCTTTGAAAGTCATGCCCATACCAAGTCACTACAGGATGAGCTTTCATTTCAAGCTGAGTTGGTTTCGGTAAATAACATTTACTAAACAAAAAGAGAACATTTTTAATACCTTTACTATTTAATACATCAACATTATTGGTTTGTCTTAGGTTCACAGGTTGGATTTACTTTCTAGTTTAATAGAATAGTACCCTGTGTACCCAGTTCTTTGTTATTTCTTTACAAGTGAAAGAAAATGCAGGGTTATTCAAAACTGCTCTGTGTAGTGAGATCTTCATTTCAAAATAACAAAGCATGAATTTTTCCGTTTGGACCAGATGAGGGCACTCCTGTCCTCTCCTGAATATTTACTTAGGGTGACAAAAAGAAAAAAATAATTCACTTCCATTTAAATCAGTCAAGTTGGATGACAATAGCTAGTTTGGTTAATTAATTTTTATTTGTATTATTGTTTCATTTTAGATCATAGCACCACCTTCAATTACATGCACTGGTTTTCAGTTCTGGCTACACATGAGAGCCATCACATTGGGGTAGTTTTAGAAAACTTTGAATCCTAAGATTCCATCCCCAGAAATTCTGTCAATTGGTCTGGGGTACTGCCAGGGCATTGGTATTTGTAAGAATCACCACAAGTGCTTATGCATAGGCAGAAATGAGAACTACTGACAGAGTGTTAGTTAATTAGAAATGATTTGTGGGGGGATAAACACTGAATATTGTTTTTCTAATTTAAACTAGTGTATGGTTCACCTGAGTGTTTAAGGTGCTGTAAATAGGTACTTTGTGAATAATGGTTCTACCCAAAGCTTGGAAAGCCATTAAAACTTGGTCATTCAGTTAAAATTTATCTTCATTTTGCTCTTTCCCTGGGTAGTCTCATTTACTTCCATCCTTCTCTGGTCACCATTTCCCCTTTTCAGGTACCACACATTTCCTTAGGCCATTTCCTAAGACCTATGGTGTAAATCAGTGGAGCTAATGTCCTTTTGGGTTTGTTCTCTCATTCTAAAGATTTCTGTGATGCTCCCCTTGGATTCTGTAGGTACTGTATGCTGTGTCCTGGTCCCTGCCTTACCCTCGCTTCACTGCCCAGTAGCTCTGCTGTACATTTTCCTCCCTAGCCATGGCCAGATGTTTCTACTTCTAGCCTCTCTTCCCAGCATTACAGCTATCAGCAACAGAGTTCTCTCATTCCTCTAGGTTGCTATAGCTCCTCCTCACTAAGCTAGTAGACAGATTCTGTATCCTTGGGCCTTTTGAATCAACTAGAAAAATGATGGCTATGCCAGTGACTATATTTCTGCAAGTGCAGGCAGCAGAGAATGAGGGAACTGGCCCAAGCCAGCCACAGACCTGAGAGGCAAAGCTTTCCAGAGTTATGCTGGCCGCCTCTGAGACTGTGTGTTCAGATGTTTCTGTGTAAGTCATCACCAACAATAGGGAAATCTGTATTCTGGTGTGAGTCTGGAACTAGGTAGACATAGCCCTGGTCAGTTGAGATTCAGGGACAAATACATATAGTGGTGGCTGAAGGGATTTACCCAGACAGCAAGGAAGCTGGGAAAGGCAGAAGGAGGAGTTACAAGTAGGATTAGTAGTTTCCAGGCCCTTCCCTGTCCCTGACTATATGACCTTTGGCAAGTCCAGTCCTCTTTGGCCTTCAACATAGGGCAAACTGCTGTGTGCTAAACACTTGGGGATCTCGTTAAAATACAGCTTCTGATTCAGTGAGCAAGACCTGAGACCCTACATTTCTATCCCACTCCTAGGTCTTGCCTCTGCTACTTGTCTATGGAGTAGCAAGATTCTCAATGCCCCCTGGGATCTCTTTAAAATTCCATGACTGTGGTAGGTGACTTCTAAGATCTTCTTTAGTCTGCATCCCCTTGACCAGTGCTTCCTCTTTCCCTCCCATCTCCACCAGCTATCTGACTTCAGGAGCAAAAAGTCTTCATCCATGGCCTCCATGAGTCTGCCTCTTTTCCACAAACACCAGTTAAAGGCTTGGTCTTCCTATGCTGCTGTGCTGTGGACATCTTCCTCTCACAGGTCTCAAATATTCCACAGCAGATGTTTCCCCTCTCTTCCTTTTGGCTGATCTCAAATCAAAGCAGTTTCTCTTCCTCAGTGTGTTTCCACAAATTGAGGAACAGTCTGCATCCCACCTACCCAAAAGCATTCACGTGTAGCACTTACGAGTGCCTTTTGGACTCAGCAGATGGACTTCTGTGAGAAGTTGTAAAGTAATAATAAGCAAGCAACTACATGCCCCCTCAGATCCATGTTTTATTCTTTCCTCATTCAAAGGTGTGGTGGATCTTTGGTAAGCAGCCCATTCTTTAAATAAAAGTAACTCAGAAAATATATATATATTTTAAATATAGACCTTTGAATTTCAGTACAGCCTAATTATATTTTTAGCATAATGCTTACGACCAGGATTTAATTCAATAATTCAATTATTGTCTTCTTTTAAGAATCAAAGACTTGAAGATGATGAATACAAGATCAGCACTGTGGGGCTCAGTATTTTCAAATGAATTGAATGAAACTGTCCGTTCCGCAGTTTTGAAACCTTGTGGTACCACAAGGTGGAACATCATCGAGTGCGGAAAGTGGATCGCTACACTTGTGGTTTGTTTGAAGAGGCTCAATGGAATGTTTGCTCCTATACTTTAAATTGCATCTTGTGCTCTGCAACTGCTTTTGTCGCTTTGTGTGATTTTCTTTTGGCAAGATAATCTGGTTTCCTGCCCCCAGACCCAGAAAACTGCAACACTGAACACAGGTTAAAATGTAATGCTGAGTTCATTCCATAAACTTCTTGTACACCTTTCCCTTTTCTTTTTCATGGTACTTTCAAATTGCATTTATTATAAAGCAAAAAGAAAGTATTTCACATAACTTTTCCTACAAGCAATTTTAATAAGCTTTGGCTTTACTAATGGTTTTAACCATATTAGACTTTATATTTATCTTCTAGTACACAGTAACCACACCCTCTTCTCATGCCCCACATTTGACAAGATTTTCAAAAACTCACACTTGTTCCATATAGTAATTAAGGACATACATGTATAGCAGAGAGGGTATTCTGGCAAGGGACACATTCACTTATGTAATGCAAATGGCTAAATATGCTTCCTCCCTTTTCTCACCCCCAAATTAATTTTTAATTCTATTAATAGATATAATTTGGGTATTGGCAACTTTTCAACTCAAGGTTTAGCTTTAAAGGCAAAGAACCAGCATTGGTGTTTTAATATCAGTCTCTAAAATCAGTCTCTAGTGATTATAGGTGCAGGTCTTTTTACTGAGAGCTGTCCCCAGAATGTCAATAGATTTTTCTGTTTATTAAGTTTGGTTATATTAAGTATACTTATAGCCATTTATAAAAGTTTGCATTTTACAAGGATATACTGAATAACTTAATAAAAGGGGGGAAAAAAGCTTCAAAGCTACATTAGAAAAGCTACATGCTGATTAGTGACTTTTAGCTCTCTCTATCCCACATATGTAGTAAAGAATATGGGAATGCCCTCAAATCCTACTTCATAACTGAAAATGTAAAGTCTATGGCTTGTTTAGGTGTACTATAGTCACCATGTAGGTTAGATACAGGGCACTTATTAAAACCTAAATTACAAAACCATAATTCTTTAATAAAAAAAGATCAACCTGATAGTTAAGGTGG
This sequence comes from Cynopterus sphinx, assembly GCA_030015415.1. NCBI lineage: Eukaryota > Metazoa > Chordata > Mammalia > Chiroptera > Pteropodidae > Cynopterus > Cynopterus sphinx. Next base: position 83,765,586 of record CM057382.1, on the reverse strand, counting down.
GTGTTATTACTTACTTAATTTCAGCAGTCCAATTAATAACAAGAATGACTCTGGAAAGGATTTGCAAACTGTTTTACCTAGAAACTCTTCTTAAAAGCTTCTTATGTGAGAAAGATGAGCCAGGGAAGTAGTTTCCATCTTATTAATAAAAAAAAAAATTAAAGCACTAAATATTCTTATTTTTAAGAGTACAAGGAACAAGCATTTTAGCCGGCTGCAGAAAACAAGTCCCCCCACCCCACCGTTTGCTGTCCCCATCATTAGCAGGGTAGCTGCCCATTTCTTATCTTGATTGACAGGTTAATAAGGGACCTGCGGCTATCTTTTCAGTATGAACACACAACCTGACCAATTACTTTTAAATTATTGCTAATCTGTCAGAAAATAATAAGCATGAGGAATAAAAATATCTTAAAAAAAAAAGAAAGAAATGTCTGCTGATGAAGCTTTAACTTCTGGTGCTTTAAAAGCTTCAGTTCAGAAAACTTGTCAACAGAATTTAGGCATCAATTTTTTTTTTTTTAAGAAAAATCTGTAGTTTATAATAGTTCATTGGTTCAATTAGGAGCAAAAAAGTAGGGAGTTTTGTAATACAATTGTCCAGCAAAAGAAAACGCTTTAAATTGGGGGATTATGAGCGCAGACCACCTGTAGGGCATTCAGAGCTTTTTATAATGCTTCAACCCATGCCTAGCTGCCTGCAGGCTGGCTAACAATGCCAGGAAAAGCTGTTTAAAAGGCTGAGCGCACTTGTGCCTCTGGTCTTCACTAACTGTTACAAGTCTTCCTCTCCATCGCTCTCTCTCCTTTTTAGAGTAAAAGTCCCACATCCCTTTAATGGAAGAACTTTAAGGCTCCACGGTGGCCAATTGGTCTGCGCCAAGAGGAGCTGGGCAGCAGGGAAAGAAACTTCAGACTATACACCACATTTGGAGAGGAGAAAAGATCAAAGTTTTTCAAACTCAAAAGACCAAGTTCCCTACAGATTAACCCTATTCATTTAGCTCCTCTTAAAGGAATGAAGTGCTGGGCCACTGGGCAGACAGGTAAAAAGTTCAACAATTGCCAAAGCATTCTTCTGCTAATTCAACAGCCTTCTGCTCAAATAAATTAGCTTAGTCTTGACAGAGGAACAATGGCTTTTTCTCTAGTTAAAGAAGCACATTTGATATGCACAAGCCTGGAAGGTTATTAAGATGTTAACCCATTAGTTTAATCCATTGAAGACTCCTGCTCCACTATCAGATTGTCGAGTGACTTATACTGTAAAGTGTGATTGATAGTTTAAAACACTAATCTCTACACTTTAGCAGTGTGTTTAGTCACCGGAGACCCAGGTGCTTTCTATGAGAAATAGATGTGGGGGTTTGAAGCTTTTAGTGATATTATATAAAATAACAAGGCCTGAGTGGAATTATTTCCTTGCAAAAGTTCCGCTTACACCTAGGTGAGTGTTGTTATCCATGGATCCAAAAAGAGCTACTATTAAAAACACCATATTTTTGGAAGGTGCAAAAATTCAGTTTTGATTTCTGTTCAACGATGATATTTACTGTTAATAATCTAAGAACTAGAGTTTAACAGGTCATTTTCTCCATGCCTAAAGTCAGTGTACAAGGAGTAAGAAACCAAAAAATGGCCATTTTCCAAGCAGGCCCTTAGCAAGCACTTTAAAGGTAACAGCTTAGAATTCTGAGGCAGGGAGTGAGGGCAATGTTTAAATCGTTTATCAAAAGTCATTTTATTGACAAAATAGAATAGTTATATTTGTACTTACAGGCGTGGCCTCTAAACTTTTTACAAAAAAATGTACAGACTGTGTGTATATCTTTGGATATGTACATATTTTACAATTTTTACAATTTAACAAATAATTATATAAATACATCCTCTAATGTAAGAAACCCGTATTTACTTGGGGTGTATAATTAAGACATTTCTTGTTTATTTAAGGCATTTGCCTGGTCATTAAGAATACCCAAACCATGCAAACCTGTTAGGTCGGACCATCCCTCCTCTATGATATGTAAGGAGTAAGAGTTTACGTAAGAGAAAAATAGTTTTCTCAGGTGAAATCTGTAGGTCTGGCTTCAAGCAAAGGTTCCAAACCTTGGATTCTGGGGAACACAGGAGAGTCCACCCTCCTCTGCCAATAGAAATTAACGCCTGGCGTGAGGAGCTCCTCGCAAATCAATGGAGAAACGGGGTATGCGTCTGGGAGCAGTCAATGCCAGGTACTTTGTTCTAAGAGAGTTATTTAAGTCCCAGCTAATGGATACCATTAAGAGTTCATTATCATGCTAATAGCAGTCAACAGGGTGAAGGGGTGGGAACCTCAGCCGTCTTTGTCCCTTCGCAAGCACTTGGCCTCCTCGCACCCCCATTCCTTCCGGTGCCCCCTCCCCTTCGCTCAGACCTGGGACAAAGGCATCTGCTTTGGGTACGACACAGAGCTGGCCGTGCCAGACCGCCACGTCAAACCCGTGCTGACGTCGCTGTATAGTGAGCCCGCCCCTCCGCCCGGCCCAGCGCACCCTCCAGCCCCCACGACCCCGCCGCCCCCGGGTCCGCCTGTGTCACCCACACCCGCGCCGCCGCCCACCGCGGCGCCCTTGCTGGCCCAGCAGCAGCGGGTGCACAGGGCCCTCCACGACTCGAGCGTCTTGCCTGACCAGACCCACACGCCGGAGGTGATGCCCACCACCAGGCACATGAAGTACTTGAGCATGAAGACAGCGTAGTCGGGCCGGCGCGCCTGGTCCGGCTGCAGGTCCCGCAGGCAAGGGCAGTTGTGCGTGGCCTCCCAGCGCGGGCGGTTGTGCTGCTCGTAGAAGAGGCAGGCGACCACGACGGCGGCGGGCACCGTGTACAGCACCGTGAAGAGGCCCAGGCGGATCATGAGCTTCTCCAGCTTGTGCGTCTTGGTGGGGCCTCCCTGCTGCTTGATGACCGAGCGGATGCGGAAGAGCGACACGAAGCCCGCCAGCAGGAACATGGTGCCGATGAAGAGGTAGATGACCAGCGGCGCCAGCACGAAGCCGCGCAGGTTGTCGAGACTCTGGTTGCCCACGTAGCAGATGCCCGCCACCGGGTCTCCGTCCACGGAGCTGAGCGCCAGCACGGCGATGGACTTGACGCTGGGCACGAGCCACGCGGCCAGGTGGAAGTACTGTGAGTAGCCAGCAATGGCCTCGTTGCCCCACTTCATGCCCGCCGCCAGGAACCACGTGAGTGACAGGATCACCCACCAGATGGAGCTGGCCATGCCGAAGAAGTAGACGAGCAGAAAGACCACGGTGCACAGCGCGGGGCCCGTGGTCTCGTAGCGCACGTGCTGCTCCACGGCGCCCAGCTCCTCGTACTCGCCGCGCCCGGCCGCGCCGCCCGCGCCCGCCGCGCCCGCGCCCGCCGCCGCCGCCGCCGCACCGCCCGCGCCGCCCGCGCCGCCCGCGCCCGGCGCGCCACCGCTGCACGCCACCTTCTCGTGGCCCGCCACCAGGCGCACCAGGTAGCCGACCGACACGAAGAGGTAGCAGGCCGAGAGGAAGATGATAGGCCGCTCTGGGTACTTGAAGCGCTCCATGTCGATGAGGAAGGTGGACACCGTGGCGAAGGTGGACACAAAACAGAGCACAGACCACAGCCCGATCCAGAAGACGGTGAAGGCCCGCTCGTCCTGGCTGAAGAAGGGGTTGTGGCAGGGCAGCGCGCAGTTGGCGATCTGGCCGGTCTTCACGCGGTTATAGAGCGGGTGTCGCTCGCTGGACACGCTCACCATGGGCGCGCGGCACTGGCAGCCCCGCTCGCAGGGCGCCGCGCCTCCGCCAGGGGGCCGCGCCTTCCCGCCGCCGCCGCCGCGCGCGGGGGCCGCCGCCGCGTCCCCGCCGCCCCCGCCCCTGCCCCGGGACGGGGGCCTGGCCCCTGGCGGGCGGCCGTGGCCGCTGCCGGAGGGCGGCTGTGCGCCGGGAGGTGGCGGCGGCAGACGTCGCGGCTGGCTGGGCGCAGCGGTGGTGAGGTCGGTGCGGTTGTAGTCCATGCAGAGCGTGTCGGGGTTGCCCTGCTCCGGCAGGCGGTCGCAGCGCATGCGGTCCGGCCAGGCGAAGCCGTACTGGCGCATGAGGGGCGCACATCCGGCCTTGGCGCGCTCGCACACTGAACGGCAGGGGGGCAGGGGCTTCTTGTAGTCCTCCAGGCAGATGGGAGTGTACATGCTGCACAGGAAGAACTTGAGGTCGGGCGAGCACTGGATCTCCACCAGCGGCCAGAACTGGTGCACCTCCAGGCCCGCCTCGTCCTGCGTGTCGTGGTTGAACTGGTTGGGCATGTAGGTGTAGTTGTAGCCGATGCCCTTGCACAGGGGCACGGTGATCTCTTGGCACGCCAACTCCTTGGTCGAGGCGGCCGCAGCGCCGCTGGAGCGCTGCAGCAGCGCCAACGCGACCAGGAACGAGGTCACTTCCAACAGGTAACCCCACTCCATGCTGCGTGCCCTCGCCTTCCAGGCAACGCTCCGAGGGGGCAGCAGGGAATCCGGGGAAGGAGCCGGAGAAGGGGCGAACGGGTGCCCGACTGGTCTCTCTCGCTTCTCCCGGGAGTCTGCCGATCACCTAGACCCTCCTCGGGACACGTCCACACGGCGCAGTCCGCCGCACCTCCCTCCTGCCGTTCGGCGGAGCTGACGGTGGCTGCAGGAGGGTGCCACAGTCCCCGAGCGTCTGCCTTGCCGAGGTCAGCCTTCGCAGAGCCGAGCGGCTGGCCGCCGACGCATCCTCCTTCACTCACTCTCGTTCTCTCCCGCGCGCCGGGCCACTTCTCCGCGCGGCGCCGGTGACTTGGCCCAGCGCAGAGGGCGGCGGCGCAGCAAGTTTCCTTTTGGGCCTCAGCGCGCAGTCAAGATGGCTGGGCCAGGCCGCTCCCGCTCCGGGTCAGCCCCTGCGGCCCCCTTTCGGCCCTGGAGGGCTCATGCTCGCTCCCAAAGCAGCGCAGCTGCTTCCAGAGCTCGGGACCTTCCTCTCCGAGGCCGCTGCCCTCTCTCCCCGGCGTTGGTCCGCGGGTGGGGTCAGAGTCCGCGCCGCTCTCCCGCCAGCAATCGGCGAGGTCTCGCAGGCAGGCAGTCCCCTCCGCTCCAGACACGCAGGACCAAATCCAGACCGATGGGCGGAGCAGACACCTGAGCCGCGCGGCCCGCGCCCACCGCAGCCTGCTCCTCGGCGCGGGCAGCGTCCTTCACCCAACTTCGCGGCTGCAGCCCCGCTCGCCTCCCGGCCGGCTCATGAATATTTATACGGCACGGACTGGGTGTCCGCCCCCGGTAGGGCGCGCCAATCGCCAGGAACGGGGCGGAGTCTCTGCGCTCCCAAGGCTCAGCCTTCCTTAAGGCCGTCCGAGGGTCCGCACTGCCAAGCTTGCTGTCTGCGGCTGGAGTTTCCATAACCTTGGGAATGACCGCAGAGAAGGAGCTTTGGCCACAACGGTCCCGACAGCGCTCAGTGCGCCCGAGGACTTGGTTTCATTTCCGGATTAGACTGGGGTCGAAGTTCTTAAACAGCACGCGCTTTCCTAGGCCCATTTCAAACAAGTCAAGTACCTGCTTCAGACCCTACCCGAATGTAGGTGATCTGCCGGCGATAGGGGACCGCTCCGTTCTGTGAGCCGAGGCCGGGTGCTGTGGGATGGGATGGTGCCCTATCTGAGGTCTTCAGAATGGTGGCCTTTGAGGATTTGATATGTGGGACTGGAACGAAGGCAGTTTATTCTGGATGGTGGGGCTGGACTGGGACTGTCCGGGAGGTAATGTCCCTGCGCCCAGCCGTGGACATGTGAAGGGTGCGGGGCACAGCGACAGGTCCCCATGTTTTCCCGCCTCCGCCGAGTGACCTGGGTGATAGTACATATCTGGAAGCGGGTCTGAAAATTAGCTGAGAGAAAATACGTAAGGCATCCGGGACCATGTGCTTCCTTAAGAAAAATAAATCCCTTTCTCCTTGAAAGAAAAAAAAAAAAAAAAAAAGGAAAGAAAAATACTTATAAATAGGACAGACTGGAAACTGCAGCTGGATTCTCTGTCTGTCTTGTACTTTGGAACGTACGTACGTCTATCCAAAGTTCACGTGTTTTTGCCAGAGCCTTCTCTACGGTGGGAGGCGGTGCTGCACCTGGACGTGGACACGCGGACTCCTCTTCATGAACTTGCAAGGAGCGGAGAGGAACCTGGGCTGCTTTTAGCAGCCTCTTGGGACGCAGCCAATCAGCGTTGCAGGCACCAGATCCAAGACCACCTTAAGACGCGGAGGTGGGGGTATGGAGGGTGGGGGTATGAAGGGTGAGGGGCTTACGCCCTGGCAGGTTCATTTACGCTTGTTAGGACATCCCAGGGGGTTGTCTTCCTCCTAGAAAGGAGTGTTTATTTTTTAATTGATGTGCTGTTTCATTTATCGCTTGTATGGAACTCATGCTGGGGCTGTAATTACTGTAATCTCAGGAACAAGCATTTCAGTTAGCCAGGAGGGTGGCAAAGTGGGTTCTCCTCTCCTCCCCCCGCCCCCTTCTCTTTTTCCTGGTTCTGTGTCAAGAATTTTGCTGTTTGTAGTTTCACATTAGGGATGAAGAATGAATAGGGCGAGAGAACCAAAGTTGTTGAGGATGTGGGAAGAGAAGAAGCAGGTACATTTGAGGCCATTTCACTTATTTGGAGGTGGTGATGGTGGTAGTCTGTGGTCATCTTTTTTAAAAAAAGGCTCGTTGTGGAACAGAACTAAGTAGTACATTTGTATATTGCTTGAGCTAATGGAATCTATGTCTTCCTCCTGTCTTCTCCCGTTTAGCAGTCTCATTTTGCACCACATTCTAAACAAACAAGCAGGGCCACTGCTTCCCCACCTACCCTGGTTTTTGGCAAGTTGTTTATTATTATTATTATTATTATTATTATTATTATCATCATTATTATTTTGCAAGAATTTTAGGCATATTAACCAGGCTGTAGTTATACTTCCAACTGACTTTTCTCTTTTTGACAATTGAAGTCTAGTTAGAACCTCTTTATACTGAAAAACACTTCCCACGTTTGTTTGGGAAAAAAACTCCATAGGAATTAGAAATTCAAAGGCTTCAGAAATATTAGCTGATTTATCGGAAAACTTCTCTACTCAAAAATGCAAAGACTTGACCTTTACTTGGTCTTTCTATAGATTCCTTTCCCTACTTCTTCTAATCAGAATTTCCTTGTTTGGTTTATTAATTGTAGAAAGACGCCTATTCCTTTTGTTAGTATCCAGTTAATAGAGAACTATTCTCTAGAACATTGAACAGCAGTATAACGACTTTTCTGTAGTTAAAGTTCTGAACACAGTTGTGAAGGCAAATCACCCTTTTAAGGCCCAGCCAAGGTGCTGAGTCACCTGGACCACAAATGGGAGGGGCTGGTTTCCAACAGCAGCACAGATGGTGAAAAGTTTCTACTGGTTTTCTTCAGCAGGGAAATATCAAATAGCAAAGTTTAGAATTACAATATATAAATTTACTAGAATTAGGTAAAAACAAACTGACATTTGAAAATTGAGGCTGAAAATAGTTGATTTTGGCTTTTAATTGGCATTTATTTCTTTTTTCTTTTTTTGAGACAAGATGAAAGCTTTGATGATGAGGAATGAGGAAATTTTTGTCAAGTATATTAAACTTGTAGGAGAAAATAGGCAGACAAAAATTCAGAGATTTTAAAAATCATGTTATAAACTATTTAGGGAATATCTAACTGACTTATGTAACCATTTACACAAAAATCATTAAAAATTTACTTTTAATTGAGAGAATATGAGGATAGCATTTAAAATTTGCTATTAAATTAAATGACTACTTGACAGTATTTGAAAGCAAAGAGATTTAAGAAGCCAATTAGTATATAAAAGGCAATGATAGGTCAGCTAAAAGCAAACCAGAATCGTTTATCAACATTGCCTGCAAAATATTGTTTTTCCCTTTTGTATGTAAAGCAGCTGTTTTTCTAAGGGAGAAGAAATAGCTTATTAGTGACATAAATAATATAAGAAACTTTCTAGACAGATTTCTGAATGGTTGTCTTGTTCCTGAATAGCCCATAAGCTTAATAATATAAACAGTCGATGACATGAATCTAACTTAGAGGAGCATATCTTTTACAAAATATTGGATACCAAGTTAGGAGATTATCAACATATCATCTCTCTCGAATTTAAGAAACTTTGGGAAAATTATATTTCAGTGGATTTTAATTTAAAAATACAATATAAAACTCTTGATACAAGAATGGGTCTAACATATACCAATAAAATGATATGTTCCAGAGATTTAAAAGAGAACTAAACTAATGAAATTTCTCAAGTGTTTTATAAAACAGCAATTGTTTTTCCTAAAAGTTTATTTTCTTTCAGGGGAATAATCAAATACTATATTATCAGAGAATATAAAACTCTAAGGTAATATTGGGGTTTCTTGGTGTTTTAAAATCTGTCTTTCAAAAGATTATGTCTTGAGTCACCTATTCCATAGCTGGAAGGGAAAGCAGAGGTTAATTGGTCTTGTTTCAATCTATTAGAATTAAAATAAGTGAGATTGGTTTTATATTCTTTCATATTAACATTAAATTCTAGTAAAGGTCTTCCTCTTCTTCCCCTTTGTTCATCACTAGGAAAAGGATCTTGTCAGAAGTATTCATTGCGATGTCTATTGTAACAAGGCCAAATTTTGAATGGATTGAGATAACTGAGGCAAATATGTGCCAATGGCTAAGAATCAGATTTTTTACATGCAGCTGCCATTTTGGAAAATGGCAACTTTATTGTCATTATTCAATTTGTAAATTATTTTTAAATATGTTTTAAATATCACTAATTGACTTTTTACCTTTCTTTCACAGTGTAAAATTAACCAGATACTGAAACTCTTATGATGTAGAATGCATTGTGCATTAGTTTGGGAACTCGCAATAAAGACCTCCTAAGTGAAACTGGAGTAGCCAAGAAGGACACTTGATTAATCTCACATATCAGTAAATCTAGAACCAGGAAGGTCCACCACTAGTTCATTCTGTCACTCAATGATGTTAGGCCCAGTTGTCAGTTTCTAGTCTCTTGGCTCATGCTTTGGTTACATGAGGCCTCCTGCTGCTAAATCATCACATTTGACAGGACAGCAGCTAAGCAGGAAGAGTAGCAGGACCTCTCCTTGTGTAGCTGTCCCTTCCCTCAAGGCCTTTGACTAACTTCCTCTTTGGTCATACAGGTCTGAACCTGTCACACTACACTTAGCTGCAAGGGAGGCTGTGAAAGCATGAATCTGACTTCAGTAGATGGCTGGTGGCTGGTAAGCTCATAAGGAAACTAGTAGGAGAGACTGGCTATTGTGTAGACAAACAATAGTCACCCACATTACTATTTGGAATTAACTTTCAAGCAATATCATTTAGCCAACATGCTTTGTCTTCCAGAGTACTTTGTTCAGGGCTATGAATTAAATATGATCTAGATGCAAGAAAATAATTTTTTCCTTTTGAAGTTCACACCATACATTTCTCTGTACAGCTAGTATAAAAAAATGTCAAACAGCTTACTACTTGTTTTATTTAAATGTGTATAAATTGCACAGTGTAATTCCTTATTTCCTTTTTGTTAAGCCCCTCCCCTCTCTTTTCTTTTTGAGACTTCATTAAAAGCATTATACCAATGAGGATAGCATTTAAAATTCTGGAAATTTTGATTTCTTTTAAGTCATGCTATTTAACTTTTAAAATATTGATAAAATTAAATATAATGTAGGATAAGTGTATCGTTTGAATCCCATCTCTAAAGGGCTTATGGATCTGAAAGAACGTTTATATCAAAAAATTTTTGGTGTTGGCAAGAGTTTACTTCTGGTAGCAAAAATTCATTTTAAATGGTGATACAAAACAATAATAAAATTTACATTAGTAATACAAATAATTATTATTAGGTTGCAAAGGACACGGAGGTGGTAGAATTGACAGTGGAAATTCTATTTTGTTTCTCTTTGACCAGATTCAGGTAAACAGGTGTAATTTTTTTTTTCAAAGTGACAGCACTTGATTTTTTTTTTCTGGTATGAGTCTTGCTAGCTCTTGGAAGCAAATGTATTTGTATAGGATTAACCTTGTATTTTATAATATGTATAATTTGTAGTATAATTTATAAAGATAAAATAATAAAAATTTGGTGCAATAATGTGTTGAGTTTATTGAAGTAATATCATAACACTAATATCAAATCCTGGTATGTTTTCTCAAAACACAGCATTCAGTTTGAAAATCCCAGTCTAGAAAGTATTCACAATACACCATTAAGTGAAATAAAGCAGAATGTATAACCATATGGTATGAGCACAATTACATTATTATACATGCATTAAAAAAAAGTTCCAGAAGAAATTAATCAAAATATTACCTATAGTTATGTTTAAATTAGGTTAGTTAGGTGTAATTTTTTATTTTCTGTTTTTAATAATGATCTGAATTTTATACTTAGAAAAAATTATCTAAAACAACCCTGCACTTGGCACTTATTATATATTATTTTGTGCTGTTCTTTATTTTATATATTTTTTGTTTTCTCCTTATGGATCAAAATGACCTAAGAGCAAGGATCATGTCTTAGTTATTTCTTTTTCCCCACACAGATTCTATATCATGTGTGAGCATATGCTGTCCAAATACATTGTAACTAATTCTTAGATTGACTTCTTGTCCATTTTATCTTGGCTTCGTTTTTCTAATCCCAGTGCTCCAGAGCTACCCTTTTGATTTGAGAATCTGTGGTTTTGAATGAGAGAGGAGGAAGAACGTTTGTTTTTGAAGGGCCACTGCATCGTCATTAGAGATAGAACTCTAGGTGTGCCTTATCTGTTCTGGGCATCATATCCAGTTTTACCCCAGGCAGGTCCAGCCTGTTGTCCATGACATTAGGTCATCACGATAGTATTATAGAATGATATACCAAACTATATGAACATTTCTTTTTACTGGTTATAGGTAAAGTAAAAGTTACTAAAGACGATTGTGTGCAGTGGTGGATCAGGAAGCCTTGGAGAAACTACAGCTCAGTTATTTGCTCCCAGTATGGGCAAGTAACCTACAGAATATCTGAGCTTCATTTCTGTATGCTTAAAGTATGGAATGATAAATATAAGAGTCCTTCATAGGTAAGTGAGATTAAGATGAGTTAAAAGCTAAAAGGCACTGACCACAGCGTTTAGATGTTTATACGTGATTTGAGATTCATGAGTTCACTCTTAATGTACAGATAGGAAATGTATCTATGACCATAAAAATTACCACATAATGATGTTATCCTGTTCTTTCACTTAATTTTTTTTAATGGTAGGAAAATCTCTTTGGCATCTCACTTATAAATTAAATACATATATACTAGGTACCAATTGTTCTGGCTACTATTGATGCATAACAGAGACCCTAAAACTTTGGGCTTAAAACAATCATTTTATTTTTCTCATATGTTTGAGGGTCAGAAATTTAGGACAGGTTCATCTAGGCAGATCTCGTTTGGGATCTCTCCCATAGTCTGAAGGACTATAGTTATCTGAAGGCTTGGGAATGACCAAGCTGGCCAACTCACATGGCAGCCAGTTGATGCTCGCTGTCCACTGGAGCACCTCCATATGTCCTTTGCAGTGTGGCAGCTTCAGAGTAGTTGGGCTCTCTAAATGGTGGGGCATTCTAAAGAGTGAGCATCTCAAGAACCAGGTTATAACTGTATGACTTTTATTTTATTTTATTTTTTTACTTAGCCACAGATTTGCGCAGTACTGTTTCTGCCTTACTCTGTTTGTTGAAGCTGTAAAAGTCAGCTTAGAGTCAAGGGTAGGGACATGGACCTTCCTCCAAAAGAAAGGAATAGTAAACATTGTGGAGGCTGTATTCTAAAACTGCTATACCAACTAGGTACCAGGTCCTATGTTAAAAGTTTAAAAGTTAGGGCTATAAAGATGAATAAGACAATGTATTGGTCAGGGTTTTCCTAAGAAACAGAACCAGTAGAATATATGATTTATTATGAAGAATTGGTTCATGCAATTACGGGGGCTGAGAATTCTCACAATCTGCCATCTGCAACCTAGAGAATCAGGAAGGCCAGTGATATAGTTGAACCAAAGTCTGACAGCCTGAGAACCAGGGGAGCCTGTGGTGTAATTCCCAGTCTGAGGGCAGAAGACTGAGGTCTCAGTTCAAACAGGTAGAGAGGGAGCAAATTCCCCTTTTGTTTGACTTTTGTTTTGTTCATGCCCTCAATGGGTTGGTTGATGCCCACTCACACTGGGGAGAGCAATATGCTTTACTGAGTCCACTGAGTCAAATGTTAATCTCACCCAGAAACAGCCTCAGTTATACCCAGAAACAATGGTTAGCAAAATATCTGGGCACTCTATCAACTAGATCTAGTCAAGTTGACATGACAAATTAACCATCACAGACATTATCTCTTATAGGGAATTCATGTAGGACAGAAATCAAGGCAGATTCACAACTATAATGCCGTTCAGTAGAAATACTTACAAGACACGCAGAAATAATATTAGAGAACAACTAAATGTGCCTAAAAGAGCAGAGAAAGGCCTTCACAGAGATTTTTGAAGACTGGTCAGGGGTTTGCTAATTTGAGGATAAACAAATATTCTAAGAATGTGACAAAGCATTTACAAATCACTAAGATGACATTGCCTTTGCATTTGTTATATTGTTCATGGAACAGCCAGAACTTTCCTTGAACAAACATTTTTATTTGTATTCAATCAGTTGATACAATTTGAACCTTTGACAAGGTTAAATTTGGATCTATAGAATTCACTATTTGTTACTATGTTTTCAGGTTCCAGTAAAAAGATGATCACTTAAAGTGGCCCAGAGAATACATTGTCTTACATTATCCAGAATCTGGAGGTGGGATGGCTGCAAAGTTGGTGAATTCTGTGATTCCATGATGCTATACAGGTTCAGGTTCTGTCCATTTTCTTTTTCTCTGACAGCTTCAGTATGTTGGTTTACTTCCCTTTGTGATTTCAAAGACTACACATGGAAGCACACATCTTCACCCACCAATAACCAGAGGCGGAAAGAGGAACATTCTTCTCCATGGGTTCTCTTTGAGAACTGAGAAAGCTTTCCCAGAACTGACTTCCTCTTACCTCTCAGGGGGCAGACTGAGGAACAGGCCACATTACTGAGTCTTGGGCTGGCTGAAGAGAGATTACTTTTACAAAATTGTGGCTTTACCTGCTAGGAAGAGCCTTGTGTAGTATCCAACAGTGTCTGTTTGAAACTCAGGACTTGTTAGAACACACAGTCACAGGCCAGAATCTCTTGATTTGAAGTCCTGCTGTCCAAGGTGAGATGCTTTCTAGCCTAATAGTCATTGAAGAAGAGTCTTATGCTTTTTGTGTGTTACATCAGCAAAGCTCAAGCTCTTCCTCCTTTCCACTTAATTGCATGCAGATGGGATCTCTTAAGGTTCCAGTTATTTATTTCACTAGAGCAATGGCTAAGAGTATAGTATGTTTCAGCTTTCAGAAATTTAGTTGCCTCTCAGGCCTATTAGCCAGGTTGTAGAGCAACTTGTCTGGCCAAACAAGCTGGGTGGTTTGTAGTGTTTGTACATGTCCCTGTCTCTCCACACTCCCTTCAGGGTATTTACTTGGAGGAACACCTCACTAAACAGCTGGGAAGCATGACTATTAAGGACTGCCAAAGATGAAAATTTATTTCTTACCTGTGTGGTTTCTGGAGCCTTATGAGGCTGAGTAAGGAACGCTCTCCAATAACCTGCAGAGAATGTGGAATTTAGGGTTACCATGTGGTGTTTCTGTCTGTGGATATGGCCAACTCCCTGCAGCTAGTGTCCCCCATGAAAGTAATCAAGTTTACTTGTTCTGTATCTTTACTCCAGAATTTAGGTCTTTTTTTTCACTTTTTGTACATTATTCCTATCTTTATATCACTCATAATTCTCAGGAAAGTATTTGTGCCATAATGACTGAATATTGTTTCTGTATTGATTCTGGTAATTGCCTTTCTTATGTAGGTGCTAGCCAATTTTGCCTACAAACCTTTTATTAGAAGGTGATTGCTGGATGTGTTAAAACAGGGTTTTCTACCAAGAGATTCCCCTGCCCTACTCAAGGGGAACAAGATTCATCTTGGTGGCTTTTACAGTTCACATTTTTCCCCCTCTCACCCCTATTTTTGTCTTTGCTTCATTAAGCAACTGTCACTTTTTAGGGAGAATCTTTTCTTCAGATATATTGGCTTTATCATGTTCTGCTACTTTAGAGGCTAAGGGGAAGGGTTCTTTATGTAACTTGTTGGTCTATTGAGCTATTCACTATTAAATCCTTATATTCTCCAGCAGGATCCATGTGGTCTCTGGACTTTTATTTCCAAAAATATGTCTATTTCTCTATCCACCATGACTTTATCTCTTTATTTTGTCATGTCTTTGGTCCTTTCCTCCAGCCTTAAAATAAATAGAACAGTAAGATTCACTTTATGTTTTATCTATCAAAAATCTGAAAGGATTTGTTTTCTATTAGGATTCTATTGGTATTTGGTTGCCTAGTGGTAATAAAATACTAAGATTTCTGCTAGAAGGTAATCACTGAAATTATACATCCTAATTTTTTTTGATCCACATAAAAAATGTAGGTATGAGTAAGCAAAATGAATCCTAACCTATAATTCTTAACTGTAGACTGATGAGTGTGATCCTTGTTCCTAAATACTTCCAATGAGTAATAAAAACTGCACTTAGAAAATGAAGTTTAAATTCTGTGCTAATAAAGAATAGTCACTTCCCTTAAGAATAGGAGTGACCAGAATAAGTATGGAAAGAGTTTGATCTGTATTACGTTGGTAATATATTGGAAGGTAGTAGGAAGAGACCGGATGGGAACAGTTGTAGGAAAATAATGTTAGCTATCATTTATATAATGCTTTGATGTGTGAGGCTCCTGGCTTGACCTTTTAATTATTATTATTATTAATTTATTATTATTTAAGATACTTGGCAACTAGTAATAGTTAACCCTATTTAAGCTGGCTCATGCAAGGTAGAAATTTATTACCTCACATAACAGGAAGTATAGAAGTAGGGTTAGTTGACAGGTTTGTTAATACAAATTTTCAAAAATATTAAGTATTTAGCTTATTTCTATTTCTATGTCCTTCTTTAATTAGAGTGTTGGCAGTGGTGACCTCAGGGTCAAAAGATGGCTGCAGCAGTTCTAGACTTCATACCCAGAGATAATATCCAAATGAGGTATAATAAAACAACAAACAATATCGGGGCTATTTCATTTCTTTTCTCTTTCCCAGAAGTCTCCTGGAAGATTTTATTGTCTCTGTTGAACCGAATCTTCATTCCTAAACTAAACATTGATAAAAGGAATGGGGTTATCATAATTAGCTTGAAGAAATAACTCCATCTTCTAGAGATGGGAATTAGTTCCTCTTTCTCCAATGGCTGTGTATAAGAGGGTGAAAATCTGAATAAAATTATAAGGATAAAAGAAGAGAAAGATAGATGTTGGCCAGGCAACCAATATTCTGCTATATAACTCTATCCATCTCTATCTTTATCTCCATACCTCTACAATTATAATGTCTAAGCATCATGGAAAATCTATAAGATATATATTAAAAGTCATGTTTTACTTATGGGGCTCATTCCAGTACCACATATTTTATGTGTGTTGGTCTTTAGAAACATGGAAATCCTTTCTTCCAAGCAAATCTTACACTAAACTGCGATATATAAACAATAAAAATATGTAAGTTCCAGTGATGAAATAGACAAAATAATTAATTAAAAATCCCAATGAAGCTATTTTGATAAAAACAAAAATTTGAAAACATCATTTATGGATGATAATTGTGGTATCATGTGCACACCGAAATTCAGAAAAAGACTAGTGCTGATCTGTACCTTTCCTAAATAAAGAACATCTCATAAGAACTTTAGGTATATCCATAGGAAAGACCAAAGCAGCTTTATTCTTAGTGCTTCACATAAATGTAGATCTCATAATACAATTAACTGTATTGAGAGTTTTCAATTAGATACATAATTCGGGGGAGTGTTTTCCCCTATTATGGTATTCCATTCTATGTGAAACATGTACACTGGCATAGTGGTGTTGACTGTTCCCTACCTGCTCACTCGCTCCTCCTCCAACTTATTTGTCTGTAATCTTGGAGGCCTTGAGTATGCATTGCCTAGCCTTACCTTCTCTTCTCTCTCCGCTATCCCTCTGGCAAGCTCTGTTGATGCAGAGAGAGACCTGCCTCTCCGCAGAACTGCCAGCGACCTAGAGTAAGTCCGCTCAGTGCTGGGTTTTAGTATTAGCAAACAGCCCATAAACAAAAGCCACATTTTGTAATATGAACTTTTT
This sequence comes from Cynopterus sphinx, assembly GCA_030015415.1. Lineage (NCBI taxonomy): Eukaryota > Metazoa > Chordata > Mammalia > Chiroptera > Pteropodidae > Cynopterus > Cynopterus sphinx. The sequence continues at coordinate 83,749,140 of CM057382.1, read as the reverse complement.
TGTTATACAAGCTGTATTTTATCTTTTATGAGCTAGCTGCTTCATATCTTATTTTTCAATTGTTTTATAATCCGAAGAGTAATATTGTTTTTACTTATTCCCCCACAATCCTGTCACAACGCTTTGGTTTACTTGTTTTCTTTTCCTAACTACAAATTTGCACCTCTTAATCTCCTTCCCTTTTCATCCATCTCCCCAACACCTTTAATCCTGCAACTGTAAAAATGCTGTCTGTATCTCTAAGTCCGTTCTTATTGTTTATTTGTTTATCCTTTCCTCTAGATTCTATGTAACATTTGTCTTTCTCTGTCTTACTTACTCCACTCAACAAAATATCTTCTAGGTTCATCCATCTTGTTGCAGATGGCAAGAGTTTATTCTTTTTTATGGCTGAGTAATATTCCATTGTGTATATGTACCACTGATGGAGTCCCAGGTCATCTTCATATCTTGGCTATTGTAAATATTTCTACAATGAACAAATGGATGCATATGTCCCTTTGAAGTAGTCTTTGGGGTCTATTCAGATAAATTCTTGAAAATGGGATTACTGGGTCATTCATTATCACTTGTTATAGCCTTTGTTTTAAATCTATTTTGTCTGATATAAGTATGCTACCCTAGTTTTTTATTTTTTTTTTTTCAGTTTCATGAAATCTCTTTTTCTATCTCTTTACTTTCAGTCTGCATGGTTTTTTTTCATCTGATGTGAGCCTCTTATATTCAGCATATATAAAGGTCTTGTTTTCTTTTCCATTAGCCACCCCATGTCTTTTGATTTGAGCATTTAATCCATCTATATTCAAAGTAATCATTGATAGATATGTAGTTATTGCTATTTTATTATTTGTATTTTTATCTTTTTTTTTCTTCTTAAAGCAGTTTCTCTAAACATTTTATAATACTGGTTTGGTGTTGATAAAGTCCATTAGTTTTTTAAATTTTCTGGGAAGCTCTTTATCTGTCCTTCAATTCTAAATAATAACTTTGCTGGGTAGAGTAATCTTGGTTGGAGGTTCTTGCTTTTAATCACTTTGAATACTATGTGACAATTCCTTCTGTCCTGCAAAGTTCCTGACAGTCTTATGGGAACTCCTTGTAGATAACTAATAGCTTTTCTCTTTCTACTTTTAAGATTCTCTCTTTGTTTTAACCTTTGGAATTCTAATTATGATGTGTCTTCGTGTGGGCTTCTCTGGGATCACCTTGTTTTCTGGGCTTGCTTGTCTATTAACTTCACCAGATTAGAGAAGTTTTCTGTTATTTTTTCAAACAGGTTTTAAATTCTTTGCTCTCCCTCTTCTTTTTCTAATACCTTTATGCTGCAAATGTTGTTAAATTTGATGTTGTTCCCAGATTCCCCTTAAACTATCCTCTCTCTTTTTTTTTTTGTATTCTCTTTTGTTGATGCTGTTCTGATAGGGTGTTTTCTGCTAGTTTTTTTTTCCAGATCATTGATTTGATCGTCTGCTTCATCTACTCTACTATTGATTTTTTCTAGTGTATGTTTCATTTCAGTTATTGCATTCATCATTTCTGACTGGTTCTTTTTTATGTTTCCTATCTCTGTTTTTATGTTACCTATCTCTTTGTTGAATTACTCACTGAAACCATTGTGCACATTTATAACTAGTGTTTAGAAATCTGTGCCTGATAGACTACTTATCTTCATTTTGTTTAGTTATTTTTTTGGAGCTTTGTTCTGCTCTTTTATTTGGACATGTTTGTTCGTCTTCCTGTTTTGACTTCCTGTGTTTGTTTCTATGTAATAGGTAGAGCTGCTGTGTCTCCTGATCTTACTTAGTATGAGTGGCCTTATGTAGTAGATGTCCTGTGGGACCTAGTCATGCAATCTCACTGGTCACCTGAGCCAGGTGCTCCAGGTGTGTGTCACTGGTGTGGGTCATGTGTACCCTCCTATTGTAGTTGAGCCTTGGTTGCTGTTTGCATGTCAGAAATTGACCCTCAGGCTGATTTTGAGGACTGGCCATGACTATAGTGGAGGGGCTATTGTGCAGGGGCTGAACCTACAGAGCAAGATTTACTTTAGTAGAGCTCTGCTGCCTGATGAGTCTGCTCTTTGGCTATGCTGTTTATGGAGCAGCTGCTTGGTGCTCTCACCATGCATACTGGCCCTGGGGCCCTAGTAAAAGACCACCAAGTGATCTGAAGCTATCTTCCACCTGGGCTGGCCTTGGAAGTGCCTGAAAGAGGCTAAACTGAGGCAAGCTGTCACTAGTGCCAGGCTTGGAGCTATCTAGCAAGAGGTACAGGGCTGAGGCCAAATGCTACTTTTTTGGGTCTTTGTAATCCTTTACGAGATTTTAGTAAAGCTGCAGCATGAGCAGAAACAGGACATTTGTATGGAAAAGCCACTGGAAGAGGCTTGGGTGGGCCCAACAGTTGGGTGGGGCAGGATCTCAGGGAATAACCAGGGTAGGGCAACTTGTGTTAGCCAGGTTGATGGAGACCCACATATGGCGCCTACCTTCCTCTGTACATCAAGAAGGAAGACGGCTCAACAAAAGAACAGTGACCTCTGCTAGCATTCTGTCTGGTGAAAATCTGCCCTTCTAGCCCTTGACTTAAAGCCAGACAATTCAGTTCCTCCCCATATGTCCCTGGTGCCTTTGGAGCTGATGCTCCAGTACTAGAGATCAGAGCAGGTGAGTCCATCAGTAAGTCTTTGCATGTGCCCTTTAACAGGAATGCCTGGGGTTCCAGCAGCATACTATCTCACTCAGCCACAAACTCCACTGGTTTGCACATCCAGAAGTTATAGTGATTTCTGTTCTTAGCAATGGAATCTTGGGCTGAAGAGCCTGGTATGGGGCTGGGGCCCCTTGCCCCTCAGGAGGTACCTTGCCAGCTGAGATTCTTTCCCAATTCTCAGCCATCACACATGGGTATAGGATTAGCCGGTTAGACCTACCAGTCTTGAGGTGGCTTCTTCTGTATATTCTTAATTATAGGACTTTTGTTTAGCTAGACTTTAGGTGACTTTCATTAATAGTTGTTCTGTAGTTTAGTTGTAATTTTGATACAGTCTTAAGAGGAGGCCAGCACAGCATTTACTTACTTGACTGAAAAATCTGAATTTCAGAAAGTATCTCAATTTCTAAAGTAGAAATTGAATTGTTGATGTGCAGACTGAGCTTACTTTCAAATTGACTAAATATTGCCAATTTTTTCTTCAAAGTGGTTGATCCAATTTACACGCCTCAGAAAATATTTTTATTTCCCACAGCCTCCCTGACACCTGAGAAGTTAGACTTCACCAGTCTGAATGGATTACAAAGGAAAGTCATTATTTTAACCTATGTTGGAGTACTAATGAGATTAAACAAATTTTTATATTGTTTTTGACCATTTGAGTTACTTTTTACACAAGTTACATCTTCTTATTCTTTATTTTTTTCTCCTGTGCTGTCTCGCCATTTTTGTTTTGATTTAAGGAGTCTTAAAAATATCTTGGACATTCATCCTTTATGCTTTAAAGATGTTTTTGCTGACTCTGTGGCTTATCTTTCAGTTTTGTTTATTATATCATTGGTAATACAGAGTCACAGAATTTTTAATCTGCTCAAATTTATCAGTTTTCTCCTTTTTGTTTTTGTTTTTTCTTGTTTAAGAAATCCTTCTATAACATGTTGTAAGATTTTTATGCTACATTTTTTTCAAAAATTTGTAAGACCTTTCTTGCCATATTTAAATTTCAATCCAAAATGAATTTATTTTTGTAATTTGTAGACATTTAATTTCTTTCTTCCCATATGTATTACCAGCTAAGATGGTACAGTTATTGAATGGTCCATTCTTTCTATTCATTTGTAATGTTACCTCTGGTATATACCTATATCTTACATGTACCTGGTTTGAAACTAGATTTCATCCAGCTACATTGATTTATTTTCTATCTCTGCACTAATAACACATATTTTAATTACTATGGTTTTATAAGCCCTAGTTTCTATAGATGAGGAAACCTTGATTTTCCTTTCCCTCTAAGAATTTCTATTTCCCTTTGAGAATTTCAGGACAAATTTGTCAAAAGATCTGTGAAAACTCTGTTGTATCTAATTTTGTTTCTCTATTATTCTTAATTTATATCATTTAAATATTTTTCATAAATAGCCTTGCCAGAAGTTTGTCCAGTTTTTAGTTTTTTTGAGAGATTTATTTTTGGTTTCATTGAATCTTTCTATTTTTTATTATAATTTCTTTTTTGAACCAAGAATCAGTGAAAAGTTTGTTTTAATTCCAATTTTTATCACATTTTGATCAGAGAACATGTTTTGTATGATGTAGTTTTTTTAAAAAATTTTTTTGAGACCAATGTGTGGTTAAAATAAACACAATTTTTGTGTTGTCTTCAGAATTCTATAAAATATAATTTAATCAAGTGTTGAGAAATGTAAGTTAAAATCCCCTACTAAAATTGTGAATTTCTAGATTCTTTCCAGATAATCCATTTCATTTTTTTGTTTTGAGGCTCTGTTGCTAGATTCATAAAGTTTCAAAAATGTTATATTTTTTCTGGTGAATTGTTTTTTTTTATCATTTATCCCTAATCCACTGCCCACTGAGTCAGTTTTGCTGATGGTTATATGGATATTTGAGGCTTTGCTGTTGTTATTAGTATTCTTCAGATACCCCTTCACTCTTTTATTTTCAATTGTTCTGTGTCATTATGTTTCAGGCGAGTCTCCTATTAACTACATGTAACTAGATTTTCAAAATACAATCTATCAGTCTTTGTATTTATTTGCGAGGTTTGGTTTCTTTATATTTTTTATGCTTACCATTATACTGTATTTCATCAAATCTTAGCTGTCATTGGTTATAAGATACAAAATCATTTTGGTCAAAAAAAAACCCCCAAAGAATTGTATTTAAACAACAACACAATGCTTATTTTGAACATATTAAAAGAGCTCTTTTAGAATTAATTATATATTAGAATATTTTAAAGATCATATGTTGATTTTAGGCATAAATATAAATAAAATTAATTAATAAAGTTATTTCTAAGTATTGTCACATTCAATGATCTTTTGACTCAGTCACCACTATTTGTGCTTTTCTAGGCCCTATCATCCTCTAAGCTATCAAGGGCAGCATTTCTCAAAAGAATTAAAAGCCTTAGAATTGGCTCTTAAACTGCAATTAGGTAGAACAAACCTCTTTTTGAATCAAGCTTTGGGAATGCTGTTAAACCTGTTCCTTTTATCACCTTCTCACTCTTTCTCCACAGCTGTTTGGATTTTAAGAGTTAAAATACCTTTCTACTACTGTTTTCAGCATTTTCTTCTTAGAAACTGACACCATTTACAAATTTTGATGCTGGCACTTTTGATTATGCATAGAAGTTTCTGTATGCATAATCATTGACATCCATGTTTCAATTGCTGCATGGCCAGCAGTGATTTTAAAACACCATCAATCGAAATATACATCCTGCGTTCAGAGATGTCAAAATGTGGACACATGTGCACTTTAGAATTGATAAAACATTTTTCTATTTCTTCTTCCTTTCCTCCTTCCTTTCTTCCTTCCTTCTTTCCTTCCTTCCTTCCTTCCTTCCTTCCTTCCTTCCTTCCTTCCTTCCTTCCTTCCTTCCTTCCTTCCTTTCTTTCTTTCTTTCTTTCTTTCTTTCTTTCTTTCTTTCTTTCTTTCTTTCCTTCTTCCTTTCTTAATATGAGTTATTTTTAGGCTATCTTCTTTCTCTTTGACACACCTTTATTTTTTCTTGAATATTTTCCCCTCTTTTTCAGCCTTCTATTGTATCAAGTTTCCTTTAGTTTCCTTTACTGCACTGGAAGTCACATATTTTATTTTTATTCTTTTCTGTAACTTGTAGTTTTTAATGTCTATATGTGACTTCATAAAATAATCAATATCTCTATTCACTTCTTTAATAATAATTCACTAAATTGATTCCTTTGTCTTTACTTCTTTGTTTTATATGGTATTGCTTTCTAGTATTATAGTCCCAAATTGTTTTTAACCACCCAACTCTGTCATCATCATTATTATTGTTATTATTTTTTTAAGGGTCAAAACTTACTCAGATTTATATACACCTCCAATATGCCCTTTCTTACCTTTACTCCTATATGTACTTCTTCAAAACATACTACCTCTTTTCTTCATGAGATTACGCACTTTAGTTTGAAAATGTCTGTATTATGCTCTACCACTTAAATAATAGTGTAAATGAATATAGAATTTGTGCAGAATTTGTGGTTTCTGGTACCAGGGATGCAGTGTAAATTAGGTTCTAAATGTGTCCATGCCCTCAGTTTAAAAAATAAGCTAATTATTGTTGTCTCCTGTTCAGGTTAGTAGGCAAGACTTTTCTCATTCTTTTTTCCCTTAGGTAGAAACCTGTTCATAGTTCTGGCTTATTTTCACTTGATATGTGGAGTTGGCCTACTTTCTTGCCTTCCATTCCTGTTCTCCCTCTAGCTTTCAGGCTCCTCCTTATTGTTAGCTGTTGAGAATTTCTCTTTCTATTCTCTGAGTCCAGGTCTACATTTTTATCTTGCATTTCTAGGTGTTTTGTGGCAGGAATGTTTTGCATTTGCTCAGTCCGCCTTTCTGTGGATTATCTGGGAATACTGTATTTTTATTTCTTTTCACAATGTATTTTTTAATATTTAAAATAGTTAAGAGTATATTAAAACTAGAAATTCAAGTGTTTAGTTCAACTTCTGGTTCTATGGAACAATGCTTTTTACAAAATATGGCTTTAAAAGTTCATAGTTAACTGACTGCCTAGGATTGAGATTGGAAACCTAGAGTAGATAGAACAGCCTACAGGCAGGAGGTTTCCCCTCACAGTCTGCCACCCTATAGCAGATACATATCTACTAAGGTATCAGAAAGTTGCTCCCTATGACAGGCTCTGTGTTGTCACCTCCCAGAGTAGCTGATACCAGTGTACTCCAAGCTGCTGATTTGTAGCTTCAGGTATGTTAGATTAGAATGATTGGTCTGGGAAGGGCAGAGTAGTTAATCATTATGTAGAAATAAGAAGAGAATATATTTTTGTATTTTTATTGGCTGGTTACATTTTTTTCTTTCATGTAAAAGAAAATTATCTAATTATTTTTCTATTACATGATGTCAAGAAAATGAAAACTCTTATAGCTGGTTGGTATAAATATAAAATGGCATAGGCAATTTAATTCTCTTTCAATCAGTTACATTTTGGTGTATAAAAGACCTTTCCAAAACTTAGTGGTTTAGAAAAAACAAACATTTATTATTTCTTATATTTTGTGAATTGGTTGTGCAGTTTTTCTGGTCTGGACCATCTCAGCTGAAGCTGGGTGGTCTAGGATGGCTTCATTCACTTAGTCTGAGAGTTTGTTGGCTGGTTGGGCTGGGTGGGACTCAGCTGGAACATCTTGCCTCTGCTCCCCATGGGCTAGCCCAGGCTTCTTTATACAGTGATCTTGGACTTCCAAAGAGCAGCAAGAGAAAGCAAGCTCAATACACATGCACTTTTCAAACTTCTGCTTGTATTATGTTTGTTAATGTCCTGCAGGTTAAAGCAAGTCATATGATGGGAGAAAGTCATAATGCAAAAGAGTGTATATGTAAAGATGGAGATAACATTTTGTCCATTTTTATAATCTACCATAGTATAAAATATATACCATGGTATATATTTTAACCATTGAACAATGTGGGGGTCAGGACACCAACTGCTGATACAGTTAAAAATCCACATATAATTTTTGACTCCCCCCAAACTTGCCTACTAATGGCCTACTGTTGACTAGAAGGAAGACTTACTGATAATATAAACAGTCAATCAACACAGGTTTTACATGTTATATGTGTTATATATGATATTTTTACAATAAAGTAAACTAGAGAAAAAATGTTATTAAGAAAAGCATTTATAGTACTATCTTGCGTTTATCAATACTGTGATTCAAGCTTTGATAATGAAGAAACAGCAGTATGATTAGTTTATCGTAGCTTAGAGTAATTAATATGATTACTTCATAGTAGGCTAGCATGTACACTAATGAATTATTTGTTATAAAATTTTTATGGCATACATTATTATAGTCATATTTATAATATTAGAAACATTATTACATTAAAAATCTACTTTCCTGTGATAATAGGTTGATATCCAGTTTCTCCAATTATGTGTGAGAGGCATATTGTATGGTAATATAGTTCTTGGAAAGCAAAATTATAAAACAGTAGGAAAACAAATACATTGTTGATTTTGTATTAAGTATTGCTCACCTTATGCGTATGGAAGTATTTGGTGTTCACTTTTATACAAGCTTTGCACATGATGTTTACATGATGCATACTCAGGTAATAATGATGATGACACATAAAGTCTCATACAGTTCTTACTGTACACTATTAGATTTTCACATGAAGACATACATAGCAGATAAGTTATTAACTATGTGGCATGATTATTTATTTACTATTCATTAAATGGAATTGGATTATCATAAAGGTCTTCATTCTTGTCATTTTCACATTGAGTAGGCTGAGGAAAAGGAGGAAGAGGATGGGTTGATTTTGCTATCTCAGAGGTGGCAGGGGTGGAAGAGGTCGAGGAGGTGGAAGGGAAGGCAGGAGAGGAAGGCACAGTCAGCGTAACTTTACAGAAATACATTGTAATTTCTGTCTTTTTTGCTTTTTCATTTCTTTAAAATTGTTTCTATACTGTACCAATTCTTTCACCATTTGCTGTAGATTCAGTGCCTGATCATAGAAGGGTCTGTGCTGTAAAATAAGTCAAAGCAGTCTTGAGTTACTGGAACCCTTCTGTCAGATTGTTTTAAAGTCAATTTGTTTTCTGGCATTGCTTCTTCTACCTTTTTTTCCTCATCGTATGGCACTGGTTCAGAAGTACTCATCTCCATCAAGTCATTTTCTGTTAATTTCTCTGGTACAATATTTATTAGCTTTTGGAATTTTTCAAGATCTATATCTTGAAAGCCTTTACCCCCCTACCCATGACCTTTATTTTCATATCCACAAATCTCTTTCATGACTTTCTCGATCGACTCTGTCATAAATCCTGTGAAATCATGCACACCTGGACACAGTTTTCTACAGCAGGAATTTATTGTTTCAGGCTTTTGGCTTTCACTGCTCTTTCTGTAGCAATGATGGCAACTTCAATGGTGTAATCCTTCTAGATGTTCATGATGTTCTCTCTGTTGGGGTTCTCTTCCATAACTTTGACAATTGTTTTCATAGAGTACTCTGTATAATTGGCCTTTAAGGTCCTTATGACCCCCTGAACTAGAGGCTGAATTAGAGACATTGTGTTTGGGAGCAGGTGGACCACTCTGATACCTTTGCTATTGCACTTATGGGGTTCTGGGTGACCAGGGAGACTGTCCAATATCAAATAACTTTAAAAGGCCCTCATTGGCAAGGCACTACTTGACTTGAGAGCCAAAGCATCAATAGAAGCAATTCAGAGAAAATATTCTTGTTGTGTAGGTCTGCTTATTGTATAACCAAAAGGCTGGTGGCTGATTCTTTTTTTTCTTATGGCTCAGGGGTTTGCAGCTTAATAGATAACAAAGTCCTGATCATAAAACCAATTGCATTTGCACAAAACAGTAGATTTAACCTACCCCTCCTGCCTTAAATCTTGATGCTTGCTTTTCTTCATTAATGAATGTCCTTTGTGACATTTTTTCCAGAATAGGGTGTTTTTGTCTGCATTAAAACCTCTTCAGGGAGATGTCCTTTCCTTTCAATGATTTTCTTTATGGCTCCTGCTGCTTCTTTTATCTTGACATTTTTTAAGCTAAACCTCTTCTAAACTTATCAAACCATCCTTTGCCAGCATTAAATCCAACAGCTTTAGGTCCTTCACCTTATTTTTGCTTTAACTTTCCATATAACGACTTGTCTTTTTCTTGAATTATATTAGAGTCTCTAGGAATGCCTTTCTTGTAGCAATCCTGTACCCACATTAAAGCTGCATTTTCAATAGGAAATAAAAAGATATTTCACAATAAGTACAAGGTTTTAGAGTCTGCTGCTATAGCTGCAGTGATGGCTTCACAAATTTCCTTTTCTTTTTTCACAATGGTCTTTATGCTGGATTCATTTATCTTGAAATGGCGAGCAACTACAGCAGCAGATCTCAACCTACAGAACATATCAAGCAATTCAACTTTTTCTGGTAATGTCATGACTTGTCTCTGCTACATGAGAACATTATTGGCATCACAAGTGGTACTTTATATGGGTTTCAAGGTGTTATTCAAGGTTTATGGTATTGCTCTAAACACAATGAAATATATTTGAGGACAAGAGATCACTTTTGACTGTGATACTCAGTTTATTGGAGAGACAAACTACTTATGCAGAGATCAGGAGCATCACAGACCAGTTTAGGTGGCTAATTGCAACACGAACTAACTGCAGTATCAACAGGAATTAGCTATGAAATTATTATGGTAGCACAGTATTACAGTTAATTTCACACAGTTATGACAGCACTGTATCGTACTTTTGCTTACATTTCTCTCTACTGCAAATTATGCCATGTATGAACTGTGTTTATGTGCATAAGTTTTGCTAAATTTTAACTTTTTATGATAGCTTTGTGTATATTTTATGATAGTAATTAATAAAATAGACTAGTATCTACATATATTGTAAACATTTATGACATCACTAACTTAAATTTTTTTTTTTATATTTTTGGCTATGTGGTTCATCTGCAAGTTTTTTCAAATTGCCACAAATCTCCCAAAATTTTTCCAATATATTTATTGAAAAAAATTTAGGTGGACTCATACAGTTCAAACTTGTGTTGTTCAAGAGTCAACTGCACACTCTTCTTGGTGTCTATGCTATAGGAACACTTTCATATGTGGTATAATACATACATGTTAGGCATGTACAAAAATGTTTCTCTCAATATCTCTTTTTACAGTATAAAAAAATTGGAAGCTACTGAAATGACCTAAGTTGAGAAATGATAAAAAACTGTGTATTGAATACCATAAAGCAGTTAAAGAGAATGTGATAAATTCATGTACATGACCCTTCAAAGACATATTTTTAAATGAAAAAGCCAGCTATTCAACCATACACATTTCATACCTCTCGATAGACACACATTTGACACTCCTGAAGATACATCTACATCATGTCATGCACACACATAATAAATTGTTGAGAAGCACTCACGCTAGGATGATAATAGCAGCTACCTCTGTGGAGATGGTAGGCTTGAGAGGTGGTTAATAGGAACTTTCATTGTATTTTGGGGGATCATTTGTATTCTTTACAAAATTAATGTATTTATATATTATTTATTTAAAAATGAATAAAATTTAAATTTAAATGTAGAAAAAGGAAGAACTTAGTGTGATTCTCATGCATTGGACTTCAGTCTTAATTGTTTGAATAACTGTGGATATGGTATTGCATTTGTATAGAGACTTTCTTCTTCTCTATTTATTTCCCTGCAATCACATGTGCTGCTTGGTTGGAGTGGTTCAAGGTTAGAAAATCCCAGTGAGAGTAAACTTCTCTGGGACTTATCCCTTTCATAATACAGTACCCAGCCTAGTCATTATGATGCCAAAAGTGCCACCCAGCATAATTCCTGTTTATGTAGTTTTGGAGTCCTATCTAAACATATCATGGAATATGTTACAGTATCATTTTTTCCCCAAAATAATTTCAACATAGTCTGAAGTTAGTTGATAATTACTCTTTTGTGAAACATTCAAAATCTAGTGAATCATAATTTTGAGGCTGACACAAGTAAAGATTAAATTTTTGCTGTTTCCTGTTCATTTCAGTCAAAAACTTTATCTTCTATAATTTCTGATATTTCCACTGTGTAGTTTATGAAATTAGGTCACTGTCCACAGGGACTGACTTACCATTTCATTATTCTCTATCTATCTATACCACTACTTTGTGGTTCTGTGGGAAAGGAGTATGCCAGGCAAAGTATCAAAGTTATCCCTTTGGCATGTCGGTATAACTTACAGAAAGCAAGGCAAGTAATGTTTCATTTTATTGACCAATTTGAATGAAAACAAACAACAGCTAAGAATAAAAACGCAGAACAGTTATAACTATTTCAGAAATCATGGACTACTAGTGATGATAATTTTTATTTATTTTCTTATTGATTTTTTGGATCTGTGCCTAATATCTTTATATTATTGAATTATTATCTTAAAGGGCATTTTCAAATATAATTTTTCACCTCTGTCAACTTGCAGGTTTTAAAATTCTGTGCTTTTTTCTACAACTCTGTTTTTCTTAGGTGTATATATGTATGGCTTTACTATAGAACACAGACACACACACACACACACACACACACACACACACACACACACACACTAGACATTATTCATTAAATCTCTAAAGACCAGTTTGCCACAAGGATAAAACAAGTATTCACTGCTCATTTACACTTATGTCCATCACTTTAAATTTGGAGGGGCTGTCCAATCTCTGAAGAAATGTTAGCTTCTTAGATTTTTTGGTTTGACATCACAGAACTAATGGTACTAACTGAATACAGACACATCTATGAATTATGATATGTGGCATATAGATGATTTCCATAAAGCTTTTTGGTTTAGGATATGTGTGGAGTTTCTATTTCAATTATAACTTTTAGAGCATCATGTGTTCTTTAAAGTATGGGAGTTCTTATTGGGACAAATAATGTAACTGATGCAAGCATAAAATATTTTGCTGTTAGCATTTAAAATTTTCTTCAAATTTAGTAAACAATGAAGTATATTAGATAAAACAGTTAAAAATCAGAAAACTTAAAGCACTTCACAAATTAATTATAAGATGACTATTAATTATTGACAGTAATTGAAAGCAAACTAATTAGTCTAACAAAAAACATCTGGATAAATAGTTAAAAAGTGTAATTTGTCAAAATGTTTCCTATATGTCAGTGAAATATTAATATACACATAAAACTTTCCTTATTAATAAATTCATTTATTAAATATTTTGATGTTACAGTGAAACTTCTATAAATATTTAGCTTTGAGTTCTCAATTTTCCTAAAAGTGAATGAGATTATCTTGTAACCACATTTTTAGTTCAAATAAATGAACGCAGTTTATGTTATGTCAATTCTATCACTAAAAGTTTCAATTAATACTGACAAATTAGTTTCTGAGAGGGTGTTTATTCTAAAAAGGTCCAAATTTTCATTTAGTAAAGATGATTTATCTGCTTGATTTTAGTAGACAATGGTTTCATATTCAGAAGCCTATTTTATCTAACGTCATGTTAAGAGTATAGACTTAACACACATAGAAAATATTGACTCCAATGTTCTTCTGTAAACTCCTTTCATTCTCTTATATACTGTATTATTAACATACAGCTATTTGTGTGGCACAGCTTGCAGCTCTTTAATTTTCTATTTAGTTTCTCCTTTCTTTCTTTCTTCCTTCCTTCCTTCCTTCCTTCCTTCCTTCCTTCCTTCCTTCCTTCCTTCCTTCCTTCCTTCCTTCCTTCCATGCAGCATTGTAGCTAATTAGTTTTGGGGAGAAAGGAGAAAGGGTTCTATAAATTCTCTTGGTTGTGGCCCCTTAATAAGAGACTGTTCTTATACCTGAGGAAGCTTCATCTTTCACTCATTACCTTCAGTAAGCAGAGTGGGTTCCTTCAGTGACCAACTTTAGTGTTCATAGCTTCTAGTGAGAAATTGAGCAATTTGTCAAACTGATTTTCTTCCTTTCAAGGTAATTATTCATGAGTAAGCTTATGTATATTCACTCTTACCTGGATGATTTCTTAAAAGTATGCTTTCCAAGATGGAAAATTTGAAGATGCAAAAGGGCTGTCTTTCCTGCCTCTCATGACTGATTTATATAGTTTATTAAAAATTGTGTTTTTGTGGTTACATTGTGGTAATGTCTTTTTAAAGACTGTTGGATAATTTTGAATTCATTGAAAGTAAAGTACATTGATTTGTTTACGCTTGAGGGTCTTTATCTGGTCATCTGATTGTAATGAAGACAATAGGTTCTGAAGTGTTCTTTCATAGGTGTTTTCAGAGGGAACAGCTCTACCTGTTGTCATGTTCTCATTCACACATTTTGAGTTCCTATCTGTCTATATAGAGTACCCATAGTTGTAAAATCTAGGCATCCGTATTTAATTCTTGTCCCACTCCCCAACCCCCAGCAAAAGCCATGGCGATTATTTCCATAAGTCAGCACTGACCAGGTGAAATTCTGTGTCTAAAAGGTTAACACACTCCTCTCTGAAATCTCTTTAGGTCAGCCACGGGAATTTTTACTCAGACTTCTTTCCATATGCAACACCGATAAATATAGAAATTAAGGATTCAAATCTCATTTCCGATGAAGCCATATGCTGTCTAAATTCAGTTTATTGTAAGGTACTTAGTGTTGAAAGACAATGCTATGCTATTCTTATTAAAATATGCCTGGTTAAATTTAGCTATAAATTTCATTCAGGAACTCCTACTTTATGCATAATTCCAAGTCAGAATGTCCGGATAGAGAACCACCTACTCTGCAGGATACAGAGTTAGTGATTTGGAAAAGTGAAAAGTTTAAATATGCGTCTATCTTCTTGGGAAAAAGTGAAACAAGGATGAATTCTTATTTTTTTTTTTTGTTTAGATTAAACTAATTGAAAGCCTCTCACATTATTTACATTTTGATTGCTTTTAACAGTAAAAAAAGCTTTTAACATTTTTTCTGTTTTGTTTTAATTGAAATTGTTTTAAATATACACAACTGAAGAAAATAGACTTAACTGGACTTCAAGACTGTTTAAATGGATTCAATTAATATTTAATTTTTTATATAAAGAGTATAATATTTTGTATTGTGGCTGAAGGTCCAACTAGGGATTTAGAAGCCAAGGATTTCAATCCTGACTGTTTTGCTCATCTTGTTGTGCAACTTTGTAGACATTATGGAGTCTTCCCATACTTCAGTTTCTTTATATTAACCTGTGGTAAAATAATGATGTATTTTTAAAAAGCTTTTATTTTTATTTATTTCTATAGAGTGAAATATATGTCCTTTATAACATTTATAAACATTCATATATAACTTTTATAAAATTTGGATAAACATAAATATATTATATATATATATACATATATATATATTCACACACACATTACTATCTGTAATCCAACTATTCAGGTGTAACTGTATTCAATTTTGTTTAGATTCCCAGCCACTTAGCCATTCTGTATGCATATATCCATTAGCAAATATTGGATCACAGAGTAGTTATTTTTTTATAACCTTCTATATTCAATTATTATATGTTACTATCTTTTCACATTATTAGATGTTATTCCATATCACAATAATAGTTCACTTTTGCAAAAACACTTATTATTTATTGAAGCAGGACCATTTTTGGGCATTTGGGTTGTTCATTTTTTTGTTGTTGCTAATAATTGTAAAAAATGATGCAGGGAAAATCTCCATGCATTATATCCTTAGATATATCTACGATTATTTACTTAGTCTGATTTAAATTGACTGTGATAATGCATTTTAAAGAAATATGTATATATCTCATTATGGATAAATTCTTATGGTATTGTAATAAAGATATTTTCAATAAAACATTGATTTATATTTTTGATATTTTTAAGTTATGATAATTTACATCTGTTTAAAATATAAATTATTCTAGTATTTACATTCATTACTTAAAAATCTGTTGACTTTAGTGATTATGAATCAGTGGCAGAAGTTAAAGAAGTTAGAAGGACATAGTCCTCTGTAAGGACCACATGTAAAAATGGCTTAAGTCTCTAAATTTTTTCCTAAATTTCTATTGTAGAAAAAAAGATTTTGGAATTAGATATATGGAATATTTTGTCTGCTTTACTACTTACTAGATATGTGATCTTAAGTGGGCATAGAGTACATAAGAGGCTGTTTAGAGGCACGAGAGATTATTTTTATAAAATATGAAGGTAATAGTGGTAGAAGCAGTGTTTTGCTATGTATGTGGTATATGAGAGCTATTCAGCCTCACTCACTTTCCTGATCCATATATCAACCAAACCCTGGTGATTCTACTTCCAAAATATCTCAGGTTCACATTCCCTTTCACAGTCACATTCCCACTGCTCTAGCCATTGCTCATTTAGACCCTGGACATTGTCACAAACTCAGCTTGTGACCAACTGAAATTTTCTGGTGACTCAGGCATCACTGCCTTTTAGGGTCTTTAGATTCACCAGACTCATACACTTTCTAGGGCCTTTGCTCTGCTTATCTCTGCCTGAAATGTTTCTCCTTCCCAAATAACTCTTCTCTCACCTCATTTGAACTTTGCATAGTGGGCATGTGTCATTTTGCTTTTAGCTTAAAAATTACCTTCTCAGAAAGGCCTTTACTGGCTATCCAATCTGAAGTTACTCCCTTATGATGTTATCCTATTTTAATTTTTATTGATCAGTTGTCCATTTCCTCACATGTACAATGGAGGATAGTATAGTATCCATCTAATGGAGTTATTGTGAGCATCAAATGAGTCAAATATCTGGCACAAGGATAAAATTATATAAATGTAGGTATTATTACCATCTCCATTATTACCACAAGAATAAACTTCCAACATTACCATGATTGCTGCCACCTCCACCATAACATCATTACCACCAGCAACAGTACTACCACGACCATCATTATATATAACTACTATGACTACCGCTTGTGTGAAAAAGTAAAACCTTATATAACTAGTATATGCGTGTGTGTGTGTGTGTGTGTGTGTGTGTGTGTGTGTGTGTGAGAGAGAGAGAGAGAGAGAGAGAGAGAGAGAGAGAGAGAGAGAGAGAGAGAGCTCTATACACAGCATGCACAAACACAAAAATATACTATCTACCTATATATACACATACACACAGCTATGGTCACAAAAGTGTAATTTTAATGTCTATCTCCATCTTTAAACTGGGAGTAAACATTTACTAGGGAAATGAAAAAATCTTCCAGAAAGAGATATCTAAAATGTTTGATTTATAAAAAATCCCACATCTACTTGTTCATAATGTCAATTTCTATATTCCCAGCTGATGATGTAAACAATGTAGGAATAGAAGCAAAACTGCAGGGAAGAATATCCAAAAAATATTAAGTTCCCCTCATTCTTGTGTCATACATTCTACCTGATTGTGATAGAAAAGATGCCATCTGTGTGATATTGTTAGACTGTTGGCTCAGAATTGCCCTGATTCTTCTTATGTATGCTATAAGGACCATAAATTCTGTAGTAGTAATGATGAAATGACAAGCTTGGTCCAGCTTGCAAGATTAACTCTCAGCCCTATCTTGGTATTAAGGTAAGTTCTGTGTTTACTCAGGTACCTGAATGTCACCAAGTATTGTGAATTAAGTACTGACACTTGAAGTGAGTCTTTTTCTAAGATACTTGGAAAAAATTATGCAATCCTGTATTTTTGAGGTCAAAATTAAATCCTGAAATAAAGTACTTCTTGTCAATGCAGTATATACTATATACCTATACCTATATATCTACATTATATCCATAGCATCTATTTGATGTGTGTGTTTGTGTAGAAAATAATATAAAAGAACAAATTTCTTGGTAACAACATTCAATGGATATCTGTAACTGCAAAGCAAGTCAAAGTACAAAATAAATTTGAACACTGTGATAGGTTGATTACATAAATGACCCCCATTTTCCACTCCTGTATCTAGACCCTTGGCAACATAGATCTTCCAGCTACTCCCAGTGAGAGATGGATTCTACCTTCCCATCCTCGAGTCCGGTCTGCTTTGTGACTCATTCTGGTTAACAGAATGTGGCAGAAGTGACCATGTGCTACTCCTGAACCTAGGCCTCAGGAAGCTTTGTCCATTTTTGATTGGCTTCTTGGTACTTGTCCCGGAAATGAGAATAGGTCTGGGCTAGCCTGCTGAAGGATGAGAAAGCACATGGAGAGCTGAGTTTTCCCTGTTCAGACTGTCCTAGAATAACTAGCTCCCAGTCAACCCATCCACAGAGAAAATTCTTGAGCAACCAGTAGGATCATCAGCCAACCTATAAAACTGTGAGCAAAAATAAGTGTTCATTTCGTGGGCTACTGAATTTTGTGATTATCATGCAACATTTTTGTGGCAATAGAACACTGAAAAAATTCTTATATAACAAGTAAAACACAATAAATTGGAATGAGTTATTTCTTTACATGTGGCCACAGGACATGAAGACTAATATTTTTAATATATGTGAGTACAGCAAAAAAACAATTAATTCAAAGGAATTCCAGTGCTATTCTCATGGATGTCCTAAAGCATAGTAATTGAGAAATAATCTAAAAATAATTTAATTTAAATAGAAACTAGAATTTTTGTTATAGCTGCTGAATGAGTAAGAATGTAAAAATACTTTTTTTTTTACTTCTCTTCTCAAATTTAGAGAATTATTTTCAAAGTGAATTAAGTTATTATTCACTGTGATTTATTTAATTACTGGTATTCACTGCAGCAGAAAGAGTCATTTTTATTTTCTAACAGTAAAATTATTACTATTTTCAAACACTCATGTATAGACAAATGAGGAATAATCTTTTAATTATCAACCTTGTTAAAATTGTAGAATCTTAGAGAAGGCAGCATACTTCTAGACCCAGAACACTTAGCTAAGAAAAAAGAAGATATAACGGAAAGTAAATATTATTAAGGAGACTGAAAAAGAATAATTAGATTCAAGAGAAGATCCAGAAGAGACAGCCAAAGGAGGAGAAAATTCTTAGAAAAGAGTGGTCAACAGGGTTAAATGCTGTAGAAAGGTTAGGATGATACAAGAAAGTACAAATTCAATTTGACAGTATGGTATTATTGATCTTAGCCAGAATAGTTTAAATGGTGTGAGAAGATGTCACATTTCTATAGGTTGGACAGACAAGTTACAGGAGATAAATGCAATACCTGCAGACTTTCCTTTTGAAGAACTTGGCTCTAAGAAATCATAAAAGAAGGGTTTTATTTAGAAGGAGATACAGAATCAACTATGTTTTTCTTTTCTTTTGTATGATGAAGATATCTTAAGACTATTTGAAATTGATGATGAAGGAATCAGTAGAGAGAAACAAGTGTAGAAACAATAAAGAAATGAACATGTTCAAAGAAAAGCCTGCTGTAAGTAGAGACTGATTTACTGGAATTTAAAATTTTAGAAATGATTCCATTATGGGAGACTGAAGTTGGTGTGATCGTAAGAGAGAGTTGCTGACAAGAGATTTAGAAACTTTGAAAGATACTGGCTTTTTTTTTCATATGAATGTTAAAGGATATTGTCACTGAATATAGAATTATAGGTTGATAATATTTTTCTTTAAGCACATTAAAGATTCATTCCATATTTTTCTTCTGTGAGATTTAGCAATTTGATTGTAATGTGTCTAGGTGCTTTTTGTTTTCTTCTTTTTGTTTTTTTTAAATCTTGCTTGAATTTGAGGGTTTATTCATAAATTTTGAAAAATGTTTGGATAATATTTATTCTGTCCTACTCTCTTTCTTCTTTTTCTGGAACCCAAATTACATGTATTATGGTATTATCCTAGAGATCTCTATGTTCTATTAATTTTTTTTATTTTTTAAATTTATGTTTCAATTTGGATATTTTAAATTCATCCATATTTGTTATCCTCTATTGTGTCAGTCTATTGTTAGTTTACTCACATAATTCTTCTCTTGGATATTATATTTTTCAGTATGAATTTTTATTTAATATTTGAAAAACTTCTAATTCTGTAATGAAATTTCCTATCTCATTACAGAATTATTTGATCCACATTATTCTCTAAATTCTTTAGCACTTAAGATATTTTCTTTCTAAAATCCTTGTTGACTACTTCCATCAGCTGGGCTAGTTATAAGTCTGCCCGTGTTGACTTTTTTCTTTGAATATTGGTCAATTTCCTGCTTCTTTTCATGATTTAATTTTTTTCCCCCTCTTTAATTACCCCTCCTTCCACCACTCCCATCCCTGACTTATGGATGTTTCCATTTCCCCTTAAGAACTGAATCTCTGAAGGCGGGGTGTCTCCTCCCACATGCTCACAGCATGCACCTGGGGCCTGGAGCATCTGGGGTATGGTCCATGGCTCCAGCTGGGGTGCAAACCCAGGACCTTCTGTGTGTAAAGCAGATGTGTTAACCACTACACTGTGGAGCCACCCCCTCATGACTAAAATTTTTAAATGCTTGCTGGACATTTTTTAAACAAAGAACAGTGAAGATTAAACTAGATACTTTTTGTTCGGTTTTATTTTTTCCAGATAGGGTATTTACTCCATTTCCTCTGTGAGGCCATTAGGGTAAGGAGATGACCATTTAGATCCTAGTCTGAGTCAAGCTGAGCTAAAGATTAACATCAATTTTATTCAGGTTTCCTTTGGTTTTAAATGAGATTATAGAGGTCTCTCTTTGCCCTTCAGTTTGATTCATAACTCCCCCTGCCACCACAGATTTATCTTGATGATATAATTAGGATTTGGGTTGGCAGGAAGTTGAGTTCCATCTTTAGTTAGGTTTAATTTACCTCTAAATTCAATAGTAGCAGGTCCTGGAACATAAGCCCTGAACAAAACAAGAAAAATCTCTTTCTAGTTTCCAGTTTTACTTCTATGAACTGCAATGTTCCTGCAGGATAAAATTGTTAGGCCAATAGACTTATTTTGTGTATGGGACTCTCCCAGAATTCAATCTGTTATGCCAGCTCCAATAGTTCTTAAAAGTTTGACTTGCTTCCATCCACCTGGCAAAATTTTTTCATTTTATGGCAAGACTTCATTTTTGTTGCCTCATACCAGACAAGGCAATGCCCAGTCCCAAGTATGAAGGCAACTGCTGAGCTTTGCTTTTCTATGAAGGCCTCGTTCCTCTCTGAAATTTAGTTCATTTAGATGACTTTGGACCAACTGATTATTAACAATATGCTTTTAGTTTATCTGTCTTCTTTTTACAACAGGAGTGAAGGTCTTTCATGACTGTTTGCATCTTAACTGAAGATGAAACTGCTCCATATGAACATTGATATCAAGCAAATGTAGTGGTGGAAATGTGATTGGGATGGAAATGAGATTGAACCACTGTCAATATCCTTAATAAATCAATGTGTGTGTGTGTGTGTGTGTGTGTGTGTGTGTGTGTGTGTGTGTGTGTAGTGGGGGGAAGTAGACTGTGATGACTAGAAAGAAGAGGATGGTACAAAATGGTACAAAGCAGATCGAAGGGAAGAAGGGACCAAGATACAACAAATTGGTGGTAAAAGATAGCTTATTTACAAAGAAATAAATGGTCCAGAGAATATTGTGGAAACAATGGTAAGGAAGACCAGAAGAAGATTGATGGTAGGAGTAAGTGGGAAGAAATATACTTTAATACATGAAAAAATGATTGACTAGATGTTCTTGCATTTTGGCAAGTGGCCAAGTTTGGATTTAAGGAGTCAGGTTGGAGTGATTACTCCATGAAGTAGGACACCTGTGCAGAGTAAGTTTCCAACATTTTAAAGGCCTTTTGAGGCTGGCAGACTACAGTCTTTAAAATATAGCATTGAAAACCTCTGCTAGTGGCTTTTGAAGAGCTTTCTCTCTTCACAAATTGTTATGACCATACTATTTGTGTTCTTGGTTATTAGCAATTCTCTCTCTCTCTCTCTCTCTCTCTCTCTCTCTCTCTCTCTCTCTCTCTTTCATATGCAACATAGTGATTAGACATTTATATAATGTATGAAGCGATCACCCCAATAAATCTAGTATTCCTCTGATACCGTACATAGTTATTACAATGTTATTGACTATATTCCTTACACTATACATTCTCATGACTATTTACAACTACCAATTTGTACTTCTTAATCTCTTTCCCCTTTCACCCATCCCACAACCCTCCTCTCATCTGGCAACCCTCAAAATGTTCTCTCTATATATGAGTTTGTTTCTATTTTGTTTATTTTGTTCTTTAGATTCCACCTGCAAATTAAATCATATGGCAGTTGTCTTTCTCTGTGCTACTTACTCTACTCAGCATAATACCATTTATATCCATCCATGTTATTGCAGATGGCAAGATTTCGTTCTTTGTAAAATATTTTACTGGCTGAGTAAAATTCCATTGTATATGTGTACAACCTCTTCTTTATCCATTCTTCCACTGATGAACACCCAGGTTGTTTCTACATCTTGGTTATTGTAAATAATGCAGCAATGAACACATGGATGCACATGTCCCTTCAAAGTCGTATTTTGGATTTCTTCAGATATATATGTGGAAGTGGGATAACTGGGTCCTTCATTGTCTCTTGTTATAGCTTTTATTTTAAAGTCTATTTTGTCTGCTATAAGTATTGTTACCCTCATATTTTCTTCTTTTGTTTCCCTTTTCATGAAATATCTTTTTTCATCCTTTTACTTTCAGTCCATGTGCATCTTTCAATCTGAAGTGAATCTCTAGTAGGCAGCATATGAAAGGGTCTTGTTTTTTTATCCATTCAGCTACCCAGTCTTTTGATGGGAGCACCTATTCCATTTACATTCAAAGTAACTGTTAATAGATATGTAGTTATTATTTACATATTTTCTTTATTTTTTTTTCTTCTTTCTTTTTCTTAAAGAAGTCTCTCCAACGTTTCTTGTAACACTGACTTCGTGGTGATGAACTCCTCTAGCTTTTTCTTGTTTGAGAAGCTCTTTCTCTGTCTTTCAATTCTAAATGATAGCTTTGCTGAGTAGAGTAATCTTGGTTATAGAGCCCTGCTTTTTATCACTTTGAAAATTTTGTATGAGCTCCTTCTGACCTGCAAAGATTCTATTAAGAAATCAGCTGAAAGTTTTATGGGAGCTTGTTTTAGGTAACTAACTGCTTTTCTCTTACTGCTTTTAAAGGTCTTTCTTTGTCTTTAACCTTTGGTATTTTAATTGTGTCTTCGTGTGGGCTTCTTTGGGTTCATCTTGTTTAAGGCTCTATATTTCCTGGACTTGTATGTCTATTTATTTCACCAGGTTGGAAATTTTTTCAGTTGATATTTCTTCTAATAGATTTTAAATTCCTTGCTTTTTCTTTTCTCCTTCAGGTACACCTATACTGTGAATATTGTTATATTCGATGTTGGTCCAGAGTCCCCTTAAACTATCCTCATGTTTTAATTCTTTTTGCTTGTTGCTGTTGTGGTTTGATATTTTCTGCTATCTTATTTTCCAAATCGCTGATTTGATCATCTGCTTCATCTAATCTACTATTGATTACCTCTAATGTATTCTTCACTTCAATTGTTGTATTATTGATTTTTGACTAGTACATTTTTAAGTTCTTTTTAAATTGCCATTTTAATGTTTTCTCTTTGTTAAAGTTCTCACTGATTCATCTACTTTTCCCTTAAGTTCATTGAACATTCTTATAACCAGTGTTTTGAACTCTACATCTGGTAGAATTTACTTTTCTTCATTTTGTTCAGTTCATTTTCTGGACCTTTGTTTTGTTATTTTAATTGGGACATGTTTCTTTGTCTCCCCATATTGGTTTCCTTATTATGTTTCTTTTTATGTATTAGGTAGGGCTTCTAAGTCTCTTCGTCTTAGTGGCCTTATGTATTAGGTGTTCTGTGGATCCCAGTGACACAGTCTTTTCTGGTCACCTGAGCTGGGTGTTCCAGGTTTGTCCCTTATATAGGTGTGTGTGCTCTCCTGTTGTAGCTGAGCCTTAGTTGCTTTTTGCCTGTTAATGGGAGAAATTGACTCTTGGGTTGATTGGTTGTAGAGACTGGCCAATGCAGGGCTGATCCTATAAAGTTGGATTCACTTTAGAAGGGCTATGGTGTCTTCCCTTTGAGTGTATCACCCTTGGATACAGCCCTGGGTGTTGCTCAAGCTCAGTGCAAAACAGCCACTGGGAATACTCCTCCTAGAGCCTCCTAGGAGGGGACCCACTACAGGCCAAGTTCAGTCACAGCCTGTGTCCTACCTGGGGCCACCTGGAAAGAGTCATCAAAGAATTCATGCGGGGCTTAGAGGTGGCTTGAGAGGTCAAGTTGTGAACAGAGGCCAGATGCTGCTAGTGCTGGGTTGCGGCTGCTCAGCAAAAGGTGCTGATCATGCCAAGATCAAATAGTGCCTGTTTGGGTTTTGTGAACTTTTACAAGATTTTAGGAAAGTCCATAGCATTAACCAAGATAGACCATTTGTAGGAAAAGCTGCTGGAAAAGGCTTGGGTGGGTCCACAAGTTGGATGGGGTCGGGTATCAAGGAATCACTACTGCAGGACTATCAGTATTAGCCAGGTAGGTGGAGACACAGTTGTACACCTGCATCTGTACACTGAGAGTGAGGAGGGCTAAATAAAAAAACAACAGCTTCTGCCAGTTTGGGAGAAAGTTGCCCCTTCAGCCCTTCTCCTGAAGACAAACAAGTCTCTCTTTGAATGTTGCTGGTGCTAATTAAGCTGCCCTCTAGTGCTGGAGCTCAGAATGAGAAGGCTAGTGAGTTGCAAATGAACTTGAACTTGAGTGCAGAAGGAGAGGTGGAATGACTGCCTCATCTGTGAGCAAAGGAAAACTGACTCCCTACATATGCTAGACTCTTACCAGATTCAAATCCTAAGGCTCTTTAGGAGGAATAACTGTGATTCCAGCTGCCCTTTATCTTGCTCAGCCACAATCTTTGCTGATTTTCATAGCCAGAAATTGTGGAATCTTCTCTTTCTGGCACTGAAACCCTGGGTTGGAGAGCCTGGTGTTGAGCTGGGGCCCCTTGATCCTCTGTTGGGTACTCTGCATTGAAGATATCCCTCCCGATTTTAAACTGCCACATGGGAGTGCAGTGCCATCTAGTTTCATGTCTCCACTCCTTCTACCAGTCTCAAGGTGTCCTCTTATGTATATCCCCAACTGTAGGACTTGTGTTCCATCAGACCTCAGGCAACTTCCATTGATGGTTGTTCTGTAGTTTAATAGTAATTTTGATGTGGTTGTGAGAGGAGGCAAGCACAGTGTTTACCTACTTTGTCACCTTAACTAGACAAAGTGATGTAATTAATATTTTTCTGGGTTTTTGTTGACAGTGTTCATGGATTCTTATAGCTGGTGAGTCTAGATGAAAATCATAACTTGATAAAGCTGAATTCATCTGAAAATCTACCTGATACTAACATAACGTCTCTAGAGTTATGAAATCTTAATTTGATGATGTTGACAATAAGGTAAACATCTGGATGTATGGTGAAAATTTAGTTTTATGAACTATACACCACCAAAATGTCTGTATGTTTGGCTATATGTAGTTGTGTCACTTTGCTCTTCAAAATTTTTTGTCTTCTTTCTGAATCTGCTTGGCTCTAATTGCTGCATTTTTCAATGTGCTTGTCAGGAAATAATTTACTCATTTTGTTTTTCCCTCTCTTCATAGAAATTTCTTTAAGCTTCAGGTTTATTTAAGATCATTATTTCTATTTAGATTGAATAACTATGTGCACATTAGTGTTTGTGAAAAAATTGAGGTAGGCTAACCTCTTTGTTAGTCTGTACTTCAGTTTCTTAATGTAGTTCAAGTACTGAAAACAAGTATCTGCAGCCATTTGAAAACTATTTGAATTGGTAAGAATCTAGTATATTTATGAGGCCAGTTTTTCCTCGCCCATAGCTAAGGCAGCTTGTTCCACATCTCCTTCTGTGCTCAAATTCAAGTTCATTTGCAAATCTGTACTCTTTTCACAGTATTATTTTCCTCCAGGCATGCACACTTAAAGAGCAAGAGAAGGAAATATTTGGGGCCTCACCCTCATTAGTTCTTACCTTAGATAGGAAGATAAGAAGTCTCCTTGGAAGTTTGCATTAGCCAATCCTGCATTTCCATGTCAATAAATATTGAAACTGTGCTCTAAATCTCTACCTCAGTTCCTACAGCTCATCTCTCGTCAAATACAACTGCTCAACTAATTCATTCACTTGGTTGTTTTCTACCTATAACAGGTCTTTGTATCACTAGAACTCTAGAGGCAGCCTTTCTTTCCTCAAGGTCATTCTAGAGCCCATGCTCACTGAAGCATATTCTCATAAAAAGCCCAAGGAAGACACTGGGTCCATTCCTCAGTCTCTGCCCTAACTCTGGGCCAAGCTCATCTACATCAGTTCTTAAACCACTTAGCAAGTCAAATTATTCCTCTTTCTTGTTTTCTTTTTTATTAGATTTGTTGGAGGTAACATTGGTTAATAACATTATATAAATTTCAGGTGTACAATTTTGTAATATGACATCTATATACTCTATTTTGTATTCACCACTTGAGGTCTAGTCTCCTTTCTATTTTTGTTTCTTACTATCTACTTTTTCACCCCAATTGCTTTTTATATGTATTAAATAATTTGTTCATGGATTCATTTATTCCTGAGATGTTTAGTAAGTTCCAACAAGGTAGATGGGGCCCTCCTAAGTGTCCCTGAAATGAAAGAGATTAGGAGAGAAACTGGGAGAAGTTACTCAACTTTCTACAAATAATTTGCAGCCTAGATGGAGACTCAGGCATTTATTCACAGAAAGGTTGATACTGCATATGATTAAATGATATATGTTTGGTACAAGTTGGTATAAACAATTATGTGCCTTGGGATGTCAGAGAATAAAACATTTTCTTTGATGGGAGGATGAGGTTGAAAGGTAGATGAGTAAAAGAGTTGTCCTTGAAGCGTGGATAAGATTTGAGAGGCAGGGAGTGTGAGAGAATTCTACAAGGGAGGAAAGAGATAGGTAGACACAGCCTTGATGGAATGGACAGGATGTGTAGAGACACAACACTCTGCTGAGAGCCCCACCGGTCATTTGTTTGAGGAGCACCTGAGCAGCACTTATTCTAGCCTTCCTCTACTTTCTATAGCAATATTTTTAATTGAAACACAAAGATATAGGCTTTTCTTTTTGACTTCTGATAAATGTTAAGAAATTTAACATGTGATTTTCTATTGCTCTGAGGAGTTGTTTAAGCCTTCATAAATATTTCATTAACCACATGGGGACTCGTATACCTTGAGAAGGGTTTTGAAGGTTTTTTCATGGTTTTGCCTCCAGGTACTTTCTCATATATCTGAAAATGTTTCATTTATTTGTTTATAGTGTCTTCAGACTTCTATCTGAAAACATAAGATTCTTTCTCATGCCTGCTTATGTGCCACATGAATATACAAAGTATAGTCCTTGTATTTAATTGAGGTTCGAAGAAGATTGTGTGTTCTATCCTGAGAGCTAGACCCTAATTTCTATATTTCATTCTAGTTAGCTATTATCTCTGGCTAACAGCTCTCTCTTTTTGTCTTCCATATTTCTCAGTCTCTCTCCCATCTATCTTTCTATCATCTATCTATTCTCTATCCGTGTGTGTGTGTGTGTGTGTGTGTGTGTGTGTGTGTGTGTGTGTTTGAGTATATAAAGACTATATCCTTATTTTTAGAAAAAATTGGATTAAAATGATACTTTTTGTCAGACTGATAATAAAATAACATTAACAGAAGTGCATGAGAAAAAGTTATTACACACACAAAAAAAGCCAAGATCAGCAGTTTGCAATAATTATAATTTAAAGTGCCATGAGATCATTTTCATACTCAAACTCAAACTTCTTTTTCTCTTTGAAAAGGCTTGATGGAGGGGGAAATTACTCCTCTTTCCCAGCTATATAGTTAAAGAGCTATTCTTTTTTCAGCTATTCATAATTCTTCAATAAATCTTGGTAAATAAGCCATGACACTAATAAACATCAAATTCTATGAATTGGGGAATATTTAACACAACTCAGAATTGTGCTCAGCTTGTACAAAAATACCATTTATGTGAGAAAGATTAAAAAGATGTTCTTACAATGTGTTTCTGTGAAATATATGTTCTATTTAGAAAGCTTATTTGTTATTGGTTTCAGGTACTATTTATAGCCTTGATTTTGTGTTCATTCTCTTTCCCAAGTTTTTCTTACACCTGAATTGTACATGTTTCTTTGCATCCATCATGATTTCTCAGTGAAAGCTGAGTTCCCAAGTCTTTCATTCATTTTTCTACCTCCTGGGCCTAATTATGAAACGACTTCAAATAAGCATAAAAATTTAAAAACAAATAAAAAACCCCATTCTGCTTTTTGTGAACAATTGACTAGTTTCTTCTCTTTTCTCTTCAAGAGTTCTAATTCACTTGGAGTACTATGCAATTGGCGGGGCCTGAGATTTCTGGGAGCTGTAATTGTGTCTCATTAATTCTTACAGTAATGGAGTATAACTATAAGGAACATGCAATTAGTGATTTGATCAATGAACAGAGCAGTTAATCAGCAGACAAAGGATGGGGCTCAGAGCCTATTAGGCTGAAAGGAAGTGTTCGTGCTGTCCCAGGCTCCAGGAATGTACATAGACATTCCTGCTGATTGGATGGATTCAGAAGACTATGTCTTCTTGTAAAACCAGCTTTTTTTTTTTTTAATTGGTATGGTATGTGTTTATTCAAACACTTGAGAAATTCCTGAGTATTATGCTATAGTACACCATGTATGTATTTTTCTTACCTCATGTTAGCTGGCATAGGCTTTTTTCCCGTCCTACTGTTGAAATAAACCCCAAATACATAGACAACAAAAAAACAAAAATGAGTCAAAACCCAACCAACCAACCCTTAGCAATAAAAAAGGAATAAAAAAAGCACAATACTGCTTTACTGAAGCATATTAGGGATAAAAATCCTTAGCTGACTCCTCTGTCATCAGAAAGTAAATGAATGTGGAGACCAATAACATTTAAATAAGCCTTGGTTTTGTTATTTGGGTGTACTCTCCATATCTATAAAGTGGACCTTTATACTTCTGAGTGGAGGTGCTTTAAATTTATGTAAATTTTGTATACAGACAAGCATATGAGTCTTAAAATGTTGCAGGCCTTACAGCTAAAGGTAATTGTAATTGTGTATTTTCTGTGAGAAAGTCTTGTCAAATTGCTTTGAGGCTTTGAATACAAAAGTGAACCCATCAGAATAATGTTGCTTTTTCTGGGCAATATGGAACTTACTATCCTTGCCTAGTAAAACCATGTCAAGGTTACATATGGAATCCTGTGATATGCTGTAAATATGAAGTGATGATTATATAAGAAAATGGATTTATCAATAATACATTGCCCTGAGGTAATTCTGAACTCAAGCAAACAGTTCTTCAAATAGAATGACATCTCTATTCCTATGCAAAGCATACATTTGGAATAAAAAAGAAATGATTACATTTGCTTTTTAAAAATGAAACTAGTTTAATAATTAACTTATTTCCTCAGTCAAGTGCAGACCTGAAAATAAAAGTAGGGTTATTTTCTTTCTTTAAAACCATCTGCTATTTTATCTTCTTGGAACTCACATTGGAAACAAAGAAATTGTTCAAGAAGTGAATTCTCTTAGACATATATTAGAGACTCAGCTATTTCTGAATAATTAGCTTCATTTGTTAAATATTTAAAACATTTTCTACTCTGAGGTAAAGAATAGCACAGTGGAAGATGAGAATTACAAATGACATGCATTTTCAGCAGAATCCTTCTTATCAGTTAATAAGAAGGAGTAAGCTATTCTACCTCCTTTTTTCTCTTATTTAGATTTTCTTCTCCAAAAATTTTATATTCACAACAGCACAATGTTTCCTTTCTCTTTGAGTGACATGCTATATGCATTGTTTCAGAAAATAGAACACTGCTGAAGCAGGAGGTAGGGAAGGTGGTTTTGTTCTCAGCTCTACATTTGCAGTGTATACCCATGAGAGCTGCCCTCTGAGCCTTGGTTTCTCCAATCCACAAAATGTGTATTCCTAATCTAGGTGATCTCCTAGCTTTCTCCTAGCTTTTTTTTTAACTGTGCTCTTTTTGACTCCTTTGGACCAATAGTGAAACTATTTCAAGTGTTATTTTTGTCCTGGAATTTAAGCATAGGATTTACAAGCTATAGAAACTATGATTTGGGGTTGCAGCTGCCGTCTCAGCTGCTGTGGGCTATAGCATCATTAGAGGCTGTATCTAGCATCAAATTATTTGTGAAAGGGCTTTCCCTCTCATCATTTTTTTCCTCGTTGTTCTGATGTGCCCAATTACTAAAAATCTACTCTGTTTCCTAGTGAATCATTTTTCTAGAGATTGTTTTAATTACTTTGGTCTTTTCCATTGCATACTGTCAGCCTACTTGCATCTGTGAGTGGTCTCTGCTATGCTCTTTTTAAATATAACGTATTATAAATCAGCAACAAGTCGACTTTAAGAACCTTTGTAAGACTGATATGATTTTTTTTTGGTTGCACATTGCTTTGTAAAACAAACTGCTTGTGAAATATATCTCAGAACCATCAACATATTAAGTTTCTCATCAAAGTTTGTTTTCACTTCAACTATTTACTCCATCCAGGAAAAGAGTTGTTCATACACATGGTGGCCACCCTTGTCCTGGCTGGAATTCCTGGTCTTGTTCATCCCTATCGTTAACTCAGTCCTTTTGCTTTCTAAGTCTTAATGTGTCTACTCCTTGCCCTTTAAGTATTTAACAAACTTTCAAATTTTTAGGGATCTTTTATGCTAATCAGATTGCACTAGGCAAAAAAAGTTTTCCCATTTGTTTACACCAAGATTTTCTTCAGGATAAGCATGACCTTTAAAGAACACAAAAAAATCAGTAAATGATAAATATACTTATTACTTTTTTATAGCTCAGGGTCAGAAACTCTTATGCCAACATGGGCCAGGCAGATAAGTTGCAAGTCAAGTGAGCTGGATAGAAAATTACAGAAGGTGGTGGGAGGCAGTTGAGCACTCAAGAAAAGATGGCAGCCTTCACTCAGTCCAACCAATTATCTCCAATGGGGACACAGCCTGATACTGTCAGAGCTTATTTTTAAAAGAAAGTTGCAAATATAGATTCCATGAGAACCCTCCCAACTTTTAAGTATTAGTTCATAAAAATCTGCATGATGTCCTGGCCAAATAAATTATGTCTAGGTCCACATCAGTTACTGGGGCTGCTGGCTAGTCACCTTGACATCAGGCAATAGCAGGCGCTGTTTTTTTCTATTAAGAAGTAGATAAAGAAGATGAATTATTTAGAAATCTCTCCTGTCCTTGAGAATAATATGCTCAAGATACATTTAGATCTGTTTTACTGATTATATAAACTAATTTGATTAAATTTTTGTGGAGAAGTTTGGACATTTCACTCTAGAGGGAACATGCTTTTGCACATTTTTCAGTGGGTCTTCTTTTTATTTATTTATTTATATATTTTTAAAATAAAAAAATAATTTTTAACTTAAAAATATTTAATTACAGTTGATATTCAATATATTTTTTTATATTAGCTTCAGGCGTACAGCATAGTGGTTAGATATATCTATCTATCTATCTATCTATCTATCTATCTATATATATATATATATAAAATCTATGAAGTGATGCCCCCAATTAGTCTAGTGTACCACTGACACCATGCTTAGTTATTACAACATTATTGACTATATTCCTATCAGAGCTAAACTGATCAAGAAGGGAAAGTTTTGGTGGTGAGACACCCAGTTAAAAGAACGTATAAAGAGTTGACATGAGAAATACAACAGCAGGCCCCAACTTTATTGTGGGAAGTGTGCTTTCTGTGCTAGGGGACTGCATGGGCTTCATATATGCCAGAGAACAATAGTGGCGTTCTGCCACACATGCGTGATACAATAAGCTGAATCATACTTACATAAGTTAGGTGCAGGTGTCCTACTATATTAATGTAACATTCAAAATCCAGAGTCCTATCCCTACCCGCGAGCCTGGGTCACAGCCCGACCTGGGACCCACAATTCCCTGTGCCCTACTTTACATCCCTGTGACTGTTTTGTAATTGCCAATTAGTACTTCTTGATCCTTTCACCTTTTTCACCCAGCCTTTCAACATCCCTTTCATCTGGCAACTATCAGTTTGGTATCTGTATCTACGGGTTTATTTCTGTTCTGTTTCTTTATTTTATTTTTTAGATTCCACATTTAAGTGAATTCAAATGGTATTTATTTTTTACTATCTGATTTATTTCACTTAGCATAATACCTTCTAAGTCCATTTATGTAGTCACAATGGTAAAATATCTTTTTTTATGGCCAACTAATATTCCTTTGCATATGTATATCACATCTTCCTTATCCAATTGTCTATTGATGAACATGTGGGTTGCTTCCATATCTTGGCTATTGTAATAATACTGAAATGAACATAAGGATGCATATATCTTTTCAAACTAGTGTTTTGGCTCTTTTCTGATAAATACCCAGAAGGCTCTAGTTTCATTTTTTTTTTGCAAATATCTGTTCAGTTTTCCTAACACCATTTTTTGTAGACTGTCTTTACCCCATTGTATATTCTTGCCTCCTTTGTCATAGATTAATTGATCATGTAGGTGTGGGTTTCTTTCTGGGCTTTCTATCTTGTTCCATCAACCTACATGTCTGTTAATATGCCAGTACCATGATATTTTGATTACTATAGGCCAGTGGTATAGTTTAATATCAGGTAACACAATACCTCTCACTTTGTTCTTTCTCAAAATTGCTGAGGCTATTTGGTGTGTCTTCTGGTTCTATATAAATTTTTGGATGATTTGTTCTTGTTCTGTGAAAAATGCCATTGGTATTTTGATAGGACTTTCATTGAATCTATAGATTGCTTGGGTAATATGGCTATTTTAATTGTGTTAATTCTTCCTATCCATGAGCGCAATATGTGCTTCCATTCACTTGTAGATTCTTCAGTTTTTTTTTTCTTCAATGTCTTATATTTCTGAGAATAGGTCTTTTACCTTCTTGATTAAATTTATTCTTAGATATTTTATTTTTTGATGCAATTGTAAATGCGACTGTTTTCTTAATTTGTCTTTCTGATAGTTTGCTATTAGTGTGTAAAAATGTAACCAATATCTGAATATTAATTTTGTATCCTGCTATTTATTGAATTTATTTATCAGTTTCAATAGTTTATTTTGATGGAATCTTTAGGGTTCTCCATATATACTATCATGTTATCTGCCAGTAGGTCTGCTCTATTACTGTAAATATCCTATATGTTTATCTGACTAAACAGGGTAGGTAACAGCTGATTCGGTTTTAGAGAGACATTCTAATTGACACCTAGCAACTCAGTTCTATAACTCATTAAATGCTTGTTCTGTGCTGAGATCTGTCCAGATGTGGGAGAGAATAATTCAGTTCCTTAGGTGTCTGCAAAGGGCTGAATGTTTGTATTCACCCTAAATTCATATGTTGAAATCTTAACTCCCAATATTATTAGGAGGTAGGCCCTTAGGTAGATAATTAGGCAGAGCCTTCATGAATGGGATTAGTGCCCTTAGAAAAAGATGCCAGAGAACTCTCTTCTCTCTTTTCGCCTTGAATATACAATGAGAAGTGGGCAGTCTACAACCTGGAAGAGAGCTATCACCAGAACCAAACCATGCTGGATGCATGATCTCAGATTTCAAAATTCCAGGGGTATGAGAAATAAATTTCTGTTGTTTATTAGCCACCTAGCCTAGAGTACTTGGTTATAGTAGCTAGAATTAAAACAGTGTCTCTTATTAAATTAATTAAACAAGAAAGCCATTAGACTGAGGTAATTTTAATACCTTAGCAGCCTATGTAAGCCAATGAACCAGAACTTGACTGCTCCGTTAGTCTCGTTACCTAACCTAGCCTAAAAGTTACTTGTTATTCCACATAAGAAAAGTAACCATGCATTAACAGTCCGTGTTTGCCTAGTCTAACTTCCTTATTCCTGTTTACCTGATGCCATAAAATCCTTTTGCTTTGTATGGCTTTTTGGAATGCCTTTGTATTTTCTAGACTGGATGCTTCCTGATTGAGGAATTGCCAACCAGATCAGAAAATTAAATGTCTCAAAATTTCCTTCCACATTCTTTTGATTTAAGTAACTTTTTTCTTCTTTCAACAATCTATTATTTGGATACAAGTGCAATTATTGAAATCTTCTGTTACATTGAAAGTTCTAGAGAAAATAATGCATGTAGATATTGTTACCTATTTTTGGCAATAAAACTTAAAGGAATGCTAATATATTAGGATTCTTTTCTGTGTGAGATTTTGGTTGGGGAGAGGAGAAAGAAATCTGGTTCTGACATTATTTCTCAGAAAGGTTATTCACTAGGTTTATTTTTCTATGTTATTCTCAATGAACTAAGTTGAAAGTTACCAGATGGAAATGAATTATGCATCTTAGAGAAAATGCCTTTGTGACCAATGTAAGAGAATGTTGATGGATTGCCAAAGAGGGGAGGGAGTGAGTTGAACTAGAGGTATCTGGATAAGGACAGACTTATAGATTCGAGCATTCATTCTGGGCTGGTAGTTCATACCAGTGGTATGCCAAATGCTCCCTTATGCTGGAGTGGAGCCCAACATTATCTGTAAGAATTGATAAAAAAGAGAGTGCTGTTGAAGGATACACTGTGTAGTTTTAATTTGTATAGCAAGAAAGCATGAAATCTGGAGCTTTCAAACAGGCCATGAGAAGTAGAATTTCAGGATTAATTTAGCTCCAGGGCAAGAAAGAAACATGGTTTTTGGAAACATGATCCTGCCAGGTGAAATTCAACCTTAGGGCAAAGATACATGAAGCCTTCCCCCGACTTTTCCTCTTATCTGCTGCCAATAGCAAGTGTGTGTTTCAGGTTGGAATGCTGGTGGTAGAGGGTTTTATATTTGTGTGTTCTATGGAGAGTGTGAGAGTTGGATCTGTAACTGCAGTGTCAAGAGAAGGTTACTGTAGCTTGTGCCCATCATCTTCAAAATCAGCCTGGGTTCTGGCCCCCTCTCCTGTTCTGCCTTCTCATGCCTCTTCTATTTCTGCTTGTCCCAAAATCCTCTGTGGGCCCAGGGCTTGCAACATTGTGGTGCAGATTAATACTAGAAATTCCTGAAACTATTTTTAAGCTTCTGTGAGAAGAGGTTTTGTTGTCATTGTTTTTATTGTTGTTGTTGTTTTTTCTTTCTGTTTTTGTTTTGTTGTGAAAGGGTAAGTGAACTGAGAAAAAGATTTTGAATTTTTAGATTATTCAAACTTTAATTCTGTGGAGTTGAATGAGACAATATGCATTGCCCTTATAACATGCAAAGATGGTGATGATGTCATTTAACTATACCTGGACTTACTAGGTCAACAGGGCAGTTAAATATCAGGTATTGTTCACCTTTAATTCTCATACCATTCTCATATTTACTCATGGAGAAACCAAGACTTGTCACAAAATTAGTAATAACCAGTTTGTAAGCTCACTGTCTCCTTGACTGTAGGGTACATGCTTATAAACCTCTTTAAATGATCACTTCCCTTCAGAATGATCTTGAAAGTTCTCTAGCCAGATATTTCAGGACTCCAAGTTGTATGATTACCCTCAGGATAGGACAGTCATTTCCTGTTTTTAAAAAACTATAATTTTAATAAATTTACACTTTTGTCAGATTTTTGGTTGAATGACCTCAGAATAAGTGTAGAGAATTCCTTCAGAGTATTCTTGAGGAAGGTCTTTTTCCCTGAAGGTTTTTAAGCATAGAAAGCAAGAAGGTGGGATTTACTGCTTCAGTTGACCACATGGTTACATACTGTGTCTGATTTAGCTGAGCTGCCAAAGGCCTCCTGCCACTTTCAAAATAATTTCATTACCACACTGCTACATTATTAGACATTCCTACCATTAAAATTCATCCCTTTGGGTACAAAATAGTCTCTAGAACTCCCTTGATAATCTACAGACTGACTGAAATAACACATTAAAACTTTAGCCCAAATGATTTGATATTAGCAAATCCTTGAAATAATAAAAAAAAGACAAATGAATTATAATGTGTATAAAGGCACTTAACAGTGCCTAGTAAATAGTAAGCAGCTAAACACTAATAAATGAACTATAACAAGGACTGGAATTTTGGAAAGATGAGAGAAGCAGAAACAATGTGTGGACATGATGATGACTCAATAGAGAATAGGGTATCAGAAAGGGTCAGGGAGGTGAAAGAAGGGAGAGCAAGGCAATTTGACCTACCCTGGAGGTCAAATTCACCTGTGTACCTTCTCCCTATAATTACAGCAGAAATCAGGTAGAAATATACTCATAGTCTGACTCTTAAAGGTGCTTTCTAGTTCCACAATCTTAAGACATACAGAATTTTACTTCAGTTATATCAGACAAGATGACCACAAATTTAAGAAAACTAGACGAGATAAACGTGATACCAGAGACAAAGAAACAAAAATTCTAAACTTCTTTCTTTGTAAAACATGAAGATGATAAGCTCATAAACCCAAATTCTGGTAAAATCAACTACAATGGGTTATTCAGTGTGAAATTTATGTGCATTTCAAGCACCTACAAGCTTCCTGCAATTCCTTTTTTTCAAATATTGTTTTAAATTGAAAGTGGTGGAAAGGGTAAACTATATGACAAAGAAATTTCCTTACCATTTCATTTATGATCAAGAACTACCATTTGCATCTGTGTTACAGAGCTAATATAGAAATAGACCAAATGTTGAAAGATAAAAGGCTCACAGACCTGAAAAAAACTAAAACAAATATGAAAGGACTAATAAGAGGAAACTTTAGAAAGAATAAGAGATACAGACTCATGGGACCATGTGAACCTGGATTTTTGCAAAATGTGCTGCTACAGTTTTGGGCATATAGCAGGTTAAGGAGCATGATTGGTTCAAGCAGAGATAGACTCTCCTGTACATAATGCAGGCTCTGGGCCAATCTGGACCCATTAGGCTTGTCAGAGACACTGGGTCTGGGGAGCCATGCATGTGACCAGAGTCTTAGATGGGATTCTGGGGATGTGGAGGTGGTGGCACCACAGCCTTCTTCACCCATCTCCATTTCAGGTACAAACTTTTCACTTTAAACACTTTCTATTAAAGACTTTCCAGAAATTGAGTTTAAATGGTGAGAAGAGGGGTGAGTGAAAGTTAACTCTGAATTATTGCCTCGAGATGCACATCAGAATGGGCCCAAAGCCCTGTAGATCCATCTTTTCATTCCATAACCCTGTAGTCAGCTGCAATTATGGGGAGAAAATTTAAGGTGGAGAGAGAGTTGAAGACTGGCTCCTTGCATGCTAAGAACAGTCAAGACAGAGAATAATTCCAGGGAATATAGGGTAAAGGCAAGATTGCATGTGTACAGATTCTGGTCTTTCCAATGTAATGCACATTTAGAATAAAAATGTATGCATCAAAACTGTTGGGTTTGCTCCCAAAATGGAAGGCTTATAAGTTGACAATTCAAGATTGTTTTATGAATGACTAGATTTTAAACTGGGGTTGAAGAGGAGGAATAAAACTCAATTACCCCAAAGTTGGACTAGATTAAAAATGCCACCACTTCGAAAGGCCAGGCTGGAGGGTGTGGGCGTGTGTATGGAGTACAAGGTCTTTTTCTCCTCTCACGTGCTGGCACATTGACTTCTTCCTGAGGTTCATTCAGTAAGTGGCTGCTGGTGCAAATGCGTACCAGGTACCTAAGGAAAACTTAGCTGCATGGGTTTTACCAGGCTTCAGGATTTATACATCTGTGACTGGAGCTGGAGACTTTCAGAAACTACCACTAGAAAAGAACAGGGAAGGAAAACTGATATAGCTCTGCATGCCTACTTCTTATTTTAATGAGTGGCTCTGAGCAGGCTGCTAAACCATTTATTTCTCAGATAATGGCAGGAAGCAGACTAGAAATACATTCAGAAAGAAAACACAGTAATTAATTTGTCACTGAAACCTGAGGGGTCCAGCTCCACTTATAGGTGATAATGAATGTTTTGCATGTAATTAGCAAGAATAATTAGCACATTCCTGGTAACAAATAGACTGACTGGTCCTCTGCACACAAATTAATTGCGCTAACAGAGACAATTGTGTCTCTTTATAGTCTGATTATGTCCCTATTTTCACTAATACCTACTTTAGACCTCTGTGGCTTTGTGTAGCTATGAAGAGTACTCTGTAAAGTTGTATCTCTTCCACCGGCTTCTCGGAAATTTCGGGACCACCAGGGGACTTGTTTGTCAAAACTTGTTAAACTTGTTGAAATTTGTTATCTTTAACATGTGTTTTACTGTATTACTGGATGAACCATTCAAATCAACTCACTAGTTAAGCTGGGAAAGCTACTTTAATCAATCAAATGCTGACACTTTAAATTATGGGAACTGTTTTGAAAACCTTCCTTGGAAAAGGAACATATAAAAATATTGAACTAGAAATGAGAAGGAGAAAATTTCAAGTTAGGTTCTTCTGGCACAACTGAGATGATTTCTGTCACTTCGGGGTGCATCTACACTGCTTGTGCTTATAGGCTTGCAACTGTGCTCCTAAGAAGAAACATGGTAGAACCCATTCTATTGTCCTATAAACCATTTTAAACAACATGTAATATTTATACACATAGCAGACTTCTCTCTCCCTAACTTTGAAACATTTTTTAGACATCTAAAGTATTCGATCTAAGCAAATAATTTTAATGAACATAAATATTCTATTTTAGGATATTTGCAGGATATGAGTGACATAATTTAGAGAGAACCCTGTAACAGAACTTCATCTTTTTGGGTGCTCAGTACATGATTACATAAAGTGAATGGAAGCTGAATTTAGGCAGTCAGTGGCTACCAGGCTTTTCTTTTCAAATACTAACCTGTTTTGTTTGTTTGTTTGTTTTTGTGGGGAGCAAAGTAGGGTGAAGTGCTTGAGGAAAGGACATGTATAAATCTCACAGTTGACCTCCTTGAGGTGCTGCTCATGAAAAGTTACTTCTTCTGGAAACTGTCTACTCTTGGGTTTCTGTGGCTGTTTTCTCCTGGCTCTCTTCTCACTGTCTTTAGCCCCTTCTCAGCTTCTGCCCTTGTGCTGTACACCTGCCCTTGGAGGGCTCTCCTCTGCTGCTGGTGCCTTGGCAACCTTCAAAGCCCAAAGGTAGATGGTGTCATAACTTGATTTCCATTTCTGTCTCATATTTCCAATTCTTTCTTGGTTACTTCAATCCAGATGCACGACTTTCCCTCAAATACCAAGAAATTTATCTGGAACAGAATTGATTTTTTCTTCTCAAAGTCCCATTTATGTGCACGAAACTACCATTTTATCAGCAATAAGGTCTGGACATCTCCGGGTTATCTTTGTTTCCTCCAATTCTGACTAATTGCTAAGTCATATCTAGTATTTTCTAAATAATATTTTTTTTCATTCCATCTTTCACTACCCTACATAAGCCCTCATTTGGAAAATTCTATGAACCTCTTCAATGATTTTCCTGTCATCAAAGAGTTGTGTCACCTATGTCTTCCTCTATTCATACTAATCTTCCTAATGAACTACTTTGTATCATGTCATTCCCTGGCTCAGTGTCTAGAGGAACTCTTACTTAAAGTTCAAAGTTCAAAATCCTTCACTTGATGTTCAGAATTCTTCATAGTTTATCTCAGTTTTTCTTGTGTATAAATATGCTCTAGACAAATATGCCATTTTCAAACAAATTTTGTACATTTTGACTCCATCAAGCTTCCTGGCCTGCTGTAGTCTACATTCTTTTTTCTCTCATCTAAATCTATCCAGTCTCCAAGTTCCTGTTCTAATTTCCCTTCTTCACTGAAGCTTCCCTGACCACTGGAAGTAGTAAGATGCTTATCTGAACACTCTATCTCCTCAGACTGGTCATCAGTTAGGATTCAACATATATTGCCTACCATTGGCATTTACTTTTTCCAAATCTACTTCTTATCTCCACATTTAAATTTCTTAAGGCTGGGGACAGTGTCTTATTTTAAAGTGGTTGATAATTCAGTTTTGTATTAATCATATTTTACGTTTGTTTAAACCTAATTTTCATTAATAAGATGATTTTCTCTTTTTTGAGTTCTAGCTTAGACTCTGGATTTTGCTTCATCTTTTGTTTTTTCAAAAGTTAGGAACTCTTGAGCAATGACTTTAACTCATGCATGGGAAAGAACACTCATCCACAGTTGTGCATCCTGTGCTTTCAGTGAGCAGGGCTTGTGTACTAGAGAATAAATGGAAGCTCTTGTTGGCTAGAAGATTTTGCAGGTTATACCTCTGGAGAGGAAACATGATTGATGAGGTGGAAAAGTGACTATAAGTCAGGGGATGCAGGTTTTCGTCCTGGCCTGCTGCTGACTAGCTGAGTGACTGGGAAAATTTCTTTGCCTCTCTGAGCTCAACTTTCTCCTTTGTAAAATTCATCCATTCATTCATTCCTACTGTAAGTAATTTTAACTAGGGGATTTTCATGTAATGCTGCTTGTAAAACAGTTAGTTCACACGTATATTACAACTTACATTACATTGTCCTAAAATAGTCCTATATTTATCTTCTCAGCCAATTTCTTGACAGAAGAGGCCACATCCAATTATTCTGGTATGTCCAGCACTGAGCACAGCACCCTTGGACCAGTGTTTTGTTTTATTTATTTATTTTTTGAATGATCATACAGAAAGGATTAAGGCCAATCACTTCCAAGTGAGTTCAGCTGTAAAAGGACAGTTACTTTCTCTTTGACTCTCCTTATAGGAAACTGGATTTTTTCCCCCAACTTCATTGAAATATAATAGACAATTAGTTGCTTGTATTTACATTGTAGAATTCAATGAG
Organism: Cynopterus sphinx; assembly: GCA_030015415.1. Taxonomy (NCBI): domain Eukaryota; kingdom Metazoa; phylum Chordata; class Mammalia; order Chiroptera; family Pteropodidae; genus Cynopterus; species Cynopterus sphinx. Next base: position 83,708,396 of record CM057382.1, on the reverse strand, counting down.
ATTTTTTTCAATGATAGTTGGCATACAATAATATACTAGTTTAAGTTGTACAGCCTAGTGATCAGAGATCCACATAAATTTCAAAGCGATTCCCCTAATAAATATAGTACCCTTCTTCCCCCTTACATATTTATTACAACATTAACCATCTCCCCCATGCTACACTCTACATCTCCACATCTATTCCTCAGCTATCCTTTGTATCTCTTAATCCCTTTGCCTATTTTTTTCTGTCCCTCACCACCCCCCTCTTATCTAGTAGTCCTCAAAATACTCTCTGTATCTATGAGTTTATTTCCAATTTTTTGTTTTTATTGTTTATTTCGTTCTTTAGATTCTGCATGTATGTAAAATCATGTGGTATTTGTCTTTCTCTATTTGACTCATTTCATTCAACACAATACCCTCTTGGTCCATCAAGGCAATATCTTTTTCCATCTACTTCCTTTTAACCTGTGTGTGTCTTTTAATCTGAAGTGAGTCTCTTATTATAGGCAGCATATGTAAGGGTCTTGATTTCTTATCCATTCAGCCACTCTATCTTTTGGTTGGAGCACTTACTTCTTTTCCATTTGAGGTACTTGTTGATAAATATGTAGTTATTGCCATTCTTTATCATGTTTTTGATACTTTTTTTTTTCTAAAGCAGCCTTTTCAATATTTCCTGCATACTGGCTGGGTGTTGATAAGTTCTTTTAGCTGAGAAGCTCTTAATCTGTCTTTTGACTCTAAATGATAGCTTTGCTGGATAAAGTATTTTTAGTTGTAGATCTTGGGTTTTCATCATGTTGAGCATTTTGTGCTAAGCCCTCTGTCCAGAATAGTTTCTTTTGAGAAATCAGGTGTCAGTGTTATGGTTACTCCTTATAGGTAACTAACTGCTTTACTCTTGCTGCTTTTAAGAATTTCTCTTTGTATTTAACCTTTGGCATTTTAATTAAGATGTGTCATGGAGTGGGCCTCTTTGGATTCCTCTTTCTTGGGACTCTCTGAAATTTCTGAGATTGTATGTCTATTTCCTTCACCAGGTTAGGGAAGTTTTCCATCATTATTTCTTCAAATAGTTCTTCAATGTTTTGTTTTTCTTCAGGTACTCCCTTTATGTAGATATTTTACCTTTAATAGTGTCCCATAGTCTCTTTAAATTATTATTATAGTCTTGGCTTCTTTTCTCTTGCCATTCTGATTGTCTTTGGCTTCTCCAACCTCTATATCAGTGGTTCAATACTCTTCTTTATCCTCTCTGTTTATTCTGTCTAATATACCCTTCATCTCAGATAATGTGTTCTTCATTTCTGACTAGGTCCTTTTTATAATTTTCATTTCCATTTTTATGTTTTTTAAAGTTCTCACTGAATTCATCTACACTTTCCATAATTTCATTGAGCATCTTTATAATCAGTGTTTTGAACTCTGCATCTGTTAGATCGCTTAGCTCCATTATTTTTGGATCTCTTTTCTGTTCTCTCATGTGGTTTCGGCTTTATTGTCTTCACATTATGGCTGTTGCCTTTCTATGCCTGTTTCTATGTACTAAACAAAGCTCCCAAGTCTCCCAGTCTTATTAGTACAGCTTTGTGTAGTAGATGTCCAGTGGTGCAGTCCTGAGAAGGGTTCAGCTGAAGGCCAAATTTAGCCTCACCCGTGCACCTCTTGGGGCCAGCTGTTAAGATTCAGCAAGTAGTCCACAGACACTGTGCCTCAAGAAACCGCACTAGAAACCAAGGCCAGTGGCCACTAGTGTGAGTCTTGGCGCTGCTCAGCAAGGAGCACCTGACTCTCTGAGGATACAACTGGATGTGCCTTGGGTGAGACTGGGAGGTTGGAGAGGCAGAATTTCAGGGAATCCTCTGGGTGGAAAGACCTCTGTTATCTAGTTAGATGATGTCTCGGCTATGGCTGTGCTAAGTCTACACTCTGGGAGTGGGGAGGGGTCAACAGAGGAACAAAGGATACCACTTGCACTTCTGTCTTGGAGAGATCCTTGCCTTTGACTCTTACTCCAATGACTGTGTCTACCTGTAAGTCCCTGGTGCCCCCCGTGCAGCCAAACCAATGCTGGTGCTCAGAGTGAACAGGTCTGTCACTGTAAAAGTCAATTCACAGACACAGCCTCTTTAAGTGGCGTCTGCAGCTACCAGTTGCTGCTGCCATACGCTCTGTTCCACTCAGCCGCTTGGGACCGTTGCAGCTTCAGAGTGTCCTCGACCAGTCCTACCTCCTCCCATTGCAGGGTGATTTCTTATTTCTCTCCCTAGTTGTAGGGCTTATTTATCTAGATCCCAGGAGACTTTCCTTGCTGTTTGCTCCGTGTTTCTGTCACAGCTTTGATTTGGTCGCAAGAGGGATAAACAAAGCCTCTATCATCTACACCATTTTTTTTCCTCCCAGGAACCTGAATTTTTTAGCTCTTTGGGAAGTAAAACAAATATTTTGTGGAAATTTCCTACTTTTGTAAATGGGCCACCAGCTTTAAACAGAATAAATTATAATCTTTTGGCCCTTAAGTTTTTCTCTTATGTGAAAGCAGTCTTTAAATTTTGCAATTATGTTCTTGATATTGACTACCTCTTATACCGATGTCACATATATCTCCATGGTTACCATTAATCTAGTTCAAATGATCACATGCAGTTTTGGTGAAAGGAGATTGCCATGAAGTTTATGTTCTTCAGTAATCAGTCAGGAGGTGGGAGACTACTCTAAAGGGGAGAAGGTTGCATAAACCCAAACCTCAACAAGTGGAAAGATTAACCTAAGATTTACTTTGTATAGTAGACAAGCTGGTTTTAGCATCCAACAGGGTCATTAACTTTGATAGATCAAGATTGGAAGTGACTCCTTGCTTTCTAATACAGCTGAATTTATATTTCTGGTTTTCTCATGTTCTTATTTATAATGGGTATTAATACAAAATATGGCATTGACTAAATTCTTAAAGCAAATATGAATATTTTATTAGGCTAAAATTACTTTAAATTGTTTTACTTTTAGTGTTCAGTAAAGATTCTTAGGAAAATCATAAGTTTAGAAATTCTTCCAGTTTGACTTATCACTCACCATTTCTTTATGACCTACCTTAAGGTCTGGACTTTTTTCCTTCTTTATTTAGCCACTCTAATCATTTCCACATCATGTGCCAAAGCACAAGATAATGTTAGTTGCCATCTTGGGTGAGAGAATAGTTTCTGACTGCTGTGAATTGCTGGCCAGCTAGGAGATAGTTTTCTAGCTGAGATTTTTGCACAAGAACAGCAGGAATTCTTTTCACTTGCTCAATAGAAATGGAAAAGTATATTTTATGAGTAATAAGACACTATAGAATTTTGTTAGTTGAGAAGAGTATGTGACTGTTGCCTTTCAGAATTCTGAAATATTTTTAAGTCAGGTTTTTCTGAACATATGTGAAATTAATCAGACCATTCTTAATTTGCATGTTATTTTGTCTTTCACTTGTATTTAAACTTGACTAAAAGAGCATAATGAATGAATAGTAGAAAAAAATTAAGTATAGAGAGTAAAGAAATCAGGAGGAGAATATCTTTTCTTTTCATCTGCATTTGAAATAAAGGACAAATGCCTATTCTGTTCTGGAAATTTGGTCAGAAAAACTAGAAAGGCTAGCAGACTTAAATCTGAATCAAAGAAGTTTATATTTTAATATTAAAAGTCCTGTCTTACTAGAAAATTATTCACAGCAAAATTTTAGACGACTACTTTCAATTAGAACATTTTCAATTGCTTAACCTCATTCAGCAGGGAATTCTTCATTCTTCTCATTCAAATTATATATTAATATAGCTTTTCAGTATGTGAACTCCTTGCTATAGTGTAATGAATCAAGTGTGTCCTTGGGTTAAGTACACAATCATGAACCCCTCCCTCATTTCCCTCCTACATCCCTCTGCACCCCATCTTCCCCCAGCCCAAATGGTGTCTTAAACTTAACTCATTAGTCTGACTTCCCCTGAACCAGAGCAATGAAGTTATAGAATGATTTTAAGGTTGAGTAATTATGTCTCCAGGTGTTTGACATTTAAACTTTGAAGCTGAAACAGGAGTCTGGTCTCTCTGTATTCACTTATGATGAATATCCTTGAAATATTGCACTTAAATACTCTGTTGTAGTCAGTTTGCACTTTAACTGTGAACATCATTAGGAAATGAAAAAAAAAAAGGAGTCTTTCTTTGTTAATAATTGGGAGGGCAGCCAGTCACTGTAAATGAGAAGGCTTTCTTCTGAGCTGGCACAGTCTGATATTTTTTCATTTCCCACTTCTCTTCAGAGTAGAAACTGGTGAAACCCAGCAGTTGTGAATTATTTTAAGTTGTCCGTATGTTGACTGATATTTGGGAACCAACTGTTTTAAAACATTTATATATCATCACAGTAAATAACTTTCTAGGAGTAGACCTGCATGAAACTTCTTAACATTCCAAAGGAATAAATTAAAATTCCTTGGCATATAAAAGTTGCAATAATGGACAATGTTATCAATTGCAGTAAATGACCTAAATAATTTTTGAGCTAGATTGAAATAAATATCATAATAGTAGCAAGACTGTTTTAAAAGTTTCTTATTGATATATTCTCTTCTAAGGAAGAAATATTTTGTTGTCTCAAAGATGTTTAATATATTCTACATGCATTTGGGACATGTATGGACCACTTCTACATTCACTTATGTCAAACATGAGACTTTTTCTGAACACATTACTCATTTATTGTGACTAATTGGACAGTTATGGGAAAGGAGGAAACAAAACTGGAAATAAACCTCATCAAAACAAACTTAGAGAAAAGTATTAGCTTAGATATTAGAGATGTCTATAGCATTGGCACTAAGCTATGAATTTACTAAGGGTTGTGAGAGTCCTAGTGTCTTCATTTTCTCATGTCTGTATACTCCTAAGGGCATCTTTCTGATCTCACCGATTTCACAAGTGAATTTGAACTCATTGATTAAACTTGTAGCCTGCTTACATTAGATAGCTACCAGTTTGAACTTGAAGCACTTTTAGAAATTTCTTCTTTGAATATTACTTTACAATCATGCCCTAAGAATGATAATGTCACATCAACAATTAACACTTGCTCAGCTCTTTGCAGCTCACTGTAGCATCTGGTGAGTACTTCAGCATCATATATACTGACAATCTTCTCCACTAGACTGGTTCCCTTCAGAGAACCCCTAGGCCATGGAGTAGTGATGGCACTAGATACAGATAAATCTATATTTCCATTTGTTCCTTAAAACAAACCTTAGATAAATACAGCAGATGGGAAGAAACTCACGTCCAGAAAGAGGGCATGCTCTGCTTATGGCTTCTATGGAGTGTGACAGAGCCAGAATTCAAATCCAGGACTTTCAACTTCAACTCAGAGCTCATTTCATGCCACCACCATGAAGAGGAACTGTCATTAATAGTTTAAATAATTGGTTAGAGATACATACAGGAAGTTCTGGGAAAGCCACTAAGTCTTATTTTCTTTTTCGTCAACCCTTTCCATTGACAATGGGATGAAATCAGATTAGCTAATTGACTGAGGGCCTCCATGTGCCATGTTATGGGTATTCTCTACATATTGGGTGTTTATTCTGACAGCAACCCTTGGGGGTACATATAATCATTATCCTCATATTCTAATATTATAGATAAGAAAACTGAAGCACAGAGGAGTGAAGTAACTTGCCTGAATTTTCTCAGTAAGTGGCAGAATTGGTATGTGGCTCAAGGCTATGTGTTGCTAGAACCTATACTCTTAATTCAGTAGACCTCATACTTTCACCTATTACAGTTAGTGGAATACTGGTTTATATAGTATGAGCTTTACTAAACCCATTCTTATTAAAACTGAGTTTAAGGCTTTCTGAGGAGATCCTGACTCAGTTAGAAACTCCCATCAAGATGTGTGTCCCCCTCTCACCCAATAATCAATGCCTCCATCTTTAGTTAATGAGTCTATCTCTTAGTCCCTCCACCTTGAGGAAGATGCACAGAGGAATTGGCTTTTCTAGACCTGAAGAGAGAAGCCAGCTTCTCCTCTGATTTCTGCATCCAGGTAAACAACAGCATCCCACTTTTCTTTCTTAGGCCTATTTTCTGCATCCTTGGTCTGTCTTTAATTTTTCCTAAATCTTCATTCATATGTTCATCTCTCTCTTAAAATGTGAAGACAAAAATTGATCACAATACCTTTAATAATCAGCTAACAAGTGAATTAGAGCTCTGAACCTATTTCTAGTACTTGAGTATTATTGCCCTGTGATTATATCCCAGTTCCATGCTAGCTTTTCAGTAGTAGCACTGACTCATGTTCAGTGTGTGAGCAGTGTAATCTCTGGGTCTTGACAGTCATGTTAGTGTGGCCTTCTTGATTCAATATACCTCCTTTCATCGAAAGAAGGGTATTTGACAAAAAATTCAATCTTGTACATACTTTATAAATTTTTATTTAGTGTAGAAATTGCCAAGACTATATGCTCTCTTCAGCTATCTGACCTGTTGCAACACACACATGCACACACAAACACACACGACAAACACATACACACACTGAGCAAATTTCCCCCCATAAAACCCAGAGCAAATTATAACAAAATCTACTTGTGGCTTTGTTTTCTACTATGCTACCAAAAAAAAAAGTGATGAAAAGTCCAACTATTTTAGATTCATAACTGAGTTGGAAAGATATTGGAAAAGACAGGGAATTGCTGTATATTGGCAGAAAGACAAGTAAATAATTCAGAAAGTTGTGGTATGTTCTACAAGTGTTGGATTCTTAGTGCCAAAGCTTTTCTATTCAAATTTAATACTATTCAATGGCTTACACAGAAATCTGTTTTTTATTATATAGTATAATTTGACCATAAGCATAATATTATAATAAAACATTTCATTGTCTGTTTAGAGCAATAAAATTTTATAGTTATAAAATTACAATCATTGTATTCTCAAGGTACATAAATGAATTCATTACTTGGGACAGATTGAAGCATAGAATACTATTTGAATAATGTAAACCCTTAAGAATTCACTTAATTATTTCTAAAATAAATTCAACATTGATTGGGCTTGTTTCCATGATTCAAAAATTGGGAAGTGTGCAAGGAATATAAACATAGAATTAAAATAAAGCTATCTATAAGGACATTTGGTTGTTAATTGTTATGTTGAAATAATTTTTCTAGAAATTGTGTTTGTCATGTGTAGTATATGTATGTGTGGTGTGTGGATATACATATCTTCAGTATGTGGGTGCATGCATGTGTGTTCTGTGCATTCATGTTTATATGCACATTTGTAATGGCATATATGTTGTGCAAGCACATGGTGTGCATGTACATGTGTATATCCATGTATGTGTATGGCATATGTATATGTGTGCACAGCCAGGTACGTGAACATACATTTGTGTGCCTGTGGAGTGTGTGCATGTAGTGTGTGTGTGTGCATGTGTGCTATATGCATATATGATATGTGCATGAATTGTGACTGTATGTATATGTGTATGTGCTTGTGTGTGTGTGTTCTTGTGAGTTGTGAAGCCAGAAACAGTGTGAGTTAAGGCATCTGTTCTGGTCATTGGCTCTGCCTTCCTGGACTTTGCAGTGTTTTGATACTGTCTGAAACAGAATCTTTATTGCCTGAGTTCTACTAATTTCACAGACCACATTTTTCTAACTGGGTTTCTCATGACATTGCTGATGATACACAACATTAATGAAAAAGTATTTTTTTCTAAGACAAATGTACGTATAGCTTTTTTTAGATACAGATGTTTTCTCATGGTAACCATTGACTTCCAGCAAGAAATTCTGGAGGGACAAGAGAGGTGAGGAGGAAAAAGGATATTAAAGAAACAGAACATTTCCCAGTCAGCTTGCCGGTGTTCCATCCTAGGGCAGTTGCATCTCACCTTCGTAGTTTTGTCAGGCTTTACCCATTTTTTTCTTACTGTGTGGAAAGTAAATTTTGTTTCTATTATTTATGGGTTTCCTTTGAAATTGTACTTGTTAAATGTAAGATATTTTAGTAGCTTTCTTTCTTTGTAAAAATACAAGGACTTAGAACTCTAATCACCCTTACATGCCCATATGCTGTGTTGCCCAGTCTTTGAGATTATTCTTCTATTTTGTAACCCTCACAAATCAGATGTTACCAATGTTGTTCTATCATTTAGATTTCTTAAGTCTAGTTTTTTCACGTTTGTCAATTTCTTTGCTGGACATTTCTTTTTATATCATTGGTATTTCTGAAATAATTTTCCTTCTTCTTAAAGTTTTTCCATTAGCAGTTTTTCAAGTTTTTTAAAAAAATCTGAAAATGTTTTTATTATTGATTTTGAAAGAGAGTTTTGTTTGATACACCATTCTATACTGACAAACTGTCTCACCATTTTGAAGATATTCCACTCTTGTTTATCTTCCACTATTGCTGCTGAGAAGTCTGCTGTCTGTCTAATTGTTCTTTTGTTGGTGATTTAGGCTTTCTCTTTGAATGTTTCTGAGATTTTTTTTTCCTGTTCTTAAACTTGTTCCTCAATCTCTGTTTTGAATAATTAATATTTTTACTGTATTTAATTGCTCGGTATATTTTGTGTTTCCTTTTTTATGGATTCATGATTTTAATTGATTCTGGAAAATTTCAGCTATTACCTCCTTATGTTTCCTGTACTTTGTACCTTTACTCTCTTGTGCTAAAATTCCAATTAGATAGATAAATATTAGAGTTTCTTCTTGCCTCCACAACTGATAAGCATTTTTTTCTCCTCTGTGCTATATCTTAGTAATTTATTCAGTTTCATCTTCTGAACTAGCTGAGGCATGTATTTAGATTTCCAGTGTATTTTTGTCAGTTCTATTTTCTTATTATTCTACTTGTGATTTTCTTCTTACATTTTAACCTCTAAGATTCACTGGCATGTATGTGTGTGTGAGGCTGGGAATGTTGAAATAAATGCAGCTGTTCTTACTTCAGTAATCAGGCATGTGAATACTGGCCCAGATTTTCATCCTATATAACTTCATGGGAACTCTCCCAAGACATGATTCAGATGAATGACCTTAACAACCACCTCCCCGTTCATCCATCAATCATTCACAAATCCATTTGTTTCTGAGTAGTTTACTGCAATTGCACTAAAATACCTAGCATCAATAGTCTCAGGGGAAATGTATTGCAATCCTCATCAGTGGTAAGTTTCTGTAAGGAAATGTTTGTTCAGGAAATAAACCTTTCATAATAAATTGTTGAATTTATTGGTATCTACTTCAGCAAAACCAGGGACAATGATTATTTGGACTATACACAGGGAAACTAGTAGTTTACCCAACAAGGAGTTTTTTTTGAGATAAAAGTAAAAGCTCTGTATTTTCCATCTGCTTATGCTTTGACTGTAAATATACTGTTGTAAGTTTTGCTTTGTTGAGTGACTATGCTTGCCTCAGGTTGCTGAGTGACCAGATTACTTTCTTTAGTTGAGTCTGTGTATTTTCATTCATGCAATGCCTTTGGATGGAGGTATTTAGAAATGCTCCATAATGTGGGAAGCTTCTGTTCAGCAGTGTGTGTGTGTGTGTGTGTGTGTGTGTGTGTGTGTGTGTGTGTGTGTGTTTGGGGTGTTTAAAGGACTCAAAGAAAAGATGGAAAAGGTGTGACTGCTGCCTTCATCTTCACTTTTATTATTATGCTACTTCTCATTAGGATTCAATTTTTAAATTAAATTCAGCCACAATCCCAATTACAACACCAACAATCTCTCACAAGAATTCACCATTTCATATGCTCTGCTGATTCTTCTTCTTCCTTTATCTGAGGCACACCTCATAAGCTTTTGTATTAGTTACCAGATCCTCCCTCTACAATCTACTTTCTTGAGAAGATCATTCACTTCCTTGGTTTTTAAACACCTTTATACTATAGATTTTCAAAATATGCATGAACCTAGATGCTACATTGCAAATTACTTACTGGCCATCTTCATTTAAATTTCTTTAGTTATTGCAAGTTTCACAAATACAAAATCAAAGTTATTCTTTCTCTTCAAATTAAATTATCTTCTTAACTTCTTCATTTCTTTTAAAGGTGCTACCATTCTTCCAGATTCTCTGGTTAGACATTTTCAACCATTTAAAACTCTTATCTCCTGTCTAATGCCTCAAATAGGGCTAGTTTAGCCATTAGGCACAGTAAGCACAATGGCTATGGCTTATGATAGTTTTAGGGGCCCAGGAAAAGTCATAATTTCTCTTAAAGTATGAATAATATTATATAATACTGACATATATGAACATTTACATATATTTGTATTTGGATTTATGGAAGGGGGGCCCATGAAGGTGAAAGTTCCTAGCCTTCAGTGATTTATCCATCCTTGAGTCTTATTGATTCTTGCATTGCATTTATCTTTTTCCTATTTTTTTTTTACATTGCAGTCAGGTTAATATAGTCCCCCATTGCCTTGCTTCTAAATAATACGTGCTGAGTGCTATCAATACTCTATCATAATACATGTGAATGGGTCAAACAGAGAGTAAGTCCTCCACAAAAGGTAAATGAACCCAATTTTTTGCCTAATAAAAGTAAACAAGAATAGTAAAAAACATTGGTCTTGAAATCAAGAAAATTAGTGTTTGTGACTTTGATAAATCTGATTCTTGATTTCCTTACCTTTAAATTGTTTTAATATTCACTTTACCTTCCTTAAAGTGTAATTGTGGGACCAGAAGAAAGAATGGAATTGAAGGAACTGTATCAACTTTAAAATGTAAAGGAAGCTCTGCTTTCTTTGTGTCAATTCTTGGACCAACAATATACACAGATTCTCTGAATTTATCAAATTCAAGCCATGACTGACTTCAAGTCTCTCTTTACCTTGCTCCCACTCTCCTTCCATCCTATTTCCTACCAGATTCTCATATGCTGATCTCTAAGTTCTTAGTTATCATCACATCCACACATTAGCTTATAACAACCACATAATTGAAATGCTTTTTATGGACACTTCTTATTTTAAAATGTATTGTTCACTCTGTGTATATTTTTACAATCAATTTCTGTCCTTCTTAAGGACAGATTTTATTTTCTTTGTTTTTCCCATAGAGTCTGGAGCAGCATGTTACATCTATTTTATGTAATTACTTGATTCCCGTGCCTTTGTATATGCTGTTTCTCCAACTACAATATCTTCTCCTTCCCAGCCACCTCTTCACAGCCCACTTATCTTTCAGAATTTCACTCAAGGCCTGAATTCTTCATAAAACATTTCCACTACTACACTCCTGGGACTTCTTTCTTTGCTGAACTTCTGTTGCACTTCCTGAATAGTTTAGCACCTGGTTGCACAGCTTATGCCTTTCTGAATGTGAAAGAAGAGAATGTGCTTAGGTGAAAGTACATGGTAAAGGGATTTTAAAACATTTTAGATAAGCATTATTTGAGGCCAATATATATTTTCTATGATGAAAAATGACTAATGGAAGATAATCTTTATTAAAAAATACAACATAGAGAAAATCTAGGTGACTCAAATATGGATTAAAATGGTATTTTTTTACTGTTGTTGAGAGAGTAGCAGTTCAGGATTTAAAAAAGTACAAAAGAAATTAAAATGTAGACATCCAAGCTCCCAATATGGCCTTTAGCAAGCTGACCACAGCAATATTCTGCATAATGTATGTATGGCAACCTGAGAGTCAGCCTGACACTTCCCTTCTCTACCTAATTGTTATGATTAATTTTTTCACTTGTAACTTAATACTTGGCTCTGTACTGTAACAGTGACCCAAAGGTCTCAAAGCTGTTCAATTCCTGAATAACTAAAGAAATTCATGAGTGACCTGAGGTCCTGAGCAGACTTTATGAATAGTAACTGGTGTTTGGGTTGAATATGAGATATTTCTGGATTCCTGATGGTATAGGTATGGTATGTGAATTCTTTCCATGGTATAAGGGAAATATCTAATGACAGAAAATTGCTTATATTGGACCATTTTGAATCTGGTTTTAACATTAGGGGGAAAACACACCACATCTGTGAAGTAAAGAGCCAGACAAGGCATTTCATTGCAGTCTGGGTCCTAGTAAATGCCTGTGGCCTACCTCAAGCCTTGAGTCCGGAACCTGAGGAATACTGTTGGCTGACAGATAAGCCACACAGGATGAGTTCCCCAGGGCACACATCAGCACTGGGACTGGAAAGTATAAACCTGGTGGGGTGTGTGTGGTGCAGAAGGTGGTGCAATGGAATAGATCAACACAAGATTTAACTGTATATGAACATTGATATATTGCAGTTTGGGGACACTTGAACATTTTCAGTAGTAGGGTAAGACATTTGGGTAAATTTGCAGCCTAAAAATATAGATATAACTCTCCCCCATGCATAAATAACCTTTAAAATAACCAATTTTTCTTTCTCTCTCTTCTTCTCTGACTTCTCCTCTTTCTCTCAATCTCTCTGATGTGTACCCATACCGGAAACCTAGATAAATTTCTGCTAAATATTTGACAGTGTGCTTAAAATGAAAGAAATAAAAACCCTGAAATGACAAAATGACATTAATTTTGAGAGAATAGTAACTGTAAGTCAGAGAAGTGCTCAGTGTAACTTACCAGTAACTCCTGCCACTGAAGGGTAAAAGTGTCCTGATCTAAGACTCAGGTATCAAATGGATATGAACCGAAGGGACTTCAGGATGTGCAACTCTAGGCTTCTTTTGACATCTCTGAACAAGTAGCCTTAGGATTCCAACAGTTTTTAAGGACCTCTTGCTTGATCCTGAAAAGGCTGGCTGCCTCACAAAATAAATACTTGGGCATGAAGAGGCTGTCTTTTAAGAATTCACCTATATTATGAAAAGTTGCTATGCCAGCCTCTGTAAGCAGCCATCTGTAGTCCTAGACACTGCATTTCACAGCTTGTTTCTACTTGGGTGTGGCCATATGACAATGCAGGTCAGTGGGATGGATCAGAAGTGTTGTATTAAGTCATCCTTTTAAAAATGAGGCTTCTTAAGTTGGGCTCTCTCCCCTTAGATTGGAATGTCAGCAGGACCAATGGAATGAGATGAGTACCTAAGGAGATGGTAGAGCTATATATTAGAGGGGTCTGAGTCTCTGAATAACCCTGAGCTGTGGAGCTTCATAGTAAGTCCTAACTGTTCTCTTTGGACTGTTGCATGTAAGAGAAACAGGCTTCTACCTTGTCTGAACACATATTGCCTTGCTATAGCAATGTAGCCTGTGAGCTAACTGAAATGTCCAAGCTTTGTCATACAGAAAAGTAGTCAATCATGAATGATGTCAAAGTAAACTTTTCCATAAAATTAACTAACCCAATAGCCTTTTTATGAATGTTGGTTTTATAGTAATTGTATATTTATAGGCAGAATAGAAATTGACCTAAACCTAACAACTTATACTAAAGTGAACTCAAAATGGATCACAGACTTAAATTTAAAATGTAAAACTAAAAATTTTTTTTGGAGAATTCAAAAGAAAATCTTTCAGATCTACAGCTGGGTAAAGAGTTTATAGGTATAAAACCAACAGTACAATCTGTAAAAAGAAAAATTGGTAAGTTGTACCTCATCAAAATTAAACCCTTTTGCTCTGTGAAAGCCCATGTGAAGGGAAAAGGCAAACTACATGCTGTAAGTATTTGCAAACCACATATCTGACCAAGATTAGTATCCAGAATATATAAAAACCTTAAAACTCAATAATAAAAAAATGAATGAAACAATCCAATTAGAAAATAAGAAAAATATATGCAGATATTTCACCAAAGTCAATATACAGATGAAAAATAAGCCATGGAAAAAAGTTCATCATTAGCCATCAGAAAAAATGCCACTTAAAGCGACATAGTGAGATATTACTACTCATTTATTGGAGTGGCTAAAATAAAAATGTGACAATTGCAAATGTCGTAGAGGATGTTTAAAAACTGGATTGTTCACACATTGTTCTTGGGAATGTAAAATGGTATAGCCACTCTGGGAAAAACCTTGGCAGTTCCTTAAAAAACTAAAGATATTATTACCTACAATCTAATAATTATACTCTTAGGCAGTTATCTTAGAGAAATGAAAACTTATGTTCACACAAAAACCTGTGCACAAATGTTCATAGCAGCTTTACTTGTAATAGCCCAAAACTGGAAATAGTCTTAATGGCCTTCAATAGGTGGATAATTAAGCACACGGTGTTATATTCATACTACAGAATACCATTCAGCAATAAAAAAGAACAAATGATTATATGCTCAACAACTTGGGTGAATCTTCAGGGAATTATGCTGAGTGAAAAACCAATCCCCAAATATTACATAATTCCACTTATATGACATTTTTGAAATATGGAAATTTTAGACATGGAGAGCAGATTAGTGGTTGTCAGGGGTTAAGGCAGAGTATAAAATTGAGATGGGTGCAATTATAAAATGACAAAGTTAGCAATTCTCGCCATGATGAAGCTGTTCAGTATTTTGATTGTGGTGGTGGTTTCCTGAATCTATATATGTGATAAAATTGTAGAGTGTGCACGTGCGCACACACACACACACACACACAAGAGCACAAGTAAAACAGAAAATTTTAATAAGATTTGTGGATTCTATTAATATAAAAATCCTGGTTGTAATGATGCACTTCCAAATGTTACTTTTGAGGAAACTGGGTAAACAATGAACAGAATCACGTTGATTCTTTCTTATAACTGTATGTGAATTTACAATTATCTCAATAAAAATTTCAATTAAAAAGTGTACTGACTCAGGAAATATGCAAGTATTTTTCCTAGATAAACCAGTCAAAAACATTTTCTAGAGCAATAAAAAATAAAACAAAATTAAGAACTTTGGTTAGAAAAGATTGAAAATAAACTTGTGGAATTATAGCTAATTAGAAGTAAGTTTTATACAAAGAGATATTTTAAAGAGATAATCTACATTTATAAAATATAGCATTACATAACCAGATGAAATGTTTAAAGTGGATATGATAGATAGTGGAGTGGTGCAAAAGTTCCAAGTTTCTTACCTTCTATAAAGACAAAATTTACTGCTTTGTTATTGCTGTGGATAATTAAAGAAATTTTAAAAAATTATTTTGGAAAACTTGATTGCCATCATAATAATTGAAAATGGAATATCTAACTTCTGTATCATTGTAGAATAAAAGCAAATATACAATTTATAAACATACACACACAACAAACAAAAACCTTAAGAAACATGATCTAAATGAGATTAAATCAAGCAGTTATAGGAAGTTCAAAATAAGATATACTTATTAACAGACTTGTGGTTTGGAATTAAGTTAAAGACAATGTTTGGCCATACTTTCTTTAAAAAGCCTGGAAGTAGAGGAACTTGAAATGCTGTGTTAGGGCTGGGATGTTTTGAAGTCTGAGTTGGGCACAGGGCTGGAGTTTAATTTAGTTTACATATTATAGAGTCAGGAGTTGGTGGAAATGTAAGAGACAAATATCTAGGATAAGAAACCAAGACAGAAATGTAGGCAGAGTCCAAACAGTGCTGTTCCTGGAAGCTAGATGTAGGCATGATGCAGATATAAGTCAACTCAAAAGATTTTGTCACTTGATAAGTAGGAAGGCATTCAGCATGAAAGTTATGATATGGAATCTGGATAGATTTCCCAAACCATTAGGTCATAGCAGTATTAAAAACAAACAAACAAACAAAACTAACAAAACACCTTTTGCTTTGCTGTAATTGGGAAAGAGCTGTTTAAAGTATAAAGCCAAATCAAAGACTCTATCTATAGGAGATACTTCTGAAATAACTAATGGAAAAAAGTGTCTTTTAAAGGTAACTGAGGGGTAAGTAAAAATGATTTTAGGAGATGAAAAAATGGTCTGTGCTCTTCCCAGTTCTCATCTCAGCTCTCTTTTAAACACTTTCTAATCAAGCTTGTGCCCCTGCTGTCTCATCAACCTGCTATTATTATGTCATTCATGGAATCCACAAAGTGGTCTCCACTGGCCATTTATTAGTCCTCATCTTGCCTGACATGTCAGGCATTACTCAGTTGATCATTCTGCTGAATCACTGTCTGCACAAGGTGGAAAAATAAATGCAATACTTTATTTATGATGATGACATTGGAAGCAAATGTTAGAAAGAAAGCAGAAAATTTGAAAAAGTCTTGATTGTGTTTCCATAAGTATTTGTTCAGAAGATGCAGAAAATTCCAATATGCTAAAGCTAACTAAAATTTTCCTCTTCATTCAGAAGTATAATTTTGCATGTTATGAGGCTACATACTTAATAATTATGTAAAAGTAGAAAATTAAAAGCAAAGTTTTATGCCATGGACCATGGGTTTTGCACATAAAAAGTTGCTAAAGGAATTAGAAACGCAACGGAATTAGTGTATAAGCCCCACTTACTATACCCTGATGATTTCTTCAGGAAGTGATCCAGACTCTACACATTCTTATGAAAGACAAGAAAAGTATATTTTGGCTCATAAGATAAAAAATGAATCTTGGTGTACATTTGCATTTATTTTTCTTAAGAGAACTGAACTGTATGTTCAAAGATAGATTGAGAATCTGTTTTACTAATAAAATTTCTAACAAGTGGAACACTTTCAAGACTTTATTCTCCCAAAAGTAAATATCATTCAAGCAAATTATTCAAACTTCTACAATCTGGCTTATTGCTTCCTTCAGTCAAAGTCCACTAGTTTAAAAGTGTTCTGGAAATAACAACTGGGTATTTTCTCTGACTGAGTAATATCTTTCTAGGAATGCAAAGTTTATTTTAGTGGGAAGAACCCTGAGTTACAACTCTTCCCCAGGTGCTGTGGAATCTCCAATTTATTCTTAGGGAAGTTGTTGGGCCTTTGGTTCCTCATCTGCAAAATGGGGTGGTTGAAATAGGAACCTCCACAGTCTATTCTGTAATTCCATGCTGACCTGCTCTTTAAATCTAAGTGGGAGGATTATAGCAAATTGGGGAAACTTCTGAGGGCAGTGAGTTGCTTTAGATCTTTTGGTCTCAGTCTCAGACCAAAAAGATGTAGACCTTTTTGCTGTAGAGAAGTTCTTTTGGTGAATTTATATTTTCATTACAAATTAATTAAAAATTAAAAATTTAAACAAATTTTAATTAAAGTTGTCATTCAATATTATATTAGTTTCAAGAGCATAGCATAATAGTTAGACATTTATATAACTTACAAAGTGATCCCTCCCGGTAAATCTAGTAATCACCTGACACCATACATAGTTATTGTAATATTATTAATTATATTCCCTATCCTGTAATTTATATCCCTGTGACTGTTTTGTAGCTATGAATTGGCTACAATTTGGTTTCTCCCTCTGTCAAGTTTCCTTTCAGAACTGAAGCAAATTTAAATTCTCTGCTTTATTCTCCTAAATTCACCTCATTCTTTACTATCATCTCTAATTCAACCTTAGGAGATAAGCATGAACTAACTTAATAACAACAGTTTAGAAAGAAAATTATGAATGGTTGTTATAGTTTGTTGCTACATTTTGTTGCTAAAGAGATAAGCAGGTTATAGCAAATAATAGTGAGAATCAGGATTTAGGCATACGCAAATTTTGTAGACTCAGAAAAAAAAGCATGTCTAGCTCTGAATTCAATCTTCTGATTGGTTGAATTAACTTTCTTATTTATTTATTCTGTTTCATCTCTGAACTTTGCCTGCATCAGAACATCTTACTCTTGAGTTACTATCTTCAGCCTCAATGTACTTATTTTTTTTTATCTTCTAAAACTCCACTTATTTCATAAAAACTTTCTCAACCAACTGGATAAAAATTTGTGCTTTCCAATACTCTCTCCCCTTCTACTCCACTTCAGGACTTAGTTTTGATATAAGAATAGAATAAAAGAAAGAATATATTCATTTTGCTTTGAAAAATTTTTATTCACACTAATGTTTCTGAAAGATTACAAACCATTTTTATGCTGCTTCTGTTTGGCTTAGAGTCTCACTAAAGCTTAAGAAAATGTCCTTGAATGTTTTAATTTAATTTTCAGATGTGTGTTATCCACAATGAATTTCTCAAACTCTCTATTTTCACCTCATGTAATAATTTTAGTTTACATTTATCCTAGAGTGTAAAATAATCATTTTTTTTCATGCAGTCTCAAACTAGACAATGGTGGGCAGAATATGAATAAATAATAACCATCTTAAGTGACAGCTGCCAGTGGATGCTTAAGACTCTTCGACAGGTCAGTGCTGCAAAAATTAGAGAACCCATTTTAATTTCCAACTTTAAGTAAAAACCAGTTCTTCTCTATAAAATGAGGTCAACTATCCTATGTCATGGACCCCACCAGATCTGCTACCCCCTCTGTACCCTGCTAATGGCCATAGGGTAGAATCTGATTTGACAGAAGGAAAACAGACACATAAGATTACATTTTCCTGTTAGGGAACAGTCAACTACAACAATATAAGCTCATATACAGAATTTTGCAGGGGTATTAGAGGAGAGCAGAGACTTCTGTAGAAATTAACATGGAGAATGCAGCAATCAAGTATGCCTGAGCATGTGCAAAGCCTAATGAAAAGTACCAGGTTCCCTGAATCAAGAAGGAGATTTTCTAGAGAGACCGTAGATGTGGAACCAGTCTTTGGTCACCTAGGGAGGTTTTACAGACTCTTTCTTGAGAGAACAGGAGACAGATTTCAACACCTGCTGTAAATAATTTAGGGTACATTGATTATAATTGACATAGAGAGCATTTTCTATTATCTCAAGTGTTATTCTCAAGAAATTTGTCTTGCTTCAAAATTCCCTCATAAACATCCTAGCATCAGTTGCTGCAACACATAGCAACCCAAGTTTCAGTAGCATGACATACTAAAAGTTTCTCACATAATGATCTAATGTAGGTGCTTTGGGCCAGCAGGGACATTCAGGGACTCAACACCTTCTATCTGTGGGCCTGTCCTGTTCCTGTTCTAGGGTTTCCAGCTCTCTGCATTGAAATGTCAGATGGGGAAGCAATATTTTACCTGTATTGGTCATTGTAACTCTTCATCACCAAATATAGCCTCAGAAAATAACTCTGAGTCAATCACATTTATTTTTCTAATATCTAGTTTGGGAAGGCCTGTGTCTTAGTCTGGGTTAATGAATAGTCATTTGGAAAATTTCCAGGATAGAAATATAATGCTTATTATTATATTATAAGCTATTATCCCATAAAGTGACCCTTTAAGAAATTGTAAAGATCATTATGATGAAGTTTATTTCAGTTCAAAACTTAATTATAATTCTGTCTTTCTGAAGTAAGAATTTCCTTGTGGAACTCCAACCATGTGGTCTTTTGCATGGGCTTTAGCAGCACTTGGAACATTTTGTTAGAGAAAATGGTCAATTTATCTCAGTAGTAACTGGTTAGTTTAGTCCATCACTACAACACCATGGTACAAGTTCTAACATGATACAGATGCTGCTGTGATCCTAGAGATGAGTACATCCTTTATCCTGTGGTATTCCAGCTCACTGGTATATCTCCTGACCTTGGCAGAAAATTAAAGCATTCACGGGATTTACTTTTATAATATAAATCATTTTTTTCTTCTTCAGTATGTGGAAATTAAATACATGCCTATTATTTTTGGCTTTTCCATTGATATTTTTCTTGAGCCAAATATAAGAATCATTCTGTGCTTTAATTTTACCTACTTCTTTTCCTCCACAAGATATTTATGAAGTCTAAGGAATTTCCTGAAGATTAAAATTGGGCAGTAGAGGGTGGGGCCCATTCATTCATTCATTCATTCAACAAATATTTATTGAGGACTTGTTATATTCCAGACTTTCTGCTAGGCTCCAGGAGACAGAGAGGAGAGCAAAAGCAAGTATGGTCTCTGCTCATGGAACATTTAGTTGCTACTTAACAGAGATTAAAGAATGTCTTTGAAAAACATTAGCCTAATTAACTATGGTTCCCAGGAAAACAGCATAAATTAATCAATTAATTAGAAATATCCTAGAGAAAAGGGATACAAAGCAATCCAGTTACGAGTGGAATAGTTAGGCTGGAGCCAACTGCATAATCTGAGATTCCCTTATTCTCATCACATTCCTCAGTTAACAAAAACTGTTGAGCAGCTGACATGTGCCAGGTACTATGCTATCTGCTGGGGATGTAAAGATACATAAGATACAGCTCTTTCCCTAGGGACAGTCTATTTTAAAAACAGAAAATAGACCAGCAAACTACTAATGCTTTACAATGAGAGCTACAGTTAATAGAAGCAGCATATATGGAAGAGATTTGTAAACTTAGCCTCAGTGGGGTGGTATTGAAATTTTTTTGGAGAAATAAATGTTTAAAATCAGTCTTGAAGGATGAATAGGTATTAGGTGGGGGAAATAGGAATAGGTGGGGGAAAAGATCAGTCAAGCAGAGGAAATAACATGAAGCAAAGAACAGAGAGACGTGAGAAAATAGGATATGTTTGAAAGAATTTTCAGAAATTAGTAAAGGAGGACGGGTGTTAAGGAGTAGTGAAATTTGGAATTGGAAATGACATCAGGACCATGTTACAAAAGGGCTGATATGCAACGAAAGGAACTATTTAGTAATTCCCCCAGATTACAATCCTAAATTTACCTGCAAAATTTGCCATGAAACGTCTTGCTTATATTATTTTTTCACATCAATATAGTATATTGATATTCTTTGCAAAAAAATGGCATTCTTCTATTTATAGCATTCTGTTTTTAGTAGTGATATTTCCATTTATAAAATATAGTAATTATCGCTGAAAATGTCAAATCCTAGAAAACATAGCATTTTTATGCATGTCAAATTAACATTGGCAGTCAGCTGTACCTTTTTTCCAAAAAGAAAAAGGGTTAAATAGCAAAGAATTCTAATTGCCTTTGGAAAGGTGCATCTCTGAATGGAGGATCGCTTGAAGGGCAAGCTGGAGGCAGGGAAACATGGCAGAGTAATCGGGAGAGATAATGTTCAGGCATTAAAACTAACTTCGAAGATGGCAGACTGCATGTAAGCATAAAGAGGAAGCTAGAGAAAGTCCAGGAGTCTTGATTTATGAGAATAGGTGGTAAGGAGGGGAAGGGTAGAGCCTTCTTCTCAGACTCTGGATGAGCTCATTTTAATACACGCTGAGGCGAAAATTTTATAGGATTTGTATGGTACTTAAAGTTAGTAGTTTATAAAAGTGGTATGGGGCTGAAGATATGTATGTCAGAGAAGGGATATATGTACTCGGTTTAAGCTCTTGCTGTCACTGTATTGAAATTCTTACTAGTTTATCTTTGATCTTGTGTAAGTGAAGCCTGACAAGACAATGGGGTTGCCCTGGTGGTATCACGGCCACAGCTTGTCACCAATTTGCATTTTTCCATCCTTGTGCCCCACAGCATGGGGTCCTGGAGGACCCACCACAGGTGAGAGCTCAGAAGAGCTGCTGACAGGCCACTCTTTCCATTCTAAGCAGAACTTGCTTTGAATACAGAAAGAAGGCAGTAACTCCTAAGAAACAGAAATAACAAAGGAGCCCTGTCATATCTTTTCTTACTCATGTTAATTCTTGTAATTATCTAAACACACAATGTAAAGTCTGGTACAGAAGCAAAGGGAAAGGTAGGACAACCCTAAGTTCCTTTTCCTTATAGTCCTTATTCTTTGATACGACAAAGGTAAGGAATGTTGGTAGAAACTGTGACTGTGAGTTAAATGCTCTTATATTTTTATTTAAAACTTGCATTTCACAATGTAAAAATAATCATAAAATTCATATAAAATTCAAATTTAATTTTTCTTAAAGTGACTTTAAATAGTAAATAAATTAACCACGCCATAACAAGTTAAGAAGAAGAGTATGAACGAAAGGAAAAGCTTTCTCTTTTAGAACCTTTCCCAGCACTTATTCCCAGCCCTTAGAACAAGACACAGGTATCTGCAGTCATGCAGCTGGAATGAGTTTCTGAGTCCAGCATAGAGGAGATGACGGACACCATAATGCCCAGGAGACTGCACAGATAGAGCACAATGAGGAGAGAAGTCAAGAAACCTGAACATTTCAAGAGCATAGAAGGAAGTAGGAGCTCCTGAAGGAAGCCATGGGCATGGCCATAGAGTGGGAGAATCAGGAGATCAAGGTGGGCCAAGAAACCAGAGAGCAGTATCTCCATGGCAGGAAATCAAACCCATCAAGAGGTCAAGGAAACCAAGTCCCAGCAATCTGGCAAAAAGTTAACAAGTGGCACTCCATTATACGTGTATGCTGCAAGCAGTCAGCCCAGTCACATTATATGTACTCCCAGTGTGTCCACTTGGTACTCAGATTGTTTCCTCAGGGCCAAGCTGGTATAGACAGGCACCCTATCCCCCCATGCTCATGTGGCTGACCCATCTGTGAATTTCTTCAGGCCTGCCCCTGGGAATGGTGGTGGAGGGCAGAGTGAGCTTCAGAGTCCACTGGATAGTCCTGACTCAGATCAATACTCAGTTTAACTTCCCAAGAAGTTTCAGTGCAGTTCCAATATCTTGGATTGGCACAGAGAAGTTCCAGTTTTCTGAGGATGGCTGCAGGGCTGGCTATATAACTGCAAAATGAAAATGCCCAGTTCACTCAGGGGAACTGAGAAGCCAGTCTCTTATTTCCACTGCCATGGTCCTAAAAACCACAGCAGACAATAATTCACAAAACCTTAATGGACTACATCCTCTGCATGGGGGCACACTTGTGCCTGGATTGGGGGTGGACAAGAAGACCCTGCCTAGCTCTGTACAGTATCCCTGGTTCTGTCAGCCCAGGGTGGAGTAGCTGCTGCCTTGCTGGATGAAGTGGCCATGTGGGGCACCCCTGATGTGGGAGTAGAAAGGGATGGCCTGTATCTGGTCCTAGGTAGGTGGGGATGTGCTGAGAAGGAGACCATGCTCCATTATCTCATGGGCCTTCATTATAAAACACAAATTAAAAAAAAAAGGTGAATCTAACTTTTGACCCAGCAATTGTGCTTTTGAGTATTTATCCAAAAAAAATAACTGAAATAATAATTCATAAAGATCTATGCACCCTTGTGTTCTTGGCAGCACACTTTATAATAGCCAAGATATGGAAGCAACCTAATTGCCCATTAATGGATGATTAGATAAAGAAGTTATGGTTCATATATACAATGGAATATTACTCAGTCATTACAAAACTCGAAATTCTACAATTTATAATGACATAGATGGACCTAGAGGTTATTATGTTGAGTGAAATAAATAAGACAGAAAAGATAAATCTAATATGATTTCACATATTTGTAATCTAAGGAACAAAAAGAACAAACTAATAAAAACTAGACTCACAAGTATAGAGAACAATCTGGTAATGTACAGAGTAGAGGGGTGTTTGGAGACTGGGAAAAAGGGGCGAAGGGTTAAAGTCATACAAATTAGTAAGTGATAGATAGTCACAGGAATGAGGAACACAGCATAGAGGACGCAGTTAGCATTAATGTAATGACTAGGTATAGAACAAGAGGAGAGAAAGAGCAACTAGGGGGATCATTTTATAAACTATATAAGAGTTTAACCAATGTATGATATGCTTGAAACTAATAATAAAATGAAAAAATTAAAAAAAATATATAATTGTAATGAATTTCAACACAAAGACAGCAGAGCATTTAACCTGGTCCTTCGGGTCATTCAGAATGAGCAGAGTGCTGTGAGAATAAGAAAGTGGGGAGTGGGGGAAGCCAGCCCCCAGGCCAACACAATTTCCTTACTGTCTTTTTTTAAAAAATTTATTTAAATGGCCACTAAGCCCATTTTTTACCTGTCCGTTAATCTCTTCTGATCAAAGAAAAATTATAGTATATAAAAATTCTTCTGTTTTTTTTTTAGTGTGTGTGTGTGTGTGTGTGTGTGTGTGTGTGTGTGTGTGCGAGTATTTGTAATTGGGTTTTGTATCTAAGTATGCAGTGAATATATGTGAGCATGATGAATTGAGATCACATTTTCCTGGCTTCTCTCAAAGGGACGTAAGGTGATCTGATTTACTCTAACATAGGGGATTGCAATCTGGGAGCAATTTTAACTCACCAGAAGACACTGGCAATGTCTGGAGACATTTTTGATTGTCACAACTCAGTGTGAGAGTTGCTACTGGCATATAGCAGGTAGAGACAAGGATGCTCCAAATATTCCATAATACACAGGACAACCTCCCACAACAAGGTATCAGCTAGGCCAGAATTTCAACAGTGATGAGGTTTAGAAATCCTGTGCAACATTATAATAAGTATTCTTAAGTTTCCTCAACTGATTAGCTGGCATTTTTGTTATAAATACTTGGATATTATACAAACATACAACTAACAAGTAGAGACATTTGTGCGGGCTAATAGAATTATGCAGAACATAGACCTAGAAGTAATTTTGAAGATCATCTAATGGTGTTTTTTATTTTTAACGTTCCTCATTAATGGTGAATTCTTACTTTCTTAGGCCAAACCCCAATGTGAAAAGAGGGAGGTTGGAACTGCTCTTGTTTTTCCAAGCTGTTCTTGGGGCACATTCCTGAAACTCTGGAATTTTGCTCAATATAGTTTGAAAACTATTCATTTAGTTTAAGTCAGCCTATGAGAAAATGGAAGGTAAAGAGCTTAAGTTATTTTTCCAGGATCACAGAAATGTCTGGTGACAGACCAAGGCTTTCTAATTTAGCACTCTTCTGATGCAGTGTAAACAATTAGACCACTTATTATAGCTCTTTTTAAAAGATAAATTTCACCAAACTATACCTGTATGATATTTAAATAGATAATAAAATGATAAGTTTGCTAGGGCTGTGATAGTTTCTTCTGAGGCCTTTCTCCTTGGTGTGCAGATGGTCATTTTTCTCCCTGTATCCTCATGAATTCTTCCCTCTGTACCTGTCTGTATCTAAATCTCTTCTAATAAGGACAACAGTCAAATTCAGTTAAGGCCCACTCTATGACCTTATTTTAACCTTAGTTACCTCTTTAAAGGTACTATATTCAAATATATTTACATTAGAAGGCTATTGGGAGTTAAGACTTGAACATCTGAATTGGAGATGGGGCACAACTCAGAACATAACAATAAATAGATAATCAATTTTGTGTTTCTTGAAAAGGGTCGCTACCACCCTCAAAACTCTTAGCAGAGTTCTGCTGATATGCCTTATGAGACTTGTTCTTATTTGTAAAATGGGAATAAAGTTACCTACCCTTTTTTACTAAGTTGCTGTGAAAGTAATCCACAGAAAGAATTGTAAAATACCTAATATTAGAGAATGATCCAAAGATACTCAATGTACTGTGAGATCCTTTGATAAAATCTTTAAATAAATTTTGCACACTGGCAAGTTGGAATTATAATTGTATTGCATTACTGTTCCTGCCATTAACACATTTATGACAAAGCTGGAAGCTCCCCAATTATTTTCTGCATGCCAGAAATATAGAAAGCTGACCCAAGAAACAGAGGTAAGGGATTCAAAACACATTAGCTTTTTGAATTCATCAGACATACGAACTTTGAGATTTTATGCCTGCTGCTTTCTGCCTTCAGAAACCTGGGAGCTTGTATACAAACTCTATGTTTGAACTTTGGAAAATAATGTTTCTAGTGTTGTGCTTGAATTGTGTAGTTGAGGACTTTCATGTAAAATATCTGTTAAGTTGTATAGCGTGGGACTTGGCCGAAGCTAAGTACCGCCTTAGAGGAATGTTACATTAGTAACCATGCAAAGTAGAGTTAGTTCTCTCTCAAACGCACAGGATTGTTTGAGAAGATGTGCAGATCTAGATTGGAAGAATTTTGTACACTAGAGGAAGAAAATTTATTGGCATTACTTTTTTTATGTCCTAGAAAATGAAAGACCCTATCAAGTTATGATATTAATCTAAATTGACAAAAATGGCTCTTTGTGAAAAATGACTTTGTTAGATCTTGGAAGAAGAGTTTCTATATTTGAAGTATATCCCTTGTAACTTTCTGTGCCTGTGCCTGATCATGAATGTCCTGAGCTCTGGCTTATGTTTCCTTTTGTTTAGACCACTGCTGAAGCCCTTATCTTGTTGCCTACTCATCCAACCAGCAGCAAGATCTGATCAAACTATTCCCCCTACTCCTCTTGGAAACCATTAAATGACTCCCATTTCTTAGAGACTAAAGTTCACTTCTTTCCTTGGTGTCTCTAGGCCTTCCCTTCTGTTCTTATTCCCCTCACCTGTAAACCCTGAGATCTATCCCTATAGGTCTGCTCACTGTTGCTCTTACTCTGACACCTTTCTACTTCCTTTCTGGGCCTCTGTTCAAGTTGTCTTTGAATACCTTCCTTCCAGCCTTATAATATGTCAGATCCATTTCTTTAATTCCAATTTCTGTTCCTCCTCCCCAAGACTTCTGAGGTGACTTTAACATGGCTGAACTTCATTAGCTGATATACATCTCATGTTCTATCTTCTATGTGAGTGCTCATTTACCTGTTAGTTTTCCTCCAGATTGAGACCTAGAAGGGTAGAACTGTGTCTCCTTTATGGGCCATTTGTTCTTCTACAGAGACTCAAACGTGCTTTGTACAGAGGATACTCTCGACAAATACTAGCTGAATTGAATAAATGGAACCATCTCTAACTAAAAAATGATGGCAATCTACACCATCTATAAAGGTTTGGGATCCCACGGAGTATGAAGTAATAGCCACAGTGAACTGGGATGTAAATGTATTAAAAGGCTCAGTTGATTCTCCGAGTGGATTTCCAGTTTAGGCTGCTCCACTTCTTGCTAATTACAGTAATGAATAAACCACTGATATGACTTTCTTATTTCATTTGGCAGTTTTGTTAGATGAATATTATTACTAGTAATAATAACAAAGTAGATTTGGTGCTCTCTCAAAAGCACAGGTGTGTTTGGGAAATCTTGATCCAGTTGGATATGCACTGTGGAACTTCACAGGAGATTCTGATGTAATTTCTTCATACAAATTCAGTATGGCAATATGGTGGTTGTTTTAACCGTACACCACTTTCCTTCTACAAAATTCATATGTGGCAGATGACACATAAAACTTCTCAAGATTTCAGAGTCAAGTCGATTCTATTTATAGAGTATTTTGTGGTCAGAATACACATGGACTGAAGATATTATGTTTACTGACTAAGTATGTTTCCCCACAATGTGTGACTGCTGATAACTCTGCTCTGTTATTTTTGATTTTTATACCTCATTTCCTAGGGTTTGTCTTAGTGTTTGCATAGCTTAGCATTTAGCCAAAGATCAGAGAGGTTTTGCTCAAACACCTTAATTTAGTAAGGTTCCATGTGGTCCAGGAAGCACATTTAAATTCAGCCCATTTTCAGGTTTGCCTCTGTTTTTATTTTATGCCAATTCTCTCGTATTTCCTCTGCTCATGTCAACAGATTCTGTCAGCTATGGATACATGGGAAGCTTAGACCTGTTCTGCTCTGTTCTGTTATGAATGCACACAGCCTTGAGTCAACTTAAAATATGTGGAGATCTTCCCAAACCCGCAATGTCTCTCTCATCTCCTGGAACCCTTTAAGTTCTAGAATAGTCTGCTGCTTAATTGCTTGCTTATACCACCACTGCATTCTTAAGTAAGTAGAGTCAATATTACTTTATGGTTTTCCAGACCTGACTATATAATTTGTAGGTCCTAGTACAAAGTAAAAATGCAGAGCCTCTTAATTAAAATTATGATTTTTTATATGTCAACTTGTTTAAAAGTTATAGGTTATATTGCTGTATTTTTATTATCTTGTTATTTAAAAAATGTACCCTAAATTATATATTTTTTTAAAAAAAGACTGAGGTCATTCAATATTTCCCTCTTCCTTCTAAACATGACATAAATCTTAGTATACTTTCCCATTAAAAATCACTCTTTAATCCTTTATGATTGTCATCTAGAATTTTGTTTTAATGTGTCCTTTTAATATAAAAAAAGATAAACTCATTTTTCCACTCATGTTGAATTAAATTAATGGATGTGGTTTTACCATTCACTGTGCTCATTATTTAAGGTATGCTTTAGAAGTTCATTACGTTAGGGAGGTAAATTCAGTTTTTGCAGGTCTGGAAATACGTGTAATGGCTCTTAATTCTGAGTGATTGTTTAGTATAAAATTCTAAATTAATAATTGCTTCTTTCATGTCTTTTATACCATTACCTTTTGAAATCTATTGTTGATGTCAGTCTATTTTTCCTCTGTAGGTATTACGTCTTTTCTCTCTAGTGGCTTTTTGATTTCTTTTTATTATAATTTTTCTTATGTTTGTTTATGATTATTTCTCCTTAATACTTATAACTATAGTGTACCTATATTTACATTTTTAAAATTTATTCCTGATGAGTACTTGGGATACATTTTTTATTTGAGCACCCATTACTGAAAAGTTCTCAGCTACTATCTTTTTCTATCTTGCTGTCTACTGTTTCTTCCATTGTATTTTCTGTAACTCATTTTAGGTCTGTGTTAGACCTATGGTTCTCAAGAGCAGTAAATTTTTCTCTGTAGGAGCTATTTGTCAATATCTATATTCTGTTGTTGCTGCTGCTGTTGTTGTTGTTAAAACTAGGGGATACTATTAATTTCTAATGGATAGAAGCCAGAAAGGTTGCTAAACATCCTATAAAGTCTAGAACAACACTTCCCCTTCAAACCCCATAACAAAGAATTACCTTGCACATAAAGCCAATATTGTCAGGCTGAAGAAGTCACCTAAAACATACTATAAATCTTAAATTAATTTTTCACATGTTTAAAATATATTTCTTTATATTGCATTTTAGGTGACTTCCTCAATACTGTGTTCTAGATCTTTCATTTAGCCTCTGACTGTTTAAATTTTAAGATTCATCCATTTGGTCTTTTTAAAATTTAATTGACTATATTTTAATTTCCATTTTTTATAATTTATTTCTGTTTCCATTTAATTTTCTAATTCCCCTCCCCAATAGGTTCTTTCTTTAATAGAAGTTATTTCATTTATCTCTTTAAGCATCTAAAAATACTTATGTAAAATCTATGTTATGCTATTCCATTACATGATTTTTACTTAAATTATATCTGTCTACATTTAAAAATTTTATGGGCATCTTATTTCTATTAGATTTTTCCATAGTTTTCAGAATTTCAATTTTCAGGTTTGTTTTAAATGGTAAGGTTTAAGTAGTTTCTTTATTTTTCTATTCTTTCTCTGTTTTTACTTCTCCTTGTCTATTGTTTTTCCAGTTTTCTCCAACAGGATCTCTGAGCTCCATACCAGACCAGGTTTTATAATGGAGATGCCCATCCTCAGTCACAGTATGGATATTACAAATTTAGCTAATGGGTCTGCAAGTGGCTTGATTAATTTTTGGTCTGAACTTTTCTATCTTTTCAGGCCTGCAGCTTGTTTAATTAAACCTGTTTTATATAGTAGAGAAGAGGAATATTCAGTACTTTTATTTTAATCTGCCAGCTTCTGGCTTCAAGTTTCACCCTGCCAGCCATGTGAATGTCTGGTCCTGTCTAACATACTGAAACAACCTCTGGTTACCAACACCAGTAGGTGTGTGGTTTTAATCAGATTTGTTGTTTTGTTTCTATCTTCAATAGATTTTCTTCTCTGTTTTGAAACTATTTTTGTCTTTTTATTTTTAATTTCTATATTTTATTTATAAATTCTATGTGTTTGGAAGAGAGAGGATACTTAAAAATGTGAATTCACCTTGCCATTGTGGCCAGAAGACTTTAAAAAATATTTAATCACTATTATTCCATTCAATATTCAGTTAAAGTACACTCTTCTGATTTAAGCTTTGACACTTTCATTGTCTGTATGGTATTTAAAAAAAATATTGATCTACATTCTGTCTTATCAAGCCTTTTCTATTTTTATCTTGATCTTCTATTTTCATTACAATATTTTTTTTTATTTATTTTTTTATCTTTTTAACTACACTGTGAATTTCTTAAGGGCAAGAACTATATATTTTATGTCCTTTATGATTCTACAATGCACAAAATAGAGCTTTGAATGTGATAAATCCTCTTTATATTTCTGTTGCACTGGTCATTCTACACAAATTGCACATGTTAGTGAATTCTACTTAGGCAATCCATTTGACATAGCCTCTAGTTGTGGAAAAATGGACATTTTTGGAGTTAGAGGTAAGATGACCTGGCATGAGTTTAGTTTGATAAAGTCCTATTGATGAGGTGAATTTGCAACAAATCCTGAAACCATGTAGCAATTAGATTGTGTTTGGCTTCTAAGAACAGAAACTCAAAGAAGAGTGTTTTAAGCAAATAAGGGTTATTTTTCTTCTTAAAAAGTGTAAAGTAAGGCCAGAGGATGTAACCACGTGAAAACTTTATTTCTTTAATATAGTTGTTTTTTTTCTCAGATTCAAACTGGTTTTGGCCAGATAATGACATCGTGACTCACTTGCTTTTTTTTTTTTTACCCTTTGTTCCTCTGTATGCCTACTCCTTTAAGCATTAAGCCTTAAGACATACAATTAACTGAGCCTTAGGGTCTATAATCATGAAGACAATAAGTTTTGGTTGGGCTTTAGACTAAGGATAACATCTTGGCTTTATATGTGTTCCAGTCTCAGATTCATCAAGCCAGAACCTCACAAGCCACAGACCAGAAGGGATGGCTGATTCCAGAAATGGACACAATGATTAATTACCTCATCCCGCTCCAATCATCCAATAGTAGCACCCACAACCTCAACTTCCTTAGCTTCTATGACTACTGATTTTTTCTTATAGAATCTGTACTTCTGAGACACCTTGTTGAGGGCAATAGCTTATCTGTGTCACAGGGACTTGCAACTCTCTAAATAAATCTTACTTTTTTCCTGCAAAACCTGTTTGTATCTCTTCTTTTGTTTAGATGTACTCAGAAAGGCAAACCTCTTTTCGCCATGATATCAAGGTATGCAGTACATGTAGGGTTGATATGACAGCTCTAAGGAAACGAGTTTCTTCTAGGGACCTGTTCTTCTACCTTGGTGGATATATTCCTTCCTGATGGTATTAAAGTGGCTGCTATACCTACTGTTATTGTTGATAAATTCCAGATAAGAATGAGAAAAAAAGAGAAAAGGGTGAAAGGCCCATGTCAACACTCTCATTTGATTAGGATAATAAGACTTTCCAAAAGTGCCACTCAGAGACTTCTACTTATATATCATTTGCTAGAACTGTAAAGTATTTGGTCAGATGTGAGCTACAGGGGAACAAAGGAACAAAACCCAGACCAGAGACAGCCCAGAGAATGTCCAGAGAATGCCCCATTGGTAGTTAAAGAATCTCTTTTACATCCTGAGAGACAAAGGACTGGGGAGCCATAAACCTATAGCTGGTTTTATCCAGCCACAGAAGCTTGTGCAAAAGCTATTACCCTAACCTATTCACAACCTCAGCCTCTTATACCATCATTATAATACCATTCCTGACTGGAAGTTTATGAATCAAATTATAACAGACTGAATTCTGGGTAAACACATGAGCAGTAGGCAGGGAGTTATATAGCAGCCAAGTGTCAAACAAAATGACCTCACATGCCAATCACCTAGGAATGCCTTTGTAAACACCCATTATGGCCCTAATATAATACAGACCTTCCCGCTTCTATGTTGTTACAGCCCCGTTCCCTGAGAACCTGCTCCTTTCTCGGAGCATACTCTTTCTTTTATCTTTTCACCTCTCAAATTTCAGAGGATTGCAGCCTTTCTTAGCATGGCCCATCTTCTAAAATATACTTTTAATAAATCTTATTTTTCTAAATCTCACTGACCTATAATTCTTAGTTGTTTCAGCGGAGAAGAACAGAGGATGCTCCCCCCCACACTCCCCTTCCCGCCTTGCTACTTGGCAATGCTGGATTTCACATGACCCCAAAGATAACAGAACCAATCATGGTCAGTCTAGGGAAATAAGATTTTTCGCTGGACACATTGCCACTCAATAAAAATGAAGAGTTTCATTAGTAATGATAAAGAGGAAGTCAATAGAGTTGACAAATTACAGTGTGTGGCCAACCTCTAACATTTATTTTATAGAAATGACCTCTCTTATGAATTTTAAAAAATTCTCCCAGCTGATGGTGAGGAGGATGGATTAAAGATGGGTAAGACAGTGTGCAGGTAGACTAGTTAAGCTATTGATGAAAAAATCTAAGCAAGAAATTGTTCTTAATAGGGCAGTGGTGTGGATGAAAAAAAGGGTTCTATAGAAAGTAACCTCATGGCATGATCAGATTCTAAATTCCTAACTGGGCAGATCCTAGTGAGTACTCATGCCCCAGACATATAACTTTTTTATTAAAAGGCTCATCTTTACCTTAAGCTAGCTCTGCCTATTGTTCTGTGTATTTAGTTTACAAACCTTTCAAATAAACTGTAACTATCCTCAAAGGAACACATGATCTTATTAACTATCCTGTAATCTAATCCTAGCCTTACTTTCTGCCATCTTTATGCAATCTTCCTTACATTATTTTCTTAATTACATAAAAAAGCTGCAAAATTATTATTCTACAGAGCATATGTGACCTTCCTGGCATATGTCATCAGTTTGGCTCAAATAAACTCTTATAAAAATTCTCTATAGGTTTGGACATTTCTTACATCAACAGTGGAAATTATAGGTAAGAAGTAGAATTTAAATTGTTGTGGCACAACTGAATCTAAGACCCATGAAGCCAATTAAGGTAAATTATGAGCCATTATTAGCCAGCCAGCGACTGACTCTCCATCACGCAGGGTCAGAGAATCAGCCCCAAGCTCTCAAAAGAGGCAGCTTATAAAGCCTAAAACCACATCCTGGGGAACATCTGTGCAAGCAAGCAGGTCGATTACAAAAACAGAAGATGGTCTTTAGCATATCTTTGTATAATACATCTCCTAAAACCCACCCAAGCTAGCAGGCAGATATCAAAAGCAGAAATTGGTCTATAGCATATCTTTGTACAACACAGTTCCTAAAACCACACCCTAGTTGCTGGCAGCACAACTTCTGGTATCTAAAGATATTACTTCCCTGTAGCTGACTTAGCTAGTTGGCTCACTTGAAAATTTTCCACCCTTAACAAAATGATGATTAGGAGTTGGCATAGACAGTCATAAAGCTAAGAACACTTCCAATTTTATTTCACTGTTAGATTTTGATTAGTTAAAAAATTTTAAACATTTTATTTTTCAGTATGGGGGAGCAGTAGAATTTACATATTTTAAATAGGAGTGGAAGGAAGCCAGCTGCAGATTTCAGTTGTCAATAAGACAAAAAGTTGTCTGGTATTTTTAAATAGGATATGGTATATAAGAGATTCAGATATTGTGAAAATTGTGCTGGAAACATTGTGAGAACAGTTTTCCATTTTAGAAATTTGGACTCAAAAAAGTATGTATCAACTATTATTTTAAAAGCACTTAAGTGTTATTATAAAACTTACAATCAATTTTATGTAATAACACTTCTTATTTAGACCAGCTTACTCATCTTCAGACTCCATACTTGGAATAATGGTGGCTGTCGTGATATCTTCTTGGCTAAATCAGTAAGAAAGGCTTAAGTTTCTAAGCGTGATAGAGTAGAGGGTTACCTTCCCAAAGGCTATTGCTTCTGAGCTGTCATTTGAGATGCCAGCATATCTCTCAGCTGTAGGTCAATGGAAGTTCCAAGCAGATATTAACATGCTTGAGAATAATTGTAAGAACTGAATACTACCAGTTTTAATATTTCAAGAAAGTAGAAGACATGCAGTCTAGGGTGTGGTTTATACTTTCCCAAACCTTTTTCATTTATAAATATTAAAACGTATGCTCTAGAAAATGGAAATATAGAGTTAAATTAAAAAGTTAAAGTGTTACAAGATAAGATTGTAACTGGTATAGAAATAAAACTTCAGAAAAATAGAAGACTTGAAGGGGTTTATAGGCCAAGAAGAGAAAGCAACATTGAGGAAATTTATGCTCTGGCTACTTGGCTATGAACTTTTGGAGGTTTCCACATATAGTCAGTCATTAGTCATTATAGAAGAAACAGATCATCTGGATGTCTGACTGATATCTTTACATATTACTCAGATACTGTTGTGTTCTTATTGAATTTGTCAAACATATGCCTGGAATCATGACTTTTAGCAATGATGGAAGTTGCTTTTAAAATGGTAAAACTAAAGCTTAGAGATCAAATGAGAGCTTTATAATTTATTCTTTAAACATTTTTGAGGTTAAGTTTCACATTAGAATGACTATTAAAAAAAGAAGTCAACCTATTTTATTTCTTAAGGGCAATTTTTAATGATTTAGGTCAAAATCAAAGATATGACTTTCTTAAATCTACATTGTTCATCTTTGCATCTGATTTCACTTGTACATGACATGAATCAGTCCACCTTGTTAGAATTAGTGGAGCTACATTAATTGAAAATGTAGTCTTTATGGTCTGAATATTTGTGTCTTCCCCATATTCATTTTGAAATTCTAATCCCAAAGTTGATGATGTTAGGAGGTGGGAAATTTGGGAGGTGCGTAGGTAATCAGGATGGAGCCCTTATCAATGGAATTAATGTTCATATGAAAGAACCTCATGGAGGTCTCAAGCCCTGTCCATATATGAAGACACAGTGGGAAGGTGCCATCTGAACCTGTCAGAAAACCCTCACCAGAACTCGACCATGCTGGTGCTTTGATCTTGGACTATCCAGCCTCTGGAACTGTAAAAAAATAACTTTCTGTTCTCTATAAGCTACCTAAAATGTAATATTTTGTTATAGCAGCCTGAATGGACAAAGACATTGTCTGAATGACAAACCAAGAGTGCTACATATAATTATTTTTCTTCCCAGAAAATAATATTTCAGAAAGGTGGTTTCACTTGATAAATGAATGTGCAAAAGACATTGTACCCCAAATAAAAGTAATTTTTCAGGACACATTTAAAAATTTTAAAGTCAGATTACAAGTACAGCTGCCATGTATAATCTTCTATAGATAAAACTTTACTATAAATAAGCACAAATGCACCGTTTTGCTTAGAAAGTCATTGTACTGTGACAGCATTAATAAGTTTATATAATTCTGTGACCTAGTAACTGAAGATGAATGTAGTTTTGACTGTCAGTACAATGTAATTCTTTGAATTGATATATTTTTAATGGAGAAAAATACTTAAATTATGTAATATTTTTTAGAAAAAATGTTTTTAATGGTCGTTTATAACAGTTTACTCACTTAAAACTGAAGCTCAGAGAGAATATTTAATTTTTTCATGGTTATAAACCTGCTTGAACACTTTTTTAGCTTACCTAGACTATTGGATTCTGCAAAGGACACAGTATTGCATGCAAATAACATAATTGGGAATGTTTTTAAAAGTATGTTCTGATATGTATGTTGATGGCAAATCTATTAAAATTTGCTGCTTTATTTATTCCCCAACCTTGTATTTTTCTTATGAAGAACCCATTTCATGTGGATTCAGGTGGGGATGACCTCCCTCGGGTGATCAAAATACATTGACTTGATTATTGGGAGTTCTAGATTCCTTAGACCACATGATGAGTTCAGAAATGGGTATGAACCTAGACTGGTTAGTCAGAGGCCTCCCAGGCCTGTTGCTAGAGCTATCTGGAAGTGCTATTCATTATCTTTTATAATTGATAACTTCAAGCCTGAAATTCCAAATGACTGTCTTAAGAGAATGAAGCTAATACAGAAAAAATTAGAGTAAACTGAAAGATTGCTTCTTGATGACATTGTTTGAGTAGATTGGACTATGACTAAAGTCAGGTGTACCTCCAGATGCCTTCCTATTTACATGAACCAGTAAATTTTCTGTGCTGAGGTTAGTCGAAGTTGGTTCCTACTATTTACAATACAAAGAATCCTAAGTTAGATAGCACTCAGGGAACACAGGAATCTCTAGCATTTCTGTGTACTACAATGTTCAAATGAGTTTCACATATTTCTCAAACAAGAAAGAGGAAAAAAGCAGGCCAGGAGTCAGACAGGTACCTTGCACAAATCTAGTGGGTACTGTTTATCCAGAAGACACTGTGAAGTGGCCCTGTAAATGTGAGGAAGCACTATTGTGAATTTTTAGGGTAGAAAGGGGGTAGTGTCTAAAAATTTCACTATCCTTCACTCAGAATTTCAATCAGTTCCAACACTTCTGTGGTGAATTACTGTACAGAGACATACATGAATACATGGAGTGGGGCCCTTTGGGCTTGGCAGAAGTGGAAGAAAGGTGGTATGGTGCAGAGGTGAGCAGCAGCTGCTATGAAGGGCTGACTTTCTGGTCCTGCATCTTGGTATTTAAGTCTTAGTTGTGTGGCCATGAGCAATACTTCCTAGCTCTATCTGGGAAACAGAGGTACTGGTAATATCTACTCATAGGTCCACTGAGAATTAAGATGCTACCTCAGAGGCATTTAGAACAGTGCTGAGCACATGGCCATGTGCAGTAAAAGTTAGCTCTATTATAATTTTTTAAATAAGTACATTGAGGGTCATTTCTGTTTCATATTAACTGAGTGCTTTGAGAATGTTGGCTAGAACACCAATTAGGAAAGGAACTTTCAGGGGTCTGAAGTTCACATTGTTACCAATAGAAGTTAAGTTCCCTTTAAGTGACTGAGATTCTACTTCTTCCTCATCTCTAGAAGACTCCATATGCATCTACATACTCTTGTTTTTTTCACAAAATTTTTTTTTGCTATGAATTATTAAGGAGAAGCTAGTGCCTGACCATTGAAAAAGAGAAGCTAATTTCTCATAAAACTAGTCTAAAGAAACAGATGCTGATGAATAAACTCATTCATATAGTACTTGTCTGCTGGAGTCTTCGGTCCAGTGAAGCAACCAAGACGTGAAATGGGAAGACAGCTAACTGATACTGCAGAGTTCATGAACAGAATAAGACCAAGAGAGAGAGCCGTCAAGGAGTCCAGCATCATTGTAGATAAGCTAAGCTGCAGCAGTGAATGCTGGAGGGTGACAGGGTCAAAAGAGATGAGATAACCTTCAGGCAGGAAGGCCTGGAAGACTCAGAGGAATCAGTCACTGTTAAGTCTTTTGTAAACACTTAAGAGCCTAGGCAGGTGAAAGAAGTATTTGTCATTCAAATTAAAGAATGTATTCAAGAGGGGGGTGGGGCATAACTTTTTTTTTAAGCCTGGCTTGTCAATAAAAGAAGAATAAAATCTCTGAAAATATAGCCTGTTTTGTGCCTTCAAATTCACTCCCTGGGTCACGGTTTGGCATTTTCTCCCAGACTTGTCTTCTCTCTGGTGCGAAAGAAGCAAATCTCTCTGAGACTCTTTGTGTCAAAAGTAATCTCATGGGGAAAAGCAAACAGGAACAACTTGATACTTTTGTTTCTTTTAATGAATATATATATTTTTTAATTTTTCAGTTATATTTGGCACACAATATTATATTATTTTCAGGTGTACAACATAGTGATTAGACATTTATATAACCCACAAAGTAATCACCTCAAATCTAGTGCCCCTGTGACACTATACATAATTATTAAAATATTATTGGCTATGTTTTTTATGCTACACTTTCTATTTCTATGACTATTTTGTAACTATCAATTTGTACTTCTTAATCCCTTCCCCCTTTTTCACCGACTCCCCAAGCTTCTCTCATCTGGTTCTTTGTATGTTATTGCTCTTGAATTATGAACCAGTACCTGAGCTTCAAAGCTGCCAGTGCACTGATTAGTCTCCTTCAGGGGAGTTCTGGATTTTTGTATAGCAGTTGTTAACCAGAGCAGGATGACTAAAATGGGAAGGAATTAGAATTTATCTCTTCTGACATGACCTTTTCTGGTATTTTGACAATGTTTTCTCGTTGGCTTAAAATGGTAATTGACAGTTGGAATAATAGTGTCTAATACAGAAGTCTGCAATTTGACACATCTCTTCAGGCTCGACGTCAGACTATGGCCAACTGGTTTTGTGATGAGTGTTTTTGATTTACAATTCTCAAGCTGTTTGGAGGTCCAAAATAAGAGACTAAAGGAAAAGTGTGTGCTCATATTTGTTCTACTATAAACCAAGACATCCTTAGGACAACAATAAATGATGAAAGAATGAAGATCTGTGTAAAAATTAATCAATTAATCAATCAATACATTTTTATGGATAGCATTAAGTATGTCATAAGCATTGTGAATATAATCTAGAGGTGTAGAACAATGATCCTGTCTCAGAAAGTTATGACTTGGTAAAAAACCTAATATACATGTGCCTAGAAACTTGAGGAACAGACTAAAGCAGGTTATTGCAAGTGTGGAGTCACTACCATATCTGTAAAGAAACTACTCTATGCAGCACTCATAGTTGAAGCAAAGGAGGCAGTCCCATCCTCAAAGTGTTGATAAGTGGTGTTTGAAGATATAAATGACAATATGGGTATCAGTACTTAACCCTACTGAGCAGGACAGACTAAAAGCTGCCAGAATTCCAAAGAGGACATATTACTCTATCTAGTACTATTGATTGAGGTTTCACTTAAAAGTTGGCATTTAAAACTGATTCTTGAGGTAAGAGTATAATTTAATGATGCAGAAAACAGAGAATTATAGGAAGGTGATTTCTGAAAGTGAATTAGAATTTAAAAGCACCAGGCTCCACCCCTTTACTATTTTCAATAATTTGTGGGTTCCCCCTTTTATGACATAGCTAACAAGTTATGTTATAAACTAACATGGCTGGTGATACGTGGTGAGGCTGAAGAAATCCAACAGGTTCTAGATTATATCAGAAAGCAGGTGTTACATGATTCATCTTCCAGAGGCCTCTATTAGTCATTGACTGATTCAGTCACATTTGGTCTTTCATAAAAACGTTTTAGCATCTCATACAACTTAATATCAAAAAGACAAACAATCTGATAAAAAAATGGGCAGAGGAACTGAATAGACATTTCTCCAAAGAGGACATACGGAAGAACAATAAACATATGAAAAGATGCTAAACATGACTCATCATCAGAGAAATGCAAATTAAAACCACAATGAGATTTTACTTCACAC
Organism: Cynopterus sphinx; assembly: GCA_030015415.1. Taxonomy (NCBI): domain Eukaryota; kingdom Metazoa; phylum Chordata; class Mammalia; order Chiroptera; family Pteropodidae; genus Cynopterus; species Cynopterus sphinx. The sequence goes on along the minus strand of CM057382.1, from coordinate 83,669,294 downwards.
CTATCAGAATGAATATCATCAATAAATCAATAAACTACAAGTGTTGGCAAGGATCCAGAGAAAAGGGAACTCTCTGCAATGTTGGTGGGATTGCAAATTGGTGCACCCACTATGGAAAATAGTATGGACGTTTCTCAAAAAATTTACAGTAAAACTACTTTATGATCTAGCAATTCCATTTCTGGTTATTTATCAGAAAAAAATCCAAAATACCAATTTGAAAAAGTATATGCATCCCTATGTTCATAGCAGCATTATTCATAATAGCCAAGGTATGGAAGCAACCTAGGTGACCATTGATAAATGATTCAATAAAGAAAAGGTTGTACATATATATAATGGAGTATTGGCCAATAAAGAATAAAATCTTACCATTTGGTGACAACATGGATAGACTTAGACAGGATATTATGCTAAGTGAAGTAAGTTATACAGAAAGAGAAAAATATCATATAATTTTACTTATATGTTGAATCTAAAAAACAAAACAAAACAAAATAAATGAACAAAGAAATTGAAAACACACTCATAGATACAGAGAACAAATTAATGTTTGCCAGATGGGAGGGGGCTTGGAGTGCTAGGTGAAAAAGGTGAAGGGATTAAGCAGCACAAATTACTAGTTACAAAATAGTCACAGGAATGTGAAGTACAGATTGTGAATATAGTCAATGATATTATAATAACTATGTATGGCATTATGTGGGTACTAGACTTGCCACATTTAGTTTTTCGTGAAAAATGAGGATTAAATTGCTTTAAAAATGTCTTTGTAAGTTATATAAATGTCTAACCACTATGCTATACACCTAACACTGGTATGTTGAATAGCATATGAATAGGTATGTTGGTATGTTTAAATGTTGAATAGCAACTGTATTGAAAAAAAAACAATAAAGCTGAAAAAATAAAATTAAATTATTAAAAAGAAAAAAACATGTCTTAGCAAACATAGAATTGGGCATGCAAACTTCTGACAAGGTTTGTAGAAAATTTTAATACTCAAGTCATACAAAGAAACTAATTCATTGGTTTGTTTGGAAAGAAGTCCTCAATGAGAATAAAAACCATATCTGAGGTCTTACTGTCTGCCAAAAGCAAAAAAGAAAGATGCCCCAGAGAGAAAAGCGGTTGATTCTGGTGAAATAATTTCACTCTGGCTGGAAATCCATCTACTCAAAGTTAGGTGACACTGACCCAGCAAATAGCCTATTACCTGGTAAACAGATGAAGCTATGCTCAGGGTCCTTTGTGATTGGGAAATGTGCTCCTCGGTGAGAGAGCTTGCCTCTAAATTGTGGGGACTTGACTCCCATAAAGTAGGTCCAGACTCCATCTTGCCAATCTGACTGTCAGTGTTTCAAGCCCACATTTAAAAAAGTAAGACACACACGCACACACACACACACACACACACACACACACACACACACACACACAACCTTGAGGCCCTTTAAATACGCTCTTTAAAAAAAATATATATATATTTCTCACTGGAGATGATGGTGCTGTTTAGAGTGATTCTCTAGACAGTAGATTCATGGAATAGAATCTATGTCCCTGTACATAAACTAATAATAGGGAAAAAAGAATTTCGGAAACTTCAAAAAATTGAATAATGGTTATGATCACAGAAGATATGTATTGTGTTAAGGTTTAAATTTCTTTGGTAATTAAAAGGTTAAGTCATGCTGATAAATTCTCTCTGTATGGAAAAAGTCTAAAAGTCAAAAGGAGAAAACAAAAATGTGGTTTCAAGTTAGATCAAACACACCCTTTTCCTATTCCTGATAAATCTTTCCCTTTGAGGCTAGGGAATAAAGGGAGAAGGGAGTGTGTGTGGTTGGGTGGGGAGTGGGCTGTGGGAGGCAGACAGTTATAAGAATGGAAATGCTACTACAACTGGAGGCAGTAAGTGGAATTCATACTAAACCAACAACAAAACAAATCAAAAATCAAAAACGCATGCACACACAAAAAATTAAATACTGTCTCATTTTTTGCCTTTCCATGGCAAAATGAGTAAGACCTATTGTCTGCATTTATTCTCCTTTCCTGCTTTTGTAATTCAGCTTATCTCCTCTGGTCTTGAACAAACTTTTCAAGGTTTTTAGCAGCCTTATTTTCTGCCTCCTGCAGTTTCTTTTTTCTTAGTGTTTCTCAGCATTTCACAACCTTCTACTTCCTGGATCCCTATATTTCCTTCACTTCTAGGAAACTGCAAAGTATTTTTATATTTCCAAGCTATTCCATTATTCTTTACTATTTCTTTGTGTGCCTCCCTTTTCATGCCCTCTAATTGGTGAAGATTAAATGAAGTGATGTGAAGACACTCAGTAGAGTACATGGGTATCCAATTGGAAAGTGTTACTAACCTGATAATATTCTAACATTTGTTTTGTGTCAGCAAAAAGTCAATCCATTTTCAACGGCCTGCTCCCTTTCTGTATCTCACTTTTTCTCATCAGTTTTCACCTCCCACTGAACTGACACATTCCTCTCGTGTTGGGCCTCATTTTCCTGTGTCACTCATACTTAATCAATTTGGACAAGGGTCCCAAGATGACGATGACTATAGCATGAGGGTAACAACTGGTCTGAGGTTCTATCAGTGAATGAAAGGGATTGACATTTCTTAGGGGGAACCCTCTCTGCCAACAAGCATGAGGTTCTATCAGGAGGATGGAGTAACTATCAGCCTGAGACTCTGACCCATCAGCAGCCTTATTAAAATCACTGCTTTCTAGGTTAACTTATCTGTTGTTTTTTTGTTTCCTCAGCCCTTCCAATAATTGTGTAATCAATTCACTGTATTCACTCCCATGTGTTGAAAAAACCTGCCATTCCTGACTATTTCCTGCCTTTTACATCTCCTCAGGATGTGTTGGAGACTTTCCTTACAGCATAGTCACCTGCTCATCACCAAATCATTATTTGTCTGCCAGATTCAACAATAGTAAATGTTTGAGAAAAACATAGTGTAGGGTATGTGTATGTTTGTGTGTGTGTATTGGGGTGGTGGTGGTAATACTTTTATTTTAGCAGTTTGTTATAGTCTTTTTGGAAAAATATTGAAACATAGGTACATTTTGGGCTCAGATGTAGACTTTTAGGTATAATTTGACTTTGGGCTATTCATGCATGAAGGTTTAACATGACTTAATAAAATGATAACAAATAGTTCCTGATACAGTCTCTTGCAGGCCTCACTAACATAGGCCCCAGGAAGCCAGGTAACAAAAAGGCTATGCAGGCACAAGACCTCCAGGCCAAGCAAGTGAGTTAGGACTAAAGTCCACATGGTTTGTGCTCTCCAAGCTATGGATTCTGGTACAGGCCTATGTACATCTATCTCTGCAGTGAATTTTGCAGACCTATTTAATTTTTTTTCAGACTTAAAGTAATCACAGTTAGAATAAAATCTATTTTAGCTTCACTTAACTAGAAATGGTTTGGAGAAATAGTGGCTTTGCAGTCATACCCAGTTGCTTTATGGGCTGGTGTAGTTGAAGTGGTTTCACTTTCAAAAACCAAAGTAAGACAAAAGTCACTAATGTATATTCTTGGGAAACATTTCCAGTTGGTTCCTTCAATTGTTTAACTCCTGAGGGACAATGTCTAATGTTTTTTAGCAAAGTCTGGCTCCGAGCCTCAGTGTTTAAAATGCATGGAATTAATTCTGATTGAGGATGAGTTCATTTCCCCACTTTGATTTAAGCTCCCTTTACTAACTATATTGAAATGAGTGTTTAATTCAAACAAGTTTACCCTAATTGTTGAATGATTATAAGTTGACTTGAGTTCCAACTTTCTCTGTTCAGATCCAATTGGACTAGAACATGTCATCACATCCTTTTCTTGACATTTTAATTGCTGACAAGTGAACAATAAACTGTTTAATTCTAAGCTGATATATATTTTTTAAAGATGCATCTATCTGCACCTTTTCTTTGGACAATATTTCTACAACAGCAAAAGTGACCAAGGTACATGAAAGGGAAACCCCACAAAATGACAATATTTCAATAAAGAAAAAGTCTTGAACTCATAGCATATTAAATGAGGTCATAAAAGTCATGTGCTCAGGACAGTGCCTGTAGTATATTATCTGCTCAGTAAATGCTAGGAACTGACATAGCAGTCTTACCAGCAAGGAGAAATGAACATAGGAAAATGCAAAATCAATATTAATCAATAAACCTAGGAGGATTCTATGTCAAAAAAGTATTTCTTATAAAATAAATATTATATTACATTGTTTCCACAGTCCTCTAAGCTCGCCCAAATTATTTCACTTTTAATGGCTTGAGGCAACACTCAGAAGTATTCCAGGTAACATACCATACAACTACTTTGTGAACTTTAGTTCCTTTTTCTACCTATAAAGCAACAGTCATATCGATGTGACCATATGGCTGCTTACTACTTCTGCTACTTGTGCCATTTTCCCAATAAATGTGGGTCGGTCATGGTTCTATACCTGTGTCTGATGGACTACATAATTTGAACATGAATACACAGGAAAGACATTTTAGGAAATGTCAAGTTCTAATTAAGTTATGACGGACCACAACAATCAAGTAATTGAAGTCCAGAAATATAAGAGAATTGTTTTCTAAATGTTTATGGAAGAATGAATTTTGTAGAACTTCTAATATTTAGCTCTCAGATAGCAAAAAAAACATGTTGAGAAAGGTTAAGGCTTATATGAAAACTGAAATTGCTCTTTCCTGTACAATTTATCATAAAGCAAGATTTTTGCTTAATTTTCAAGAATTATTAACAAATCTACTTAAATAGAAAGCATTATTGGATACAAATTTTTTTAGATTTAGAGCAACCACAGTTAGAATCAAACTAACTTAACTTTAAGTAATTAAAAATATTTATTGCTAGTTTGAAAGTTTTATCCATTATGTCTATAGAATGAATATTAAGAATAACTTAAAGCTTTTGCTAATTGTTTTCCTCTGCTGAGAGTGATATAGAAAAATTTATGAACAATTCTTGACCCAATTCAAGATTTGAGTATAAAAGTTACCTTCTGTAATTGAGCGTCATTTAACAGGGCCATACACAGTCCTTCCTCTTTTAATCACCAAGACCCAGGGGCAAATGATTTAGCCTAGGATTCAGCTTGTAAATAGAAAGTAGGAGAAGACATCTACCTAACCTTTATATTTAATAGGTATTATTGATATACCATAGTCAGCTATAAAAGTCATAGCTGACAGTTTAGCTGAAGTTATAATTTATAACTAGAAAAAAGTTTTTTTGTGATAGCTGACTTTAAGAATTTTTATATAAATCATACATAGTCATATTTTACAATATGGAAATCATGGGCAAAACTATAAATCTTTATAAGGTCAAGAAAATCCTTATAATTCCAACTTTCAGTGATTGCTTGGAAAGGGGAACTATACAAAGTGTTCACAACAGGAAATGCAAGACACAAACTTTTCAGTATTGGAGAAACAAGGTAACAAGTCAGACGAGAACACTGTAAAAAAAACCCTATAGGTCAATATTCCTGATGAACATAGATGCTGAAATCCTTGACAAAATACTAGTAAACTAAATTCAACAGCACACTAAAAAGATAATACAACAAGATCAAATGAGATTTGTTTCTGAGATACAAGGATAGTTTAATATACACAAGCAATAAATGTGATACAACACATTAACAGAGTAAATAATGAAAATTATACTATCATCTATTAAATACAGAAAAATCCTTTGACAGAATTTGCCATAGATATTCCTGATAAAAGTGAAAAGCTAAAAGCTTTTTCTTTAGTTTAAGATCAAGAACATAGAATGCTTACTCTTGCCACTTCTATTCAACATAATACTGGAAGTCCTACCTATAACAATCAGGTGAGAAAAAGAAAAAAATTAAATCAGAAAGGAAGAAGTAAAATTTTACCTGTTTCCAGAAGATATAATCTTATATATAAAAAAACCCTAAGACTCCACACACACACACACACACACACAAATGCTGGAACTAATAAACAAAATTCAGTAAAGTTGCAAGAAATAAAGTCATCATACAAAAATAGGTTATCTTTATATAAAATAATAAAAAATATCTAAAAGATAAATTAAGAAAACAGTCACATTTACAATAGCACCAAAAGGAATAAAACATAAGAATAAATTTAACTAAGAAAGTGAAAGACCCATATATTGAAAACTATAAGACAATGATAAGAGTAACTGAAGAAGACACATGAAAAGATAATTTATGTTCATGGACTGGAAGAATTAATATTATTAAAATGTCCATATTACTCAAAACAATTTACAGATTCAATGTGACCCCTATAAATTCCAATGATATTTTTCACAGAAATAGAAAAAAGTCCTAAAATTCATAGAAAATCATGTAGCTAAAGTAACATTGAAAAAAAGAGCACAGTTGATTTCAAATTCCATTACAAAACTCTATTAATCAAAATAGTAATGAAAACAGAATGGTATTCATAAAAACAGACACACAGACCAACTGAACAGACTAGAGAGCCCCCAAACAAACCCACATATATACAGTCAACTAATCTTTGACAAAGGTGCCAGGATTCTCAATGGGAAAAAGATAGTCTCTTTGATAAATGTTGGAAAAACTGAAAACCCACATGAAAAATAATGAAATTGGATACTTATCTCTTACTATCTACAAAAATCAACTCAAAATGGATTAAGTCTTAAATGTAATACACAAAATCATAAAAATCCTATAAGGAGACACAGGAGAAAAGATTTCTTGACATTAGTCTTGGCAATGAATTTTTGGTCATGACACCAAAAGCCCAGGTAACAAAAACAAAAATAAACATGTGGGACTAATCAAACTAAAATGTTTCTGCACAGTAAAGGAAACAATCAAAAAAATAAAAAAGCAACTTACAGAATAGGAGAAAATATTTGTAAGCAATATACCTGATAAGGGCTAACATCCAAAATATATACTTATATGACTCAATGGCAAACAACATGAAAAAGCAAAAACAGAACAAACCCCAAATAACCTGATTAAAAAGTGTGCAAATGACATGAATAGTTGTTTTTCCAAAGAAGACTTGTAAAAAGGTATAGGAAAAGGTACTTAACAACAATAATAATCAGGAGAATGCAAATCGAAACCATGAAAAGACATTACCTCATACCTGTTAGCATGGCTGTCACCAAGAAGTCAAAAAATAACAAGGGTTGGCAAAGATGTGGAAAAAGAAAACCCTTATACATGGTTGGTATGAATGCAAATTGGTGTAGTCATTATGGAACAGTATTGAAGTTACTCAAAAAATGAAAACTAGAACTATCATGTCCATTAATCCCAGTCTGGGTATAAATAGCCAAAGGACATGAAATAAGTATCTCAAAGAGATATCAACATTCCTGTGTTCAATGAAACATTATTTACAGTAGCTAAGATATGAAAACAACCTAAGTGCCCATAAATAGATAAATATATGAAGAAAAAAAAATATATATGTATATAGGATATATATATATATATATTTTATATGCACAAAGACATATTATTCAGCTGAAAAAAGAAAATCCTGTCATTTTTGATGACATGGATAAATATAGAAAAAATCATCTGAACTTCAGTAAGTCAGACACAGAAAGACAAATATTGCATGATCTCACTTATATGTGGAATCTAAAAAAGTCAAACTCATAAAAACAGAGTAGAACAGTGGTTGCCGTGGTCTGAAAGATGAAGATAAGGGATATTATTGCATCTCTTATTAATCAAGGGAACAAATTTTCAATTATAAGATGAAAAATTTCAGGGGATCTGATGTACACCATAGGTGACTATTGTTAATAATACAATATTGTATATTTAAAATTTGCTAATAGTAAGACTTAAATATCTTCACCATGGACACAAAAAAATAAGTACATGAGGTAATGAATAGGTTAATTAGCTTGATTGGGGCATTTTTTCACAACATATATGTACATCGAAATATTAGATTGTATGCTTTAAATATATATAAAGATTATTTGTCAATCATACTTCAATAAAGTTAAATAAAAGTGAAAAAAATCCTAATTTTTGTCCTTGATGATGAAATTTTCATTCTATGACCAAAATTTTAATTCACAAACTTGCTAGGTAAGCAAATAATTCTATGAAATATTAATGTTTCCATCTGTAAAGTCTTGTTCTGTTTTTCCCACTTTGTGGCCAAGAAGCAAAGGTCTAAGCTTTGTTAAGATAAACGAATATATTTGATACCTAGAATGATGAAATATTAGTCTGGTAAGGTAATATGAGTGGAAAAAACTGGATGAAAAACATTAAACAAAAATTGTAAGTCTGTCTTGCTCAGCTGCTCAGAACCAGGCAGCCTTGCATTCTCACGAAGTCCTACCTTCAACATTGCAGGAAAAATGGTGAGTGAGAGATGTCCCCAGATCTTTACCCTTGAAACAACAATAAGCAAAAAATGTACAACTCAGCAAAAAAACACCCAAATGGCACACCAGCACATTTGAGTGTGGGATCTGTGTGTAATAGCTACCACAAGCTAAAGAGAGACCACTAAATAATAAATTTTCTTTCTGGAAAAAAAGCAGAATACACTTTCATTAATGCCCAGGGTGCAAAATAGTCCATTTAATACCTGAACAACTAAGGTTACAAGGCATCTCAGAAAGAGAAAAATCTCCAGAAAATAAATTTATAGACTTAGAAATATGTGACTTAAAAGACAGAGAATTAAGGATGTTACCTCTGAAAAGAACGAGATCTGAGATGATTTACATCAACAATTTCAAAACCTGAAAAAACAACCAGATTAGCAGAATGAATTCTTTAGCAAGGAGATACACACACACACACACACACACACACACACACACACACACACACACAGACACTGAATAGAACTTCTGGAAATAAAGTAGCAAGCTTGGGAAAGAGTCAACCAAATGAAAGAAAGGATCAGTGATATCACAGACAGAAATCTAGAAATAAATAAAAAAAGAGAGAAACTGAAGACTGAAAAATTATGAAAAAGAAATATATGAGCACTAGCTGACGCCATCAGGAGAGAGAATATAAGAATAATGGGCATTATCGAGGGCAAGGAAAAGGAGCAAGGATTAGAAAGCATTTTCATACAAACAGTTGATAAAAATTTCCCAAATCTAAGAAATGAGCTGGAGCTTGGAATTCAAGAAGTCTATAGAACACCCGATTATCTCAACCCAAAAAAACCTTCACCAAGACACATTGTAATAAAGTTATTAAAAATCAACTACAAAGACAGAATTCTCAGGGCAACCAGAGAGAAAAAAATGGTAACATATAAAGAAAAACCTGTTAGATTATTGTTGGACTTCTCAGCATAAATCTTAGAAGACATAAAGGAGCAGAATCAAATATTCAAACTCTTAAATAAAAGGAATTACCAGCCAAGAATAATGTATTCAGCTAAGCTCTCCTTTAGATCTGAAGGAGAAATAACAACCTTCCCAGACATACAAAATTGAGGGAATTCTCCGCTACGAGGCATGTATTACAGAAAATACTGAAAGGGGTCAACTCAACTAAAGTAAAAAGACAAAAAATAAAAAAAAAACCCATAATTATGAATAAGGTGACTAGCATGCAGATAGAGGCAGAGGAGTTCAACCCTTACTAAGAACAGGACATTATAAGCTTAATAACAGATTTGCTATTACAAGACAGTAATGTCATTCAGCATACATAGGGACAAATTGAGACAATAATAACAGAAAACAGGGGGGATTCAAAGATACAGGTTCAAAAAGGGGAATGGAATTAAGGCATGTGCAGAAGAAAATGGACAACTGTGTGTATATATATATATGTGTATATATATATATATATATATATATACACACATATATATATACATATATATAACTATACATATATATGTATATATATATACATATATATAACTATTTTTTACATATTTGTAATGGTAACCACACGTGAAAGATTCAGAACTGATGTACATAACATAAAACAAGAAGAACTAAAGGTAAAACCCACAGAAGCCTATCAAAATAAAGAAAAGAGTAATGCAAGGATGAAGAAACAATAAAAACACTGAGCTACCATGAAGCAAAAGATAAAATGGCTATAAGAAGACCTCATATTTCAGTATTCACTATAAATGTAAATGGAACAAACTCACCAATAAAAAGGCACAGAGTTGCAGAATGAATCAAAAAACAAACCCCAACCATATGCTGCCTCCAGGAAACACATCTCAGTTCCAAAGACAAATATAGACTCAAAGTGAAAGGGTGAAAAATGATATTCCAAGCAAATGACTTTCAGAAAAGTGTGGGAGTAGTAGTACTAATATTGGACAAAATAGAGTTCAAAAAAAAAAAAAAGATAAAGATACTGAGGGACACTTCATAATGATAAAGGGAATGATGCACCGAGAAGACATAACATTTATTAATATCTATGCTCCCAATCAGGGATCCCCAAAATATGTAAAGCAATTACTGATGGAACTAAAGAGAGAAAAAGACCAAAATACTATCATAGTAGGAGACCTAAATACCCCAGTGTTGGAAATGGACAGATCATCCAAAGAGAAAATCAATAAGAAAATAACATCCTTAAATGATACATCAGACCATCTGAACATAATTAGCATTTACAGAACCTTCCATTCCAAAATAGCTGCTTATACATTCTTCTCTAATGTACATGGAACATTCTCAAGGATTGACCACATACTGGGACACAGAGATAGCCTCAACAAATATAAGAGGGTTGAAATCATACTAACCATATGCTCTGATCATAATGTTTGAAGTTGGAAATCAACTGTGAAAAGAAAGCAGGAAGAACTACAAATACATAGAGATTAAACAACATGCTACTGAAGAATAACTGAGTCAGAGAATAAGTAAAAAGGAGATCAAGAGATATATAGAAATGAATGATAATGATAGTACAAAATATCAAAACTTTTGAGACATAGTAAAAGTGGTCAAAAACAAGGATGAATCCAAAGAAACAACCTAATGCTTCATCTTAAAAAAAAAAAAATACTAGAACAGAAGACAAAAGAAGCCTAAAGTGATCAGAAGGAAAAAAATAATCAAAATTAGAGCAGAAATAAATGCAATTGAAAACAAGAATACAGTAGAAAAAAGTGTAACAAAGAGCTCATTCTTTGAGAAGGTTAATAAAATTGACAACCCCTGGCTTAACTCACTAAAGAAAAAAAGAGAAAGGACACAAACAAAATCAGAGATGAAAGAAGGGAAATTAAAACTGATATCTCAGAAATGCAAAGTATCATACAAAAATACTATGAAAAAGTATATATCACCAAATTTAATAACCTAGAAGAAATGGCCCAGTACTTAGAAAATACAACCTTCCTAGACTGAATCAAGAAGAACGGAAAATCTAAATAGACTGATCAGCAGTATCGAAAGAGAAACAATCACCAAACACCTATTGCAAATTAAAGTCAGAACCAGATGGCTTCACCAGTGAGTTCTACCAAACATTCAAAGAATATTTAATACCTATTTCCCTCAAACTCTTCCAAAATTTTGAAGAGGAGGCAATACTTCCCAACTCATTTTATGAGGCCAATATCTGGTAAAGATAGTACAAAAAAAGAAAACTGCAGATCGGTATCTCTCATGAACACCGATGCAAAAATCCTAAATACAATACTAGGAAATTGACCACATCAGCATATTAAGAAGATTGTATACCACAATCAAGTGAGAATCATCCTAGGGGCACAAGGATGGTTTAACATATGCAAATCGATTAATGTGATACACCACATAAACAAATTAAAAAATAAGAATTATATGATCATATCAATAGATTTAGAAAAAGCCTTTGACAAGACACAGCATTCATGTTTGATCAAAACACCTAAAAGATAGGTATAGAAGGAAAGTACCTTAATATAATAAAGGCCATCTATGACAAACCCTCAGCCAACAAATGAAGAAGTCAAACTGTCATTATTTGCAGATGACATGATTCTCTGGATAGAAAACTCTAAAGACTCCACAAAAACAATACTAGAAACAATAAGCAAATTCAGTAAAGTTTCTGGCTACAAAATTAAAGTTCAAAAATTCATAGCATTCCTATACTTTAATAATAAATTGTCAGAAAAGGCCTTGGAAAAAATAATTCCTTTTGTAGTTGCAAAAAAAGAATGAAATACCTAGGAATAAATCTACCAAAACATGTGACAGACCTATACAATGAAAACTATAAGACCCTATTAAAAGAAATTGAAGAAGGTACAAAGAAATGGAAAGATATTCCACGTTCTTGGATTGGAAGAATCAACATAGTTAAAATGACTATATTACCTAAAGCATTAAACATATTTAATATAATCTCCATTAAGAGCCCATTGGCAGTTTTTAAAGAAATCAAACAAAAAATCATCAGGTTTGTATGGAAGCACAAAAGATCCCGAATTGCCAAAGCCATCCTGAGAAAAAAGAGCAAAGCTGGAGGCTTCACTCTGCCTCACTTCAAATTATACTACAAAGTGACAGTAATCAAAATGGCATGGTATTGGCAGAAAAACTGACACACAGACCAGTAAAACAGAATCTTCTATCCACAAGTAAACCCATATTTATATGGGCAAATAATTTTGACAAAAAAAGCCAAAAACATACAGTAGAGAAAGGAAAGCCTCTTCAATAAATGGTGCTGGGAAAACTGGAAAGCCACCTGCAAAAGAATGAAATTAGACTGTTGTCTATATCACACACTAAAAGTAACTCAAAATGGATTAAGGACCTGAATATAAGACCTGAAACAATAAAAAGCATAAAAGGGAAATAGGATCTAAACTCAATGACATAGGAGTTAAAGAAGATTTTATGAATTTAAGCTCAAATGCAAGGGAAGTAAAAGCAAAAATAAATAAAGGGGACTACATCAAACTAAAAAGTGTGTTCATAGCAATTAAACCATTAACAAGGTAAAAATATAACCATCTGAATGGGAAAATATGTTTGCAAGCAACGCCTTCAATAAGGGCCTAATATCCAAAATATACAAAGAACTCATACGACTCAATAACAACAAAAAGAGATCCAATGAAAAAATGGGCAAAAGATATGAACAAACACTTCTCCCTGGAGGACATACAAATGGACAACAAATATATAAAAAGATGCTCAATATCACTAGCTATTAAAAATGTAAACCAAAACCACAATGAGATATCATCTCACATCTGTTAGAAAAGCTATAATCAACAGGACAAGTATCAACAAATGTTGGAGAGGATGTGGAGAAAAAAAAAACAACCCTCATACACTGCTGGTGGGACTGAACATTGGTATAGCTATTATGGAAAACAGTAGGGAGGTTCCTCAAAATCTAAGAATTGATCTATCATATGATCCAGTAATCCCTCTACTTGAGTTTTACCCCAAAGACTTGAAAACCCATATCTGAAAAGATATTTGCACACCAATGTTTATAGCAGCATTATTCACAGTGGCAGGACATGAAAGAAACCAAAGTGACCTATGATAGATGATTGGCTAAAACAGTTGCGGTACATATATACATGGGAGGAGGTGAGTAAGCATATACCTTTTATGTCATCTTTACCAGATGCCTGAGTATTTAGATGTTCATATAATTTACAAAGTGATTCCTCTGATTAGTACCTACCTGGAACTATGCATAGTTATTACAATGTTATTGACTACATTCCCTATACTGTACTTTATATCTCCATGGCTATTTTGTGACTACCAATTTCTACTTCTTAATTCATTTATCTCTTTCACCTAGCACTCCGATCTGGCAACCATCAGTTTTTTTTTTCTTGATCTATGAGTTTGTTTCTGTTTTGTCTGTTCATTTATTTTGTTCTTTAGATACCACATATAAGTTAGATCATATGATATGAAAGAAGTTCTCTAGTCTTTTTTAAAAAATACGTTTTAACGAAATGAGTTCAATAATTGTTTTAGGGTTGTGGGAAAATGCAGTGTTATTTTTCATATTTGAAAAGGTAAACCAAAAGTTACAAAACAAATTTTTTTTTGTCTTATATCTTTATGTGTTTTTTCTCTAAGGATATAAATCTGTGAATCTAAGGGTATAGTGCTATCAATGTTGCCTTTGAGTCTCGGATGCTAGAGTGAATTTTTCTAAAAAGAAACTGTTTTTAGGCAGATTTCTTTAGTGAGTGAATTACTCAAAGAAGGCACTTTGGGAAGATGTAGTCATATTCTATGACACTATCTAAAGCAATATTTTGAGTTTTAGTTATACACAGTCAAACTGTGAATGGTTAGTCACACTGCCCAAGTCATTTGAACACTGAATTATCCTCGCTGTGGCAAGGCTACACAGATTAAGTTAGCTAACCAAGATGAACCATGTATTCTGCTATGCATCAGCCTTCCTAAAGGAATTTTTCTCTCCCTGATAAAATCTATTTTAGGAATTTACTTAAACAAAAAAGACAGAAATGTGTCCATTAGATTCAGCCAATCAGTATAACAACAACAACAAAAAGTCTTAAGTAAAGAAAATAAATACAATGAAAAAAAAAATAGGCTTGAAAGAAATATGCCAAAAAATTATCAGTGATTACCCTAGAGATGGGTAATATTTTTCTTAACACTTTTCTCAAATTCTCAAATTTCCTACATTGAAAAAGCATTACTTTGAAAGCCATTAAAAACAAATCCAGAACTTTTAGTCAAGATAGCCTTATAAGATCATGATTTCAAAAACTCCTTCTGCTCAGTATAAATCAACCACAGATAAAATTTTTAATGGGAAAATTAGAAAGACATAGCAATATTCCAAAGCAATAAAATATTAATAGTCACAATATATAAAAATATATAATAAAAAATTAGATGAAGAATGCAAACAGGAAATTTATAAAAAAGATACACATACTCTCTAATAATGAGGTCATTGTAATTTGAAATAAGACATAATTTCATTTCTATAATATTGGCAAAATTTTAGTGTTAAAATTCCAAGTGCTGGTAAAAATGTTAGAAAATGGAAATCTCATTTTGCTAATGGTATACCACTTTGGAGGACAATTTGATGACATCTACTAAGTGAGGGTAGACCTACTGGATGACTTGTGAACACTATTACTAAGTGAAGTTTACTACTGGGCAGACAAGGAGACATGTCCTAGAATGTTTATTGAAGCATCACTTGAAATATTGAATAATTAGAAACAATCTGAAAGTCTATAGAAGAAAGAATAAATAAATTGCAGAATGTTTATAAAATAAATTACTTTAGACAAATTAAAAGAGACAAAATATAATCATATCCACATGGGAAAAAATTGAACACATTAATTTGAATAAAATGCATTACCATTTGAATGTTTAAAACTCATAAAAGAATACTATATATTAAATAAATACCCACTTCATAATATCAATTAGCTTTCAGGGAAGAAGGAAATGGATGAAGAACAAATTAAAAGTTTTTCAAATGTATCATTGTAACATTTTGTTGCTAAACCAACAAGAAAAAAACTTTAAATATCTTAACGAAAATAGACTTTGGTATATCTTGGTTCTGGAAAAATGAGAATGTAACTTATTATTATTTGTATTCTTCAAATGTTTGATATATTTCATAATTTAAAACGCTAAATGTCCATGGGACTTGTCAATTAAGGTGTCATTGTTGATTTTAGCCAGAATAAATTTTGGAAGTAGCAAGAGAAATACCCATATTTTAGAAGTTATAGAGGGATAGAGAGCTGAGATAAAGTTTTGTTTAGGCACAGTGTGGCATAAAAGAATTGGTGAAAAAGGTAAGGTATGAGTCTGAGAACAATTGTACACGTGGTTGAGTAGAAGAAAGTACAGGTTACACTAAATAGTCAAGTTGAGAGAGGAAGCAATTTGAACTTAAAAGTCATTAGGATTGAGCCAAGATATGAGGGAGGGAAGGCAGCAGAAAAAAACAAAAACAAAAAGAAAGATGGGGCTAAAATGCCAAATCTCTCAATTTTAGCTGATATGGTGTTGGGAGGAAAGAAACAAAAAAGAGGACATAGATGACATTTCAAAGAAGACTCTGACATCACTCTTACCAAAAACAATTTCATTAGGAAAAGTAAACATTGGCAGAGGTGGCTTTACCACCATTTGGACCCCTCACTGAGCAGGTTCTTTCTAGCTCCTAGAAGTCCGTGCACAATGGTACATGCTTCTGTGTAACTCACAGAGGTAAGAATATATTTTAACTGCAGTCAAGTAATACTCCATTTCTACTCCAGCTTCCCTTCATTATACTGTAAAAGTGTGAGGCAGAGTCGCAACAGCCATGGGCATTTTAGGATTTTAACTAAGGAAACATGTTGAAGATGCATTTAATTTGGATGTAGACGGACATATTTCTCTAGTTTGCAGTCACTTCTATATAGTTATTGAAACCCATCACAGGGTAGAAATGGATTCCAGGAACAATCCTACCGTCTACCCTGCCAATTCATTTGCATTGACATAAGGGTCAGGGCCAGAAGTTTGATTGTTAGAAGAATTAGTCCCATGGTGCTCAGAAGTACAAGATGAGAAACGATGTTTGAAACAGATGGAGGCCAAAGCTAGTCTGTGGAAAGCCTCAAACCAAATGATGCCTAAAACTGTTCATTAAGGAAATATAGGAGAAAAATTATAATGGCAACATGTCGTGGAATAGTTGAACAAGTACATTGTTTTCTGCATTTATAATGTTTGTGGTATTTATTAGTTTTTGAAAATTTGTAATTTGTTGTGATTTATTTTAATTCTAAGTAAGCGTTCAATTTCAAACTTAATTATAGTCATGATTTTAAAAGGGCCCTCCAAAACTGTATAAGTTTCAGCTCCCCCCAAATTTGAATCCATTTCTGGTGGTTAAAAGTTGCAATCAAACCAATAATAGAGAGAAATTAAAAAAAAATTTAAATATTTTGTATTTTTTCAAAGAAATACAAGTTAAGTTTTAGCCAAACATCATTTATTATATTAAAATTTATGTAATTACTAGTTTCTTAAAATCCAATTCAAAGATTAAGGAATGAGACCAAAATTTTAAATGTAGTAATTCTTGTTGAATTTAATGACCTCTTAATGGTATAAGAATTTCCATGCTTTTATATTTTTAATTGTTCTTTCATTGTTTGAATGACCTCTGCAAAACAAAAAAAATAGTAGTAATAATAATCACAGACTTTTAAAAATGAGGATGCCAGAATTTTACTCATTGTATAATCACCCTAACAATCCTATGAAGTACTCTGTGCTTTGGAAACAATCAAGAAGTAGGAGGCACAAGATCCCAGAGTTCTCCTAAAGAGGACATGGAAGAAATTAGTTCTATCAACACACATAAAAGAAAATGCCTGCAAAACCAACCAGAAATGGAAACCCACTCAACTCTTCAATAGAAAGTAGATACATCCTTCAGTAAATTATGGTCATCTGGGGTGGGTGGGAGTTGGGGGGAAGGAGAGGGAGTGTATCTTTTGTCAGAATTCACTGCTGAGAGAATTTTTGTTAAGTGGATTTTTATTTTTTTTGGATTACCTATTTCTCTCTCTCTCTCTCTCTCTCTCTCTCTCTCTCTCTCTCTCTCTCTCTCTCTCCTCCCTCCCTCCCTCCCTCCCTCCCTCTTTCTTTCTTTCTTTCTTTCTTTCTTTCTTTCTTTCTTTCTTTCTTTCTTTCTTTCTTTCTTTCTTTCTTTCTTTCTTCATTTAACTTTTTATTCTTTCTTTTGTTCTTTCACAGAAATACAAGCAGCAATAATTGACTCTCTGATTTCTTTGAGTTATAGAACATTCTCTTTTCAAAATTGACCCATTTGTAGAATAATGTGCCCTTTTACCCAGGATACTTGGGAGTGCTCAGAGGGGCAATAAGATCTTAGGACTGCATGGGACCTAAGAGGTCCCATGTCCTGTGTTTGCATTTTACTTGAAAGCTAAGGGAGATGGAATTTTCCATAGACAGCTAATAGCAGTCGACTCCAAGACTTCTAATTTCCAGTTAGTTTATTTGGTTTTCCCATGATACTAAGATACACTTTGTGAGTTAAAGTTAAAATTAATAATTATACTATTTAAAATAATACATTATTTCTACTCTTTTTGACCTGTGTACCCTTTAAGAGATAGGTAATTTAATTATCTTTCTCCATGCTGGTCCCAGAGTATCTTCTATTCTCACCTACTACTTTGTACCCTATACAAACCCTGTGCTTCAACTCAACTGGCTTGCTCTCTAGGTATTTTCCAGTCTTTTGGCTTTCATTAAAACTATGAATACTTTCCTTCCTCCCACAGAGTCCAGGTAAACCCCACTAATACTTCCAAATGTTAACTAATTGATGCCTCCTCAGGCCTAGGGTGGTCACTTTAATGGGCAGATACCTGTTTCCTTGAGACACTTATGGCACCATTCCTTTAACACTGGATCTATAATTATACTTGTATAGATTTTCCCACTTCTGGCACTAATTTTAATCATCATGTAGATTCCGCTTCTTCATGTTATGTATTTAACAATATCTAGAAGGGTTCTTTAACTCAGACATTATGAAGATGATAAAAGAGTTTGTTGGAAATGCCTGAACACATAGCCTGTAATGAGAATCATATTTACTAGGCATACTTTTATACAGTGAACTCTAAAAAAAAAATACAGGTTTTCTGATGTGAGTTCCCAGTTCCTCCTGATTAAGATATTGTTGATAATCTTCTCCAGCAAGGTTAAAGCTATCATTTTGTCTCTCTGGATCTTCCGAAATCTCCACATTTTTTCCTATATCATGATTTGTACTAAGTGATTGTTTCCTGCAAGGACCTTTGTAATTAAGTGTTAGTCTTTATTTATGCACTTAAAGTGTTAAGTACTGAATCTTTACCAACTTTACAACTGCAAAAGATTCTATATATGCTGCTCAATGCCAACAGTGGCTGGTTGAGATTGTAGGTACTTCTCCATGCTCTTCCTCATGGCTGCAATCTCTACTTGAGTCAGACTTGTCTCCTACCTGATAACCACGGGAGGCAGTCTAAATAGATGCCCACTCAGTGGGAGTATGCAGGCACATGTTCATTCTTTCTTCTCTGCAACAGCACTTCTCAGCCCCCTGGGAGCAGTAGATTCAGCTCTTCTTAATGATTTTGTACTCAATTTGTGGGGGTCTCAAGTAATTTCAAAAGAAACAAAAAGCCAGCAATTTTCATCAGGCAGATGACAAAACTTCAAAAGGCTTGAATAAAGTTATCTTTCATTGTGAGAATTTGGTGAAAATTTCAAGAATACTAAATCTTCTTGAACATTGTAAGAGCATTTTCATATCCAGAGTCCATTAAAGACTTTTTAAAAACTTCCAAGATCCCAATGACCTCCAAAAAATTTCAATAGCAGTTAAAATTATGAATTCAAAGTCTTAAGTGTGCTTTTGAAATACCAGAAATATACACTTCATTTTTTTTTTTAAAAAAAGAAAAGATGCTCTTATAAATGAGTACTTCAAAATCACCTCCTTCTCATCTGGTATTGAAGCATTGACAGTGTACCAAGGCTCTGTTCAAATGCCTCGGGCAAATACCCTTTCTGACATCTGATTTGTGGTTATTTATAGCATCAGATCACTCTACTAAGTCTCTCTTGAAGATGGTATTATGTCAGATTCATTTGTGTGTCTTATGTAGTGACCATCTTTGCACATCACAGATAACAAATATTGCTGGTGTGGAAAGGTTAATCAGTGCTTTCTTATCTTTGGCAAAGTCAGAAGAAAAAACAAATATTTTGATACCAGAGGCATGATGTACAGAGCCAACAACTATATGTTGCATAATTCCTGAAAAGGAGAGACATGCCTGAACAAGTAAGTGTGCTTAATATGCAACAGCAGGCTAAGAATTCTCAAAAATGAGCCTGCCTTTCACTACAGGGATGAATATTCTGTGAGTAACCTTTGCTGCTCATTCAGTCATTTAGTCATTCACTAAACATTTGTTGAGATAAAAAGTACTCAGCACTGTGTGAGACACTGAGTATACAGAGATAAGTGAAGCATACACTTTATCTTCAAGAAGCTTATAATTTATTGGAAAAGACATATGTGATAAAAATAATTCGACTTTAATAAATAGATCAAAAAAGACCAAGTGCTAAGGGATCCAAATAGAGAGAAGATAAAAAATGGAGTCTTTTTTTTTGTATATGGAACCAGACTAGGCTTTCAAGCAGAGATGGCAGTTGAGCACAATTTTGTAGAAGAACATTTTAGGACAAGGAAATAACCATGCACTAGTAGGAAGGATAGAGGGAGAATGACAAGATCAGGAAGAAAACCCATTTATTGTGGGTGGAATATGGAGTAGTGTAGAGCAAGGGCTGAAGGTGAAGCTAAGAAAATTAAGTTGGAACAAAATTATGATGGATACATGGCGGAAATATTAAAAAACTTTGGAAGCTTCCCCCCCAAAATTATTGAAGGGCAAGACAAACTTAATGAAAGAAAATTAAAGACATGCAAATAAGAAAATAAACAGGAAATACAGATGGAAGAAATGTATCCTATGCATAAGTGTATCAGTTATATTTCTTTGGTTGTTTAAATTTCCAAGACGAGCTCTGGTTAACTTAAGCCCAAAGGGAAGCTATTGACAAGATCTGGGGAACTCACTGTAGTCCAAACAAGGCTCTAAAATCTAGGCTAAACAGGTCAGGGAATAGTGACTGCTCAACAGTCTCATTCTGACACAATCACTGACGAAAATGAACTCCAGTTGGTTTTTATCACTCTGTTCAAAATTCTAATTCCAGGGGATGGTGGGGGGACTTACACTCCTTAGCTGGGGAAGGGCAAAACTCCCAGATAAACCATTCCACAGAACTGCATCCAAAGAGAGAAGTTCAATTCCCCCCAAAGAAATTAGGGTAGGGTCAGTGATGGGGAGCTGAAAACTAAAAGACAAAAAATTCACTGCAATAAGCATACTCCAGAAAGGGAAAGCAGCACAAAAAGAGAAGACTTATATTAGAAATTGAGAGGAAAAAATTTCGAGATTGAGGAGAGATTTAAATCTGCACATCTGAAACTCTCAGCGTTAATGAACAGACTGCAACACCCAGATAGATCCTAAACCATTTATATTTCTCCAGGTGCAACCCGGAGAAGCCCTTCTCCATAGCCCTGGATCTTGCTCTGCATGAAGAAAAAATAAAGGCATCTATTGTTTTCATTAAATTTAAAGAGATGTGTTGGGGAGAATGGAACCATGCTCGCAATTCAAAATGAACTTAAATAAAGAAAAATTTATTCTGGAATATCTAGTAGTTATGGCCAGTGCAGATAATATTGGGAAGGCGCAGCAGGGCACTGCTTTTATGTGTGAGGGGTCTAGGCAAGAGGATGAAGTAGGATCCTGATAACAGTTTTCGATAACAGTATAAAACACTGCTTTCACAAAGTGAAGGGAAGCACTGTGCATGTTGTCTTTAGGAAAATAGTTTTCTGGGTTCAATTTACAAGATTTTTCAAATTATTGTTTGACTTTGTAAAGTGCTGCCCAAGACCAAAAAGTCCAGTGAAGATGGAGGAAGAGCATCTTCACCCCATATGATGGAAACATTGGGAGGAGCTTGCCAATGCGGTAAAAATTGCACTCTGGATTATTTTGCTCGACTCCAATACCCAAACCCACCATAACCTACTGTGCTGAAGTCCCATGTGTTAGCCAGACCTTATCAGTCCTGCTTTGGAAAATGAGTGGCTGTGAATTAGTGGGTCCTTTGAAATGCCCTGAGGAAAGTAAGGTATATATGTAAAAATTCATGGACCTGTGCACTTAAGATCTGTTTACTATATTCGATTTGTATCTGTTATTAAAAATTCACTGCTGGGTTTGGAAGATGGGATGTTCTTAACAGTGTGCAGATACTGTGAATAATTGAAGGAAAGGCTCTCTCAGGAGAGTGGAAGGGTGGGAGAAACTCAAGGCAGAAAAGCAAGACCCCCAATCAGGGTGAAGCAATGAAAGCGCTCCAATGAAATATTTATCTTTTCTTCCTCTTTCCCCTTAGCCTCTATGGAATACTATAGTTGGAATCCTATTTAAGAATCTTTTCTTATTTTATAATATCCTCTAATTACCCTCAATTTTTTTATTTAAGAATGTTATAAAGTGGTCTTGTGGGAAATTAACAAATAAGCAGTAAGAAGTTGGCCTTCCCCACATCATTATTCTACTGAGGGAGGAAGGCAGTGAAGAAGCCTCAAGAATAGAGACTGAGGATCTGAGCACTAAATAGAAACTGAAAAAAATAAGGATTAGTCAACATTGAAAAAATGAGGCAATAATACTGAACTATATACAAAATAAAATGTCCATTTCCCTAAAACCTACTGCATGGAGAGAATCCTGTAGTTCTGGGCCAGGGCCTGATGCAAAGAGCTACTTGGTTTATTCAAAGATATAGAACAAAATTTACGAGTATCCAGGCAGAAAAAGCAGGCTATTTTTTTTATTGCCCACAAAACTTACCTCAGACTTCTCTGCAACTCTAAATACCAAAAGATACCAAGAACTGTATACTCATTCTAGTTTTTTAAATGCAAGAAAATAGAAATATAATCAGAGAGACAGATAGACAGAGAGACAGAGGAAGACAGGAAGAGAGAAAGAGAGAGAGAGAGAGAAATTACTGAAAGATGTAATCTAAAGCAATGAATAAAGATTGGGAAATTTATAGTCAAATAATTAAAGTAAAAATAATTACCCCAAGAGTAGAAAAGATACAGTAAAAATTATAGTTAATGAGAAACAAAACTAATTCTAAATCATTATTTATAAGGTCAAATGACAGAATGCAAGTGTCAAAAATCGTACTATTATATATAATATAAAATTTAATTAAGTATCAATCATTTGGATATAGACTTTAAGTTTTATCAAAATGAAGTAGAAAATGGAGTAGAGAGGGAGGGATAATTATCTAATTTAAAATTTATCCTCTTATAGAGAAGGGGTAGGTAAGTAGTCACTATTTCATTCATGGTGTTGATCATTAGAGAAAAATATGTTTAAATATATTTTTTAAACTTATGACAAAAAAGGAGAATTAAAAATAACATTTAAAGGCACAGATCATTAGAGACTAAAAATAACTATAAGAAAACAATTTTCATAGTAAAAGAAATAAATTTTAAAATATCAGCAAATCTCTACATTTTAATTTTTTTATGGCGACATTGGACAATGAAATCCAAAAGTTTGAGCTGTACATTTTAACAGTAAGGCATACATACATACATACATACATACATACATACATACATACATATATGTGTGTGTGTATATATATACACATATACACATATACATATATACATATGTGTGTATATATATATGTGTGTGTATATATATATATATAGTGTATTAACCTCCCATAGTTAGATTAATTTCTATCATGACATATTTGATCCTGTTTACACCATCTACCTCTCCTTTTCCCGCTACTTTCTAGTAACCACTAGTCTATTGTTCATGTCTATGAGTTGCTGTTTGTGTGTCCTGTTAATTGTTGCTTTTTAGGTTTATATTTCACATGTAATATCATGTGATTTTCAACATTTTCTTTCTGGCTTATTTCGCTTAGCATGATTATCTCCAGGTTCATCCATGTCACAAATGGCAGTATTTCACCTCTTCTAATGTCTGAGTAATATTCTTGATACCACATCAAAATTACAATGAAACTACAGAAAAACCATCATTGAGAGTTTCCTAAGATCTGGATAAATAGAAGTTCTATAGCTGGAGACAAACATAAGAGGCCACCTTAAGTCTGGTAGGAGGAGTGGAGATGTGAAATAGGCCAGTCTCACAACCATGTGCGGCAGTTGAGAATCAGGAGGGATATCTCGACTGCAGAGGTTTCCTCTGGGGGAGCAAGGTGTCCTACACACACAATGGGCTCCCCAGCCCAGGGCCCCACTGCTGGGGAGATGAGTTCCTAAACTTCTGGCTTTAACAACCAGAAGAGTTTCTGGCTGAATGAGACAGAAGGCTTTGGAAATTGCAGATATTCCTCTTAAAGGGCCTGCATGCAGACTTACTTAGTGATGGATTCACTTGCTCTGAGCTCGGTCGCTGGGGCAGCTTCTTGCGAAGTGCTAGGGATATGTGGGATGGAACTGTGTTGTCTGGCTTAAAGGAGAGGACTGGAGGAGTGGCTTTCTCCTGGACAGAAGTGCTGACAGAGAAAATTGTTTCTTTGTTGAGCTCTACCTCCTCCCAGTGTACAGATGCAGGCAGCCACTATATTTGCATCTCCATCAATCTGGATAACACAGATTTCTTGGCCCACATCATTCCTTGAGACCTCCACCCAACTCCACTTGTGGGCCCACCCAAGCTGCCTCCAGTGTTTTTTTTTTATTTTTTTTTTTATCTCCATACAAATGGCCTGTCTTGGCTCATGCTGAGGAGTTCCTTAAAATCTCTCAAAAGTTTACAAACCTAAAGAAGCATCATCTGACCTCAATATACCCTGTACCTTTGCTGGGCAGCCCTAAACTTGGCACTAGTGGCCTCTCAAGGCACCATTAAGTCCAGCATAGGTGGTGGCCATTTGTGAATTGCTCAGTAACTCATGCCGGGTGGCCCCAGGCAGTATACTGGCTGCAGCTGAACTTGGCCTGCGGCTGGTTCTCTCCCAGGAGGCCCTTGGGCTGGCACATCCAGTGGCCAGATTCTACTGGAGTCAGAGTACCACCAAGGCCTGCATCTGAATAGGACACACCCAAAAGGCAGACTGGGTAGACACCAGAGCCCTGCTAAAGTGAATCCTGCTCTGTGGAGTTGGCCTATCACCGGCCAAGCCTCACAACCAATCTGCCTTAGAGTCAGTCAGTCCCATCAATGTGCAAAGAGAAACCAAGGCTCAACTACAACAGGAGGGCACACAAAATTCATACAAAGGATACATCTTGGGCACCCAGCTCAGGTGACCAGAAGGACTTTGCCACTAGGCCCCACAAGACACCTTCTACACAAAGCAACTTTTCATAGCCTGGGAGATAAGATCCCTACCTAATATATATAAATGACACAGGAGACAGCCAAAATGGAGATTCAAAAAAATATGCCCCAAATGAAAGTACAGAACAAAGCTCTAGAAAAAGAACTAAACAAAATGGACACAAGCAATCTATCACATGTAGAGCTCAAAAGACTGGTTATAAGAAATGTTCAATGAACTTAGGGGAAGAGTTGATGAACTCAGTGAGAACTTTAACAAAGATAGAAAACATAAAAATGGAGATAGAAAGGGTAAAAGAAAAAAGAAATAGTCAGAAATGAATACAATAACTGAAATTAAGAATACATTAGAGTCAACACATTAGATGAAGCAGATAATTGAATCAGTGATTTAGAAAATACGGTAGCAGAAAAAGTCTATCAGAACAGCAAGAAAAAATAATCCATAAAAATGGTAATAGTTTAAGGGGCCTCTGAGACAATATCAAGCATAACAACATTTGCATCATAGAGATACCAGAAAAAGAAGAAAGAGAGCAGGAAAATGAAAACTTATTTGAAGAAATAATGACAAATAACTTCCCTAACCTGGTGAAGGAAATAGACATACAAGCCCAGGAAGCACAGGAAGTACCAAACAAGATAAACCCAAACAAGCACACAAGGCACATCATAAAATGCCAAATGTTAAAGACAAAGAGAGACTCTTAAAAGCAGGAGGAGAAAAGCAGTTTGTCGCATATAAGGACAATCTCACAAGACTCAGCTAATTTCTCCACAGAAACTCTGCATGCCAGAAGAGATTGTCAGGAAATATTCTAAGTGATGCAAAGCAGGAACCTACAACCAAGATTACTCTACTCAGCAAAGCTATTATTTATAATTGAAGGACAGAGAAAGAACTAAAGGATAAGAAAAAACTAAAGGAGTTTATTATCACCTAGTCAGAATTACAAAACGTGTTGGAGGAACTTCTTTAGGAAAAAAAAAGAAAAAAGAAAAAAAAGAAGAAAAAAGAAAAAAAAAAGAAAAAAAGAAAAAAAGATAAAAAAATATGAGTAATAAAATGGTAATGACTACATATCTATCAACAATTATTTTGAATGTAAATGGAGTAGGTGCTCCAATCAAAAGATTGTGTGATTGAATAGCTAAGAAAACAAGAACTTTACATATGCTGCCTACAAGAGACTTCAGATCGAAAGTCATACACAGACTGAAAGTAAAGGGATGAGAAAAGATATTTCATTAAAATGAAAACAAAAGAAAAAAAAGCTGGGATAGCAATACTTATACCAGACAAAATAGACTTTAAAGCAAAGGCTGTATTAAGGGTCAAGGAAGGACCCTGTAATCACACTTCTCAGTAGTTATCTAAAGAAACCCAAAATGCAAAATGCCACTCGGGGGACGGGGGGACATGTGAATCCATGTGTTTATTGCAGCATTATTTACAATAGCCAAGATATAGAGGCAACCTGTGTGTCCATCAATGGATGAATGGGTAAAGAAGAGGTAGGACATGAATACAATGAAATTTTACTCAGCCATAAATATAAACAAACAAATAAAAGAATGAATTCTTGCCATTTGTAGCAACATGGATGAACCTAGAGGATATTGTACTGAGTGAAGTAAGTTAGTTAGAAAAAGACAAATGTCATAGGATTTCACTTACATGTGGAATCTAAGGAACAAAGTAAACAAACAAAACAGAAACAAGCTAATAGATACACAGAACAAACTAATGGCTGCTGATGGGGTCGGGTGGGGGTTGTGTGAAAGGGAAAGGGATTAGAAAGTACACTTTGGTAGTTACAAAATAGTCATGGGGATGTAAAGTATAGAATAAAGCATATAGTCAGTAATATTTTCATGTAAGTATTAGACTTATTGGAGGTGATCACTTCATAGGTTATATGAATGTCTAATCACTTTGTGTACATCTGAAACTCATTATTGCATGCCAACTATAAATGAAAAATAAAAAAACATAAAAAAGATATGATACATAAAGCAGATATCAGCCAGTTACAAATAAATACAACTGTTTTTAATATTTAAAATAAATAATAAATAAATGTTTAGCCACTATGTTGTACACCTTAAACTAATACAAAATAATATTGAATATCAAAAGCAATTGAAAAATTTTTAAAAAGTGAAAAAAGTCTAGTCGATTTAAATAATTTAAAATCTCAGACTCTTTTTTAATATTGTTTGAAAGATTGTTCCCAGAATTATGATTGAGCAAACCAGGCCTTAGTAGGAACATGTGAAGGAACATTACACCTGTAGCTCTTTCCTGTTAAAGACATTTCATTAGCTTGTCCCTGTGAGAAATCAGTTCACCAGCCTATTCTTTCTTTGTTTTATCTATCTATCTATCTATCTATCTATCTATCTATCTATCTATCTATCTATCTATCTATCTATCTATCTATCATCTATCTATCTATCTATCTATCTATATCTATCATCTATCTATCTATCTATCTATCTATCTATCTATCTATCTATCTATCTATCTATCATCTATCTATTTATTTATGCATTTGTCTATTTAGGTTTTCCAGCTCTGCTTTCTTTGCCATAGATTAATTGACCACATAAGTGAGGATTTATTTCTGGACTCTATATTTTATTCCATTGATCTATATATCTCTTTTTTTGTCAAAACAATATTGTTTTGGGTTTTGTGAATTTGTAATATAGTTTGAGATCAGTGAGGGTGATAATTCCACTTTGTTCTTTCTCAAGATTTCTTTGACTATTCAGGGTCTTTGTGGTTCCATATAAATTTTATGATTAGCTGTTTTAATTCCAAAAAGAATGTTATTGATATTTAAATAGGGCTTAAATTTTATCTGTATATTACTTAGATAGTAATGACATTTTAACAATATTAATTCCTCCAATCCATGAACAAGGTATATCTTTCCATTTATTTGTATCTTCTTCCATTTCTTTCTTTAATGTCTTACGGTTTTCAGAATATAGATCTTTTATGTTTTTGGTTAAATTTATTTTTAGGCATATTATATTTTTTAATGCTTTTGTAAATGGGATTATTTTCATAATTTCTTCTGATCTTTTGTTAGTAGTGTATAGAAAAGCAATGGATTTCTGTATATTCATTTGGTATCCTATGACTTTGCTAAATTCATTTATCAGTGCTAACAGCTTCTTGGTGGAGACCTTAGGATTTTCTATATATGGTATCATGTCATCTGCATGTAAGTAGAGTTTTACTCTTTCTTTCTAATTTGGATGCCATTTATTTCTATTTCTTATCTGATTGCTGTGGCTAGGACTTCCAATGCTATGTTAATAATAATTGTGAGAGTGGGTATCCTTGTCTTTTTCCTGATCTTAGAAATAAGGCCTTCAGTTTTTACCATTGAGTATTGTTAGCTAAAGGTTTGTCATATATGTCCTTTATTATTTTGAGATATGTTCTCACCATATCTGCTTTTTTGAGAGTTTTTATCATAAAAGGATGTCAAATTCGTCAAATGTTTTTCATGCATCTATGAAATGATCACATGGATTTTATCTTTTATTAATATATAACCTTAATTGATTTATGGATGTTGAATTATCTTTGCATCCTTGGGATGAATCCCACTCGATTATGTTGCATAATCTTTTTAAAATACTGTTGATCAGTTTAAGATTTTGTCAATAAATTTTGCATCTATGTTCATCAAGAATATTGGCATGTAATTTTCCTTTTTTTGTAACGTCTTTATCTAATTTTGGTATCAAGATAATGCTATCTTCATAAAATGAACTTCAAAATATTCTTTTCTTTTCAGTTTTTTGAAATAGTTTCAGAAAAATTAATTCTTTCTCAAATGTTTGGTTGAATTTAGCTGTGAAGTTATCTAGTCCTAAACTTTTATTTGTTGAGAGTTTTTTGATTACTGTTTCAACTTAATTGCTAATGATTGGTTTGTTTACATTTTTTGTCTTTTGACAATGAATTGATGGGGATGATGGCAGACTAGGTAAAAGCAGAGGTCACCTCCACCCAGCTTTGCATTGAAATTACAACCAAATTATAAAATAATCAACATGGAAGAATCACCTTAAATCCAGCTGATCATAACATGTATATCTGATATTATAAAGAAGGAGCTACACTGAAGCCCGTAGGAGGGGCAAAATCATGAATCAGGCTGAACCCACACTCATAGGTGGTGTTGGATCACTGGGAAGGAAAGTGAGGCTGCAGAGATTTCCCTGAAGGAGAAGGGGGTTCTGACCTCATTTGGAGGCTCCCTAGCCCAGAGTACCAACCCAGGGAAGAGGAGTTTCCAATAACTCTGACTATGAAAATTAGAGGGCATTCTGACTATCTAGATGAGATGAAAAGAGACTGAAACCCTAGAAGCCCCTTTGAAGGGACAACACTCAGGCTTTCTGACCTGCAGACATTTACTTGGGACACTGGCAGTGAATCAAGGCTTGCGCATGATTCATACTGAAAAGTCTGCATTAACTGGCACCAGATCAAGGGCTGAACAGACAGCCACCATTGTGCCTTAGTCAAGTCACCCTTCTGGGCAATCTACTTCAGCTTAATGGTGCAGACACCTCTCACAGGGCCATTAAGAAGCGCTGGCCTGAGGAAATCAGCCGGCCCCACCCAACTTGCAAATTGCCTGGAGCTTTTGTTGCTGGATGGATGCCATGCCCTGCACCAATACAGGGCCAAACATTAACAGCTGGTAGCCAGCAATGTAAGCACCCATTTCGCAGGCAGTTTCAGGCAGATCACTACTGCCAATACGAATTTGGGTGGATCTCGGAGATCTGTGGGCCATTCCCAGACGGCAGTTGGTCTTGCTGTGATCTGGGATTTTCATGGGAACACGCTAGGTACTAAACTTATGGATCTTGGTCTTAGAGAGGATTATGTGAATTTGACCTCAAAGGCAAGGGATGCAAAAGTCAAATTAAATAAATGGAGATATATCAGACTGAAAAGCTTCTCTGCAGCAAAAGAAACCAACAACAAAACAAAAAGCTAACCAACTGAATGGGAGAAGACATCTGCAAACAACGCCTTCGACAAGGAGTTAATATCTCAAATATACAAAGAACTCAAACAACTCAACAACAAAAGAGCAAACAATGCAATTAAAAAATGGTCAGAGGACCTGAGCAGACACTTCTCCCAAGAAAACATACAAACAGCCAACAAATATATGAAAAGATGCTCAACTTCACTAGCTATTAGGGAAATGCAAATCAAAACCACAATGACACACCACCTCACACCTGTAAGAATGGCTATCATCAACAAGATAAGTGATAGCAAGGGTTAGAGACGCAGAGAAAAAGGAACTCATATGCTGCTGGTGGAAATGTAAATTGGTACAACAACTATGGAAAACAGAACCGAGGTCCTGCCAGAATTTAAGAATAGAATTACTATATGACTCAGAAATCCCTCTTCTGGGTATCTACCCCCAAAACTTGAAAACTCTTATTCATAAAAATTTATGCATCCCAATGTTCATTTCAGCAGCATTATTCATGGTGGCCAAGACATGGAAACAACCAAAGTGCCCTTCGATAGATGATTGGATAAAGAAGATGTGGTATGTATGTACCAAAAAATATTAGTCATAAGAAAAGATGAAATACTGCTGTTTGGGACATGGATGGATCTTGAGACTGTTATACTAAGTGAAATAAGTCATTTGGGAAAAATAGAGAAACGCATGACTTTGCTCACATGTGAGATTAAAACTGAAAGCAACGAATGAACAGGACAAACAAAACTCATAGACACAGAAAACAGTATAGTGTTACTAGTGGAAACGGAGGGTATGAGGAAGGTAGAAAAAGGTAAAAGGGATCAAACATACAGTGACAAAAGAAGATTTGACTTTGAGTGATAAACACACAATGCAACATACAGATGATGTATTATGGAACTGTACATTAGAAACCTGTATACTTTTATTGATCCAACGTCACCCCAGTAAATTTAATTAAAAATGAGAAAGGATGGTCTGAAAGAGTAAAATAAGAAATAAAAATAGCTGTTAAGAATAAACTGCTTACTATGTATTTCAAGTTGAAGATGCCCAAGTTAAGTGAATGATAAATATAAGAAAGCAAGAAGTCCATAGTAGTACTTCCTTAACTGGAATCTTATCTCTATCTTGCTATGCATATCACAGAAGCAAAATAGAGAGCTGTCTGCTACAAGCTAAATTGCGCTCAAGAAATTTGAAATTTCAGAGTGCTTCAGTATGAGTTTGGGGAAAATAAACTCTTCAGGGAACTGTGTTACAGAAGATTTACAAATATTCAACCAATTTTGAAACTAGACTATGTTATTAAATGTGAGCATGGATCTGTTGATTACAGTGTCACCACAGGTAAGCATGGTTTAGCCTCATGTGTATGTGCATATTGTCTTTTAAATATTTATTGTTATATTGCTTTAAAAGTTGCAACAATTTGTATTTTGAGTTCATTTTTGAACAAAAAGAGAGGTGACCCCTGAGTCCTCTACTATAGTTGACAATTTCTGTATCTCTAAGGACTTTATGAACATTTTAGAGCCCAGTGGGAGCAGTAGAAGGTGAGTCAGGAGAAACTGTACGAGAGATAGCATTGCTGGTTACTTCCAACCACAGAGTATGTTTCATTCATTCATTTGCAAATGTTTATTTAGCTCCTACTATGCATGCGACACTTATCTAGACTTTATGGGCACAAGATAAACAAAAAAGGCACATGATCTCTATTCTCATGGACAAGTTTTGTTCAGGAGACATCTACAGAGCTATGCATATGGATAAGGCCACTTGGTCAGAGAGGTCCAGGAAGGCTTTCTTGGGGAGACAACAACTGAGCTGAGATCTGAGGAGTAAATAAGGGTATTCAAGAAAAAAGAGGAGAGAAAAGAGTGCTCCATGAAGAGGAGGGAGCATGCTGTGCATGATGAACCAAAAGGTCAATGTGGTTGGGGCATGGAGAGGAAGGAGAGTGTTGCCAGATGAGGAGAAAAGAGGAGAGATCATTCAGACCCTTGGGGAATGACTAACATTTTAAAAAGACATGGAAAACTGCAGCAGCTCCTTCTGTGATCCAACAAAAAGAAGGAGACTAAAAAACATTATTTAGAATAAGAAATTAGGAGTCAAAGTCCAGTGAAGATCATCACACTGCAGGAAATAGCATAGTGTAGCGACCAAGTGCACAGACTGCGAGTGATTGCCTGGAATGTATTCTGGTGATTGTCTGGAATGCAGTCCTGGCTCTCCTGCTTATTAGCTGCATGACCTTTGGTCGAGTGACTTAATTTCCCCGGGTCTTAGTTCATTATCTCTAGAACATCTTGTGGAGCCATTGCAAGGATGACATGAATTAATATATGTTGAGAGTTTAGCACGATGCCTGGCATGTTATAAATGGTGCATAACCATTTACCACCATCATCATCATCATCATCATCATCATCATCAATCATCATCATCATCGTGCTTGATTATTCTTCAAGGGCAAACAAGTGTTACATTTGACAAAATCACTCAAGGTGTAAGTGCTTCTTAGGCATTTTATTTAATTTCACAATAATCTCTGGAAATACATATCATATACATTTTAGAGATGAAAAATTTGAAATTCAGAGAGCTTAAATATCACAACAGTTCACAACTAATGGAGGTGAGATGCAAACCAAAAAGAGTCTGAATTTGAAGTCTGTGGTACCTCCCAGCTAAGATGCATCTGAAGATGAGACATTGACCATTATGAGTTCTTTTTGGAACCAGCACACAATTAAGGGACTGTGGTCATGAGCTTGCTAGGGGAGCATTTGGTTATCCTAGGTCTCTCTTGTTTTAGGAAATGTTGGAAATAGTGAAAAGGATGAAAATGCATTTTTAACTTTAATTGCAGTATTTTTTCTTTTCAAGAGATTGGGTACTTCTAAATACTTGAACAAATAATTGTTTTTTTTGAAGGATATCTGCTCTGAAAAGATGCAGTATAAAAATCGTAAAAGTTGTGTTCTCTGCTGGCTTGTGAAATATAACAGTTCTGAAATTGAAATATATGTATGTATGTGGTGCTGTAAACATTCTTTATGATGGAAATAGAAAAGTAGGGAAATGCATTTGCTATTGCTCCCTAGGAACTTCAGGGTAATTTTTTTTGGTAGAAGAATGGCTTTTGGAATTATATAGAATTATTCTACAGCTGCTCACACCAATAATGCAGCCATATGTAAAGGCTGGAGAGCTCTGTTTGCAAAGTTGGAGATGAAAAACACAGTGGGCAGAGCAATAAACTATGGTTTTTTCTAGTTTGCTAAAGAAGATGCTTCTGAAGAAGTAGATATTTACTTCAAAAATTGAAGAAGACAAATGAACTCATATTTCCTTGATGATTTCTTTCTCTGGATCATTGTAGGAGCTGGGTGGCTGGTTCCTGATATCTCTTTCCATCTTGATGCTTTGGCCTGATTGGGAGACTGAGTAGTACCACGTTTCCTTTTTCCTGAGGCTGCAGGAAGAGTACACAAGTTGTACTGAAAAGGTAACTGAACTTATAATCAGAAAATGAACTCTGCTCTTTGCTACATTTGGGACTCTGCATTCTCGTCTCTAAAAGCAGGTATTCGATTGCTTTGTAGGAGTGCCTACCTCCCCATCTAGTGCTGTTGCTCTCTGTGATCTTCGCAGTGCACTGAACATTGGCCTTAAGGTTTACTCTCATTTTGATATGCCTAGTTCTTTTCTTTTATCTTAATATCAGTTATAATAATGTATTTACTCTAAAAATTATTTTATATATTGTACTACGGCAATTGTGGTCAGTATTCTTTATTCCGACAGCTCTTTAATTTTAGTAACTTTGTATCTATCAACAACTTCCTATTTATCAGTGTTGTTGTAAAAATGTATGAAATACTCAAGGAAGTTATATGACGAGGAGAAATGTGCTCTTAAAAAGATAATTTTTGTCCCCAAAGAAATTTCCTACAGTGTGATTTGTGGTATACCTTATTTAGTTACAGGGAATTGGTGTTTCTGAAGGGTTCCCAGTAAATATCACCCATCAACTCCGCTGGGAATTCCAAGAATGTGAAGTTTTAAAGTAGGAGGTACAGATGGAGGCATAAATATTAAGTCAGAAAAGAGCAAAGTTGGAGAATGTGGCTTTAGAACTGGTAGTCAAATGAGCTTGCTAGTACTGAACCCAGAGATACGTTGACCTCCTCACTATTCAGGCCAGCACTGATTGGGGCAGGCCTCTCAGGAGAGTGAGTGTATTAGTTTTCTAGGGCTACTGTGATAAAGTCTCATAAATTAGATGGCTTAAAAACAACAGAAATGTATTGTCTCTCTGTTCTAGAGGCTAGAAGTTTGAAGTCAAAATGTCATCGGGGCTATACTTCCTCATAAAACTGTAGGGCAGGATCTTTCTTTGTCTCTTCTTAGCTTTGGTGGTAGTTGTCAATCCTTGGCTGGCAATTGCATCACTCCAATCTCTGTCTCTGTTGTCACATGACCTTCTGGTTTATTCTTCCAGTTCATCTGTGTATTTGTCCATATTTCCTTTTTAAAAAGATACTAGTCATACTCGACTAAGAGCTCACTCTAATGAGTTAATCTTAACTTGATTACATCTGCAAAGACTATTTCCAAATATAGTCTCATTCTGAGGTACTAATGGTTAAGACTTTGACATATCTTTTTTGGGGGGGATACAATTCAAGCTGTAACAGTGGGTCTCAGTGCAACTTATGACACTTCTGAGTAAATGTGTTTCTCCCCCAGATGAAGAGCCATAATGCCCAGTTTTGCCTAATATTTAACCATTAGTTCAAGAGCATGACCCTCCTCAGGAACAGAGTAAGAAAAGACTTAGAGAGAAGTAAGAAGAGTAAACCAGTGGAGTTCTGCCTCCTGACAGGAAAATCAGGTGGGAAGAAGAATCATACCTCTTCTCCCCGCTCCCATTTTGGTATCCACTGGATATTAAATTTAACAAATGTTAATAAAAACCCATTTTCAAGGAATTATATTTCTCATGAACTCAAGAAGTAAGTTTTCTTTTGTGTGAGAATGCTTTACATTTTTCTTGAAACTCATTTTCCTAGAGAAAAGAGGGCACTGTCCCCAGACAATCTCAGCACACAGACTGAAGAGGCTTTTAATGGGCCTCACTGCCCCATTCCCAGACAGATCACTGTGGTGCAGAAATGGTTAGAAATGGGTCATGTACTCTCCCAAAGGTACAGAATTGGATGGGAGCTCAGCTCCACCTGAAACAAAGAGACTGGGTGTTATAGAATAGTTTGCCCATAAAGTCTGTTTCTGGACTGCAGACAAACCAGCCACAGGTTATGCAATCTCACATTGAAAATACAGTATTTAAAATCAGTGGTTGCAGTTGAGGTGGGGATCATTTCAAAAAACTATGGGCATATTTTTGCTTGTCAGTGATTGGGAGGCACAACTAACATGTGAGAAGGGTCCAGGGAGTCTAGAAATTAGGTTTAGATATGAATGCAACATATGGGACAGCCCTGCCTAACAAATAGTTCTATGTATTTGCATGACTTTCAAATGTTCCTAGATATTCTTATAGGCAAAACGCCTTTTTTATTTTGAGCTTTCTTTTTATATGTGAATAAGAAATCTATTTTACAACATTTTATATATGTTGAATTTTCTGAGAACACAACTACTGTGTAAGGCAAGGGGAGATAGACTTGTTTTTATTTTGAACTTTACCGAGAGTTGTTCATAATCTATGAAAATCACTTCACTAATGGCAATACCTTCATGGTATTTGTGTTATTAATTCTAATATCAGACTTGTGGCTGCCATTTTGATGGTGATTACAACTTCCTGGTTAAATAAGTAATGCATTCTCATACTGAAATGCATATTATTATAAATTATATTTTTTGCTATTTTCTTTATTACAGTTTAAGAATAATATTGATTAATTTGTATCTATTGGAAGGTTATATTACCCATGAATTTCACTTCAGGATAAAAAGAGAATGCTATATGCAATTTGTAGCAGAGAGGGCATTGGTTCTAATTGAATTGAGAACTGTTGATCTAAGTCTTTGTGTTTATATGTTATTTCCTCCAGGAGATCTTCCTTAACAGTTCCCAGCTGACCCTACGTACTCCCCACCTCTATAGAGGTATTTGGTGCTTTTGCTTTGTGTTCCATAGAGTGTCCTGTACATCTCCTTTATAGTTAATGCTTGTTTTATTATGTATTATCCCTTATAGATCATGTGCTTCATGAGAGTAAGAATTCTCATTATGGTATGTAGTCATAAAGCAATTTTAGCTATACAATAAGTATTTAATAAGTATTTGTTGAATACATGAATGACTGAAGAGTCACCATTAATAATTTTTTTATTCTTTATCATTAGATTTTATGACTCTTCATCTTTCCCTATTTTACTCTGCATTGGAGTTCCCATTGATCACCTGGTCTCTCTTCTGGATTACAAGCTTTGAGCTCAATCTCTTGTTTCTGGTGTCACAAGTGCTTAAAAAAAATGCCTTCTTGGGAGTTCCATTCTGACTTCTGCCTGGACCCTTCAGTCCTCAAACATCTGCTTTCTTTCACTTAGAACCACCTTGATCAGATCTTTCTAGAATCTACTTAAAGGTTTCTCATTCAATTTCCCCTCACAAACTTTTAAAAAATTGTGTCTCTGAAATTGTCCTGAACTTCTAACACTTAATAATCAAACCCCATCTTAGTGTTAGACCTGTACACCTGTTTTGAGATGAGAGGTTTTGAGGTGGCTGCTTCCCAGGAATTCACATTCATTCATCTGAACTGGAGTCACCAGTCTGATAAAGTGAACTATGTCAATGTTTATTCTGTCACAGTTTAGTGGGCATCTGTGAGTGTAGTAGCCATGAAACCATTGTATGTGACCCATGGCATGTGCCTGGCAGCTTCAGATTTTCCTTTGGAGTACAAGACTCACAAAAAATAGAGTCCTTCTGGGTTACTGATGAGAGTTATTATCTGTCCAGGGAAGAAAGAAAGATGACAATGGGCATGTGTGTATGTGTATGTGTGATGGGAGAATTTGGATTTCAGTCTTGTCTTTGAGTCAAATTTAAATGTAAATATATTACAAAATGGTAATGTTATAAAAAATATTTTATAGCAATACCTAAGTATAAATTTATTTCTAAAATTAGACTTATAGACTCTGGGGTTGGAAGAATTTGACAAAGGAGTGATGTTTTGAAGTAACAACCTGGGTCCTGGCAGGAAAGAGAGCAGGGCAGACCTATGTTGGGGTTCCTGTCTGTGCGTTGGGGGTATTCAGGGGAGCTGTGAAACCTGAAGGAAGAGTGACAAAAAGAAGGACAGCAGAAAAAAGAAAGAGAGAGAGAAGGGGCACCCAAATTAAATGTTTTCTCTTTTAAAACATATGCATGAATAAATATTGTGTGAAAATTTATATGATTTTAACTGGTAAGTATTTTCATGAATGAAAAATTTTTGTGTTTGCACATAGGAGACAAGGAAATTCAACTTTTGTTTCAACTCACTGATCCTGACCCTGCTGGTGGGTGAGGTGGGAATGAGGATGTGATGGCAGATTAATCATTGATTATAGGGATGGTTAGTTTTGCATAATATTTAATAAATTCTTAATAAAAACTAATTTTTAATTGCTTTGGAGGAAGTTGTTATTTAAATAGATGTTGTGGTGGCTTTTTTTTGATAAAGCAAACAATATTTTGTCATTGTATTATTGCGTGAATAATCACTTTATCACACTGCTCCATAAATCTTTATTGCGTTGTATCACATTTGCTGGGTTCACCTGCTTTGAGTCCTACTGTATACAGCGAATGTGTTATATGCAATTAGAGTTCTAGTACAGCAGGTTGGGGGAATCTGAACAGTTCTTGAGATTCTCACACAATCCAAGGTAACTGCTGCCTGACCAAACAGGCAAGTACAGTTGGCTGAATAAATAATTCCCGTTCTAAATCTGTCTGAATAAACTTTTGTACAATGTCTGATCACTGAGTATTAACTACCATAGCTAGTACTAATAATTTACATGACCTCTTCAGAAAGATTCTCCTGGTGAACTTTTTATTTTTGCAGTTCATGCTATGACATAACCAGGAAGTTTGTCTGTGTACAAAATACATGCTTGCATCCATTCATGTTCATTTACATGGTGCTCTTAATAGCAGGGTAGTGACAATTCTAGCAAAAGAATTTTTCTGTTGAAGACAAGCACAGACTCCATGATTGAAAGAATGCCTTGATTCTTTCTTTGACTCAACGTAGCCAAGAAAGAAAGTTTTTGAGAAAACAATAACTTGAAGAACATGAATAAAGTTAATCCTTAAGACCATTAAAGCTAAAAATTGGGGTGAATTTAAAAATTGTGTTGGCAGTTATTTTGTATTAACATTTTTAATTACTTTCCTTCCTCTCTGACCTTTTCTTTATTCCCACAAAGATAGTGCCAGTGGGAGAAGAGTTGAGAACAAGGTTTAATATTGTGATTCTGAAATCTTATCCATAAACTTTGTCACAAGGTTATGTGACATTGGCTTCAAATTGTTTTGCCTGAAAATTTTGGTTTTCTTTTTGTTATTTTTTTTCATTGTCTCTTTATTCTTCCATATATATTTAAATCTGAAAATTCCCCTCTGAAAAGATGCTGATATGAATAGTGGAAAGGCTTCTGCGATGAGAAAATTCTAAATTCAATCAAACCACTAGTCATTATTTCCAGGCAACTGGAAAATGATTTAGCATTCATTAAAAAATGACTCATAAGTAATCATGACCATTTTCAAGGGAAAATGCAATTATCAATTTCATAGACATATGTGATTGTGACTACTTTCAGGGACTTAAAATAATCAATTACCCATTCCTTGATTACTTAGGAGTTTAATCTTTCTACCCATAGAATGTGAACAATAGTACACTCTTCTAAGCTGCCTCTTCTATTATTTCCTTGGGACAAAGACTAAAGTGGGTGGTAGTCAAAAACTTCGATCTGTCATTATGGATTTCTTGCCTCTGAAACCAGACAGTGTACACATTTCAGTATTAGCAGACTCTCACATTTGTTTTAAGTTAGGATAATACTCTTCTTCACAAAGCCAACATTTAATCCATTTACCTTTTGGCATCAAAATCATCACTCCTTTTTTACTTTTAATTAATTTATTTAAATTGGTTTCAAGTATATAATATATTGGTTAGACATCTATATAGTTCATAATACTATCCCCTCCAATTGCTCCCTCCCTCCCCTGGCCCTCCACCTAGCCATTATATTAATGCTAATTGCATTTTTAAACTTATTTTTGATACTTTTATTTTTTATTTTTCAGTTAGAGTTCACATTCAGTATTATTTTATATTAGTTTCAGGTGTACAGTTGTTAGACATTGATATAATTTATGAACTGATTCCCCTGATTATGTGAGGTACTTACCGGGTACTATACATAGTTATTATATTATTGGCTATATTCCCTAAGTTGTACTTTTTGTCTCTGTGACTATTTTGTAACTATCAATTTGTGTCTCTTAATCTTTTCAACATTTTTCACCTTGCCCTCTCAAACCCACTCCCATCTGGCAAACATCGGTTTGTTCTCTTTATCTATGAATCTGTTTCTATTTTGTTTGCTCATTTATTTTGTTCTTTAGATTCCACATATAAGTAAGATCATATAGTATTTGTCCTTCTCTGTCTGACTTATTTCACTTGCGTGTATGCCTTTATTCTTTGAAGGCTACAGGAGATCCCCATGCTGAGTCCTGTGTGCTCCAAGGAGGTTAACCCTTTAGCCTGCATGCATTGGCAGGAGCTGGGAAAAGGCAGTGGTTGTGTACCCACTTCTATTTAGAAAGACTCCTTCAGATCAAGGCCACCCTGGAAAAACTGCCAGAGGGTCCTGACACTGCAGCAAGATACATTAAGTGCAAAGTAGACTCAAAGGGTAAAAAGATATCTGGGAGGTCTTGGTTAGCATCAGGGTGGTATCAACAGACCAGAAACTGGTCAAGAAATCTGATTCATAAGTGTTTGTTTTCATGGCCAGGACTGTGTCAGTGTTCCTGGAGAAAAAAATTCAAACAAAATTTGTTGGCTCCTACTGTTAAGAAGCTTGTGATTTCTGGGGCATAAATTACTCACACATCATACAAGATTTTATAAGGTAGTTATAAGTCTCCTAATAGTCCTTTTCCCCAACTAAAGGTGTCACTAGTTACTTAGTCATATTCCAAGACCTAGACTGGCTACTTTACATGTACACAAGGTCATTATACCTCGCAGGGCAAGGACCCTATGTCACCTTGTCTTGTTGGTGTCACTAGGCTCCATCCCTCCTTGCACATCTAACTTACTTTCACTTCTCCAGTGTGAGCTCGAGCATATGGGAATGTTCTCTGTAGCTGTGGTCAGTTACTTTCTGATTGCAAGACTGAGGTTTGTAAGAGAAAGGAAAGGCCATGAGTGAAGCCTGAGCCTGAGTCTTGTGATCCAGTCTGGGTTAGCAGAAAGGCTCAGTCTTGGGATGGGGCATCCAAGCCCAGATGGTAATAACAGAGCACTTAAGTTTCTTTTATTGGCTTGAGTTTTTTTTTTTTTTTTTTACTTTTTTAAAATTAAGTTTATTAGGTAACAGTTACATAATTTTCAGGTGTACATTATAATTTGACATCTGTATATTCTATTCTGTGTTTACCCCTTAAGTCCAGCTTCCTTCAGCTATCATATATTTGATTCCCTTTACCCACTTCACCCTCCCCCTGCCTCCCGATATTTGAGCCCCTTTACCCCGTATACCTACCCACTCTTTCCCTAACCTTACCCTCTGGTAACCACTAGTCTATAGTCCATGTCCATGAGTTGCTGTTTGATTGTGCTGTTCATTTGGTGCTTTTAGGATTATATCCCACATGTAAGTGATATTATGTGATTTTCAATGTTTTGATCTGGCTTATTTCACTTACCATGATTATTTCAAGGTCCGTCAATGTTGTCACAAATGGCAGTATTTCATCTCTTCTGATGGCTGAGTAATATTCCATTGAATATATGTACTACAGCTTCTTTAGCCAATCATCTATCATAAGAATCTTTGATTGCTTCCATGTCCTGGCCACTGTGAATAATGCTGCTATGAACATTTGTGTGCAAACATCTTTTTGAATATGGGTTTTCAAGTCTTTGGGGTAAATACCCAGCAGAGGGATTGCTGGATCATATGGTAGATTCATTTTTACTTTTTTGAGGAACCTCCATACTGTTTGTTATAGTGGCTATATCAATTTTCAGTCCCACCAACAGTGTATGAGGGTTTTTTTCCTCCACATCCTCTACAGCATTTATTACTTGTTCTTTTGATTATAGCTATCCTAAGAGGTGTGAGATGACATCTTATTGTGGTTTTGATTTGCATTTCCCTAACAGCTAGAGATGTTGAGCATCTTTTCATATATTTGTTGGCCGTTTGTATGTCCTCTAGAGAGAAGTGTCTATTCAGGTCCTCTGCCCATTTTTTTTTTTTTTTTTGGTCTGGATAGTTTGCCTTTTGCTGTTATTGAGCTGTATGAATTCTTTGTATATTTTGGATATTAGGCCCTCATTGAAGGTGTTGCTTGCAAATATATTTTCCCATTTGGATGGTTGTCTCTTTACCTTGTTGATGGTTTCATTTGCTGAGCATAAGTGCTACAGTTTGATATAGTCTCATTCATTTATTTTAGCCTTTCCTTCCCTTGCCTTTGAGGTCAAATTCATAAAATCCTCTTTAAGCCCAAGGTCCCTGAGTTTAGTTTCTGTGTTTTCTTCTATGCATTTTATTGTTTCGGGTCTTATATTAATGTCTTTAATCCATTTTGAGTTAATTTTGGTGTGTGGTATAGACAATAGTCTAATTTCATTCTTTTGAAGGTGGCTTTCCAGTTTTCCCAGCACCATTGATTGAAGAGACTTTCCTTTTTCTACTGTATGATTTGGCTTATTTGGTCAAAATTATTTGCCCATATAAATATGGATTTACTTCTGGAAAGAAGGTTCTGTTCGACTGTTCCATGAGACTGTTTTTCTGCTAGTATTATGCTGTTTTGATTACTCTCGCTTTGTAGTATAATTTGAAGTCAGGCGGAGAGATGCTTCCAGCCTTGTTCTTTTTTCTCAGGACAGCTTTGACAATTCAAAGTCTTTTTGTGCTTCCATACAAATGTGATAATTTTTTTTGTTCTATTTCTTTAAAAAATGCCCTTGGGATCTTGATGGGTATTATCTTAAATCTGTATAATGCTTTAGGTAGTAAGGTCTTTTTAACTATGTTGATTCTTCCAATCCAAGAACACAGAATATCTTTCCATTTCTTGTATCTTCTTCAGTTTCTTTTAATTGGGTCTTGTGGTTTTCATTAGATAGGTACTTCACATGTTTTATTAGATTTATCCCTAGCTATTTTATTCTTTTATTTGCAATTGCAAAAGAGATTTTTTCCCCACATCTTTTTCTGACACTTCATTATTAGACTATAGAAATGCTATGAATTTTTGAACATTGATTTTGTATCTAGAAACTTGATTGTATTTGCTTATTGTTTCTAGTAGTGTTCTTGTGGAGTCTTTAGGGTTTTATATATAGAGAATCATGTTATCCACAAATAGTAACAGTTAGATTTCTTCATTTCTTATTCAGATAATTTTTTACATCTTTTTCTTGTCTGATTGCACTCTCTAGGACTTCCAATGTTACAATGAATAACAGTGGCAATAGTGGACAGCCTTGCTTTGTTCTTGATCTTAGTGGGAAGGTTTTTAGTTTTTCACCATTAAGTATAATGTTGGCTAAGGGTTTGTCATAGGTGGCCTTTATTATGTTAAGGTACTTTCCTTCTATGCTAATTTTCTTAAGTGTTTTGATCATAAGTTGATGCTGTTTCTTATTGAAGGCTTTTTTTGCATCTGTTGATATGATCACATGATTCTTAGTTTTTAATTTTTTATGTGGTGTATCACATTAATCAATTTGTATATGTTGAGCTATCCTTGTGCCCCTGGGATGAAGCCTACTTGATCGTGGTATATAATCTCTTTAATATGTTGCTGTATTTAGTTCGCCAGTATCTTATTTAGAATTTTTGCATCTGTGTTCATGAGAGATATTGGTCTATAGTTTTCTGTTTTTGTGTTATCTTTACCAGATTTTGGTATCAAGGTAATATTGGCCTCATAAAATGAGATGGGAAGTATTGCCTCCTCTTTGACATTTTGGAATAGTTTGAGGAGAATAGGTATTAAATCTTCTAGTAGAATTTACTTGTGAAGCTATCTGGTCCAGGACTTTTACTTTATGGTAGGTGTTTGATGATGTTTTAATTATCATACTGCTGATCAGACTGTTTAGATTTTCCAGATCTTCCTGATTTGGTCTAGGAAGATTGTATTTTTCTAAGTACTGGTTCATCTCTTCTAGGTTATTAAATTTGGTGTTATATATTTTTTATAGTATTCTTGTATGATCCTTTGATTTTTGTGATATCAGTTGTAATTTCCTCTCTTTCATTCCTGATTTAGTTTGTGTTCTTTCTCTTTTCTTTAGTGAGTCTGGCCAGGAGTTTGTCAATTTTATTAATCTTCTCAAATAACCAGCTTTTTAGATGCATTTATTTTTTTCTATTGCTTTTTTATTTTCAATTTCATTTATTTCTACTCTAAATTTGATTATTTATTTCTGTCTACTGACTTTAGAATTTATTTGTTCTTTCTTTTTTAGTTTTTTTTTTGAGATGAAGCATTAGGTTGTTTATTTGGGCTCATTCTTGTTTTTGGAGATAGGCCTGTAATGA
Source organism: Cynopterus sphinx (assembly GCA_030015415.1). Lineage (NCBI taxonomy): Eukaryota > Metazoa > Chordata > Mammalia > Chiroptera > Pteropodidae > Cynopterus > Cynopterus sphinx. Next base: position 83,625,325 of record CM057382.1, on the reverse strand, counting down.
TAAGAACTTTCCTCTTATGACTGCTTTTGCCATGTCCCAAAGTTTTGATATGTTGTACTATTAGCATTTGTTTCTTTGTATCTCTTGATCTCTCTTTTTATTTCTTTCCTGACCCAATTATTTTCAATAGCGTGTTGTTTAATCTCCATGTATTTGTTGTTCCTGCTTTCTTTTTGCAGTTGATCTCTAGTTTCAAAACATTATGATTACAGAATATGGTTGGTATGTTTTCAACTCTGTCAGATTTGTTGAGGCTATCTCTGTTTCCCAGTATATATTATTTCTTGAGAATGTTCCATATACACTAAAGAATAAAATATAAGCAGCTGTTTTGGGATGGAAGGCATTGTAAATGCCACTTATGTTCAGTTGTTCTAATGTGTCATTTAAGGATGTTCCCTCATTGATTTTCTGTTTGGATGATTTGTCCATATCTGACAGTGGGGTATTTAGGTCCCCTACTGCAATAATGTTTTGGTCTGTTTCTCCCTTTAGTTCTGTTAGTAATTGTTTTACATATTTTGGGGCTCCCTGACTGGGAGCATAGATATTAATAAGTGTTACTTCTTCTTGGTGCATGATTCCCTTTTTCATTATAAAGTGTCCCTCAGTATCTTCTTTTACCATTTTTATTTTGAAGTCTATTTCATCCAATATTATTACTGCTACTTCCACTTTTCTCTGAATGCCATTTGCTTGAAATACCATTTTCCATTCATTCTTTCACTTTGAGTCTATATTTGTCTTTGGAGCTGTGATGTATCTCCCAGAAGCAGTATATGGTTGGATTTTTTTTTTTTTATTCGTTCTGCAACTCTGTGCCTTTTTATTGGTGGGTTCAGTTCACTTACATTTATGCTGATTATTGAAATATAAGGTCTTCTTTTAGTCATTTTATCTTTTGCTTTCAGGTACCCTGGTGTTTCCATTGCTTCCTTGTACTTATGTTTCTATTTTCTTTATTTTGGTTGGCTTCTTTGGGTTTTGCCTCTGGTCTTCTTGTTTTATGCTATATACTTCAGTGCTGAATCTTTGGTGTGTGGTAACCATTATGAATATGAAAAGAATAGTTACACACACACACACACACACACACACACACACACACACACACACACACCGTCGTTCATTTTCTTCTGTGCGTGCCCTATCTCCATTCTCCTTTGTGAATTTGGATCTTTGAATCCCCATCTTTTCAGTCATTGTTGTCTCAACTTGTCCCTATGTATACTGAACATTCATTACTATCTTGCTATAGCAATTCCCTTCTTATTTAAGCTTATAATTCCCTGTTCTTATTAAGTATTGCACTCCTCTGCTTCTATTTGCCTGATAGTCATTTTACTCCTAATTATGTACTTATTTTTGATCATTTTGATTTAGGTAAGCTGACTCCTTTCAGTATTTCCTGTAGAGCAGGCCTCCTAGTGGACAATTCCCTCAATTTTTGTATGTCTGGAAAGGTCTTCATTTCTCCGTTATATCTAAAGGAGAGCTTAACTGGATACATTATTCTAGGCTGGTAGTTCCTTTCACTAAATAGTTTAAATATTTGATTCTATTTCTTTCTGGCTCATAAAATTTTTGCTGAGAAGTCCAATGACAATATAATGGGTATTCCTTTATAAGTTACCATTTTCTTCTCTCTGGCTTCCCTGAGAATTGTTTTTGTTTTGATTTTTGATAATGTTAATACAATATGTTTTGGTGAAGGCTTTTTTGGGTGGAGATAGTTGGGTGTTCTGTTGATTTCTTGAATTCCAATCTCCAGTTTATTCCTTAAATTTGGGAAATTGTCAACTATTTGTCTGAAAATGCTTTCTAAATCCTGAGCCTTTCCCTCACTTTAATAATGTTCATTATTCTTGTTTCCTCTCCTGATGTTATCAGCTAGTCCTTGTATTTATCTTTCAATTTCTTTTTTATTCTTTGGTTTCTCTCTGCTTCCTTCTGATTTATTTCTAGATCTTTGTCTTTGATATTGCTGATCCTTTTCTCCATTTGGTTCACTCTATTTCCCAAGCTTGCTATTACATATTCCAGCTCTTGCAGTGTGTTTTCTTAATCTCCAGAAGTTCTATTTGGTTCTTTTTGAGGTTTTCAATCTCCTTGCTCTGTTCGTCTAGTTGTTTTTTGATTCCAGAAATTGTTGTTATTACTTGTTTTGAAATTCACTGTGTATTCAGAAGTATTCTGAATTCTTTGTCATTTAAGTTGCATATTTGTGTGTCTGTAAGCTTATTTTCTGGAGATTTTTCTCTTTCTGAGTTGCCTTGTCACCTTGATTGTTCATGATGTTTAATGGACTACTTCTATGCCTGGGCATTAATGGAAGTATATTCTGCTATTTTTTTTTTTTTTTGGTCCGGAACAAAGATTTATTATATAATGGTCTCTCTTTAGCCTGCTGCAAAGAAGGCACTTTCTTTTGGTTTCCAGTAGGTGGCATCTGAGCCTCTTGGATTCCTACTTTATATAAAGCCTTAAAAATGCTTTTTTATTTTCTTATAGATATTTAATCATGCTTGCTACCCTCCATTTCAGTCCCTGTTAGTGAGTTGGAGGTTGCGGCTCAGCCTTGGTTTGCAACCATGGCCGGTAAAAAGCAACTGTTATTTTTCTGTGGTCCTGTTCTGCTTCTCTGCTTTCTGCCCTGATGACTGGACCCTTTTGCCTGTTGCGTGGAACTTCCCTGTAGGGCTGTTCAAGGAAGTTTCTGCTCCTTCTCCCTTCTCCCTCCTTCTTCAGGGTACTCCAGAAGCTGCAGGAGGCACTTCTTTATTTCTCCTAGTTTACCACCTGAAACCCAGCGTCCTTGCCAGTGGTAATTCTTATGTGCAGATCCCATGCTCAGATGTGTTGGTGTGAAGTTTGGGTGTTTATGGTTGAGTTTTAGCTGTTCACCTTATTTTATTTTATTTCAAGAGGAGGGATCTGAGAATGTCTCTCACTCCACCATGTTTTTCCAACCTTCGTAGATTTTTTTTTTGTGTGAGAGCATTTCTTTGGAACTTATACCATACAAGACTTGATTGGCTGAGTGGAGTCTCAGCATATCTTGCTGTTAGCTCTACTATCATTCATCTTCACCATCACCCCTCATGTCAGGTGTCAATAAGAAAGTGGTGGTAGTGTTGAAACAACTGAAAGACTGCTAGAATTAGAATCATTACAGTAACAGATGCAATTCTGAACAAAACATCTCTAGCATCAGCCAAAGGCATATATTTATATATTTTTGCACTATGTGTATATATATATATATAGGCACACTGAGAAGTTTGTTGACTGAAAACTTGCCTTCCACAAGGGACCATGTGCCCTCCTAGAAAGCTCTACCAACAAATGAATAATGGTTATGTGATAGTGAATTGGTGTGATTGAGTTGGGGGCAGAAATGTCATGATTCCACAGCTGCCCATGTATTGGGAAAAGGTTTCTGGGACAGGCAGCATTTGGATTTAAAAGGAATCTGCTTAACTAAAGAACATTTGCTCTGGGAAAGCAGGATGTAGAACTACAGAGGAAAGAATAAAAACATTTTTGAGAGAGCTGAGGGTTTTGTGATGTCCTATTTGGTACCCCAGCATCTCTGACACCGTTAAACACTTTCTCTCCATCAGACCTTTGGACTGGTGGAAGCCACAGTGAGTTTCAGAAAGGATGTCTTCTTGCTTCCACATTGTGCCTGCTTTGGGGGAATGGAAGGCTGATAGAGAATGTATTAAAGCAGGTCCCTAAATGAAGCATAGAGTTCTAAAAACATTTGCAAGTGAAAGAAAAGCCTTTTCCTAGTTATTTTCTCCATGGTGAACTTGGAAGAACTCAAGCTGATAACACTGTGAAATTCAGCATTAAAAACCATCATATTGCTATAATAAAATGTAGAAGCTGTGTAGACCATGTAATTGCACTTTTATTTGTGTGCAAAAACTTGTAATAGTATGTACAGAGATAACATCCTTGAATATTTATCCTTTTTTTTCTTAAAAAATAAACACAACTTTTCAAGTAATTCATTTATTTGGTAGGTGAGGTGAGAGAATAAAGAGAATAGAAAAGAGACTGAAGGAATGAAAAGGAAGAGCAACGAGTAAAGACAAAGGGAAAGGTTGCCTTAACAATTTCTTGTTACAAAATGATGATTGCTGGTGATTGATCTAAGTTGGCCATTAAGATGGGTGAAATAACATGGCCAAGATAAGCTCATGCAAACTATTTCATTTGAATTATATTGAATATTTGGATAATCTGTTCTTTAAAAAACAGTATTTATTCTTTAATATTGGCTTACATCTTATCTCCTCAATAAAACCTTTTCCCAGCCAGAAAAAAATTTTTAGCTCTCTTTGCATATTTTAACCACATTATTCACTTGAAACTAATCTCATGGAATTCTATTTTACATAATTATTTCCATGGGTACACGTGTCTCATATTTCCCAAAAGACATTTTTCTTAGGAAGGAAGGAACCATGCTTCAAACATTTTCCTCATGTGTTTTGTGTGGTAGATGCTTAATGAACATTTGCCAGGAGCCTGATATCTGGAAAGTTCAGCTCATTTTCAAGGCTATGTATTTTAATAGTACTGATAGAAAATCAAGTATTTAGATTCCGATTATGTATTTCATTATCCTGACTTCATTTCAATAAGATATTAATTTATTGTTTAGTATCTTATTTCTATTCTTTAACATAAATAAGAATAAACTAACATATGCAAAGTAATTGAAGAACAATGAATGAATAAGATTTGGCAACCAAAGATAAGTACAAAGTTGTATTTCTAAATTAAAGTAATATTTATGGAGATTGATAAAACATACCAGCCAGTAATAATGTGAAAATGACAGAGGTTAAAAGTTATACTTTTAAGTTATTTACATGTATACATATTTTTGCAAACCCTATTTCAAGTGGCTAAATGGAAAATGATTGGATAAAATAGATGGAATTTTGTGGCTAATTCTGAAATATGAGAGAAATTTTAAAAATTCTGAGGACTTATGATAGAAATATTTAAGAATAGAACACTCTCAGCCTCTTTCACTCTGTTTAAATAGAGCAGCAATTAACATTATTTAACATTTTACATTATCATTTTTGATTACATAATATACATGCATGGTAAAAAATAAAATTCAACAAAACTAACTTTTTCTTTTATTCCTCTCTCTCAGACCCTAGTTCTTCTCCTCAGAAAAATCTACTCTATCTGATAGTTTCTTGCATTTTTAAGAAACATTCTCTGAATACAACTGTATTTCTAAATATGCTTTTTCATTTTATGACATGAATGTTGGCATACTGAGAAGAAAGTCCTATACCTGGCTTTTTTTTCACTTACCAATATATCTAGACATTGTTTCATATCTATACATGTGAATCTACCTTATTCTTTTTAACACTTCAGAGTTCTTTGTTATTGATGGAACATAACTGGTTAGGCACATAACCTAACCAGCATTTTCAAAGTTCTTATGTAAAGATCACTGTCAGTGGGTATGTCTTCTTCAGAGCAAGTTTGCGCTTTTGATGTGCCATATGAATTTATTGCTGAAAATTCATGGCTGTGTTCTCTGCATCCCATTCAAAGTTTACATTATAGCATTAACAGTTACATTCTGAGGTCCTTCCCCTTCATGCTTCAATTTACGCTGGATGTTATTCAGCTCCTCTGTACTACCATCAGCCTTGAACTTTTCTTGACTCTAATATTTTTGGAGGTTGGTCAAGGTGGCAGAGTATATAAATGTTTATGTCCTCCTCTCATAATGACATCAAAATTACAACTAAACTACAGAACAACCATTGTTGAAGTTTAGCTGAAGAGAAGTTCTTTCAACTAAGGACATACAGAAGATGCCACCTTGAAACTGGTAGGAATGGTGGAGACATGAAATGGGCTGGTCCTGACCTGGGTGTAATAGTTGGAAATCAGGAAGGATTTCTTGACCAAAGAGGTCCCCTTGGAGGAAAGAAGGGTTCAGAACCCATGCCAAGCTGCTGAGACTAGAATTCTAGTACTAGGAAGAGAAATCTCCACAAAATCTGGATGTGAAAATTAGCAGAGATAGGGCTGAATGGGGTTGGGGACTTCAGCGGTCTTACACATTAACTTACCCACAGATAGACTCAATAGTTCTGGGCTCTGGCTTTAGGGCAGTGGCTGAAAAGGTGCCAGGGATATATGGGGAAGAACCGAATTGTCTGGCCTCAGGACGAGGGCTGGAGGGCAGCATTCTCCTAGACAGAAGTGCTGGTGGAAACCATTGCTTCTTTGATAGGCCCTCTCCACTCCCAGCGTGAAGACACAGGAGGATGCCTTATCTGAATCTCCGTCTACCTGGCTAACACTGATGTCTCTGCCCTGGTGATTCTCTGAGACCTTGCCCCATGCAACTTGCAGGCCCAACCAAGCTGATTCCAGTGTTTTTTCATACAAACCTGTGTTGGCTCATAATGTGGACTTTCCTAAAACCTCTCAAAAGATCACAAACCCCCAGCAAGTGGAATCTGGCCTCTGCATGCCCCTTACCTCATGCTGAGAAGCCTCAAGCCTGGCATTCATGGCAACAAACCTTGGTTTGCAGCTTGGCCTCTCCAGGAACCTCCAAGCCCAGCATGGGTGGTGACCATCTATAGATTGCTTAGTGGTTCATGCCAGGTCACCCTGAATAGGGCATAGGTTGTGGCCAAACTTGGGCTGTAGTGGGACTACTCCCACTGGGATGCCTGGCAGCTGACTTTAGACTGAGTCAAAACACCACCCCAAATCACATCTGAGAACAACACACCCAAAAGTTAAAGACAAAAAGAAAATCTTAAAAACAGCAAGAGAAAATAAGTTAGTTACCTACCTACAAGACTGTCAGTTGATTTCTCAACAGAAGCTTTGCAGGCCAGAAGATATTGGCAGAAAATATTCAAAGTGATGAAAAACAAGGACCTACATCCAAGATAACTCTACCCTTAAAAAACTATGATTTAGAATTGAAGGAAAGATAAAGAGCCTCCAGACAATAAAAAGCTAAAAAAGTTTATTACCACCAAACCAATATTACAAGAAATGTTAGAGGGACTTCTTTAAGGAAAGAAGAAAAAAGAAAAAATAAATAAATAATAAAATGTCAATAACTACTTATCTATTAACAATTACTTTAGATGTTAATGGATTAAGTGCTTTAATGAAAAGACATAGAGTAGCTGAATAGATAAGCAAACAAGACTCTTACATATGCTGCCTACAAGAGACTCATTTTAGATTAAAAGACATATGCAGACTAAAGCAAAAAGATGAAAAAAGACATTTTATGCAGTGGAAGCAAACAAACAAAAAGCTGGGGTTGTAATACTTATGCCAGACAAAATAGACTTTAAAATAAATGTTATATCAAGAGACAAAGGACTCAGTAATTTCACTTCTGAGTGTTTATCCAAAGAAACCCAAAATACTACCTCAAAGGGACACGTGAATCTAAATGTTCAAGGCAGCGTTATTTACAATAGTCAAAATATAAAGGCAACCTGGTTGTCCATTGGTGGATGATTGGATAAAGAAAATGTGGTATGTATACACAATGAAATATTACTCAGCCATAAAAAAGAATGAATTTTTGCCCTCTGCAACAACATGAATGAACCTAGAAGTTTTTGGAAGGTATTGCACTGAGTGGAGTAAGTCAGGCAGTTAAAGACAGCTGCCATATGATTTCACTTGTGTGTGGAATCTAAAGAACAAAATAAACAAACAAAATGGAAACAGATTCATAAATACAGAGAACATTTTGATGGTTGTCAGATGGAAGGAAGGTTGGGAAAATGGGTGAAAAGGGAGGAGGGATTGAGAATTCAAAATTAGTGGTTACAAAGTCATCACAGGGATGTAAAGTGTAGCATGAGGAATATAGTCAATAATATTGTAATAACTATGTACAGTGTCTGATGGGTACTAGATTTACAAGATGATCACTTTGCAAATTATATAAATGTCTAATGACTGAGTGTAGTATTTTATGCCAACTGTAATTGAAAAATAAAAATTATTCTCCCAAAAAATCTCTCTGATTTTTGAATTTCTTCTCTTTGTTATCTCCAATAGCAACATATAGAAAAGTTAGTGGTAGTTAAATATTTTGAGTTCTTGAATATCTAAATATATCTTTATTCTGTTTTCATAATAAATTTGACAACTTGGTTATAAGTATCTAGGTTAAAAATATTTTTTCCATAATATTTTATGTATTAATCCAATGTTCATTATATCTATTGAGAATTCTATTTTTTTCTTTGATTTTAATTTATTGTATAGATCTAAAATCTTTTAGAGATGCAATTTTTGGTTTATTATTTTTGATAATTTTGATCCACTTCCATTTTTTTCCCCATGTTTTGTTTTCCTGGAACTCATTTTTCTTGGAAGTTTGGTCACCTGGCTTTGAACATTTATTTCTTATATATTTCATTTTCTCTTATAGAAAGTAAGTACTATGAGTGGAGAAATTTTTGTCAGTTTTTCACTTTTTATTTCTACATCTGGAACAATGCCTAGAATGAGAGCTACTCAATGAATATTTATTGTATGTTCTCTTTCTGTTCTATATCTCATAGATTTCTTCAACTTTATCTTCTACCTTTCTATTAAATTTGTATTTTTTTAATCTTTTTTTAAAAACATACCTAACAATAATCATTTATTGTTAAATGGTCTGGCTCTCTAATTGTGCAACAAATTCCTATTAAAAAACAACTCTTAAATAATGAAAACAATTTATTGAAAAAAAAAACCTATAGGCACTGCATGAATGGAATGTACTCTCTTAGAAAAACTACAGAGCATGTGGGTTTGAAGTTGAAACACAGTGACAGATGTGGCCCTACCAATGTATCTCTAACAATTGCTAACAAAGATAAAGTCTTTTGAAATAAAATGAGGAAAGCAAGTCCATGCTGGCCTCTTATCAGTCTCCGTACGTTTTACAAGACATAGTCTGCTGGGAGCTCTTCTGCTCTTGCACTCTACCTCCTTTGGGACAGCTTAATCTACACAGGGAGACTGGTTTCTATATTACATCTGGATTAGTCACTTCAATCGAAAGAGAATATTGATCCATACCAAATCTATTGTCAAAAGTCTTGCTTTTAGTGGCACTCAGTGGGCTTCCTACAACTACTCTTGGGTCCATAAAAGAAGGACAGTAAATGAATACCGAGGAGGCTTTGCACACCCTTCATGTGGACTTCTGTTGTTAATGAGGGTGAGGTCACCACCATTCTTCCTTATAAAATGTTTTACTTCAAAGTTCCATATTTGGATTGAAAACCTGATCCTGGCATAGAAGTTTAACTCTCTCCTCTTCCAACACAACAATATCCTCTTGTTTTTTCAGTTCTGGTTTTCCATTGTTAGAAGAGGTAGTTGTTTGAAACTCATTATCCAAGTTGATAAATTTCTCATAACCATGTTCCATTACTTCCCAGACTTGGAGCATGTCACTAGCAGAAAGTCTTTTTCTTTTGTTGAGGTTTTGCTCTTGAAGATGCATGAGGTTGGAGGAAGAAAGAAATTTTGTTGAATTTGGGCATTTTTTCCCTTTGGTCCAGTAATTTCACTTCTAGGAATTTATCATCCACAGTGATATCAATTACCTATTGTGGTATCATCTCATTAAGAAATATTGACTCAGTCTCACTTCTGGAGTCTAGGCAGAATAGCCTGAAAAATGTGTTACTTCCAGCTTCACCAAAGATCACAGTAGTGTGTGGGGGCACTTTAAAATATCCATGTCCCTTCTGTACTTAGTTCTCCTGTTCTTCATTTACATGGTTTACTTCATTTTTTCCCTCATCTATTGGATTTACATGTGTTCTAGGCCAATATTGCAGGAGTGCCTGGAGTAAAAGTCTTCCTAAGTTTAGTTTTGGATCTGACCTATTAGGATTGCTGAAGCCAGCATCTTTTGCAGAAAAGCAACCAGAAAAATAGTCACTCTCATCCAAAGTAATAGTCAATAATCTCAATTTTTTAAGTCTACTGAGAGCCAGTTTGGAACACACACCATCTTAAATCTTCTTAATTTCGTCTTTAAAATCCTCTTTGCCCAGTTCTTCAACTTTGCATGTCTTAAGTACATCCCAGTATTCCACATTGTTGTTTGTATTATTGGTTAATACATGTCTCTTATTATTATTGAGTATGTTACTAAATAATATCAGCACATCCTTTAATGACGTTGTTAGTTTGTGTACAATCATTGTTCAGTTATTGTCATAATCTCCAGAGGCTCTACAGTTATGAATTCCCTTCAATGTCTATTTGCTTATTATAGATTTAGTTGTTGACACCAAGATTATTTTGCTGGAGTTTTATCCTGTTATTGGATATGGGACATGTTTCTTTGTCTCCTCACTTTGGCTGCTACCCTATGTTTGTGTTTATGTATTAGGTAGAGCTGCTATTTTTTTCTGTTTGGTAGAGTGGCATTATGTAATAGGTGTCCTATGAGGCACAGTGGCACAATCTCCTTGGCCATCTGAGCCTGGTATTCTAGATGTGTCCCTTGTATGGGCTGTGTGTGCCCTCCTGTTATAGTTGAGCCTTGATTGCTGTTAGAACGTGAGTGGGAGGGATTGACACTCAAGCTGACTGGCTATGAAGAATGACTGCAACTACAAAAGACAAGCTCTTATGCAAGAATTGACCACATGAAACAGGATTCACATTAATAGGGCTCTGGTGCCTATTGAGTCTGCCATTTGAGTGTGTTGTTTGTGGAGGTGGTTGGGTGATGTTCTTGTCTGATCTGAGGCTGGCCTCAAGGTGTGTTGTTTCTGGGGCCTCTTTGCTGGGATTTATTGCAGGCCAACGTCTGCCTCTTCCTGAAGCCAGGAGCTGCAAAGTTATCTCAGATGGTTGCCACTGGTGGCTGGGTTCAGAGAAACCTGGAGAAAAGCTAAGCTGCAATCTGATGCTGGCTGCCACCAGTCTTAGCTTGGGGTTCCTTAGTAAAGGAGATAGGGCATTCCAAGGCCAGATACTGCTTGTTTGGGGTTTTTGAACATTTGAGAGATTTTTTGAAAGTCTGCACCATGAGTCAAGACAGGACATTTGTGTGGAACAGACACAAGAAAAGGGCTGGTGCTTGGGTTGAGTGGGGCAGGGCTTCAGAGAATCACAAGGGTGGGGACAACAGTGTTAGCCAAGTTAATGGAGAGTTCAGACTTGGCACCTGGCTCTGCCTGATGGTTGAGTAGGAGGAAGGGCTCAATAGTGGAATAATAGCATCTTCCCGGACTTCTATTCCTGGAGTGAGCTGCCCTGAACCTAGCCCTCCAGCCTTGCCCTGAAGCTAGTCAATTCAGTTTTTCCTTGTATGTCTCTGGACTTTTTGAGCTTCTGCCTTAGCACTGGAGCTCAGGGCAAGTGAGTTTGTTAGTAAGTCCTTGAGAAGAACATTTAAGAGCACTTTCTGAAACTCTGGCAGCCTTCTATTTTACTCAGTAACAATCTCTGCTGGTTTTCATAGCCAGATGTTATGAGGACATGACTTCTCTCCTTGACACTGGAAACTTGGGCTGAGGAGTGTGGTGTGAGACTGGGGCCCTTTTATTCTCAGAGGCCTCCAAATCTGGATTATTCACTCCATTTCTAAACTCCCATACTGTGAGTGTGGGGCCTGCCTGTTCAATCTCTATCCAGACTCAATGTGACTTCTGCATATCCTTAGTTATAGGATTTCTGTTCAGCTAGGCTTCATGTGGTTCTCAATGATGGTGTTTTGTAATTTAGTTGTAATTTGGATGTGGTTATGAGAGGAGGTGAATACAGCATTTACCTATTCTACCATATTGACCTAAATATGAGATATATAAAGCTGCTGCCTGTGTAACAAAGTACATTGTTTACAGCAAGCTTTTTTTAATAAGTAGAAAAAATATACTCTAAAATAATGATAGGATATAAATATAGTAAATACATAAAGCAGTAACATAGTTGTTTATTGTCATTATCAAATATTATGTACTGTAGATAATTATACGTGTTACGCTTTTATATGATTGGTAGCACAGTAGGTTTGTTTACACAAGCATTACTGCAAACACATGAGGAATTCATTGCACTACAATAGTACAACAGCTATAATGTCATTAAGACACAGGAATTTTTTGGCTTCAGTATAATCTCATGGGACTACTATGTATAAGTGGTTCATTGTTGACTAAAACACTGTTATGTAATCAGCTCAGTTTTAGGTTTAGGAACCAAAATCTTTATTTTTTCCCTCATCTCTTCAGCTATTGCTTTTCTTTCTTCTCTGCTCTAGAGCCCCACCTCTGTATGGAGTTGCTTATACATGATGCTACTTTCTTACCTACTTTTCTACCTAACACACTCCAGTCTAGCATATAGCTCCAATACTGCACTGAATTACTCCCAAATTTACCAATAACCTTCATGGTATAAAGCTCAATGGGCACTTTCCAATCATCTTGGGCATTTGAGTAGTTTTTAACATAGTAGACCACTCTTCTTGTAACACTCTTCCCTTCCTTTCTTTAATGTTATTTCTTCTCTCCCTCTCTCCTTGTCACTCTCTTTTTTCTTTTCTATTTCTTTGGTTGTCCTCCTTAATCTCCCTGTTCAGTTCTTTCTTCTATAAATTGTCTTTAACCATGGTAGTCAAATTCTCTTTTCACACTATACTCTTTCTCTAGATAACTTCACCTAAGCCAATATTGGCGAGATAGTAGAAATTTTAGGCTGTGCAGGCCATACAGTCTCTGTTGTTGCTACTCAACTATGCCATTGTAGCAAGAAAATAGGTATAGTTGATAAGTAAACCAATGATTTTTGCTGTGTTTTAATAAAATTTATTTATAAAAATATGAATATAGTTTTATTAAAACAAGGTAAAGATCATTAGTTAAAGGCGAGACCTCAGATCTAAACCTATGGCTTCAATGATCACTTATATATGGACAATTCTCTATTTGTGTGCTCCAGATTGATATGTCTCATGGCTTACTGAATATCCCACAGGGACTTCATCTTTAACATCTCCAAAGATACACTAGTGGCTCTCTTGTATCTCTGATCTCTATACCATAAATCTGTTTTAGTGAATAACACTGGGAAGTAGAAAGTCCTTGTTATGAGGGGCTATGCAGTATTAAAATTCATCCTCACAGATTCTAGAGCTGGGCTGCATGGGTTCAAATTTCAGCTCTATCATGTACCAGTTCTGGACTTGGGCAATAATTAATCTTTTGTGCCTCCATGTCCTCATATATAAAATAAAGATATTAAGAAATAAATAATATGTATAAAGCACTTATAATTGTGCTTAGATATGGTGTTATGTTTCACTGTTCTTTCTTGTGGTTATTATTGCTATTTCATTTACTTCTATTCAAAGCCAATTAGCTAAGGAGTCTTAGGATTTTACTACTTAAATATGTCTTGAATCTGTACATTTGCTTCTATTTTCTCTGCTAACACAATATTTGAATTAAGAACACTTCTTGCCTAGATTACTCTGAGAGCCTTCCTGCTATTCTGCCTACCTATCTCTTAGTTCTACACCTGTATAACTACTCCTGTTCCACTATTCCAGACTTCTGCTTTCTAGCCACTCTGGTCTTTTATTGCTTCAAGTGTACATGCTCAGATTCTTTGCATTCAGCGTTTTTGCACATGCTATCCCACCTGCTTGAAATGCTCTTTCCTGTCTAGCTCTACCTAGTTAATTTCTCCTACACTCATACATGCATATAACACCTTGCATTTTCATTCATATCACAGTATTACATAATTTATTATATTTATTATTTAAAGTGATACCTAGTACTAGAATGACACTCTTTAAGGTATCCATTGTTGTTTTCTCAGTGTCTAGCACAGTGATTTTCTTCAGTAAATGTTAGTTGAATGAATTACCTAAATATTTTAAATCAATAATTTTCCTAAAATTTCAGTGACTTAATTATATGCTGACTTAAAAATTTGCATTTGAACAGTAAGTTTTCACTTAATATCATTGAAAGGTTCTGCAATTTTATGAAATGATGAATAACAAAACCAATTTTACCATAAGCTAATTAATGTAATCAAGAGTTAGGTTCCTATGGCATCTCATCAACATCACAGTGCTGAATGAAATGACATTATTCAAGAACCTGCTGTATAGGGTTTTGTACTTTATAAAAGACTTTCACATGTATTAGTTCACAACAGCCAGGGGATTATGTGTGGTAACTTCGATTATTTTGAATCAATAGCTAAGAAAATATGGTTAGGCTCATAAAATTAATAAGAGAGGTAATATGTTTTTTGTGATGCTACCTATTCCATGGGTCTCCTCTCTACATAATTCTAGTGTTTTCTTAGGCAACAGGACAAAGTGTGAGCAAGAACATCTCTGGCTGCTATGAATGAGAAGCCACTGCTGGATTGAAAACAGCTGATTCAATTTTCAATTTTGTGGTGTGAGAATTGAGACGTATTGGTAGAATTGCTCCAGTTTACACTGGAGCAGGAAATTAGAATGAGCCAGAGCCTGAGCCGAGAAGAAAGCCATGTGCTAGTGCCCTGAGATCTCAATGGGAGGACTGAGCTGAGGAAATGGTCTACCCATTGAATGAATAATGATTAAGTACTAGCTACCTGTGTGTCCATTATTTGGTGTTATGGAATTCAAAGGCCATATGACTTGGTTTCTGCCCTCAAGAAACTTGAAAAATTTATAGCAAAACACATGAGAACACATTTAAAAATAAAAATTGTACTATATTTTATATGGAAGATGAATTACATAATGCCACATGTCGTTATTTTTTGAAAAATATAAACGTTAGCAAGGCTTGAATAATAGAAAAGAGATGGACAGGTGGAAGAGACAAATTTGTTCATTAAAAATGTTTCTTGGATACCTACCACATGTCAAGATTTTATCTAGGCAATGTAGATTCAGCAGTGAATAAAACAGGCAAATAGCAAGTCATATTCCAGGGATAGTGAATAGATCATTTTGCCTAGAATGACACTATCTAATATAGTTACATGTGATTATTTAAATTTAAATCCATTAAAATAAAATAGATAAAATAGCAGAAGAATTTAGTTCCTCAGTCATACCAGCCACATTGCAAGTGCTCAATAGCCATATATGGCCAGTCTCTACCATATTGGACAGAGCAGATATAGAGTATTTCCATCATTACAGAAAGTTCTGTGAGACTGCACTATTCTAGAATATAATATTTAAGCTGAAACTTATCATTAAGATGAATAATCTGGTCTCAGAGGATACACTGGATTTGGGAAAGAAGTTGCTTGACCTAGAGAGAGGCTTTAACAGTGGCTGTAGGGATGTAGAAGGACCATACAGAAGGCAGGATAGATAGCATCACCTGTGAGAGCAGCATCCAGTGATGACTCAGAGATTCCAGACTAAGAAACCAGAGAATAAAATTACCTTAAATAGTCACACGCAAGTTAAGAGAAAGGGGACTTTCAAAGGCCATATAATGAGACAATTTTAGATTGGGTTCCAAACAAAGAATCAAACAAATATAGATATCTAATGGACAGTGCACAACAAGAGATTGGAGGGAGAGAGCAGGTATAATCGGAATGATAGGCTCCTTATAACTTAGTTGGCCAAAGTGTTAGACAGGTCATTTATGTCATTATTGGCCTACCTTGCCTGATTTTCTAGCTCAACTGGTGTTAAATATGTAGGATTTGGAGATCTGGGTTTGAAGCAAATAATTGAGCCGCAGTTTTCAAACCTAAAAACAAGAGTTAAAATGACTTTATTTTTCTTTTTAGTTTTTAAGACTAAATGTAGTAATAAGTGCCTGGCATGGATCTTGGTCCTGGGTGGGCAACCTATATGTGATAGTTATCTCCTTCTTTAGAGTGGGTGCAGACAACACCAAATCTCTAATGAATACCTAATAACTCATCTGGATTCTGCAATTATATGTTTTCTGTGGAGCCGTAGCAAGCCTGTGACACTGCACTCTCATTTATGATGGAGTGCTAGCAGCAACTCATCAATCAGTGAAGCAGTGGGGGCAAAGAATGAGCTCTGGGCTGAGGCGAAACTCACAGTGGTGTGGCCTGGCCCACACAATTATTCCAATTCTGGAAAATGAGAAGACTGAACAGGCTGATTTCTAAAGTCCCTTCTGATCTAGATTCTGTGGTCTCTGAGCTCAGACCCCAAAAGGACCTTACATTCACTTTCGGAGTGTCAACTACCAGATGGGCCTTATTTGAATCTGAGATTGAGAAGGGAGCTATGCTCATGAAACTTGAAATGCTTCTACTGAAAATAAAAAAAATCATCTATTCATCTAGACCCAGTATCCAGTAGACATTCAATAATAATAGAACCTATGAAGAATAAGAATTGGACTGTTTGACTTTGTGAAGCCATGGCAGTGGCCTCTGTGCATGAAACTCCTAGTGTGCATACTGATGAGTTCTTTTAAAAGCAGAATATGCAGAACCTTTGACTAAATTGTTTACTAAATTGGTCTCCTTGATCCCACGATGAATGACAGAGATAGAACAATTGTGGGAAGAAAACAGGCATGGACTAAAGGACCAGAGAATCATCGATAACCTTGGATGGCACTCTTCCCCACAGAATCTGGAATGTTTTATCCTAAATACGCGAAATCCAAATTATGATTGGGGATGTGTTGAGAGAAAAGTACATTTTGATAAAAATCCAATTAAAAGAACAAGTAATTGGGCACTTACTACTCACAAATCACTTTGCTTAATGATTTTAAGGAGACAAAAATGAATTAAGCAGGTTCTGTGCCCTGAAGAAATTTATGATATCAAAGAATGGGGGTGGGTGGGATAAGTGCAAAATAAACAAAGGGATGGGCCCATGTTTCCAAAAAAGACTGAATGGGTATGAATATAGATCACCTGGAGGAAATGTTTGAATTATTTGTGACTGCTAAGAAACCTGAAAAGATGCTGGCCATAAGAGGTTCACTGAACAATGTCTCCACCCCATCACACCCTCCAATATGTTTTGTGCCCAAGAAGATATTGAAAAACTTTGGTAAATGGTGACTTTCTGTAATTAGACAGCTGTATTTTTGTGCTTCATGCTTAGCCAAATCCTCTTTAATTAACCTACTTAGACCTGTTGATTGAGGTTAATTAGAGCCTAGAATTGATGTTAATTGCCATTGTAAACAGCCAATGTTATAGGCAGTACATTTTAAATTTGGTTTAAAAAATTGAGGGAGAGGTCTATTTATTTTAGCTTGCTTACTTTTTGTCTTATGCTTCTCCCTCCTTAGGCAAAAAGGCATTTCTCCATCCTTAATCATATTTTACTTTGTTTTTGTTGTACGTGGTGAGTGGATGGGTCAGTAATTCCTCAAGTATGCAGGCAGTCTCTCTTGCTTCTTCTTTTTCTCTCTCTTTCCTGATCATGTCCCACCTAACATATGTGTACATGTACACACATATGAACATACTTGCATGTTCATACATACATAAACAGATTCACACACAAACGTATAAATGCACACACATGCACACAAACAGTATATGCACATACATCAGTCCACTCCTACTCTGTAAACCTGTATGGATTTTCTCAGGCAGCTGCAAGCTCTTTGTCCCTGAGAAAAGTGAAGAAAGGACTACTCGCAATTTGTTAGGAAGCTCAATGGATTAGCAAAGACAAAAAGTAATGTTTTGGTAAAATGTGTGTGTATATGATGGTGATGGGGGTGGTGGTGGTGTTGGTGGTGATGGTGGTACATGAGGAGAGCAGAAAGAAGACAAATATAGCAAGAAATAAAAAAGAAAAGGCAACATTTTTAGAGCTATAATGTGTGATGGAGAGTGGTGCTTCCTCTAGTTTATTTCCAGGATAAAAGTTCAGATTCAGGACAAATTCTTGTGCCACTCAAGTGGCCATCTTTTCTAACTGCACCTTCTCTTCAACTTTTAGGTCTCCTTTTACACATAAACTCAGTTCAGCTAATGCTGTCACATTAAAACCTCTCTCTCATCACACATGTAAATTAGCATATCTACAAGAATAAAATGCTATGCATATTTTTACAAAATATCTAAATAAACGTGTAGTTTGTACCTAAGAGCTGTATGCAGTGACTGCTCTGAGGACATTTTAAAATGCTGTCTTTAGACTTTATATTAATCCAGTTCCTGTCCTCGCCTCCATTTCTTTTGATAAGTGATAGTTCTCTGCCCCAAGCTCAAACTCCCATCCCTTAGACAGGTAGGTTTGTCTCCAATACCACTAATCCCTCGATTGAGGTGAACACATTTGAAAGATACATCAATAACAAAGTAATAACTAAGATGGCAGAAAAATCTTTCTCTCTTCTATTTCTTCTATGATGTAGACTTCAAAATCAAGAACATAGTTGTGAAACTAGAAACTAGATCTCAACAAAGGGCAACATGAATTTTCATAAATGGGGAAGCAGGGCGTATATTTTTGTGTAAGCATATTTATGTGTTTGTGCATATACATGTTGAAATTATTTATTTTTTTAAATATAACTTGTGAGTTTGGAGATAAGTATACATCCATGAAATCGTCACCATATTTTATGCCATAAACGTAGCCTTTAAAATTTTTCTTCCACCTTTTTTTCTTCCTTCCTTCCTTCCTTCCTTCCTTCCTTCCTTCCTTCCTTCCTTCCTTTCTTTCTTTCTTTCTTTCTTTCTTTCTTTCTTTCTTTCTTTCTTTCTTTCTTTCTTTCTTTCTTTCTTTCTTTTATATTATTGTTGTCATTGCTATTTATTATTATTATTATAATTAATTATTATTATTTGCGCTAAGAACACTTAATGTAAGATATATTTCCTTGGCAAATTTCAAGTCTACAATACAGTATTGTTAACTGTAGGCTTTATTGTATACAGCAGATTTGTAGGAGTCTTTTATTCTGCATAATTGAAAGTTTGTACCCTTACACTAATGCCTCCTCTTTCCCCCTTCCCCTCAGCCCTGGTAACCACTATTCTACTCTTTAATTCTATGAGTTAGACTATTTTAGATTCCACAAAAAATGATGTCCTGTAGTATTTATCCTTCTGTGTTTGCCTTATTTCACTTAACAAAATGTTCTCTAGGTTTATTCATGTTGTAGCAAATGTCAAAATTTCCTATTTAAAGGCTGAACTCTCTTCTATTATGTGTATATAACATATTTCCTTTATCTTTGTCCATTCAGTGACCATTTAAGTTGCTTTCATGATTTGGCTATTCTGACTTATCTAATAACAAAGCTTAGAAAAATAAATACAATCTTAGCATCTCATCTTCTGATTTTATTAACCACCTCATTTTTTTCCCCATGGCCTATTTGCTCTGTGTGTTTTCTTCCTTTTTTAAAAAATAGGAATAACAATGATATTGTTTATTAGTTTCAGGTATACAGCATAGTTATTAGGCATTTATATAGCTTATGAAGTGTTCCCCCTGACTATGTCTAGTATCTACCTAGCACTATACATAGTTATTACAATATAATTGACTATATTCTCTATGCTATACTTTGCATCCCTGCGACTATTTTGTAACTACCAATTTGTATTTCTTAATCTTTTTATGGTTTTCACCCAGCCCCCAAACCCCTTTCATCTGGCAACCAGCAGTTTGTTCTCTGTATCAATAAGTCTGTTTCTATTTTGCTTATTTCCACTGTTCTTTAGATTTTACATATAAGTAAGATTATATGGTATTTATCTTTCTTTGACTTATTTCACTTAGCATAATATCCTTTAGGTTCATGTTGCTGAAAGTGGGAAGAGTTCATTTTTTTATGGCGGAGTAATATTCCATTGTGTATATGTACCACCTCTTTTTTTCTTTTTTTATCTAGTCATCTATTGCCAGGCACATAGGGTTGCTTCCATTTTTTGGCTATTGCAAATAGCACTACAGTGAACATAGGGATGCATGTATCTTTTCAAATAGTGTTTTGGATTTCTTTGGATAAATACCCAGAAGTGGAATTGCTGAGTCATAAGGTAGTTCTATTTTAAAGTTTTGGAGAAACCTCCAAAATGTTTTCCACAGTGGCTGTAGCAAATTGCAAATACACTAATAGTGTGTGTGTGTGTGTGTGTGTGTGTGTGTGTGTGTGTGTGTGTTTCTATGATCAAATCTTCTAACTTTTGGTAAATATTAAAATGCTTGGATAATTCTACATTGGATTGTAGATTACATTTGGCCAAAATATTAATTTTAAAACTAGATGAGGTGAGGTTCAATCTCTTAAAGAATCCAACATGAATATTTTTATTTGGTTTCTGCAAAAGACTTAATTTTATAATGTTTTCTAAATTAAAAAGATAATCATGTTTAAAATTCATTTATTTTTCAGTTAGCAAGCTCTTACACTATATCTTTTACTATATACATATATACATACATATATATTTATGTCTATATAGTGATAACATCAGTTTAAAAATATTAAGAATATAGTACTTAATAATCACACCAATTTTCCTTTTCAAATGAGCAAGATTGAGATTAATGTTTGAACAACATACTAAGAAGTTCTTTGATTTCAGTGTATAATTTTATAATTTAAGTTTTATAACCAGATTTTGGTCTCTAGCTATTATCTTCTTTGCAAAGTTGTTTCTGACTATTAAAAGAAGAATGTAAGAATTTTTATATTCATTTTTATGTCATTATTATATGCTAGATCCTATACTAGTTGCTGAAATGTCAGAGAAAAGACCAAATTTCTGGTTCTCAGGAGGCTCATAGGTTACAGCAGAAGATAGGCAAGGTCATGGCAGACTCCATGGGCTACAGGGCATAGGTTCCAACTATGGCTGGAGTTCTGGGGAGTTGAAAAGTTCCTTGGAGATAACTTCAGAGATAACTCTTGAGGAATAAGTAGAAATTAGTCAAGTTAAGTTTAGGGGTTTTCTTTTGGGTGAAACTCAGAATATTTTTAACCCAAATTATATATGTGTGTGTGTGTGTGTGTGTGTGTGTGTGTGTGTGTATAGTTCTTATGTTTCCAGGCCTTGCTATACCATGTATGGTAAAGATTTGAAATTGTAATATATATTTATTTGTAATTTATATTTTATTTACCCACTTCTAAAAATTTATGATTGTCATAATGATGATGACAATTATGTGTGTGTGTGTGTGTGTGTGTGTGTGCATTTATGTGTGTATCATGTGCCATTGACTCAGCTCCAACTTCTGGTTACTCTATGAGTGAGTGATGTCCACAGTATCCTGTCCTCAACAGCCCTACTCAGCTCCTGTAAACTTATGCCTATGGCTGCTTTAATGGAGTCAATCCATCTCATTTTCACCTTCCTCTTTTCATGCTCCCTTCTATTTAAATTTATGTACATGAGGAATACCTGAATAAAAACAAAACATCATAGAGTGAGAAGAGGAAATTAATTTTGCAGGCTGTTTTTATAATTAAACACTAAATATACCTTTAAACACATCTTAACCAAGGCATAGATGTGTTTTATAGTTCCATTTTCCTGATAAAATAAAACATGGCAATTTATCAGAAGAAAAAGACTTTTTCTTGGTACTAAATTCCTATAAGAATATATTGTGTAGATCTCTAAGTAATGGACTTTGAGTAATTTCTTTCTGAAATTTGTTTTCATGGGCTTTTAGCAACACAGCAGAGATTTCGAGACTGAATTCTTTGGCAGATGCCTTCAGGGCAGAGTCACTGCCACTGATTCAAGGGACATCCTAATTTATCAGACACAGACATACAGATGGAAAAGTTGGCATTTCTTGGTGAAGGCTGAGGAGCTCCAGCTGAATATTTCATTGATGAAAAAGCCATTCTCACCCTATTGTGGAATTGAGCTGGGGCTCCATTTTCCTGATGTAGCAGCATTGAATCTGCCTCATTGGTTAAAACATGACTGTTCCATGCCAGAGATCATGAAAGATATAACTGAGGCCTGGAATACATCAAGGGGAGAGGTCTTGCCAGTTGGCCAGCCTGACTATGGAAGAACTTGGACATGATTCTTGTGGAACAGTTCATTTTGAGTACTCCTGCCTCCCCACAATGGGATTAACTGCCCAAGGTACCACAAAAGAACTAAACTAGCCTCTAGTGTGGAGTTTTTTAATCTATTTGATTTCAATAATGAATATGGTATGCCTCAAATTATGATTTTTAAAATTATTTTTGTTGACTTATTCTTTCTGATGGTAATTAGATATCATGTTCGTTTTTTTTCTTGAGACCATTTCACATTCACAGTAGAAGAAACATCTCTAATTAATTTAAAACTTTATCAAATTATTTGGATATAGAGAAAGAAGGAGGTATAAAACAGTCTCATCTCATGCCATTTGGGATTAATACTGGATCTGTGATAATTAAATTATTATACATACATATATATATATGTATATGTATATAATTATATTTCCACCCTCTCAAATAATTAGTAATGTATTATGACCGAGGCTTTAAAGGGGCATTATTAGCTGACAGTCTGCAACAAGGTCAAATAATTTAAGCCATGGATTTATATCCTTAAAATCAGAAACTTATGAAAGATCAAATAACATGATGAATGATGACTTAGCTTTTCAGGGTTAGGTGGTGGTGGTGGTGCTGGTGGTGCTGGTGGTGCTGGTGATGGTGGTGGTAGAAAACTTAGGACACACTGGATGTGAATGAAAGTATTGTACTCCATATCTTAGATGTAAGAGATTAACATACATCACTCTTGTAAAACACTTCTGTTACTAGGAGTTTTTACATAATGCTCTAGATTTTCATATTAATCTTATGAAGTACACAGGGCAATAGGATTGTCCTCACTTGTAATATAATTGAGATGATATTCTGAGAAGTTAAGTGATAAATTCATAATTACCAGGAAAATACATAGCAAATTTGGTATTTGGATCTAGGTTTTTTGAATCAAATTAAATGCTTTTTTACTATACCTAAACTTAAATTCATTTCAAAGAAAGCTAATATAGAGTTTGGATAGATTTAAAAGTAAATTGATAGAAATTATGTACCTAAATGTTAAAATATAAATCATCTATCAATATTCACAAATTCTAGCATTAGAGCAATTTTAGATTGAACAAAATAGGGAATGTGATAATTTAAATAAATGGAATTAGATATTTATCTATTTTGGGATGGGAGGAAGTATTTGTTAAGACATTCTTAAGTCCTTAGAAACAATAAAAACTTTAAAGAACAGTTCAGGACCTCTACTCAATTATAATAGCTGTGCAGTTCCTTCAGCTTCAGCACACATGGTACCCAAATATGTGATCTCAAGCAATGTGTGCGCAGGGATGTGATAGTCATAAACAACACCAAAATAAGTCTTTTTGGTAGTATTATAGTTTAGATATTTTGTGCTCTCCATTCCAGCAACTCTGGGATGCTTCATGATATCATTGAACTTCAACAACCAACAAAGCTGTGCCCCAAAAGGATAACGCATTTTCTATTCCCAAAGACATGTTGAGACCTCCTTGTGCAAATGTGTGATAAGCTGATATAACAAAGCTGCTATTCTCTCAACAGAGGCTCCTTTTCCCTTTTCCAGACTTGACTTGTATATCACCTGGTGTCAAAAGACCCGGAACACTTTTATTTGTCTGTCTGGATTGTTAATTCACTCTTAGCATCACAGGACTTTCTTTCTTGCTCTTTGATTACTCTTCATCCCTCTGCTAAGACAAGTTGCCATCATTTTAGCAGCTACACACAACAGACCATTTTGTACTTTAATTAATAATTTAATTTATATTTTGAAATTATCTGGTTTCCCTATCATTTAGGGACATAAAACTATAAAACTTGCAATTAATTTTGTTCTTTAGGAGTATCAGTGGTCTAGAAACACACAAGCAAACGAAAACCTCAAACATGTAGAAATAACACTTAAATAAGAAAATCATAAAGTGATATACTTGGTAGCTAAATGAGATTGTATACAACTTGTTCCTGATGGCTTCTATCAAATTCCCACCTTGTTTAAAGAATTTTGAAAATGAGCATTCTATTTACTCAAACACTATTCATCTGAATAAAATAATTTTCCAATGAAGTTCTAAAAATTAAGTTACGATTAGGTTGATGAAAATTTACTGACAAATATCTTTCTATTAATTCTGAATCCATTAAAAATCTGAGTGATTACTAGGTAAAAAAAAAACATTGTGCAAGATCTTACAAGGAAGGTATGACAATTTCTTCTTTCAAAGAATGTATAAACTAGTTAAAGAGAAGACATTCAAGCAAAATCAGTTTTCTATTGACTGTAACAGACAGCATCTTAGACACTGTTGGGTCATAACAAACATTGCAGCATCTGCCCTGGTCTCCTGGATTGCTCATCTGGGGGTATCTAGCCTTCTGCTGAGAGAACATTCTATCATCCCTCTGGGGAGGTTCATGTGGGAAGCACTGAACACAGAACAAACTTGCCAGCCAGTTGAGCGAGCTACATTAGAAGTGGATCCTTCAGGCTCATAGAGTCTTCAGGTCCCTTTGACCCTGGTTGACACCTGCTGAAACCTCCAGGGATACCTAAGCCAAAAACATTAGATGAGCTGCTCCTGAGTTTTTGGCCCACAGAAACCATGAGAGATAATCAATAATTTTTGTTTTCAGCAAGCAAGTTTTGGAGGAAGAATACTTTTACCCAGCAATAGATAACCAAAACTCTGAGCCTCTAATATGTGCTAGGTGCTATTCTGGGGCTCCAAATGGTGATCAAAATGGACAAAGTCTGCTCCACCCCCACTAATAATTTATCAAGGAGATTGTCAGCTGAAGAGTAAACATTGAAGAGAATTCAGGGAAGATGACAGAGTAGGAAACATCAGGAATATGTCTCCCTACCTAAACAAGAATTGCACTGGCCCAATCTGTCTGATGTGGAACTCCAGACTCTGTTGAAGCATTGAAGACTTGGTTGGTAAATTGAGATTATTTTAAATCAATTTCAACTCTTAGAATAGTAGTAGCTACCCATACCTCACCACTAGCCACACAGCAGGCTGCTGTGAATGTGTTCTTGGAGCATCTTGCACACAGCTCCTGGGAGCCAGGTAAACAAAAATAACTTTGTCCTATAAATATTGGGAATCTGTGTTGTGATTATTGATTGCTGCTTCTGATCACAGAGATATAGAAAAAAAGATAGCAGTCATAGTTATTTCATTTCCCCCCATTGTTGCAAGCCCGCTTCTTCAGGCTGCTGAAGAGAGTTCCAGGGGATTTAATAATTTTGTGCTCTTCCCCTTTTCCTTTAATTTTTTTTGCTTTTTTTCTCTTTTGGAATCCAGACATTAAAAACCAAAATATTAAAATAAACTGCATATATAAGAATAGAAAATTATGACATGGATGCAGGGAAAGGCTCTCAAAAAACATTTGAGAAGACATTAAGTTTACACCTCAGGCTTATACTTGGCACAGAGATAGACTATGACAAAAAAACCCAAACAACAACAACAACAACAACAACAACAACAATGACAAAATCCTGCAGATTCTGGGGAAGAGGAAAAATATGATTTCCAGAGTTACCACATTATTAAATTCCAATGTTTAGTGTTCAACAAAAAATCAGACAGCATACAAAGAAATAGAAAAGAATGGCTCATTGAAAGAAAAAAAATAAATAGAAACTGTTCGTGAAAAACTTAATGGCAGATCTATTAGACAAAGACTTAAAACAATTTTCTTAAAGGTAATCAAAGAACTAAAGGACAATGCAGAGAAAGTCAAGAGAATGATATGTGAAAAAAAAAATGAAAATATCAATAAACAGAAAACCTAAAAAGAAACAAAAAGTCAATTCTGGAGCTAAAAAGTGCAATAATTAAAACAAAAAAAATCACTAGAGGGATTTAAAGGCAGATTTAAGCAGCTAGAAGAAGGAATCAGTAAACTTAAAGATAAGACAATGGAAATTATTAAATCTGAGGAACAGAAAAAGATTGAAGAAACATGAACAGAGCCTAAAGTATCAATAGAACATCATCAAAGAAGTCAACATGTACATTGTAGGAGTCCCAGAAGACTAAATGAAAGAGAAAGGTAAAGAGAGAATATTGGAAGAAATATGGCTAAATATTTTTTAAATTTTATGAAGGAAATTAATATAAACATCCCAGAATCTCAATGAACTCCATTTAAGAGGAGCTCAAAAAGACTGACAGAGAGACACATTATAATCAAACTTTCAAAAGCAAAACACAAAGATCTTGAAGACAGAAGGGGAGAAGAATACCATCATATACAAGAGATCCTCAATAATATTATCTGCCATTTTTTATCAGAAAGTTTGGAGGCCAGAGAACAGTGGGATAACATAATCAAAGTGCTAAAATTAAAAGAAAACCCTGTTAACTAATAATTCAATATCTAGTAAAAACTGTCCTTCAAACATTATGGGAGAAATTAAGACATTCTCAGATAAATAAATTTGTTGTGGTTCGTGACCAGTAGACATGGTATGCAAAAAATGCTCAGGGGGTGCTTTTAAAGTAAAGTGAAAGGATACTAGCCAGTAATTTGAAGCTGTATGAAGAAATAAATATTTCAAAATGATAAATATATGGGCAATTATGAATCTAGTATAATTGTAACAATGGTTTGTAAATATACCTTTTGTTTTCTACATAATTTAAGAGATTAACACATTAAAGAAAAAATAATCATTAGTATAAAAGCTAGTAGTACTGTAACTTTGGTTTGTAACTTCTAATCTTGTTTTCTAAATAATTTAAAACTAATGCCCTTAAAAGAATTGTTAGTTAATGTGTTTAGGCAGAGAATGCATAATGACGTAATTTTGGGACATCAGCAATGAAAAGAGGCGGAGACAAAGTTGTAAAGAGGTTTTTGTATGTTATTGAAATTCAAGTTATAAAATTAGAGTATCATAATTTCAGGGTGTTAAATGTAATTTCCAGGGTAACTATAAATAAAATAGCTGTAAAATACACACAAAAGGAAATTAGAAAGGAATTTAAACATTTCATTACAAAGAATCAGCTATATACTAAAGAAGTCAGTAATGTAAAAAGTGAGGGATAAAAAAGCTATAAAATATACAGAAGACAAATAGCACAATAATAAAAAACTAAGTCCATAAAGATCAACAGAATGGACAAAAAAATGATTCAACTATATTCTATCTACAAAAGACTGACTTGAGTTTCAAAGACCTAAACAGGTGAAAAGAGAATGGATGAAAAAAGATATCCCATGTAATAGCAACCACAAGAAAGTGAGGTGGCTGTACTAATATCAGACAAAGAAGGCTTTATATAAAAAAAGATTAGAAGAGACAAAGCAGGACATTGAATATTAATAAAAGTTGCATACGGCAAGATGTAACAAGTATAAACACATGCAAAGTACATAAAGCAAAAACAGAAAGAATTGAATAGAGTTAGAAAGTTCTATGACAATAGTGAGATATTTTAATATCCTACTCATAATAATAAACAAAACAATCAGACAGACAATATGTAAGAAGATGGAGGACTTTAAAAAACACAATAACTCTGCTATAGGAGTGATGGACAGTCCTGGTGTCTAAGTTATTCCCAGGACCCAGCAAAGAAATCAAGCTCCTGGAGCCCTGAAGACAAGGAGTAATGCCCCTAAAATGTGGACTCATTTTCCATTCCACCTTTATTGGCTGACCAGTTGCCATGAACAAAGGTTGCATCTCCCAATACCTGGCAAACAAATGCAGTATTGCCTCATGAATTAATTGATTCTCTGAGGTGTCCACAAGTGTATTTGGGGAGAAGCTTTGAGAACAAGTTTAGGAGCAGCTATCCTTCTATGAGACCAGAAGGATTCTACAAAAGAATCTGGAGGTCATGAAGGAGACCATGGTTCAGGCCGAGGAAATGGCTGCTGAGATTTCTGGGAAGCTGGAGAAACAGGAGAAGAAATGCTTGAAAAGGGGAAAAAAAGGTTGGCTGCCATTGCTCTTACATCTCTAGAAAACAGCAGCGCTATACCAGAAGAGTGTGAGATGATAAGTGAAAGACCTAAAAAGAAGGAAAAGCAAAAGCTCCAGGAGGCTTCTCAGGAGAATGGAATGGAAGACCCACCTGTCTCTTTAACCAAACCCAAGAAAAAGAAATCTTTTCTCAAGAAGAAGCTGATAAATAGTGATTTAGAAGAAACAGCTAGCTGTGGAGGTTTTCCCAAGAGGAAGAAATCTTTCTCCAAAGGAGAATGAATTAGTGACCCTGAAGAGGCAGGAAACAGGAATGTCCCCAAGAAAAAGATGAAATTCTCTTTTAAGGAGGAGCTGCTCAGCAGTAGACCTGAAGAAGCTGCTGGCAGCAGAAATGGCAGCTCCAAGAAAAAAAAAAAAGCTCCAGAAGCTATGCCAGGGAGATTAGAATGGACAGTGCCCTGGTAGGGCATAATCATCCACAGTGACATTTCCCAAACAATTTCTTTTATCCCAATAAAAACATTCATAAGTCAAAGCAAACAAACAAATAACAAACAAACAAAAAACACAGTAAGATAATTAGATTTAACAGACACATGTAGAACACTACCCAACAACAACAGAATACATATTTTTATCAAGGGCACACGGTACGTTTTCCAGGACAGGTCATATGTTAGGCCATATATTGTGTCAATATATATTTTTTAAAAAAATTTTTAAAAATTTTCAATTACAGTTGAAATACAATATTATATTAGTTTCAGGTGTGCATATAGTGATTATGAAGTGATCATTCCAGTAAATATAGTATCCATCTGATACCATATATAATTATTACAATATTATTGACCATTTTCCTTACACTATACTTCACATTCCTGCACCTGTTTTGTAACTATCAATTTGTACTTCTTAATCCATTCCTTTTTTTCCACAGTCCCCCAAACCCCCTCCCATCTTGACAACCATCAAAATGTTCTCTGTAGCTGTTTGTTTGTTTGTTTTGTTCTTTAGATCCCACGTATAAGTGAAATCATATGGCATTTATTTTTCTCTGCCTAACTCACTGCACTCAGCATGATATGCTTTAGATCCATCCATGATGCTGCAGGGGGTAAGAATTCGTTCTTTTTAATGGCTGAGTAATACTTCATTGTATGTATATGTGTACCACCTCTTCTTTATCCATTCATCCACTGATAGATAGCCAGGTTGCCTCCATTTTGACTATTGTAAATAATGCTGCAACGAACATATGAAAGCACATGTCCCTTCAAAGTAGTTTTTGGGATGATTCAGCTAAATACCCAAAGTAGGATTACTATGTCCTCCTTTGTCTCTCTGTTTTAAAGCATATTTTGTCTGATATAAATATTACTACCCCAGCTTTTTGTTTGATTGTTTCCATTTTCATGAACTATCTTTTCCCATCCCTTTTAGTCTGTGTAGGTCTTTCAATCTGAAGTATATTGTAGGTCGCCTATATGAGGGTCTTGTGTTCTTATCTATTAAGTTAACCTGTCTTTTCATTGAAGCATTTATATCTAAAGTAATTATTAACAAATAAGTAGCTATTGCCATTTTGTTATTCATATTTTTTAAATCATTTTTATCTTTTTACTCTTAAAAAAATCTCTAACATTTCTTGCTACATTTTTGGTGGTAATAAATTCCTTTAGCTTTTTTTCTGGCTGGGAAACTCTTTATCTTTTATTTGATTATAAATGATAGCCTTGCTGGGCAGAGTAATTCTTGCTTTTCATCACTTTGAATATTTTGTGCCAATCTCTTCTGGCCGGAAAAGATTCTGTTGAGAAATCAGCTGACAATGTTATGGAAGCTATCTTGTAGTTAACTAGATGCTTTTCTCTTGCTGTTTTAAGATTCTCTCCTTGTATTTATCCTTTGGCATTTTAATTGTGATGTGTCTTGGTGTGGGCCTCTTTGGGGTCATCTTGTTTTGGACTCTTTGTGATTCCTGGACTTGTATGTCTATTTTTTTTACCAGGTTAGGAAAAAAATTTTCCATTATTATTTCTTGAAATAGGTTTTCAATTCTTTGCTCCCTCTCTTCTCCTTCTGGTACCCCTATGATGTGAATGTTGGTACACCTGATTTTATTTCAGAGGACTCTTAAACTAGCCTCATTTTTTTGGATGTTTGTTTCTTGTTTGCTGTTCTGATTAAGTGTTTTCTATTACCTTCACTTCCAAATAACTGATTCAGTCCTCTGCTTCATCTAATCTACTGTTGATTCCCTCTAACGTATTCTTCATTTCAGTTGTTACATTCTTTATATCTGATTGGTACATCTTATGTTTTCTATCTCTGTTTTTATGTTTTTCTACCTTTGTTAAAGTTTCACTGAGATCATTGAGCATCCTTATAACTAGTGTTTTGAACTCTGTATCTAGTAGATTGCTCATCTAATTCTGTTTGTTTTTCTGGAGCTTTGTTCTGTTCACCTTGAAGACAGACAATTTATTTTCTTTTTGTATGTTCCTGGCACCTTTTGAGCTGTTCTCCCAGTGCTGGAGCTCAGAGAATGTGAGTCCACCAATGGGTAATCTGTGCGTAGGACCTGTAAGAGAAACACCTGGGACTCCAAAAGGACTTCTCACTCAGCTACAATCTAGATTGATTTTCACAGCCAGAAGTTGTGGGAACTTCTCTTTTTAGCACTGGAAACCTGGACCAGAGAAGCTGTTGTGGGCTGGGACACCTCCACTGCCACAGGTGGACGTGAGATTAGCCCATTCTGTATCTCTGCTCCTCCTAGCAGTCTCATCCTGGCTTTTTCTGTGTTTTCTTAGTTATAGGATTTCTATTAAGCTAGACTTCAGGCAATTCTCAATCATGATTGTTCTATTATTTTCTTTATAATTTTAATGTGGTCATGAGAAGAGACAAACTCTTTTTCCTACTTCACTATCTTGACTAGAACCCATATCAATATACTTTGAGAAAGGGGCATTGTACAATGTAACTTTTCTGAATAAAATGTGAAGAAGTAAGAAATCAACAACAAAAGGAAAACTGAAAAAAATCACAAAACTGTCTAAATTAATGACACACTTTTAATAAAGCAAAATCAAATAAGAAATTACAAGGGCAATTACAAAATACTTAGAGAAGAATGAAAATAAAACATCAAAACCTATAGGGCACAATGAAAGCAGTTTAATGGGGTGGGGGGGGAGTTGAAGCTATAAAGACTTATAGTTAAAAACAAGAAAGATCTCAAATTAGTAACCTATCTTTACAACTTAAGGAACTTGGAAAAGAAAGACAAACTAAATAAAAAGCTAGCAGAAGGAGCAGAGATAAATAAGAGAATAAAAAAATATTACAGAAAATGAATGAAACCAAAAATTATTTCTTTGAAAAGATCACAAAATAGTCTTTAGGTAGATAAGCTAAATAAAAAAGAAAGAAGACTCAAATTTCTAAAATTAGAAATGAAAATGTTGACATTTATACTGATTCTCTAGGCAAAAATATGTATGAGAGTATTATAAATCATTGTATACCAACAAATTGGATAACCTAAATGAAATAAATGAACACATAGAAACATAAAACCTACCAAAAATAAATCACAAATAGACAAACTGAATAGATCTGTAACTAAATAAAATATTAAATTACTAATTAAAAAAAAAATCTCGCAACAAAGAAAGTCCTGGACTTAATAGCTTCACTGATAAATTCTACCAAACATTTAAACACAAATTAATATCAATTTCTCAAACTATACTAATATTTGAAGAGAAGGAAACACTTTGTAACTCATTTTAAAAGACCAGTATTACCCTGAAACCAAAGCCAGACAGATACTATAAAAAGAAAACAGGAGCACAGGAGGAAGCATACTCATATCTAGGAAGAAAATTAAGTACAGGTAGGAACTGCCTCTCATGCTTAGGATTGGGTGAGTGAACCAGTGTGTACAGAATTGGGTCAAGAAACATTATGCCTCATAAGAGACCTGGCTGCCTTGCTGAGAAGGTCAGATTTGATTTCTAGACAACAGAAATCACTGGAGATTTTTGAGTTGATATGTGGCCATTTAAGATTTTAAATTGGCTTACCAATCCTATGAAAATTTATTAATTACCTGCTAGTTTGCTAGGCATTTTGGGTGACCAAATTAATGAAAAGCTACCTTTACCCTCAGGGAATATATATTCTCGCTGGGGATAAAAAAAATATGCGCGTATAAGCAACAGAAATCATCATGTTTCTGCCTAAAATGAGAAGGCAGTGATTACTTATTTAGAGGATCAATGTACTCAATATTCATAGCAAAAGTTTATATTGTGCTTACTATATGCTAAAGACTATTCCAGGACTTTGCATATTTTAATTCAGTAATACAATACCTACATGAGGTAGGTAACATTAATGTCTCTATTTCACAGATGAGAAAACAGAGAGAGTTTAAATAAACTACCCAACATCTGAACCTGTGAGTAGATAAATGGATTAAATCTAGACAGTGGATCCAGAGCTGTGACTAACCACTACATTACTGTGCCTCTCAAATAAAAGGTTAAACTTACTGAGGCCTGGAATATACCAGTTCTTTCAATCTTCATTAATTTGTTTAATTTGTAGTTAATGTAAATTGTTATTCATTATCTAGTTTAACGGTATAGACCTAGTTGTTTCACTGCAAGATACAGATAAAATGCATTGTAATTACATGGAACACACTATAACATGAATTAAACTAGGCTACTTATTTTAGTGATATATGGTATACCTAAACTTCTGTAATTGATTTTTTAAAATAAAACAAGGTATTTTAATGGCATTCATAGTGTAACAATCTTTATAACATACATAGAATATGTATGATACAGAGAAATAGCATAGTCCTAGGAATCAGAGCTCTGAGCTATAGTCACAGCTCTGCCTTTGTCAAATTATATGAGCCTGGGAAAATTGCCTTTCTGACTCTATTCTTCATGGCAGAGCACACGTTACCTGCTTCCCCCACCCCGCATACTTCCCAGATGAGTACAAAAGACAACACATTACGTAATAACTAAAATTAGAACTTGGGGCGTAACTTATTCTTTTCACTCTATAATGAGTGGGAGAGAATATCTTGATGTTGGGGCAGTTCTATGATTTGGGTCTATAAATATAATAATGAGTTTGTTACCCTAGTTTTATGTTAAACTATTAGGATTATATCAATAAAAATTAGTCCTTCTGCCTCCCAAGCCTATCTATATTTCTCCTAATGACTTCTTTATCCTGAGCTCCCTGTGCAGTCTGAAGAAGGTATTGCATTCAGAACTGCCAGAACCCGCTGGCCAAGATCAAACAGTCCTGAGAGGGGGAGTGAGGATTAAGAAAAAGACAGAAACAAGAGATAGATTCGGGAGGACTGACAGTGAATACTGCAGCCCCAAGTTTATTCAGCACATCATATTTATTCATCAGGGAGGCGTGGAAAGCCAACCCACAAGGATGCACAAACAATTGCAGACACCTACACAGGGAGCCTGTTGCTTTTTCTTTGTCTAGGTTATAGAACATTCAGTTCAGTCTCTGGAACACCAAGTGTGCTTCTCAGTCGCTACAAAAGTAGCAAAGTATTTGCTAGCTATGCAGACCTCCTGCTGAGTAAACAATCCCTTGTCTACCCAAAAGGCAGCCATGAAGCAAAATGGCTCCCGACACAGAACCAATCATGTACTGATGAGAAAAGTCTACGGTAGCCATAAAAGTTGTCCTAAAACAAAACCAAAACAAAACAAAAACTAACAAACAACAACAGCAAAAACCCCAAGAACCTTGGCTTGGCACTTACTTCCCTGTAAAAAGAATTCTTCGCAAAAAGGAGAACATTCCTTTTTCACAGGGTTGTTTAGAGGATTCAATAGATGGTATGTATAAAGTGCATTGAATGCTAGCTACATATAGACCATGAAATGTTAAACAAATGTTAAAAATTACTATGTTTATTTTTCTTAGTTGTATCTCACAATTCATTGAATAATACCAAAGTTTTTAGGCTATAATGGGAAAGTTCTGGAATACCACAGGGTTGTCTACTGTTTTATTTTCGCCAACTCGTTTTGAAAGCAGAAGTACTGGAAATATTGCGTAAAAACACAGTCTGGATGGATTTCAAGGCCTGTTTCTAGACCAGAGTGGCTTGGATCAGGTTGAATAAAATTCTAAATGTTTGGATGCAGAGGTAAAACCAAACCTCAGCAAACTGAGAAATGACAAACTAAAAAATTCTAAATTGTGGCATGGGTTAGGAGCTATGGACAAATATTCATTAGTAACTAGGATGCAGTTATTCAGCTCATTTTTAGACAATATTTAAAGGGCCAGTTTTTGTTTTCAGTTGTTTTCTTCTGAAGTGAAATCTATGCTTGCCTAGGACCTGGCAGCAATAGTAATTAAAAGAACAATTAATTTGGTCATGTTATTGTTAAAATATTGCTTAAAAATTACTATGTTGATGACAATTGGCCAGTTAACATGGCAGAGTAGGTACTCGGTGTGCTTGCCTCCTCTCAAAACCATCAAAATTGTAACTAAACTATTGAATAACTCTCACTGAGAATCGTTTGAAGTCTAGTTGAGTAGAAGTCTTATAACTAAATGTACACAGAAGACAGGATGAGACTGGCAGGAGGAGTGGAGATAAAAAAAAATGAGATGACTCCACACCTATGTGCCCCATAAGGGCACAGGCAATGCTGACTTTGGCCTGCAACAGAGTCCCATCCCAAGAGGGTCAAGAACCAACACACCCAATGGCCAGCTTCAGACCACACCAGCGAATCACCCAACCAACACCACAAACAACACACCTACTAGGTAGACACCAGAGCCCTGCTAGAGCAAATTTGGCTCTATAGGGTCAATGCCTACACAAGGGCACCTCCGCTGTAGTCATGACCAGTCCTCATAATCAATCAGTTCAAAGGCCAATCATTCCCCTCATTGTGCAAAAAGCAACCATGGCTCAAGTACAATAGGAGGACACACACCACCACAAAAAGGACTCACTTGAAACACCTGGGTCAGGTGACCAGAGAAACTGTGCCACTGGGCCCCACAAGACACTTACTACATAAGGCCACTCTACTAAGACTGGGAGACAGCAGGTCTTCCTAATAAATAGGAATAAATACTTGGAGGCAGTCAAAACACAGAGACAAAGAAATATGTTCCAAATGAAAGAACAGAACAAAGCTCTGGAAAAACAATTCAACAAAATGGAGACAAGCAATCTACAAGATGCAAAGTTTAAAATCCTGTTTATAAGGATCCTCAAAATAAAGAGATGAACAAAGATTTTTCATAAAAATAGAAACAAACAAAAAAACTGGGGTAGCAATATTTATATCAGAAAAAATAGACTAAAACATAGGCTATAACTAGAGGCAAAGGACTCAGTAATCCCACTTCCAGGTATTTAAAGAAACCCAAAGCACTACTTTGGAGTGACATGTGTATTCATATTTTCATTGCCATATTATTTTCAGTAACAAAATATGCTAGACACCTGGGTGTCCATCTATTGCTAGATGGATAAATAAGAGGTGGTACAAAATTACAATTGAATGTTACTCAGCCATATAAAAAAATGAAATTTTGCCATCTGAAACAACATGGATGGACCTAGAGGGCATTGTGCTGAGTGGATTAAGTGAGACAGAGAAAGACAAATGCTATATGATTTCACTTATATGTGGAATCTGAAAAAATAAAATAAAATAAATAAAGAAATAAACAGAATAGAAAAAAAATCAGAGGTATGAAGAACATTTGGAAAGTTGCCAGATGGAAGAGGCATTGGTGGGTTGGGCAAAAGAGGGGAAAGGATTAGGAAGTATAAATTATCAGTTACAAAATAACCGTAAGGATGTAAAGTACAGAGTTGGAAATATAGTTGATAATATTTTAATAACTATATACGGTGTCAGATGGTACTATATTTATTAGAGTGATCCCTTTGTAAGTTATATGAATGTCTAATCACTATGTTGCACACTATAACTAATATAATATTGTATGTTAATTGTAATTAAAAAATAAAAAATTATTTTAAAAAATGTTATTTCTTTCCACAAAAGACTATAGTTATTACATTAGTATGACTAGTTTGCATTCACTTTATAATTCTTATATACTTAAATATTATAATCAGTAGCATATTAATAATAAATAAATAATAACTAGTTATAGTAGATTAATTATAATTATCTCCTAAGAGTTTCATTGAGTCTTTTCTATGTACCAGATAAGGTTGAGCACTGAGGTGAACAAGACACAGGCCTTTACCTCAGGAGTTTGCATATTATTAGGGCAGTAGACAAATTGGCAGCCTATGGTGATACAGTGACACGTGTGTGGTCTACATACCACTGAGTATGTACTACTCTCATGATGGGGAAGGCCTTTCATTTAGCAACAGTGATGTGCCACAAGCTCTGTAGTGTATGTTTTCTATGTTATTCCTAATCCTTGCATTGTGACTCTATGTGTATTTTACATCCAGGAAAACTGAAGCTCAGAGAAGTGGCAGCAGTATCATGTGGCTCCAAGTCTGTCAATCCCCAAGTTTTCTCACTTTCCATGTTTCAAGTGGGTTGTTGAGTAACCCCGGCTTCCTCTTTTTCCAGAATCCATAAAAGAGCTGGTCTACCTGATTTAAGATCCATAAAGAGCTTGGAAAGAGATGTAGATTCCTCTTGTGCAAAGTGATACACTTGGGATGGCAGGGGGGAATGATGAGGAGAGTTTCCATTTATTTCTGAAAGAAGAAGCACCAGATAGATTCTCCAGCTGCTGCTGTGTATGCAAGAAGGACAACTCGTGCATTAGTGGCAACTTCTGTCCTGTTCAGAGAACTCACAGTAGAATAACATGTTACATGGTTTCATGAATTTTTAATGACTTGGACTAAAGAGTAGTTTCAGAAGGTAAGCAAAATACTAAGTTAATTGAGCTTTGCTTCTTAACTTTCCTCTCCCAATGTAGTTTTATTGGAAATATGGCTGAAATATCAGCTGTCATATGATGAATATTTTAAAGATAATTCTATTATGCACCCAAGGTTCACTCAGCTCAGTAATGAGAGTAATGAGGACAGTTACCTTTAGGGAAAGGAAGTGAAATCACTCTTGCCACTTAGTGGGGGCTGATTTGACAGGCGTCTGCTCTAAGTACAGAGCTATGTCTGGGGAAATCACAGCTGCTTGTCGTAACCTTACCCGGTTAGGAAAAACTCTGCCTTACAATGCTTGAGAGCTTTAACTGTGGCAGAATGCTGGCTGCAAACTATAATTATTCTCTTGGCTGATTGTTGAGGTAGAATCCATCACCTGATGAATATTCAATGGATGAAGGAAAAAGAAAGAAAGAAAGAAAGAAAGAAAGAAAGAAAGAAAGAAAGAAAGAAAGAAAGAAAGAAAGAAAAAGAATATCTCTGCTTTCCTGCAATGTCCTCTGTGGCCCAAACAGAAAGAAATCAAAAAGCACAGAAGAAAAGTGGGGCACATCCTCTTCCTCTTTAATATGAATGCTCTCCGTAGATACTGGAAAAGGTCTGACACTGGGAAAGGCAAAGGCAAAGGAATAAGTTTTCAAATCATTTCAGACACATAGCTAGAGAGAAAAAAATACAGCATTGAAATTGAAAGAATATGAAAAGTGATTCAGGCGTAATTCCGTTATTGTTTCTACATCTGATCCATTATAGGCTGTTCAACTTTTTCTTTGACTTTGGAATGAAGGTCTGGGCACCAAAGAGAAAAGGAATCTGCATTAGGCTGTTCCAGGAAGGCAGCCCTGACAGAACCCATCAGTGATCAGGACGCCTCTGCATTGCCTGGAGTTGGTAAGTAGCACAAGAAACATTTTTACAAAGGAGAAAAGTGGAA
Organism: Cynopterus sphinx; assembly: GCA_030015415.1. Classification (NCBI taxonomy): domain Eukaryota; kingdom Metazoa; phylum Chordata; class Mammalia; order Chiroptera; family Pteropodidae; genus Cynopterus; species Cynopterus sphinx. Next base: position 83,587,391 of record CM057382.1, on the reverse strand, counting down.
AATAGTTCTTTCTCCATGGGCTATATTATAAAGTCAGTTTTGCTACTTGTGCAACTATTACTTGTTAAGCTAAAGACTTGATGAACAGTGTGGCTGCAGAGTGACTTAACCAATTCCAGACGAAAGGGTGAAATAAGCACCATCTGTTTTTCTCAACATCCTGCCTGTGCTCCTCGCCCCTTCCCACCATACCAGTTCTTTAGCTCCTTGTGCCATACTCATGGCACATGGTCCCCTGGTTGTCATTAACCCATCCCCTATTGTCACAGTAGTTCCCACACTTTTGAGCTTTAACTCAGTGGTGGTTTGCTTGTGAGAGCAATACTAAAAGGAACTGAGAAGTCAGGTACCCATTGCGGAAGAGTATAGAATATTCTTAATGATAAAAGCTAGCATGGATATTCTTCTCTTTAGATAACTGTATTTATTAAGCATAATACAGCTTATTTAATCCTCACTGGAACCAATTTTCTTTATTTTACTAGTAGGTAAATAAGACTCAGAAAGATTATGTGTTTTTACCAAAAATCACACAGCTTTAAATGGGGTAACTGGGGATTGAACCCAGGCCAGTATGAACTCTTAATCTGTGCTCCCCTTTTTATATCTCTGGGAGGACATGAGCTAGAGGGAAGTAGATTGGTCTTAGGGTTGTTGGACTCTTGCCAAGACTTCTGGGAAGGTTAGAAGAAATCCTTTTACCCATCTCTGGCTTGTTGCCTACTGGACTTGAATGATCATAACTTGGCTCCTGGCAACTGTTTGTAGAATCTCAGGTAGCCACACACACACACAAAACAGGAAAGAGATAGTGCATGGAAATCCATACCCACCCAGAAATAGGTTGCAGTGGTGATGGCCAAGAGGCTTGGTCAGGTCCTGGCTTATAAAAGCTGTAAAAGATGCTAGATGGTAGAAAAGAAATACACACAATTGGGTCCAAACTCCAAGTATGGAAATTTAATAATAGAAACATAGAGGTCTAGTTTTCAACTAAAAATACTTATTGCAGTTTTTCTAGCCCCATAAAAAAAGTTCTGGGTTTGTGATGCAGTGAAATAATGCCTAATGAAAGGGTTGAGTAACTTAACTGTGGAAAGCAAAGCAGACTTTTCTGTCATCATGATCCCACCCTAACTACTGCCTACTGGCTTCCAAAAAGCAAGGCATTCCAGCCATCTTGGTAGTAATTACTGATATTATATGCAGGTACTTCACATGTTTCATTTCCACTTACGATATAAAATAATCCTAAAAAATAATTGCTATTTCTTCCACTCTCAGAAGAGGAAATTAAAACTATAAAATGTTGACTGATTTGCCAAAGAGCACAGTGACTGAGCGACAGAACAGGGATTTGAACTCAGACCCAATTCCAAAGACTGCATTTCTGCTAGTTGTCTGATTTCTTTACTATGCCCAGTAATGCTGCTTTGTGGCATTCTTATAATTTTAACCTATGTGTGAAAGTGGCACCACCATGTCTTGCTCATAGAGAAACTTTCAATTGGTTAGATTTGTTTTCACCATAGTCAGGGCTCTCTCTATGTCTCCCATCACCTCAGAGGACATCCATACTCCTTACCTCCATTCAGGTGACTAACATATGTCCCCAGTTGTCCACAGGTGACTGACCCTGTGCCAGAGGTTTTTATTGTTATCACCTGGACACTCCATGGCTCCTTCCTCCTGTTCCCCAGCCACGTTTTATCTAGTCCTGGAGGGTGCATCTAGCTCTACAAATCTGACACAATCTTGCCTGAAACCTAGGTCATGTTTTACCCCTAATCTTCTCGTGAGTTGAGGAAGGAGAAATGGTCCAAAGAAAGAAGAGAAAAGAGGAGAGAGCACCAGATTGCTACCTCTAGTTATCCTATATTGGAAGTGACCCAAACCAACTTATATTCTCCAGCCAGAAGCCTGGCTGAGTATTGTTGAGCCTGAAATATATTCAATTTGGGAGTATTTTTTAAAGATAAAGACTACAAAACTATGACTAGAAAATTAGATACAGAGCCTGAGAAGATGGTCCTTGAAGCTGACACATCACAGGTGTCACAGTAAATCAGGCCCTCTTCATAGGTTTTAGCTTAATTTTGGTGATGAATCACCTAATACTCACTATTAGGTTAGTATAAAATGTTTCTATCCAGACATGTATTAGCTTCAAATTCATCCCAAGCAGGTACAAAACAGTTTATAAATCTTTTCTGCAAGTCAGTGAAGCCCCAGCTCTCAGCCTTTTAGAGGTTCCAACCACAAAGTGTCTGTCCAGGCAAGCCCTGTGATCCTAGAGGTAGGTTTTGTGCTTCCAGACTGCACCCTGCACTGACCAGGGCCAAACTTCATGTGTATCTCTTAGAGGCACCCTGTTCAGGCCACTTGATAGTTTCTGCCCTTCATGCAAGTATGGGAGTGTTTCTAAGCAATTTTAGTGAATCTACATATACTGAATACCTTTAATTTCACCAATAAAAGAGAATTTCTGAAATTTGTTATGCTACTTAAAAGTCACTAGTTTTACCAATGAAAACCCTGTTTTGACACCTAGTATGCTCATTTGCAAAATGTTACTCTTTAACAATATTTTAAAGTCTGTTTATTGTTATTTTGTAAATTATGATGAAGTACATATAATATAAAATTTACCATTAAATCATTTTTAAGTATACAGTACAGTGGCATTAAGTACATTCATATTGTTATGCAACCAACATCCTTGAAATGTTTTTTATTTCACAAAACTGAAAAACTTATTAAATGCTCACTTTTTATAATTCTTGGCAATCATAATTTTTTTTTATGAATTTGACTACTTTAAGTATCTTAATAAGTGAATTTATACAGTATTTATCCTCTTGTGACTGGTTTATTTTACTCAGTATAATGTCCTCCAGGTTCATTCACATTGTAGCAGGTGTCAGAATTTTCTTCCTTTTTAAGCCTAAATAATATTCCATCATATGTATAAGTCACATTTTGTTATTTATCCTTCAATTGGACACGAGCTACTTCTATCTCTCTTGGCTATTTTGAATAATGCTACAGTGAACACGAATGTGCGAATATCTCTTTAAGACCTTACCTTTAATTCCAGAAGTAAATTGCTGGATCACATGGTGATTTTATTTTTAATTTTTTGAGAAATTGCCATACTGTTTTGCAAAATGTCAGTTTTTGATGATGATAATGATAGTGGAAGAATTCAGTGTGTGGCCCTTTCTACAACAGTGCTGCTGAACTTGTCTGAACTGAGCATTCTAGAGAGCACATAGAAGCTGAGCGTTCCTAGATTGACAGTGTAAATGCACTACTTCTGATATAGTGTTACGGTGCAATACTGAGATATTACAGCTGGGAACTCACAGCCACCTGGCATCCTGTATTTCCAGATGGGATAGGAAACCCTGTGATGACGGAGAGAACATCTAGTATTTCTTTACTTTTTTCTTTTGATTTATGATAGTTACTCACTTAAAAAAGGCAGAGAGATAAGAAAGAACACTGTGTCTAAGATGGAAGGCTCATCTGTTTTTGGTGTTGATTTTTTATCTTTCTTTGATAAGGGAATCCTGGGCCAACCCACTATTCCTCATCTCTGAAACTCCAAAAATCCCATATACTGACCTTACAGGGATGTTGTGTGGTTCAAATGGGATAACATATTTGAAAGCATTTGTGTATCTTTTATATGTATTTTATATATATTTAGTGACCAGTGGTTTTCTTAGGAAGGAGAAAACTTCTTAATCCATAATTTGCATCCAGATAATGCCGCCTTTCAGGCACCTGGAATCCATTCCTCCAAGTAACAAAATGGAGGATATGCTCTTCATAGGGCAATTTGAAGCTGAAGCCCCCCCTTTTTTCTTCCTTCTTTTCAGGTGTGACCAGGAGATTTGATTGTGATGGGGGAGAGAAGAAGGAAGAAAGCAGGAGGTAGGTGTTTTCCTTACTCTTCAGATTTTGAGATGACTGATTAAAGAGCACCTCATCCTGTCTCAGACTTTTGGTGCATAACTCCTTCTTACTCTCCAACTAATGATCCTAATCAGTGACTTAGCTTGTATTGGATCAAATGACAAAAACCTGAATGCTTAGATCTGCTTGGCAGGCTTCAGGCTCACACTGAGTTCTGCTTACACAGACCTTTACCAGGATTTTTTGGACAGAAAAAAAAAAACCAAGATATCGTTTTTAATTAATGCAGTCATTGGTTTTTCATCCCAAAATGTCATGCAAAGAAAATCAAAGAAACCCTTGTATAAATAGTAATAAAAAAAAAGGTTCTGTGTATTAGTCATGGAAAGCATTTCCAAGGAGAGCTTGACAGAACACTGATAGGCTTGGCATTTCCTTCAGGTAAAATCTCTCAATAATCATAACATAAATTACGTACTTGTCCAAGTCTTTTTATGATATAATATTAAGAATCTTATTTTAACATTGTCTTAAGGAAAAACAGACCAAAAAAATAAGAATTTCTTATCTAAGTCATTAAATAAATCCTTATTCAACTAAAATGTGAAAAACCTTTAGCATTTTTTTCTAGTAGAGATGTAATTAAGTCTCAAACCTAAAATTCAGAAAGACAAAGTAATAATTGTAGCTACAGTTATCACTCTTGAAACACTTTTTAAATCTTCTCTCTCCTTCTGTCATTCCTTCATAAAAATAAATGGCTTGCTTTTAAATGCTTTTCTTTTGGCAATTTCCAGGAGTTTAGGGAAGAATTCTTGAAGGAGTAAACACCGAGGCATCTAAATTTCAATCATTTCACCATGCTTGCATTGCAACTGTCGGTGACCCATGGTTCTTTAGTAAAGGGAAAGATACAATTTGTGAATCCTGCTGAGACCTTTTTAGTAGCTGTTGAGGGGTAAATGCATGCCTTAAGTCTTAGCTATAATACTCACTAACTATAATACTCATATCTTTATGATTGTAATAGTGCAACTCTTACTATACTAAATGGTTACCAGCAGGAACATATGCTTGATTTCTGCTGATCTGAAAAAAAAAGTAACCTTGAATAAATTATATTCTATTTGAAAAGTACCTAAATATTTCATGTAAACATTTTGGTCTCAGTTAATCCTCTGATGAGGCAAAATTATAAAATCGGCTAATTTTATAACCCTTATATTTCCTTTGTGAACCCTGCTTCAAATTTTTAATACTGAACCTCTTTTTATGTGCCCAATACTTTCATTCTGTCTAAATCTTTCTGGGCAGAAAATAAGTGACTAATTATTTTAACAAAATAATGTGTTTTCTGGGCCAGGTGAGCTAATAAGCCAATTCATGTAGAAGGGAGAATCAATAATATCTCTCTGACAACTATTTGTATCCTAGAAATAGTTTAACAATAATAATAACAAAAGAAAGAAAGAATGAGAAAGAAAGGAAATAAAGAAAAAGATAAATCTGTTAGTCATTGAAGCATTATCTGACATAGCAAAAGATTGGAAACAACTCAAATATCTACCAATAACAGGCAGAACTGCTTGAAAACTGTGACATACACATAACATAAAAATGAATGAGAAATATCTTTATATACTGTCATAAATTAAACTCCAAGATGTTAAGTGAAAAAAGAAAGGTTATAAAACCTCTCTATAGTATACTACCTTATAATCTAAAAAGGAAAGAAATACATAGTTACTTATTTGTGTGGGGGTGTGTGTGTATGTATAACAAATATACATATTGACATATAAAAAACCAAAACATAACAAAAAATCACTCAAAGGGAGCAGAATGCAGAAGATAGAGAAGGTAGATTTCTCTGAATATACTGTTTTGTAGCTGCGATTTGGAAACCATGTTTTTATCAAATTATAAAACAAAAATAAATTTAATAAGCAATTATTAAAAAGAAAAAAAAGAAACCAAACTGAACAAGTGAACCTAACCATGCATGAAATTGGTGGCATAACCATACAAAGAATTATTTCAAATTAGCATTCAATTTATTTTTGATGTAATAATAGTGTGGTATGTTTAAAAAATAGCTTTTAGAGCTCATATAGAAGTACTTATACATATTGATTTTAACAATAAAAGCATATTGTTATGTCTAGAGTTTGCCCCATACTAATTCAATAGAGTGTGCATGGGTAGGGGAGGGCATGGGGTAGGAAGAGATGAAGTTTGGCCATAAGTCAGTAAAAGTGAAAGTTGGGTGATGTATATATGGGGGGTTATTATACTATTCTTTCTGCTTTTGTATGTGTTTAAATTTTCTTATAGTAAAACAGTTAAAAATAGTACAACAGAGAGAAGGAAGCAATTTAACAAAGAGAATAGACAGTAGTAATTTCAGACCCAGAGAGAAGAATGCTTTCCTGGGCCCCTGAGTTTATACATAAGTGACTAAATGGTCTGCCTTTGCTGGCCTCCCCACTTAGGAAAGATGTCTTTGATGGATCGATTTCACTCTGCAGTTCAGTATTATCCTTCTGATTCTCTAAAAATTGGTGTCTGTGACTGCAGGGTCATTGATCCCTCTGGACTCTGCTCAGTGCCATTGATTCCTGCCTGCTGCCCTGTGGTCTGTGACCTCCCTGAATGCCCTGTGACCTGTGTTTCCTGTCCCTCAAGGAGCATACTTGTCTGCTGCCCAGTTTCCCTGCTGAAGGGAGTGCAGTGTGATACTTAATAAAGTCCACTAAGCAACAATAGGTTCAAGGTTGGCTTCTCCTATAGAACAGTTAAGTATTATCTGCTTTTAGCACCATTCTCCTTGTGGTACTTAGCCAGACTTGTTGAAGATTTTCAGAGCAATTGGTTTGCAAGCTGTCCTTGTTAAATCTGGCTCTAACCTCAGATGCAACGTTCCTCCAGGCTGGATTATTTATGTGTATCCTACAGCCTTACTAGGGAAGTGTGTTTTAGCTCCCAAGCAAAGATTACTGTCTCTTATCATGACCTCAAAATATTTCTCTGCACATGGCTCTCCACTGGAATACTTTGGTGAAGTTTGCTTACTTTTTGTTTTAGTTGATTGAGATTGTTTCATTCCTAAGGTGCCAGGGATATCTCTTTGGGGATCGATTGTACCTAATAAATCGGTTAAGCAATAAGTGTTATAAACAGTGGGTATAATTTTCAAAGATGAGTTCCAGAAGTCTTAGGAGCAATGGACAATAGAGGTGATTGAAATAAAGGGAATAGAATATATTTTAGGATTTGGAACTAGTGTGGCCTAGTGGTTAGGATCATAGCTATTGTCAGGCCTGACCTGTGCTTAGATATCAGCTCTGTATGATTTTGAAAAATTAGCTAACTCTGCAAGCTTTATTTTCCTTAGCTTGATTATAGTACTTGTCTCAGGGGGGCATTATAAATAGTAAAAAAGATGTATATGCTGCTCTTTACATAGTAATTATTCATGTATTATTTAAAAATTTAATTATAACATATAGTCATATTTCTTATAGTGACAGCATCCAAGGGGTATAGTGCTTAACACATACATCTATTGTAACAGTTAACACTTTGTACTGTAATTATTTTATTGAACAGTTTTCCAGCCTATACTAAATGGCAGATACTCCCTCTTATTTACATTTTTCTTCTTAGTATTTAGCACATACTTGGCATCTCATAGGTACTCAATATTTGTTAATTGAATGAATGGTTGTAATTGTTATCAGCAAATAAAATTGCCCTTTTTTAGTGATAAAACACAGCATGCATGTGCACACTCATATACCTCCATATCCATAATAAATATATTGATAGTCCCAGAGACTGGATTCATCATTACTTCTTTCAGAAGTGACTACTGAAGGCAACTTCAGGAGTCTCCGGTGGGTCTTCTTTTTACATAGGAAAGAATAGAGTATGGATAAGGCCTTTGCGCAGTGCTCAGATAAAATGAGCTGCTGCCTTATACAATTGGCTTGCTGTTTTTCTCACATATAAGGCTATTGAATTGTGGTAAAAATCATGCTAATTTTGTGGTTTTGCTTATAGTGTGTGAGTTTTCAAACCTTTATATCAGCCTAGAATTTTCCTGCGTTTCCTCAGATGCTTCTTTCCTCAGGTATTTTCTTCTGGGGTGTCAGAAATAGAACACGTCAAGTGTGAGGAGTGCCTGTGATGGTGTAGTGCAAGTCAATGGAGAATCTTCCATCAGGTACAGATCATGGAGATGAGTGGCAAAGGCACCTTGACAAGGTTTTCTCTTTGAACATAACTCTTTGTTAAAATAACAACTATCAATAACATAATCATCAATCCTTAATTAACTACAGTTGCACAGTTATTTCACTTAGAGTGAAGGCACTATTTGAAGCAAAATTTAAGGAAATATATTTATTCTTTTTTCTCATGTCTACAATTTTCTTAAGGCATATGCATGCTGTTTCCCTAGGGATGTATTTACTAGATCATACTTCTCTTCTTTGATCAGAAGTCCTTTACTGACTTGACTTGGTCACCCTGCTTTGAGCAGAGCCTTGATTCAGTTTTGAAGAGCTTTGAGATGCATCTGGGTTTGAGTCAAATACTTCTGTCTATTTACTATAAAATGACACTGACAACAACAACAGCAACAATACACACAGACACACACACACACACTCACTCACTCACTCACTCACTCACTCACTCACTCCATAACATTTTATTTCAGGTACATGAGAAGGGAACAAAAACTTATCATCTCAACCTATTTTTTCCCCCAATAATTATAACATCTTAAAACACTTTTAAGTAATTTTTCTGGGAAAAAAATTAATCTCCCACTGCAATTTTTTCCACTGTGCATCTACATCTTTAAACACATACACCAACTATATGTTATTATATGATATATTTAATATATTTAAAGCAACTATATTAATGTTAACTATATTGACTACACAATAATAACAGAATTTCAATATTTTCTAGCATATTTTAAACTTTTAGTGTCTGGACTACTCATTCAAGGAAGGAAGCATCACTTAAGGGTGCAAGAGCAATTCCTACTGAAAGAAACCAGCAACTTGTTGGATAGAGACAGTTTTTCCTAAAAATTGGAAAGTCATCTACAGTAGGTTCAAAGTTCTCTTCTGGAGGCCATATTAGTTTAACTCACTTCCATGTTTTCTAAAGAAACATTCCTGGTATATGTAAAACATACAATTTTAAAAGCAGGTGAAAGAGAAAAGTTCCCATCTTACTGTCTCCAAAGACAGATAAATATTCTATACAGCTGACCAACTCCACCATGGTAGCATTGATTCTATTACTTTCCTAGGAGGATGAGGGAATGGAAACACATAAGGATAAAAGATATGATTCAGATATGGGCCTTATTAACAGCCTAAGTTACTATTTCAAGAACTTGGAGGAGAAAGTCCAAGAGCAACATCTTGATTAAACATATTCACCTAAGGTCAGAGTTCTGTGTAATATTATGTATTGGTACTGATTTTTCTTCTTATAAACAAGAGAAAATAAATTGTTTATATTGTACCTGATGTTTCACTGTGAATGGAATTCCCTTAGTGTAGGGATTACCAGAGGTTGGCTGCCTGACTCCTGACAAATTGTGAAGTACATAAAGTTTATTTTTGTTACCAACCTACCTTCTCTCTCTTTATGTTCTGATTTCCTGTAGTCATTCCTCAGGCTCAATCCTATGTCCCATTACCAAGGGCCTCCTTCCTGTCAGTTAAAAATAGCTTACAATGTTATTCTTCTCAGAGTTTTTGCTTTTTAATAGGGACCCCAGGGATTAGAATGCCTCCAGAACCAAAAGAGTGAATCTCTACTGGTGGAATTTTAGGTGTTTGTGACAGGCATTGTGGGAGGTTTTATGGCATGGGTTCTTTGAGAAGGCAAACACTCTGATGGCTTTCAACTGCACTGATGGTAGGGCTGGCCCTACAGAGGAGTATGGACATGTAAATTAATCAGCAATGAAATACTGAACTTTATTGAAAAGAAAACCTTAAACATTTCTTATTATACTTAAATGTTTTAATTAGTTTTCAAATAAATAAATACGTAATAATATTGGAGGCACTTCCAGCTGGGAACGTGATGCAATATCTTAGGGAAAGTCTCTCGAATGACAGTGCAATAGGATATCTGAGATTGTTGAGATGGAAATGCTTAAAGGCAATCTTGTTCCAGGTTTTATCCTCTTACTTAAGGAAGCAATCACACCAACACAGAGTAGAATCCCAGTACAGGCCTGAAATGATAATAAACCTCACACTGAACTTTTGTTCCCATATACATTTTGTTCATAGATAGATAAATTAAAGAAGCCAGCATATTCTTCTCACCATTGTCTGGCCCAAGAGGGTGTTAGATTGTAGCACTTTATCTGGACCTCTCTATCACCCCTCTTTGTTCTCTTCCCCTTGCTAAGTAAACAGTAGAGCTTCATCCATTATTCAGCTATCAGAGACTGTCAGAATTTTCTGGCTGTGGAACTTGGGTAGTCGTACATTTCTTTAAAAATGTGGAAAAATGTATTTGCAAAATTGTTGGAAAGGGAAATGAAGAAAGATACCAACTCCTACAATATAATTAATCCTTGTGAACATCTCCCCCAGAGGCCTAACATGAGTTTCTCTTTAGTAATGGAAATTAAGTTTTATTTCATTTTTTGGTTGTCGTTATTCACACTTAACTACCTGTAGCAAGTACTTTGGAGGAGAGAGACTATTATAAACAGCTGTGGGGTACAGAGGAAGGAAGAGCTTTAAAACTGTGTCCCGTGAGAAAAAACACAGAGCAGCTGTTCACAGCTCTACTTTAGAGCTGTAAACAACAGCCCTCCCCACCAACCAAGTATTACAAATTCTACTTTTGTAGCTCTTGGAAGGCTGTCTGCAATGTTTTCTACTTTAAATGATGCAGATTGAAGTCTTCCTTCGGATAAATTTTTCATGTCAAAAGCTGCAAGTTTAAGAATATTAAATGCAATGTAAAATCTTGAACTTACAAATACATATTTTATTGCTTTAATCTGTAATCAGGGATGGTGAGCTTTGCACTTGGAAGTAGAAAAGAACTTCGCAAGGAGGAGATTAAAATGCAAAAGGGATAAGGAGATGATTTTAGGAGCCTCCTAAATACTTAAATTGGGCCCTCGTCTCCACTTCTGGATGACAATTTTTAAAGGCATCTAAGAAATCACAGAATCTGAACTGTTGTCTGTTGCCACTTTACAATGGTAAGGTGAAAGAGGATGTGGCCGTAGAGACAGAAGACCTGGTTTAAGTTCAGCAATTTCATTTGTTGTACCTTCTAGAATTGACATTTTTAAGCAGGAGATTCTCTTCACCCTCACATTTTTGTGACCAATTAAATTTTTTATTTTTGTAAATTGCAAAACACTATTGGAATATATAAGGTATTAGATGATGTAAAAGTTAGTTATTCTGGTGAATTCAACATAATTTGTATCAATAAAACTAGAATATATATATACATATATATATATATATATATATTACATACATGTATATTTAAAATTTTCATTTTTCAATTAATATTGTTATTCAATATTATATTAATTTTAGGTGTATAGCATAGTGGTTAGACATTTATATAATTACTAAATGATCCTCCTTGAAGTCTATTACCCACTAGAATATTAACTATATTCCCTATACTGAATTTTACATGCCATGATTATTTTGTAACTACCAATTTGCACTTAATCCCTTCACATTTTTCACCCAGTCCCCTAATCCCCCTCCTATCTAGCAATCCTCAGTTCGTTCTCTGTATCTATGAGAACTTTTCTGTTTTGTTTGTTCGTTTATTTTGTTCTTTAGATTCCACATATAAGTGAGATCATATAGTATTTGTCTTTCTCTTGTTGCAGGATAATTAGACCACTGAGAAACCAAGCACCACTCAGAGAGTTGGTGAACTCAGGCATATTATGCCAGCAGTCACAAAAGAGCTACTGCTCTGAAGATCTGGGCCCCGAGTTCAGGGAAAATTTACTTTTATAGGGCTTATCTAGGCAGTTACAGTTGGCATATGCCAATTGGCTAATTTGTCCTCAGGTGGGTACAGAGAGCTGGAGTTACTATGGGTTACAGAGTGCAGGAGTTGCTATGGACTACAGGCAGTTAACAGGGCGTGAGATTTTCCAATAGGAACTTAGGCAATATATCTGTTATCTAGACAGAACAAGCAAAGGGGAAGATGAGTCTTTAGTTACTCTTGAGGTCACCCTACCCTTTGGCCTATGGGGCAAGCATATCTACAGAAGCAGAACAAAGAGCTGATTATAAGGTTAGCCATTTGAGTGAAAAATTCCTCTTCACTCTGTTTTATTTTACTTAGCATTATGCCCTTTAAGTCCATTCATGTCATTAAAAATAGTATTTTTTTATGACTAAGTCATAATCCATTGTACACATATACCAGTTATTCTTTATCTGATTGTCTATTGATGGATGCTTAAGTTGCTTTCATATCTTGGCTATTGTAAATAATGCTGTAATGGTGTATATATATATTTGAATTAGTGTTTTGGATTTCTTTGGATAAATATCCAGAGACAAAATTGCTGCATCATAAGGTAGTTCTATTTTCAATTTTTTGAAGATGTCCATACTGTATTCTATAGTGGCTAAATCGATCTGCAATTCCACCAATAGTACATGAGGGTTCCTTTTATTCCACATCCTCTCCAAAACTTGTTTGTTAATTTTTTGATGATGGCTTTTCTGACAGGTGTGAGGCAATATCCCATTGTGGTTTTGATTAGCATTTCTCTGATGATTAGTGATGTTCAGCATCTTTTCATGTCTATGGGCCATCTGAATGTCATTTTTGGAGAAATACCTATTCATGTCCTCTGCCCATTTTTTAATTAAATTGTTTGTTTTTTGGTGTTGAGTTGCATGAGTTCTTTATAAATTTTGCATATTGACCTCTTATCAGATGTATCATAGTCAGATATCTTTTTCTTTCCTTTAGTAGGTTGTCTTTTCATTTTGTTGATAGTTTCTTTGCTGTGCAAAAACTTGTAGTTTGATGTATTTTTATTTGTTTATCTTTTGTTTTTCTTGCCTGAGAAGATATATCCAAAAAATATTACTAAGAATAATGTCAGAAAATTTACTATATATGTTTTTTTTTCTATGAGTTTTATGGTTTCAGGTCTTACATTTAAGTCTTTAATCCATTTTAGGTTTATTCTAATACATGGTATAAGAAAGTGGTCCAGTTTCTTCTTTTTCTTTCTTTCTTTCTTTCTTTCTTTCTTTCTTTCTTTCTTTCTTTCTTTCTTTCTTTCTTTCTTTCTTTCTTTCTTTCCTTCCTTCCTTCCTTCCTTCCTTCCTTCCTTCCTTCCTTCCTTCCTTCCTTCTTTCTTTCTTTCTTTCTTTCTTTCTTTCTTTCTTTCTTTCTTTCTTTCTTTCTTTTTTTCTTTCTTTCTTTCATTTTTTTGCATGTATTTTTCCAGTTTTCCTAACATCATTTATTGAAGAGGCCATCTTTACCCCATTGTATATTGCCTCCTTTGACCATACAGGCAAGAGTTTATTTCTGGGCTCTGTATCCCATTTCATTAAACTAGGTGTTTGTTTTTATGCCAGTACTGTGCTGTTTTCATTACTCTGGTTTTGTACTATAGTTTGATATTAGGTAGTGCGATACCTCCAACTTTGTTCTTTCTCAAGATTGCTTTGGCTATTTAGGGTCTTTGTGGTTTCATGTAAATTTTAGAAGTGTTTGTCTGGTTATGAATCATTTTATTTTTTTGATAAAGTACTGTTAAAGTAGTGCATTACTATAAACTTGATATTATCATAGTTTAAAAAATCAATAAAAAATTCTCTCATGATAAAATGTAGGTGCTCAGGTAGAAATGATAATAGTGATAGCTGATAGTCAGGAAACACTTGGTATGTGTAGGGAGAAATGTTGAAAGAAATAATCTAGTTTGAGAGATCCAAAGTTTGTGAATAACATCAAAGTCACCCACATTATCTCAAAGAGAAGAGAGACTCAGGGGAAAGTTACAGAGTTACATATATTATGATATATGTCTCAATATTTTTGCCAATGGCTGCATGAAGACAAAGAAGACATCTGTGCAAACCAGGTAGACTAAATAATAAGATTGACAAAATGATCAAAGATGTAACATAGAATCCACTAAAAACAAATATCTGAGGACTCATAATTCAGATAGATACAAGGGAGAAGGTGTATAATGATAAACATATTAGGGATTCTTACAATTTAACTGGGATTTAAGGACATAAAAACTAAAACAAGAAATAATAAATAAGATAATGAGGATTTAAGACTGAATTAGAATTCCTGTTCTAACACTAATCTTGGGCAAGTTACACTTACTTTTGAAAAGTTTTAATGTTCTTATCTATCAAATAGAATAATAATAGTACTTAATAGTATAGTGTATGTCAAATACACAGCCTAGTAGCACCCAATACATTTAATCCATTATTATTGTTACTATCATCATAGTTATGTTTTATTTGAGAATAATATAATATAGATGAAAAGTGTAAAAAGTTACACACCTCCAGTTATAAAGTAAATAAGTCAGAAAGATATAAAGTACAGCATGGTGATTCTAGTTAATAATGCTGTACTGCGTATTTATAAGTTGCTGAGAAAGTAGAGCTTAAATGTTCTTATCACAAGAAAATATGCAACTATGTATGGCGATAGATGTTAACTAGACTTTGTGGTCATCATTTTGCAATACATTCAAGTATTGAATCATTATGTTGTACAGTTGAAACTAATATAATGTTATATTATACCTCAATAAAAAGAATAATTTACTAATGTATAAAATAATTATGTAAATTATAAATAACATTATATAAGCTATAATTATGTAATGTTATATGTTATTTATAAGATATATAAATACTATGGTAAAGATATCTCGCCTTGGTAGATAACTGCCAATTCAATGGAGATAATGGTGAACTTTAACATTTACTTTAAATAATCAATTGTACAAATGAGGTTTGAAGAAATTTGGTGAAATAAATATTCATGTGAAATGGAGCTAAAAGTTTTGCTAACAATAAAGCTTTACTTAACAGTAGTGTGAGTTAGTGAAAATATTATTGACTGAATTGATAAAAGCATATTTCCAAGGTCAAAGAAGTTAAAAGTTCTTTAGCACTTTAAAATAGACCCTGATCTGAAGGACTGTGCTCAGTTCTGGGTAACAGATTCTGAGATGGCTACTTTAGAGACACCTCTAGAGTTTTGAGAGAGATGATGAAGGATAAGGCTCTAGGGCATAAAGAAAGACTTGGAAAGAACAGGATAAAAGCCTTAAATGTGTTGTCAGGTACCCAAGTGATAGCACCACATGGGATTTTATTTCATAAAGGTGGCCAAGTGATACCACAGAGAGGCTAATGTCATTGAAAAATTTTCATTACTTACAATTTTTGAGAGGGGCAGCATAGCATGCCATGTGGGGCCATGTAGAGAAGCACTAGTGTTGGTCAGGAGGCAGAAGGGAGTGACAGGAAAGTTGAAGCCAAGAGGCCAGATGCCTTATTTAAAAACAGTGGCTGACCTTGAGTTTTCTTAAGAAACTAGGAATTATAAGATTTGTACTGGCAAAGTCTTTCTATGAAGTCATTGTTCTATGAGAAATTTATTGAGCCCTTGCTTTGACCTGTCTACTGGGGACTTTACTGTGTGTCAGGACCATCTTTTAGAACCAGTTTATTTATTAGTTATCATTTTAATATTAAGAGATTCTGGTAGATAGTAGATTCTGTTTCCTCTTCCTTAAAATGAAGGGCTGTGGTAGAATGATCTACAGCAAGGGTCCCCAAACCCTGGGCCATGGACTTGTTATCCTGTTAGGAACTGGGTTACACAGCAGGAAGTAAGTGGTTGGCTGTCAAGTGAAGCTTCATCTGTCTTTGCAGCTGCTCCCCAGAACTAGCATTACCACCTCAGCTCCACCACAGATCAGCTGGCATTAGATTCTCATAGGAGCACTGGTCCCAGGTGCCAAAAAGATTGGGGACTACTGATCTACAAGTTTCTTTCTGACTCTAAAATTCTTTGACTCCATGATGATTATCTTTGTGATACTCTAACAACTCTACTCCCTGGATTGACTCAAGTCACATGAGCGACATTTTGTTGTTGGCAGTATGCTGTGTGTCTATCAAGAATTGTTTTAGGTGCTTTCATGTTTTATAAGGTAGGTAACATTACTCTTATTTACAGCCAAAGAAGCTGAGACTCAGGCAGATTAACACCATGTTGAATGTCATACAGCTAACAAAGGAGTATATCAACAGTGAATAAGTTTGCTTATGTACCTCTTCATGTCTTATTGCAGACTTCTACAATAATGAGTATCCAATGCTTTTCAGTGAATGATAATGGGAATGTCATTCTTTGACAATAAAGTCACTGCCTTCTGGCTTAGAAGTATTGATCCTTGTGTGTAATATCTGAAATTTAAAGGTAATAATTATAGTTGCTTTGCCTTTCTCCTAAATTAAGAGTTATTGTTGTTTTGTTTTACTGATGGGAATGTGAAGAGAAGAAAGCAAAATGGAGAGAAGATATATTGATAAAAAATGGAAGTATTTGGATTTTTAAAAATTTTTTAAAATTTAATTATGTTTTTTTTCTCGACAAATTCAAAACCATTTTTTTTGTTTGTTCTAATTTTTAACTTTTAAAATTGTTTTGATGTGCAAGAACAGGCACCAGCCTTGCTCTTAAAATTCATCTGAGCTCAGGGCGCCTTTCAAATTGGGTATGTTATAGCTATGAAGGTTGTTTGAATATCCTGGACATGCAGAACTCAATTAGGATATTTGAGTTTTTATCCAATGCTAGAAAATAGATTTTTCAGATTTGCATGGCTTCTGAATACTTATAGTAATTATATGAATTAGCTTTCTTCCTCAGTCATAAATTACTGTATCTCCATTTTTATCAATCATATGGCCTCATTTAATGTATAATTTAATGTGTTATTGCCCTGAAAACCCTCAGCTCTACCTATTTTAAAATGAACAAACCAACTACATGGGGCATAGTTTTTGTAAGGCACAAAAAAATTAGTAATAGGATGCTCTTTCAATGTTATAAATTTTTGATGTTTAGGCTCAAATATCTGTTGGGACTTAGAATTGTCTGAATATTAGATAATAATTAATGGGCTAAATAGTTTGTGCAGCAACATACTCAGAGTTAAAATATGAAAAGAGAAAATAGATGAACAATTCTAAAACCTGGAAAATTCAGTTTGTAGATCTGCTTTTACTTTATATGATGTTATTTTCAAACATTTTACTGAAATTTGTTTACATTCAGTTTCCAATATATACTTGTAAAAATAAACTCTGAGTTATGTATTATGGCATGTCATATGTTGTGTGTGTGTGTGTGTGTGTGTGTGTGTGTGTGTGTTGTGTGTGTGTGAGGGAGAGAGAAACACAGTTTTGGGGGAGCAGGGTGGTACATATGAGACAGTTAAAAAGTGGTTAGGCATATAGGCTTTAAGTTAGATAAATTTAGGGTAGGAAAACCTCACTTTTATTATTTGCAAAATGGAGTAATAAAATTACCTATTTTATAAGGTCCTATAAGGATTAAGTGAGATAATGCATGAAAAGAATTTAATATAATGCCTAGTACAGAGCAAGCATGCTCACACAATTAAATGAAAAGTTGTTAAAAAAAAAAGTTAGTCACTCTTCTTTTGACAACATCACTATCATTGTCAACATTGTAATCATCATCACCTTTAATATCTTATTTCAAAATAAAAAAAAAGTGTTTTAGCCATTCACAAATAAATATTTAAAAAAAATATCTTCTAGATATTTACTGCATTAGTAACAAATTAAATGATGTGGGTATAAATATGAGCATGAGTGTTAGTGTATGAGAATGTTAGTGAGAGCAAGTGTGTGTGTGTGTGTGTGTGTGTGTGTGTGTGTGTGTGTGTGTGTTTTATTAGAGCCAAGTTTTGAAAACTATTTAGTCTTATTAGACTTCACCTAAATTAATTGCTTCATTCACTGAACTAATGTTTGGTATTAACACAGACTATTTCCTGTCTCTCTTTTATGTGAATACCTTATTACATATGTTTTTACAATGCATGTTAAAATAATGCCTAATATACAAGCGGCCAATTTAGCAGGAACCCTTAATCATGCTTCCTGCATCTGGGCCCCTGTTGGAAATATATAATTAAAATTCAGCAATTGTAGATAACTGTACACCAAACAACTGAGCATAGGCCAATAGAAACCAGTCCCTGAATTCTTTTCAACAAGGTTTTAAGAAAGTGGTCATCTTGAGTAAAATCTTGTTTTATCTTTATTTATTTTTCTCCACTTCTCTTGACCTCATTATTCCAACCAGCAATTTCTCAGTGGCCATACTGTTTTCTTCCCACTAGTTAGAACTAGTATTCAATATCCAGTGTCAGTTGTTTCAGTATGGCATCTATTGGAAAACAGGTTACAACAAAATCTCACATTCTTCTTTTCTTACAATGTTATAATCATACTATTTATTTCTTTATATTTTGTGTGATAATTAAAAATATGAAATATGAGGTCTGTCAAGAAGCAAAACATTAAGTAATATATATTGCCTGTGGTATATATAGAAATGTTGCTATATGAACACTTCATCCAATAAACTTAAAACAAATATAGGGTCAAAACTTTTTCTGACAGTGAAGTGCTAATTGGTAATTTGTTAGAGTGGAAAGAGCTTGGGGTTCAATGGTTGAAGATCTGGATTCCAGGATTGGTTCTACCACTGGCTGGGTGATTAATTGCCAACTTCTCAGGAAATTCAATTTTCCAGTTTTCTCATTTTAAATATCAAGAGTTTGGTTGCTAGATAATCATTATAGTTCTTTAAAAACACTGTGATATAAAACAAATGCATAGATACAGAGAATAGAGGGCTACTAGACAGGAGTGGGGAATTGGAGGATGGTGAAAAAGGGTGAAGGGATTAAGATATACAAATGAATAGTTAACAAAATATTCATCAAATGTAAAATTGTAGCATAAGGAAAATAGTCAACAATGTAATAAATATGTAAGTGTGAAGAGTGGGGTGATCACTAGAACTCAACTGAAACCAATATATTATTGTATGCCAACTGTAATAGAAAAAACTCATTAAATTGTAAAATATAAATATGAACAACTAATTGCCTATTATATTTAAATAAAGCTGGGGAAAAAAAACTGTGGTATACCTACAGTACCTTTCAAGTGTTTATGATTTTATATAGATATAATACTTAGTTGTGGTCCATTTCTCCCTTCCTTTCTCCCTCCCCTCTTACTTCTTCCTTTATTTACTTTATTCCAATACATCAAGTACACATTATGTGTCTGTCAATCCTGTTGGATTAGTGGTAAATAGAACAAATGTTTTCTTTGCTCTCATGGAATTTATAGAGCAGACAATTAGAAATTATATAAATAAAATAATTAATTTTATGTTTATAAAGCCAATGAAAAAGAAGTTCATGGTATGTCATAGTTTATAATAGAATTCCTAACTTATTCTGTGGTGGATAGGCAAGAAAAATGATTCCCAAAAGATGACATTTGATCTTGTCAATGGGAGAAGAGAAGTAATGGGAGGTAGGATGGTAGGCAAGTGTTATTAGAGGGAACAGCATAAATATATGAAGTCCCTGAGGTAGGATGTAAGAGGCAATGAGAAACTGAAAGAGCCTGGGAAGAAAAGAGGCAGGAGAGAGTGGCTGATGTTGGTCAAACTAGCGATTTTTATCTTTATTCTAAGAGTAGTGAACCACAATTGAATGCTCTTCAAAATGTTTGTGTTGAAATCCAGCATTGCAAACATACTAAAAGTTATAGAATGTAATAAACAAATATCTTTGTATTGATCTTTCAATTTTACAATATTTGGAGATTTTGCCATTATTTCTATTACTCTAAAGTCACGTAACACTGTAGATGCATGTGAAACTTTTGTGCACACTTTTCTGATTTCACTTTCTCTTCCTGGAAATAATCACCCTCTAGAATTTGCATTTACCATTCACATTTAGGCTTTTATATGCCGACCTAAAACTTTATGTGGCCATAAACAATATATAAATAATATAGTTTGCAAGGTATAAAACTTCATGTAATTAATATTTTACTCTGTGGATTGCAATTTGCTATTTTATAAAATTATTTTTGAGATTTATACATTTCAGTATATAAGTTGGTTTTTAACTGCTATATATATTTTTAGAGGTATATATTAATATACCATTTATATATCATTTATTTGTGCATCTTTTCATTAACAGATATTAGAAATTTTTCCAGTTTTTTGCTGATATAGACAATGCTGCTAAAATGTCTTTTACAGGGCTCATTGTGTAAATAAGCAAGAGTTTTTAGAGGAAATATTTCTAGAAGTAGAATTGTTGGATTGAACAATATACACAAACTCCAACCAATTACTTTCCATTGTTTATTTGTCGATCTTTTTGCTATGTAATATAAACTACAGTTTGATTTGTTGTTTCTTGTCCTTTGCCCATGTTTTTTACTGTGTCGTGTGTCTTTTTTTCACTGAGTTTTCAGTACCTACTAATTCTAATCCTTTGTAGAGTGTATGCATAGTGAATAATTTCCCCAGTTCAATAATTTATTTTATTTATTGACTTATTCATGATGTTTTTTTATATGCAGTCTCATTCTAATCTTGTTAAAATGTTTTATATTTTCATTTATAGTTTGTATTTTTATTGTCTAATTTAAAAAATAATTCTTTAAGATGATTTAAATTATCTTCTACACTATTTACTAAAATTAAAAAAATCTAACCCTTCATTTTAAATCTTTAATTCAATTAGAATTTATTTTTGTATATGGATATAATTTCACTCTATTTACTTATGAGTAATCAGTTGTTCTAGCACTATTTGAGTATTTTATATTTTTCTTACTGATTTATGTTGTCACTTTTGCCATATATCCTCTTTCTATACTTTCTGTTCTGTTCTGTTGGTCCTCTTGTGTACCTCATTATATATAGTATATAACATAACTTTATAAAAAATCTTGGTATCATATATAAGTCATTGTTCTAGTTCTTTAAATTTCTTCTCCATATAAATTTAAGAATCAGCTTTTCAATGAAAAACTTTCTTGGCCTTTTAGTCAAAATTTTTTTAAATTTATAGACTAATTTTTGAAGAACTTATTTCTATACTCCATTGAGTTTTTTCATCCATAAATATGGCTGCTCTCTCAAGAAACTCTTTGTGTGTCCATTAATTATTTTCATTAAGTTCATACACATTTTGTGAGATTAATACCAGGTACTTATAATTTTAATAGAAATTTTTTAAATTATACTTTCTATTTCGGTAGTTATTTACTGGTATATAATAAACTTGTATTGACCTTGTACCCAGCAATTTGTTGTATTCTTTAATAACTTCAATCATTTTTTAAGTTTTTAAAAATTGGTTTCACTTCTGGTAAGTGTATGCATTTGAAAAACAAACAAACAAACAAACAAAAAGGTAAAGGTAAAGGTAAGAAAACAGAAAATAAAAGCAACACTGGAAGGTACTGAAGGGTCAACCAAAATAGAACTATCATAGAAGGAAGTTAGAACTCAAAGGAAGGCAATAAACTTAGATGACCATCCACTTTTTAAGAAATTTGAGGAAATTCTCTACCACATGAGGCAGCTAAAATACTGAGAGAAAGCCTATTGTATTTAGGAATATAGAACCAGAGAACAAATTCAGGAAAGTATAGTCTCTGCAAGGTGAGGAAGAAATCTCAGAAAGGAGAGTCCAAGAGAGAATCCCAAACTCTCTGTAAAAGCTCAGTCAAAATCTTGGCTGACTCTTGAGTTAAGTGTATGTGAGGCAGACTCTGAGAAGCTCTGCTAAAGATAAAAGAAGTAAACAGATTTGAGCTTTCATGGAAGACACAGAATTTTTAGTTTCAGTTCAACCATGATGTTAACAGCCTTGTAAACAAAAACAGTGCATACTCTTTGGAGGACTATAATAGAATCCAGAGTCTTCATAATCTAATATTCACAGATATCCAGGCTGCAACTAGTATCTCTCTGACCCATTCTCTAGGAAACTAAAATTTACAAAAACCAATCTCCAGATGGTTACAAAACTGCAATTATAACAATATTTAATAATGTAAGAAAAGAAAAAATTCATAATGGACAAAAATGGAAAATCTTAGTCAAAGAATAAGAACTATGAAATATGCAAATTCTAGAATGGAGAAATAAAATATAGGAAATAAAAAATTTACCTAATAGGCTAACAATTGAATTCAGATGACAGAGAAAGTTATAGTTAACTTAAAATTTATCAATATAAAATATTTAATATAAAGAGATTAGAAAAAATAAAGAGAGATAAAAAAGAGATTGGAAAAAATGAACAGAGTCCTGGGAACTGTAAAATAATATAAAAGATCTAACATATGCACAATTGGAGACCCAGAAATATAGGAAAGATAATAGGTAAAAATATTACTTAAACTAATAAGGGTAGAAATTTTTTAAAAATTTGGTGAAAGGCACACATTTATAGATTCAAGAAACTCAGTAAATCCCAAGTAGGATAACATACAAAAAAAGATGCCTAAAAATATCATAATCAACTGAAGAAAACTAGAAATTAAAGTCCTGAAAACAGAAAAAAATGATACATTATATATAAGGAAGTAATTTTTGTAATGACTATTGACTTCTCATCATCAAACAATGGAGTTGAGAAGTCAATGAAATAATATATTTAAAGTGCTTAAAGGAAAGAAGATAAAATCCTGTTAACCTAGAATTATATACCCAGATAGAATATTCTGAGATAGTAATAATAATACACACACGTACAAAAACATTTTCATATGAAAGAACACTAAGAAAGTTTATTCCTTACAGAATTGGCAATGCCAAATTACAAAAAATACTTTAGTTACAAGAAATACTAAAGAAAGTTTGTCAAGTTTAAGAGAAATAATACCAGATCTTTAGGAAGGAAAGTAAAACACAAGAAATGGTTGAAAAATATGAAGCGAAGTTTAGTTGCTACCTTAATCTGTCTCCAGGGTTGCAATTAATTGCTTAAACAAATGCTTTTTATTCTGGAAAAAGAAAAGATAAATATAAAAGACTATATATTTTCTCTTTATCTTTAAAATATATATTCTTGTTTAAGGCATAAATTATAACAGTGTCTTGTGATGTTCATAAACATATGTAGCTACATATAACAATTATAGAGTGAAAGCTAGGGATGGTAGTAAATTTACTTATATCATTGTAAAATTTCTGTATGAAGGGCAATGATATTAATGCTAAGGTCTTTTGGATTTCCTCTGTCTACAATATGAATCTACAAATAAAGAAGAATTTTCTCTTTCTGTTTCTAATTTTCATATGTACAATTTATTTTTCATGTCTTTTCAAATTGAATAGGACACTAAATGTAAAGCTGAATACAAATTATGATTAATTAGAAACTGAAAAATAAATTCTTTTTTTATGCCAGTTTATTTATTTTTCATACTACATATACATATTTTCTTAACTTTTTTTTTTAATTTTTCTTCTCTGATAACCACTAGTCCACCATCCATATCCATGATTTGCTGTTTGTTTCCCTGTTCATTTGTTGCTTTTAGGTTTATATTCTACATATAAGTGATATCATGTGATTTTCAACATTTTTTTGTCTGACTTATTTCTCTTAGTATGGTTATTTCAAGGTCCATCCATGTTGTAGCAAATGGTAGTATTTCATCTCTTCTTATGACTGAGTAATATTCAATTGTATATTTGTACCACAGCTTCTTTAGCCAATCATCTATTGTAGGACACTTTGGTTGCTTTCATGTCCTGGCCACTGTGAATAATGCTGCTATGAACATTTGTGTGCAAACATCTTTTCGAATATGGGTTTTCAAGTGTTTGGGGTAAATACTCAGTAGAGGGATTGCTGGATTATATGGTAGATCAATTCTTAGTTTTTTGAGGAACATTCACACCGCTTTTGGTAGTGGCCATACCAATTTGCAGTCCCACCAGAAGTGTATGAAGGTTCCTTTTGTCTCCATATCCTCTCCAACATTTGTTATTACTTATCCTGTTGATTATTGCCATTTTAACAGATGTGAGGTGATATCTCATTGTGGTTTTTGATTTGCATTTCCCTAATAGCTAGCGATGTTGAACATCTTTTTCTATATTGGACATTTGTATGTCCTCTAAGGAGAAGTGTCTTTTCAGGTCTTCCACCTATTTTTTGATTGAATTGTTTGTTTGTTTGTTTGTTTGTTTGTTGTTATTGAGTACATTTTGGACTTTAGGCCCTTATCTGAGATGTTGCTTACTAATATATTTTCCCATTAGGATGATTGTTGACAATATCTTTTGCTGAGCAGAAGCTTTTTAGTTTGATGTAATCCCATTTATTTATTTTTGCTCTTACTTCCCTTGCTTTTGAAGTCAAATTCATAAAATCCTCTTTAAGCACAAGGTCTTTGAATTTAGTTCCTGTTTTCTTACATGTATTTTATTGTTTCAGGTCTTATATTCAGGTCTTTAATCTGTTTTGAGTTAATTTTGCTGTGTGGTGATAGACAACGGTCTAGTTTCATTCTTTTGCAGGTGGCTTTCCAGTTTTCCCCACACCACTTATTGAAGAGGCTTTCCTTTCTCCACTGTATATTTTTGACGTTTTGGTCAAAAATTGTTTGTCCATATAAATATGGGTTTATTTCTGGACTCTCAATTCTGTTCCACTTGTCCATGTGTCTATTTTTCTGCCAATACCATGCCATTTTGATTACTGTTGCTTTGTAGTATAATTTGAAGTCAGGCAGAGTAATTCCTCCAGCCTCATTTTTTTTCTCAGGATGGATTTGGCAATTGGGGGTCTTTTGTGCTTTCATACAAATTGATGATTTGTTGTTTCATTACTTTATAAATTGCCGATGGAATTTTAATAGGGATTGCATTAAATCTGTACAATGCTTTAAGTAATAGGTCATTTTAACTATGTTGCTTCTTCCAATCCAAGAATGCAGAGTATCTATTGATTTCTTTCTATCTTCTTTGATTTCTTTTAATAGGGTCTTATAGTTTTCATACATAAGCCCTTCACCTGTTTTGTTAAATTTATTCCTAGGTATTTTTGTTGTTGCAATTGCAAAAGGAATTATTTTTTCCACTTCTTTTTCTGACACTTTGTTATCAGAGCATAGGAACACCATAAATTTTTGAAGGTTGATTTTATTTCCAGAGACTTTACTGTATTTGCTTATTGTTTCTAGTAGTGTTATTGTGGAGTCTTTAATGTTTTCTATATAGAGAATTATGTCATCCACAAATAGTGACAGTTTGACTTCTTTGTTTCCTATTTGGATGTCCTTTATATCTTTCTCTTGCCTGATTGCACTTGCTATTGTTATTCAATATTGTGATATTGAATAACAATAGTGATACTATTGTTATTCAATACTGTTATATTGAAAAACAATAGTGATAGTGGACAGCATTGCCTTGTTCCTAATCTTAGAAGGAAGATTTTTAGTTTTTCACCATTAAATATAATGTTGGCTGAGGGCTTGTCACATATGGCCTTTATTATGTTAAGGTACTTATCTTCTTTACCGATTTTGTTAACTGTTTTTATTGTAAACAAAAACTGTATCTTGTCGAAGGCTTTTTCTGCATCTATTGATATGATCATATGATTCTTAGTTTTTAATTTGTTTATGTGGTATATCACATAAATTGATTTGTGTATGTTTAACCATCACTTGCTGTTGGGATGAAGCCTGCTTGATCGTGGTGTGTAATCTTTTTAATATGTTGCTGTATTCAGTTCACTAGTATCTTTTAGGATTTTTGCATCTGTGTTCATGAGAGATATTGATCTGTAGTTTTCTTTTCTGTGCATTATCCTTAGCAGGTTTTGGTACCAATGTAATATTGGCATCATGAAATGAGTTGGGAAGTATTGCCTCCTCTTCAATTTTTTGGAAGAGTTTGAGAAGAATAGTTATTAAATTTTCTTAGAATGTTTGGTAGAATTTACTTGAGAAACCATCTGGTCCTGGATTTTTATTTTTTGGTAGGCTTTTGATGATTGTTTCAATTTCCATACTGCTGATCGATCTATTTAGATTTTCCAGTTCTAAATTCAGCCTAGGAAGGTTGTATTTTTCTAATACTGGTTCATTTCTTCTAGGTTATTAAGTTTAGTGTTATATACTTTTTCATAGTATTCTTGTATGATCCTTTGTATATCTGCAGTGTCTGTCGTAATTTCTCCTCTTTCATCTCTGATTTTGCTTGTGTTTTTTCTCTTTTGAAAGAAATTTTCTGACTTGGATAAAAATCTATATTTTACTATTAAATGTTATATGTATGTAGTGTTTTAGTAAGTTATTTAATAGTTTTTCTATTTTTTTTAATTTTAAGCATATTTTAATACTAAAAGGTATTGAATTTTATTAAATATTAAATGCTTTTTTATTAGTGTATTGAATTGACAATTTTTTTTCTTTTGATCTCTAACTATTCTATATCATGTCAATAGATTTTCTCTTGTTGAAATATCCTTTAGTCTTTGTATATCTATTTGGTCTGGGTCATAGTTTATTATTATATGATATATTATTTTAACAAACATCTAAACTTGACTTTAAAAATTAATATTTAGAATTTTTGTATGTCTGTGCATACAAGAGATTTAACTATAATTCTCTTTTACATATTTATTCTTCTCTATCAAGCATTTAGGTTGGATACTTAGCATCTATATTTGATCTAACTTGGTTTTAAAATGAATACATTTAACATTATAATTCATACTTATATATCCCCATGCTCTTGCAAGTTTTTATGTAGTTAATTGATTATTCTAAACATAACTTATTTCTACTGTGAACTCTTGTTTTGCCTATGAATTGCTTTTGTGTGTGTTTTTGAGTTTCTAACCATACTTTTTTCACTGCTATCTTTTCATGCTCATATATATTTTAACTGAATTTTGGTGAGAAAATATGATTTATATAATACTAAATCTTTTATTTTTATTGAGAGTTTTTTAGACTTAAAATATCATTATTAAAAAATAATTGTTGTAAGAAGTATGCATTTTTCCAGCTTTTTGGGTAGAAAATTTTATATAATCCCATTCTCTTCTGTTTCCCTTCTATCCCTTCTATCCCTCCTTATCCATTATTTTGTAATTTTTTTTGTGGTATTA
Source organism: Cynopterus sphinx (assembly GCA_030015415.1). NCBI lineage: Eukaryota > Metazoa > Chordata > Mammalia > Chiroptera > Pteropodidae > Cynopterus > Cynopterus sphinx. The sequence goes on along the minus strand of CM057382.1, from coordinate 83,560,117 downwards.
TAATTGTTGTAATAGGTTTGTTTTTAAATAATATATTTGTGAAATTATTTATTTTTTTATTTTTAACCTTGTAGTATCTTGTTTTAGATGATCTTTTGCAAGTATCATACATCAGGAGTTATTCTTTTAAGCAACTCGGATAATCTCTATCTTTAAATAGATGGATAAACCTTTTTCACATTTATTGTAATTACTGCTATATTTTTCCAAACTGTTTTTAATTTTCTTTATGGAATCCTTCTTACCAGCTTTTTTTTTTTCTTTTTCTACTTTCTTTTGGATTAATAAAGTTTTCTAGATCTTTCTTTTTAAATCTTTACTTATTTAGAAGTTACATGTTGCATTTCCATTCTTTAATCAGTTATTTATAACTTTTAAATCAATGTCCTTATTTGTGAATTTTATAACACAGTATTTCTGTCCTGCCCCTGAATGTGACATGGACCTTAGAGTATATCAGTCATTCATGGACTATTCTATCTTTTTTTCTGTTTCTAGTTTTTTATTTTTAGTTAATAATTAAATTTATTGAAATATTTTATCTTCTTTTTTTCTAATCACCTTTTATTTTTACCTTCTATATATAGTCCCTGAGTTTAATTTTCTTTTTCCTGAAATAATTCTTTAATACTTTTAAGTGAAGGCCTATGGTTACTTAATTCTTAATTTTTCTATGTCTGAACACATATATTCTTCCTTTGAGTCTTGAATTATAGTTTATCTGTATATGAAATTTGAAGTTGAGAATCACTAATTTTTCTCATTAAGTTGAAAATATAATTCCATTGTCTTCTGTCATCTATTGTCACTGATAAAATGTTCTGCTATCATTCTAACTATAGTTCCTTTGTACATATGCCCCGCCCCCCTGTAACCATATACCTTTTCTTCTTATTCTTCATGTTCTGCAATTTTGCTACAATAAGTCTGAGAATAGCTTTAATATTATTTATCCTGATTGGTACCTGGAGTGTACTTTTTCATCTGATAACTCATGTGACATCTTCAAATCTGGACTTAAAAATTATAAATAGTTTTTTTGTTTTATTGTTTAAGAATTCCTAGTGGACATTTAGAGCCTCTTAGTTTATTCTCTGTGTATCTTAATTGCATGTAATCTCTCTGTACTGCATTCAGGGCAGATTCCTTGCAATGCACCACTTTTCTCTTTGTGTCGGTTCTGAGCATATGTCATCTACTAAGTTTTTAAACTTAATAGTTTTATTTTTTAATTTATATCTGTTTTTATTTTTAAAATTCTCACTCTTTTAAAATAGAAGTTATTCATTTATCTCATTGGGCAATAGAATACTTTTTTTTATACAGTTTTGTCAGATGGTTCCACAAACTTAATTTCCTCTGGGCATTTTCATGTTTTGAGTTTTGATTTTTGTTGGCTGTCTTTCTAAGTATTAGATTTCTTCCTCTGTTTTGGAATTTTGCTTATTTTGAGTGGAAACCTTTTGTTTTTCTTCTTTCTGGTTTTTTTTTTTTTTTGGCTTATACCTCCTGAGCCAGTGGTTTGTGGTTAACTTTGCCCAGCTGCTTAGGACTCTTTGTCCTAACCAGCATTACAGGGTTCCTGTCCACAGTGGTATTGGAATATTGTGGCTTGCTTCCTGACTTGATTAAATATTGCATTTCTATCTTCTTTTTCCTTCCTAGCCTTGTAATTTATTAAAAATTCTAGCCCCTGGGGAGTGGTTACTTAATGATTTTAGCTTTTATCATAGGTGGGTAGTTGTTGAGAGTGGGAATGCAACTGGTCAGTGATAGTAGTCCTGATCCTCACTCTTGATTGAAGTAATTATATCCGTTATACCACTCCAACTGAACTGCAGACTGCATAGCCTTCTTCCAGAATGAGCATCCAACTGACTCATGGTTTCAGCAGAACCCACTGACTTGTGTGTTTTGGTTCAAGAAGAGTTTACTTGTGTTTTGATCCTCATTAATGCCCTTTAGTTTTCTCTTTGTCTATTTTATCTGTTTTTGCTCTGCATTTGGATTGAGGGAGGTATGTCTCTTTAATCCGTTTTAATTAGAGAATGATATAGATAGAATTGTGCTTTAAAAATAGCTTTCTGGCTGTTGCTGTAAAACAGTCTTGTGAGCAGGGAGGCCGTTGATAGGGCTAATTTATAATTCAGGTGAGGAGACCTTGACTTGGAGTTGAGAGATAGCAGTGGAAATGCGCAAAGCTTGCTGATAAAACTTGTATCGAAGTTCTAAAAAGCTTAGGAGTTTTCATCAAATGAAGTAGAGTGGTATCTCCCTCAGATGTCCCTATGTTGGCATTACGTAGTCCCACTGGAGTTTTTCCAGGTGCCCCCTTCTCATTTGCTCTTATTCCTTTGCTCCTATTTTTATTCACTATATTTTGTCTTCTATATCCCTTTTAAATCTTTCCTCTTTGTTAATGTTTTTCTTCCCCTCACCCCAACCCACAGTGCTCATAGGTCCAATAGAGTCAAGGATGTGTGTTCACAAACAGATTCGAGCAGGGGTCACACTGGGGAGTAGGCCTGTGGGGCTGCTGGTTCTCTTCTCCTGGGTTAGGAGGATTATGGAATTCTTTTCAGTTCCCAGCACCTCCTTTAATCTTCTTCTGCTGTCTAAGGCCTAACTGGCTTTTGCATTGCTGCTGAAGCCAGGAGTGGCTCATAAACAAGGGGAAAAAAAGGTTTCCAGAGGCTCATTCTCCCATTTTCACTCTTTCTAGAGCCAAAGAGCTTCCTCCTCTTTGGACAATCTGTAATGGACACTTTTTAACTTTCAATGTAACACATAACTTCTTATTCAAAGATCTTCCTAAGATTATGGAGTGAGAGCTCCATCCCCATTTAAGGGATTCAAAACAGCTGAAACTGCTGCATTTGTGTGGGTGGGGGAGAGTAAAATGTAGATGGAGGTAAATGCAGAGGTAAAACCATTTGCAGCCATCTCAAACCCTGAGAAAAGATGAGCTAAGTTTGGGGAAAAATTATCACAAAAGGGTGGCACTATAGTGTCCCCTTTAATTTACTACAAAATCCCAAATTTTTACTATTTGTAAATGGACTCAGAAACAATAATACTTACCCCATAGGTGGTAATTTACAATTATAAAGCCCTGTCTCAAACAATATCCTGGGATCCTCAGAGGGAACCCCCAAGAAGAACCAATGGTACATATTCACCTTTGAAAAATAAGAAACTTGGTTTTACCAATTATTCAAAGTCACAGCACTAGTGTGTGTGTTGTGTGTGTGTGTGTGTGTGTGTGTGTGTGTGTGTGTGTGTGTAGGCGGGGTGGGAGGTTTGATGGGGGGAGCAGAACAGGCCCCACTGCTGAGTGTCTCTTCCTATTAGTCTTTCAGATCAATCCTTCATTTTGGATTGTGAGTTAAACTTAGGAGTATTTTGTAGAATATAGGAGATATTTCTTTTTCTCATGAAATCTGGGTAACTGCTTCATAGCAAAAACAAAAACAACAACAACAATAACAATACTAATAACAATAACAAATACAAACAATTAGACTACTATCGTGGAGCAGTATGTCTACCCTCTGAACTACCCATGAATGTCTGTCTGTTGGGACCAACAAGAAGAGGTTCTGTGAGAAGCTTTCAAGGTACCTGCTACTCCTTTCTTAATATTTTCATCCAGGCAAAATCAGAGTTTCAGATGGGGATGAAGGGAAAGGGGAATAATAAAGGGCCAAAGTGAAGCTTGAGAGACAGAGGAATATGAGGGAAGTAAGTCCATAGACTGACACATCTGCTTGTTTATTCATAAGACATTAGTTAAATGCCTACTCCCTCCCCTAGTGTCAGCCCTATGTAATATCTGATAATAAGAAATGAGCTTCCTTCCCCCAACTCCACCTAAGAGAGTTCCAAAGTCTGGGAAACAGAAACACAGGTGGACACATATGAGACAAAGAATTAAAAGCAGCACTTGCCCTCTGCAGGTAAGGGAGCTTCATAGGCTGGTTAAGGCCCAGTCCCCAGGTCCTGTTGCTTGGAAATTCTTGTCCATTCTGTGCTGGCTATCTGTCTCCCTCCCTCCCAAATGCTAATTAACAGTGGGTTCAGAGATGGGGCATGTTTTGGCTCTGAGCCAAAGTGGAGAGAGAACTTTCTCAGAATTATGCCACAGTCTTGCCAAAGCTTTCCAACTGGTGACCAAACTCAGTTCCTCAAGGAAATATTTCCTTTCTGCTTTTCTGTTACAAGTAGAAAAGAAATAAGAAAAGGGAAGGAGGGCAGAGACAATTCACTGAGCCCTAAAGAGCAAGTCTCCAACATTAGGCTTTAAAGACATTGAGAGAGCCCCAGCAGGGACAAGTATTCCTAATATTCACATAGATGACAGGCCTTCTCTAACAGTTAACACTGAGTGGGGCTGTGAAAATACTGACAGAAGAATATATAAGCAAGAATGGCATTAGAGCAAAATAGGTGCTTAGGAAAACATGGAGTGATTGACAATAATTGCAAGAAAGGCATTGTAGGAAGAACTTTAATTGTATCTATGCCTCCCTCTCCAATATCACTCTATATAGCTATGAATACCTTTGAGAATTTGTGTATGATTCTAGTTATTTTGGTACAAGTGTTTATTAGACTGCATAGGTCATTGGAAATCTTTAAATCCCAGTTGCTTTGGACACTCTACTAAACATGATTACTGTCAATGTGGGTTATACTTCCAGAAAAAAATTAAATAATGTGAATGTTGTATATCTGTAAAAATATCAAACTTGTAATGAGAGTAAATTTTATTAGCTGAGGAAAGAGCTCAAGTGCTTGCTAGCCTCCTAGGGCTGCTGGCCAGAAAAGGTCTTTCTGTCTCTGGCATCTCATGAATCAGGGTGCCCACCTCATGTATACCCTAGACTGTCTGGCCCTTGCTTATTATCCCTGGGTGCTGGCTGGTTTTTCTCTTCAGCTGCATGCACTGCATAGTTCATTACTGAGGTGAGGAGAAAATGCTCCCTTTTATGAAAATTACAAAAAGGCTCTCAAACATTAGGGTTAATGAGTATGAGCAGGTGTGGAATTGGTTGCAGCTGAGAATAACAAAGCATGGTTGCTTGGTCACTTGGCACTTAGTATAGTCAATCTTTAAAGCTGTTAAAAAAAAAAACAAGAAATTGCACAGGTGATTTTTCTAATATATATATATTTTCTTTTCACTAAGCATTTTCTTTCATTTCTTGGCCATTTAGCTAATAATTCCATTTATTAGTGACTTTCCATTTAAGATTGATTTCATCATGGCAGCTCCACAGAAGTTAAATTGCTAACGCAACTGTTAGCATTGTCAACTCAGAGTCTACGGTAATGGGTATCACTAGAAAGTGGCCCACTAGCTTGAAGTAATTTACAATTTTATGTTTCCAATCAGTGATTTATAAGGAAATGCTTACACAGTGGTGGAAACTTTCATTTTCATGAGTCTTATCCCTTTCAACAAAAAACACTGTACATTAGTCTCAGAATTTTACTGCGTTCTTTTGTTGTTGTTGTTGTTAACATTAGAATTCCTTCTGTCATTTATGTGGTGACATTATCAGAACTTTTTTCATCATGCGTATGACACAATGGCTAAAGAAGTTGCCCTTTCCCATTAGGGGCCCAATCACAAAAATATTTGATAGATGTGGTGTGTGGAGACACCCTGTATTTGTGTTTGGTAGATTCAATTAACCAATAAGGAAAAGAACCCCTATGTCATATTAAAGGTGCTAAAGACTAACAGACGTATAGTTGTAGGAACTTGTTCTCCTTTGAAAGAACTTGGGTTTGAGTGGAGACAAAGATTTATTATGTAATGTATACTAAATGTACTTTATCATCTTACTACTGCAGTAAGAATATGGGGTCAGAGGGAGATTTGGGAGTTCCCTCCAGGCTCTGGCTCTATTAAATTTAGAGACTTATGTAGCAGTTTCTCCTGTGACAGTTGGCAGCTCGTGGGTCTTGGGTTCAGGCTACTCAAATTCACAACAAAAAGGGGATTGATAAACTTGATGTTCATATTAATTTATGTTGTGAAACCTAAGTTCAGAGAAGAGTGGGATACCATTTTTAACAGCCTCACATATAGACACTTATAGATTGGTTCCTTCTCAGCAAAGAGTGCATGTTGTCTGTGTTAAGTTTCTCAAAAGGGAGGATGTCTCCTTGGGGTGTCCAGAACCCTCCTGAGAATGATGCATGTTAAAAACTATAAAAGGCATACATCATTTTATTGCCCTTTGCTTTACTGTGTTTTACAGATGTTTCCTTTTTTACAAATTGAAGGCAAGAGCCTCTAACAGCAAAAAGATTATTACTTACTTTATTGAGATAGCCTGGAAGAGAACCCACAATATCTCCATGGTGTGCCTGTATTTAGCCAAGACCTGATAGGAGGGGGAAAGTGAAGAGGGGCTCTCAAGTGGCTAAATGTTATATTTCAAAAAATGTCTTTGGCCATGAAGAATGATTTAAACAGATGAAACTGGGTGAACTCTTAATTAGTCATTTCAGGGAAGCAGAAAGGAGAGATTCTGGAAGCTCACTCCAAAACCCCCTTAACTGCCCACAACTCTGCCAACTTCAAAACTTTAAATTTCAGTCTGGTCAAGATGGCAACATAGGTAAATGCTGTGCCTGCCTTCTTCAATGACCACATCAAAATTACAACTAAACTATAGAAGAATCATTGTTGAGAATCACATGAAGTTTAGCCAAAAACAAGTCCCATAACTAATGATGTATAGAAGGAGCCATGTTGAGACTGGTAGGAGGGGCAGCTATGCAAATGGGCTAGTCCCACAGTCACACATGGCGGTTACAAACTGGGAGGGATATCTCAGCTGTGGAGGTCCCACCTGAAGAGGGAGGGATTCAAGCCCTAAACCAAGCTCCCCAGCCTATGGTCCAGGTGCTGGGAAGAGAGGTCCCCATAACTTCTAGCTGTGAAAATCAAGGAGATTGTGGCTGATTGAGACAGAGGGTGGCTGGAGTACCAGGCATTCCTCTAAAATGGCCTGCACACAGACTTACTCTCTGACAGACTCATCCACTCTGATCTCCAGGGATAGAACAACAGGTGTAAAGGTGCCAGAAATATGTGAGGAGGAACTGAATTATCTGGCTTCAGAGCAAGAGCTTGAGAGGCAGCTTTCTCCCAGACAGAAATGCTGGAAGAAGCCACTGTTCCTTTGTTGAGCCCTTCCAACATTCAGACTGCACAGGCAGGTAGGAGACTCCATCAACCTGGCTAACACCTTTTGCCCCACACTAATGATTCCCTGAGACCCTCATCCTACTCAAATTTTAGGCCCACCTAAGCCTCTTCCTGTAGCTTTTTCAGACAAATGGCCTGTCTTGGCTCATGCCATGGACGGTCCTAAAGTATCTCAAAGGTTTACAAAACACAAGAAAGCAGCATCTGGCCTAGACATGCTCAGTACTTCTTTCTAAGCAGTTCCAAGCCCAGCACTAGTAGCAGCCAGCCTCACTTTGCAGCTTAGGCACTTTCAGGCACCTCCAAGCCCAACACAAGTGGCAATCATCTGCAGATCACTTTATAATTCATATCAAGTGGCCCCAGACAGGAAACAGGCAGTGGTTGACTCCAGCATGTACTAGAGCCCCTGTCCAAGAGGCATCAGAAATAAAACACCCAGTGGCCAGCTTGAAAAAGCCATTCCAGCTTCATAGAGTCAGCTGCTGCACAACAGCTCCTCCATTGTAGTCACAGCCAGTCCTCATGACTAATCAACCTTGAGGGTCAATCCCTCCCATCGATGTGCCAAAAGTAAACAAGGCTCAACAGTAACAGGAGGACACAAACAACCCATACAAAGGTCACACTTGAAACACCTGACTCAGATGACCAGGGAGACTGTGCCACTGGGCCTCACTGGACACCTACTACATAAGGCTTCTCTACCCAAAGTGAGAAATATAGCAGCTCTATCTAATACATAGAAACAGACACAGAAAGGCAGCCAAAATGAGGAGACAAAGAAATATGTCTCAAATGAAAGAGCAGAATAAAACTCCAGAAAAAGAACTAAGCTAAATGAAGACAAACTACATTCTAGAGGCAGAGTTCAAATCACTGGTTATAAAATACTCAGTGATCTTAGTGAGAACTTCAACAAGGAAGTAGGAAACATAAAAATAGAGATATAAAACATAAAAAATAAACAATTATAAATGAAGAATATAATAATTAAAATAAAGAATACATTAGAGAGAATCAACAGCAGATTAGATGAAGCAGAGGACTGAATCAGAAATTTGGAAAATAAGATAGCTGAAAACAGGCAATCAGAATAGCAACAAGAAAAAATAATTCAAAAATAAAAATGAGGATAGTTTAAGAGGTCTCTGGAACAACATTAAGTGAATCAACAATAGCATCATAGTGATACCAGAAAGAGAAGAGTGAGTGAGCGAGTAATTGAAAAACTATTTGAAGAAATAATGATGGAAATTTTTCCTAACCCGACAAAGGAAATAAACATACAAACCCAGGAAGCACAGAGTCCCAAACAAGGTGAACTCAAATAGGCCCATACCAAGACACATCATCATTAAAATGTCATAGGTTAAAGACAAAGAAAGAATCTTAAAAGCAGCAAGAGAAGAGTAGATAGTTACCTACAAGGGAGCTCCCATAAGATTGTCAGGTGATATAAAATGGAGTATTGCTTAGCTATAAAAAAGAATGAAATCTTGCCATCTGCAACAACATGGATGAACCTAGAGGGTGTTATGCTAAGTGAAATAAATCAGACGGATAAAGACAAATACCATATTATTTTACTTATATGTAGAATCTATAAAACAAAACAAGCAAACAAAACAGAAACAAACTTATAGATACAGAGAACATTTTAATGGTTGCCAGATTGAGGAGGGGGGATAATGGGGGGATGTGTGATAAAGGGGAAAGGATTAAAAAACACAAATTGGTAATTACAAAATAGTCATGCAGATATAAAGTATAGCATAAAGAATATAAGTCAATATTGTAATAACTATGTATGGTGTCAGATGGGTACAAATTTTATCGGGCTGATAGCTTTGTAAGTGACATAAACGTCTAATCACTATGTTGTATACCTGAAACTAATATAATATTGTATGTCAACTGTAATTGAAAAATTAAAAAAAATAAAGCCCTTTCATTTTATAGATGAGGAAGCTAAGGCATCAGTAGCTATTCAGTGAAATTCCTCAGTTATCCAGAAAGTTCTATGGAGCATTTTGTAATGTCCATTGCGGACCTTTGTGGCATAGGTTCAACAGTTTGTAATGTTTTTCTTATTATTCATATACTTTGACACAGAAAAAGTTTCATCTCCAAAGAATTAATACTTTAGATTTTCCTTTATATTCAAACATCTAAGAGGTCATAGGAGTAAGTGCTAAGTTTCCCCCCAAAGTTGTTGACAACAAATAAGATGGAATGCAGAAGCCAGGGAGGTTGTCTTGGTTAAGGCTCCTGAGAGGCTGACTGGAAGGGGAATTTTATGAGCAGGGTCTTGGGAGGAAAAAGGGCAAAGACATTCACATTTAAGAAATGGGAAGAAAAAATGGATAACAAGTCATTAGAAATGAATAATCTAAAGAAATTGGTGGCAACTTTGATGGGGGTAAGATGAAAGGCATCTATAGTGATAACAATTTTGGTATTGGGTAATTAGAGAATGGTGATATGGTCTCCTTTATCTGACTGGAGTCATAATTAAGCTCTAAAGCTATGCTTTTATCGCTGCCCCCTATCTCTCTCCCTACTCTTGCCACTCCTTAGACATTATTTGTTTTACTTTTCTCCTCAGCATCAATGTACTATGATATACTGATTGATTTTGTGTATTGCCTCCTTTCTTCCACCAACATATTGTGAGATCCCAGGGCAGACATATTTGTCATTTTGGCTTGTTGTTGAATCTTTAGAATGTAGAGCAAGGAAGGACTAAATGTTCTCTCTCTCTCTCTCCTAATATATACGTATATATATAAATATATGAATGTGTATGTGTAGATATTTATATCTATATAGGTATACTTCTAGAGCATTTAGTCCTGTTTTTATTTTATCTTTTTATATTTTAATTTTAAAGAAAGAAGGAAATTTTATTCAAATGGCAAATAGACAATTTATTTAACTAATCATCAATATTTCCAAATCAATATTTGAAAAAGAATGAGGGGAAATAAAATGATTTAAGACCAGGAGAATAGAAAGACCTGACGAGTCTGTGCTGGATTTGCTTGTCTGGCTTTGCCTGGGAAGAAGGGAATCAGGTGATTTCATAAAGGTTTCTGGCACAGATTCCTGAAGGAAAGAATCCTAAAGAGCTTGGCAAGTGAAAACTGAGGAGCTGGTACTGAATCTTGCAGCTTGTTGTGTGCTGCTAGATGAGGGAAGGGTGCCAGAAAAATTATCATATCACTCATTCTTAATAGAGTGATGGAAAATAAATACTCTTAGGAACATGATTCTACAAGTTCTTAGAAGAAGATAAATTGAAATCTCTGATAAGAAGAAATTAAAAAGGTTGTAATATCTCCTTAAATCTTCCTGCATTGAATTAAAACTACAGAGAAAAGCTTCCAGTACAAATAAACCCTACATTTAGGTCTACACTTAGTAGAACACTTAAGTGGTTTGTTTTAGATCTTTCTTGTTTTCTGATATATTTAAAGTTATACACTTTCTTTGAGTATTACATTTGTTTTATCACATAGTCACATAGAGTATTTTGTTTGTTTTGTTTTCAAAATTTCTAATATTTTCATCTTCAAATAAGACATATTTAGTGGTGTTTTTATTTCCAGATGTATGGACTTTTTTTCAGCTAACATTTTTGGTAATTGAGCTCCACTTCTATTTTGTTTACTGATGAGTTTTACTTTTCTTTCATAAGCAAACATTATTATGTAATAATATTTTTTGTTATTTATTGAGGATTACTATGTGGTCTGGATTAATCGATTTTTGTAAACATCACATATGTGCTTGAAAAAATATATATATTTATATTTGGTGGGTGTAAGATTCTATATATATCTAATATTTCAGACGTATTAGTCATGCTGTTTATATCTTTTATGTATGCTAATTTTTGACAGCTTGATTAATCACTTTCTGAGAGCTGTTAAATGTTTTTGATAAGCTATATTGTCATATGCATATTTGTTCTGATCTATTTTATTTATTTTTAAATATTTTCCCAGCTTTATTAAAGTATAATAGACAGGTAGTTGCTAATATTTACATTTTACAATTTAATGAGGTTTTTTTCAGTTATAGTTGGCATATGATAATATATTAGTTTCAGTTGCACAACATAGTGATTAGAGATATATATAATGCACAAAGTTGTAACCCCACTAAATCAAGTGTTCTTCTTCCCCCTTACGTATTTTTTATAACATTGTTAACTATTTTCTTTATGCTATACTTTATATCTTCATGACTATTTTATATCTATTCATTTGTACTTAATCCTTTTGCCTTTTTTAACTGCCCTACCAATCCCCCAAAATATTAGCCCTCAAAATATAGTAGCCCTCAAAATATTCTCTGTATCTATGAGTTTGTTTCCATTTTTGTTGTTGTTGTTTATTTTGTTCTTTAGATTCCACATGTATGTGAAATCATGTGGTATTTGTTTTTTTCTATCGGACTTACTTTATTCAGCATAATACCCTCTAGGTCCATCAAGGCAGTATCTTTTTCCATCTCCTTCCTTTTAGTCTCTTTCCGTCTTTTAATCTGAAGTAAGTTTCTTGTAGGTAGCATATGTAGGGGTCTTGTTTTCTTATCCATTCAGCTTCCCTATCTTTTGGTTGGAGCACTTAGTTCTTTTCCATTTGAGGTACTTATTGATAAATATGTAGTTATTACCATTCTTTATTCATGTTTTTGATACATGCCTTTTCTTTTTAAAGAATTTTTCCCAACAATTCTTGTAATACTGGCTTGGTGTTGATGAATTCCTTTAGCTTCTTTTTGCCTGGGAAGCTCTTTATCTGTCCTTTGACTCTAAATGATAGCTTTGCTGGATAAAGTATTCTTGGTTGTAGATCCTGGTTTTTAACACTTTGAATATTTTTGTGCCAAGCCCCCTGTCCTGCATAGTTTCTTTTGAGAAATTGGTTGCTCCCTTATAGGTAACTTATTGCTTTGTTCTTGCTGCTTTTAAGATTCTCTATTTGAATTTAAACTTTGGAATTTTAATTATGATGTGTCTTGGTGTAAGCCTCTCTGGGTTCAATTTTTTAGGAACTCTCTGAGCTTTCTGGGGTTGTATGTCTATTTCCTTCACTGGGTTAGGGAAGTTTTCCATTATTATTTCTTCAAATATACACCTTTTTTCCCTCCCTCTTCAGGTACTCCTATGACATAAATATTATTACCCTTAATTTTGTCCCATAGACTCCTTAAATTATTATTATATTCTGATTAAATTTTTCTTGCCATTGTGGTTGGGTGTCCTTCCTCTATATCAGTGTTTCAATCCTCTTCTTCCTCCACTTTACCTTCCTCTATATCAGTGTTTCAATCCTCTTCTTCCTCCACTCTGTTGATTCCCTCTAATATAGTCTTCATCTCAGATAATGTCTTCTTCATTTCTGACTGGTTTCCTTTATAATTTCTATTTCCATTTCTATGTTTTGTATCTCTTTGTTAAAGTTCTCACTTAGTTCATCTAAACTTCTCTTAATTTCATTGAACATCTTTATAACTAGTGTTTTAAACTTCGCATCTGTTAGATTACTTGATTCCATTTTTCCTTGATTTATGTTCTATTCTCTCATATAGTTTCTGCTTCTTTGTCTTCACATTTGGGCTGTCTTTCTGTGTCTCTTTCTGTGAACTAATCAAAGCACCTAAGTTTTCCAGTCTTATTAGCATGGTTTTGTGTAGTAAGTATCGAGCAGCATAGTCCTGAGAGGGGTTCAACTGCAGACCAAGGTTAGCCCCAGCCTGTGCCTCTTGAGCCACCTGTTAAGATTCAGCAAGCAAACCACAGATACTGTGCTTATAGTTGCCTCAAGAAGCCATGCCAGAAACTGAGATCAACTGCTTCAAGTGTGAGTCTTGGTGCTGCTCAGCAAGTTGCACAGTAGACAACTGAGAACACAACTGGATGTGGCTTAGGTAGGGCTGCAAGTTGGGGGAGGCAGATTTTCAGGGAATTCTCTTATTGGTTTGACCTCTGTTATCCAGTTTGATGATGTCTCAGCTATGGCAGCACTGTTTACGCACACTGGGAGTTGGGGAGGGCTCAACAGAAGAACAATGGATACTGCCAGCAATTCTGCCCGGAAAAAAGCCTCACCTCCAGCTCTAGCTCTGACAACTTAGTGTCCCTCTTTATGGCCTTGGTGACCCCAGAGCAGCCTATCCTGCGCTGGTGCTCAGAGCAAACAAGTCTGTCACCATGCAAGTTCAGTAGCGGACATGGTCTTTTTAAGAGGAGTCTGCAGCTGCTGTAACCTCTGACCCACTGAGTCACTAGGGACCAGGCAGCTGTGCATCTTCTCCCTCCTTACTGCCACCATTGTAAGGTGATTTCTTTTATTTATTTTCCTAGTTGTAGGGCTTCTTTTCCTCTAGACCCTGAGGTGACTCTGCTTGCTGTTTGCTTCGTGCTCCTGTCTCAACTCTGATGTGGTCCCAAGAGGAGATGTAAAAAGCTTTTATCATCCATTCCAATTTGGCTACTCAATGAAAAGATACTTTTTATTTTTTATTTTTATATTTCAAACTTCATATTCTTAAGTTTTAAGTGGAAAACATGATTGCCTTATCTCTTTACTTCAATCTGAGCAACACAATTTTTTGATTGATGCATTAAACATATTTATATATTAAATATAATAATAAACTATTGTGTAGTGTTTACTTCATACCAGGTATGGCTCCAAGAACTTTACATATAGTAACACATTTAAACCTCACATTAACCTTATGAGGTAGATTCTCTTTACAAATGAAGAAACTGAGACACAGTTAGGCAAAAGAACTTGCTCAAAAATACACAGAAAGTAAATAGTAAAGCCAAAAGGCAGGATATATACTCAAGGAATCTTGCTTCACAATTTTAAATGGTTAAACCAAGCAATGGTGTCTCTGGGTTATTATTAGAATTTAATTATGATTCATCTCTTCTTTCTTATTCATGTTTTAACTACTATCTATTTTTCTTTCTTTAATGCTTTCCAATCTTTGATAAATTTTGTTCTCTAGTTTGATAGTGGTACATCATATCCACCTTTTCTTTGGTACCTAAGAACCAGAAGCCTATGTTAGTTTCTGTTGCATGTTTCTAGGGGCCAATCTGAGCTTGACTTCTTTCATCTTATTCCTTCTCCTCTTCAATATGGGCTTTCTACTCCAGTCTCAATAACTACTCTATTTTCTACGTGTCTTTTTTCCTCACTGTGTCTTGTTTTTGTCTTTTTTTACCTGAAATTTCCCCTTCTCTCTTTTTTAATTATTAAAATTCTACCCAGCTTTCAAGTGCTCAGACTAAATTTCTTGTTTTCTATAAAGTCTTCCTTAACTTCATGTTTCAGGGTTCTTAGATTCCCTCTAGTTGTTTAAGCAGAAAGAGATTTATTGTCGAGTATTAAACAGCTTACAGAAACCCTGAAGTTGTCAGAAAAATCACGTCTGAATGCTACATACTAGTAACCACAGCAGTCAGAAGATGTATTAATGTAATGAAAACCCCACTATCACAGCCTCATGACATTTAGCACCTATTATACTAGGAAAAGAACCCAAGAATTTCAACTAGCATTTCTCCAGAAGTCCACACTTATACTACTACATTGACAAGAATAGAAAAATGTGTGTGTGATTACTTCTTCTTGGGACAGATTGCTCATGTTTGTGCAGCTTTTTGGCAATACCTAGACTATATCAGAACTCAGGACTGCAAAGGAGTCTGAGTAATGCAAATTGTAACTTTGGACTAGTGTTATAGAAGACATTTAGAAAGAGGGTTGGGAAACTCTATCCATAGTACCTGCTATATTGATCATCTTGATCCCATGTGATCTCTGCCTACTTTGAACTCCCAGAGATCTTGTACTTTATACATTTTAATACATTTTTTTACCTATCATATGTATATTTTTTTGTTTTTAGTAAAGTTTATTTGTAGTACTCTTTTAACTAGACTGTTGAAAAAATGCTTGAGGACTTTTTGATCATATTGTACCTGGAAATGTAGCTTAAAATATCATATAAATAATAAATATTTGTTGACTGTCCATGTAATTTCAAGAGATTGAATTTGTAAAGCTTTGCCCTTTTTTAAAAAAAATTTTGTAGGCGAAAGCAGAAATTTACAAATCTGAACACACATTTCAAGAATGTGATTTTTTTTACTTTATAAAAGAATTCTTCACTTGAATAAAAATTTTTAAAAAGATTTAGTACAATTTAGTAAAAATGTACTCTAACAGGACTTCAAATGTGAAATGTATGGCCATTATTTATAGGAAATTATATTGTATATGACATATAATGCATCTGTGTCATCAAGCATTATATATTCAGTAAATAGAGTAATTAAAACTGACAGAAGACTACATGTCTCCAAATTTGGACAATAATATATCTGAAAAAACTGAAATAGAATTTTTAAATGACCTGAAATCATAAACATCTTTAAAATGATTGCTTATATTATTTATAGCATGTACATCTGATCTCTGGTTTATCTGGGTATTTAGACAATGCGGTCATTTCATTCCGTATTTGGCCTTTATCTAGATTTGTGATGTGGTGATCGTATTTATCATTCACGAGGAATAAAAAAATGACTTCTATTAAGCTTTTGGATCTTTCTCTCTCATTGTCATTACCAGTTATCCCAGTTTACTCACTCTCTTTTTTTTTCTTTTATTTTTTATTTTTTATTTTTATGACTTGGACAAATGTGATAGTCCCTTATATCTCTTTGTTGCATTCTTTTCTCCCCTTACTATGTTCAGGACTGCTTTTGGCTACAAGTGATAGAAATGTTTGGCCTAAGTTTACTTAAATGAAAAAAAAATTTATTATGTCAAATCATTGGGAATCCAAAGGTAGAGATGGCTCAAGCCCTCAGTAGCAATCAGTGGCTGAGTGATGATGTGAAGAACCCAGGTTCACTCTGCCCCTCCTCTCTGTCCTCCTCAGAATCTGCTTCATTATGATAGTGTTTGTGGTGGCTCATGGCAATGGGAATTGCATGTTCAAAAGGAGAGAGGGTGAAAGAGACAGAGAGCAAGAGACAGAAATAGAGACACAAAGATATCTCTCTTAAGCATGCAATATGAGTCATTCTTTTTAGCCTGATTGGCCCAAATTAAGTCTCTTTTCAATCCCTGGACCAAGAACAGCTATCAAGGGAATGCCATAAGTTGATTGGCAATTTAGACTAACCAGGACTTCCCTTTGGAAGTCTCTACAGGAATCATATGGCTTACTCAGTTCCAAAAAAATTAAATAAAGGAGCAAATTACTGAGGTGTAAGTAGTGTTAGAGGAGCCAATAAAAAATGATGTAGCTGCTCAGGACTAGAAATTTGGAAAGCTAGTGCCATCTCTGAACCTGAGGTGCTTGGGGATAGAACAGAGTTATTGAAACACAGTGAGAGTTGTAGCTATGGGAGAGTCTGACAGAGAGGAGCTGTGGCCTGAGAGGAACACAGATGCCAGTGCTTCCTAAAGCAGACCCCCGACAGAAGCTGCAGGACTAGTGAGGCCAGGTGATACAGAGAACAGAGTAAGGAGGTAGAGTCTAGTTCTGGAGGGACAAATGCAGGCCAACCAGCATTTCCATGTAACAAACAAAAATAAAGGAGAGTGTGAGATGTGAGTGGAAACTTCTATGTCCAACACACACTTGAATTAATTCTCCACCCTTGGGGTAGGAGGATCAGTCTAAAATAAAATGTAATCAAATAATTTTTAGGATTTAAATCTTTCAGAGTTCCCTGCATATTTAGGATAAAGGTTTCCGTGATCAGGCCCTTCCTCCTTTTTCAACTTAATTTTTACTTCTTTTCCTCAGATGTCTTGAGCTTCAGATATATGAAACTCTTTAAGTTTCTTTTTCCAGTTTATCTCCTTTGTTACTTTGGCACAAGTCAATCCCTCTGCTTTCCCATTCCATAGCCTGGCTAGCCACTGTTCCCTTAAGACTGATCAAACCTCTTCCCCTCTGGAAATCTCCTCTGCCCCCTCTTCCAGGTTATGCAGTCATCCTTGAGTCCCATGGTCACTGGCCACTGTCTCAGCTAATTGAGGAGGTAATTGTTTACTCCAATGACTATTTTACAAGACAGGGCAGTGATTTGTCCCCCCCACCCCCATATCAATGAGAATCTGTTGAATAAATTATTTCAATTAAATAAATATTGAATTTATTTATTCAGCTTTAATCTATGTCCATAAGGCCTGGTATCAAGTCTTGCTCTACCCCACAGTCACTGCATGACCTTGAGAAAATCTCTTACCTTTCTGAGCCTATTTTCTCTAATAAAATGGAAATTTAAGAAACCTGGCTTTTAGGGGTATTTAGAAGCACAAATGTAAAACCTGTAAACCCTCTTGGACCTACTCCTAGGCTCTTAATTCTCTATACCATCTAGTCTCAAATAGCCTGAATCCAATGTCCCTGCCAGCCTTTCACTGGACAGTGTCTTTACTCCTAGGCAAATAGTTTGACCATGATCCCACCACCAGCACTACGTCTCAGCCCCTGGGACTTTAGCGGGCTCTTCCTGTCTCCATGACTTCCAGGTTACACTTTGTGTTCTTTCTCCAAACTCAAACTGTACTCAGACTCACAGTTTAAGGAGTGAAGTCTGAAAACCTGTTTAGAAATTGTATATAGGCGCTCTTTTTCCCAGAGGTGTGATATTACCTTACTTAACCATTAAATCTAGTTTTGATGCTTCAAGAAAACAGAACAATATAAGTCTCAAGTCAAGAAAATTCTAAGACTTAGTAATTGCTATTACAAAGTTAGTACAGAGATATAACAATCTTTGTTATTATTCTGTATATTAATTTGAATTTCACATTTACCACAATTACTTGAAAAATGAGAGTAAGTAATCAGTTTTTTGTCTTCACTATGGCCAAAGGCTAGATGATGTGATCTCCTTTGGGTCAGGCACTAGCAGCCCTACTGACCCCCAGCTTTCCTCCAGTGGTTGTGTCCTACCCATTTCTTTCTCATTATAGTCCTGTTATTCACTTACCTTCTTTGATCTTGTTTGTTGCATAGAAATAACTCTATTTTAGGGACTGTCAGTCTGTATAAAATAATTGTAATACTGGAGTTGTAAATGTATTGTAATGTATTTAGTTCTGGTAATACAGAACTGA
The DNA here is from genome assembly GCA_030015415.1 of Cynopterus sphinx. Classification (NCBI taxonomy): domain Eukaryota; kingdom Metazoa; phylum Chordata; class Mammalia; order Chiroptera; family Pteropodidae; genus Cynopterus; species Cynopterus sphinx. The sequence goes on along the minus strand of CM057382.1, from coordinate 83,541,718 downwards.
AGTCTTGTTCTACTTCAGTCTTAGATTTAGAGAAATGGGACAGAAATAAAAGATTCCGAAGCTATGAAATATTTGTGTTGAATATAGCTCTCTCCTCTGACCCCACCACCTTCCAACTAAATGCATAGCAAATTGTTTAAACCAGCCTTGTCAAGCAGCTCTAATATCCATTTCCCATGGCAATGCTGAATCTAAGGATAGCTATGTTGCATAATACATTTACATAATGGCACAGATTAGGGATACCTCAGAATGAAAGATTTCCTAGTGATTTTTCTGTCTTTTTATTTGCTGGTTACACAATGACAAATGCTCCTGTAGTGCCTCAGCATTTTCTTTCCCTGGGTGTTATCTAGAGAACAACAGCCACCTTCCCCTCTGCTTCCATCTGAAAATGGCTATCAGGACACTCCTGAGTAGCCATCTCTCCTGGGAAAACCAGAGCAGAACACCCAGGGCCAGACTGGTGTTTCCCCAGCTCAGGTGGTTCCCCAGCCCAAGTACCTCAGGCATCAGCCCTCCCTGCTGGGTGTGCCTCCCTGCTTCAACCCCAAGGTCTGCAAAGTGAGAGCCCCAGATTAGTAAGAATCATGGAGACATGTTTTATTAGGCAGCTTAGCTTTCTCACCTTTTGGTTATAAATTGCCCTTTGAAAGTTCTGAAAATTAACTGCTCTTGAAATGATTTGTTGAAGCATCTTCTGTGGATTAACAACAGTTCATCTTTCAAAGTTTTTAGAGCAGAGTAACTTTTTAAAAAACCTAGATTTCATTTTAGTTTAAGGAAAAAAAATTCTTCTTAGTGTAGTGCTGGCTGGTTCCATGGAGGGAGAACTAGATGAAGAGAGGCAGCCAATGTAGTTTCAGTTGCTGCCCTGCCTAGACCAGCAAACCTTTTTTCTCTAACTTATTTTCCCGTTTGTCAAACTGCAAAATATGTCTTGCTTCTTTCATGTAATTGCTGTTAGAATTAGGTAGCTAGCAATGGCCATTTTCAGACGTGAGTGACAGAGAGAACAAAGGAATGTGTCCAGCCTAGAAACTGCCCAAATAACACCCCAAAGGTAGTAGAATTCTGAGTATGCACATGCCCATTAGGCAGAGTTATATAGCAGCCAGGTGTCCATCAAAATGACCTCACTTGCCAATCACTTAGAAATGCCTTTGGAATCAGCCCATACATAAGGCAGACATTTCCACTTCTGGCTCCTCTTCTTTTGCATCCCTCTTCTTTTGTGGCCTTTTTGTGTTGGTTACAGTGCTGGAACCATGTGACTCCTTGGAACATCCTTTGTCTTTCTAAAATAAACTTTAATAAAAATATTAAATCTCAACTATCTGTGATTCTTTGTTGTGCCATTTGTAGAAGAATCAAGGGAAAATGCTAACTACACTTCTGCGCCACTGTTACCCCTCTCCCTAACCCTACTGATGGGGCGACAATGAACTCTGATTGGCCCCAATGGTGATAGAATCAAGTTAAGTAACTTTATGTGAATTTCAAACAAAACTTATATTAATACAAAAGTGAAAAAACAGCCTAGTGAAATGAGCATGCATTTTGGAGTCAGGAATCCTGAATTTAACTGCTGGCTCTGCCATCAGCTATGTGAGTAAATGCAGGTCAGTTCATCAACTGTGATCCAATTTTTCTTTTAATTTGCAAAATGAGGGAGAAAATACTTGCCTCAGCTGCTTCAAATTGAATCTGTCAGGATCAAATGGGGCGTAAGTACAAGGTCTTCGTAAAACTGTGAAGGTATAAATTACTTATAAACATTCAGGAGGAGCCTGCAATTGTGCAGTATGCACAATATATTTTTTAATCCTTGCAATGAGCCTTTGAGGGAATGAATGTTATTATCCCATTTTCTGGTTAAGAAAACTAGGCTTGGAGAAGTGGAAACTAGTCAGTGGACCTAGATTCGAAAACATCTCTGAGTCCTAAACTTGAGTTTTTAATCACTGTCTGCACAGCCGTAGATTACTATTTTGCTGCTTTTATTGTTTCAGTTAATGACAATGACATAATGAAGGCACTGAGGATGTTATTTTCTCAGACATGGTGTTCTTATGATGGACTTGGTAATATTAATTTTATGCAAGTGATAGGGCAAATCCCCCCAAGTGGAGGGAACTTAAGTCCTGCAGTGAGTGTTCCTTGCTCAGTGCAAAAAAAAATTCAGACACACACCAAGGTTAGAGTCAAAATGAGTTTATTAGAGAAGGGAAAAAACAAAGACAAGAGAAAGCAAAGACAGTAAACCCAAGACAAGAAAAAAAGCCCCAATGTTGTGTTGAAAATCGTTTATATATCATTCTTAGTTTCTGTGAATTACCGTTTAAAGACTGTACCCATTTTTCTTTGATATGGGCATATGGTGAGAAAGGATAAGAGTATGTAGTGTGAAAAGGTTAGAATATGTAACATGAAAGGCCTGCAGGCCATTCCCAGCCTTTAGTCCATAAGTTCTCCATAATTTTAGTCAGAGGAAATTAATTATTTTATTTTGTATAGGACACAACTTAAAGACTCTGTTTTCCCCTCACAGTGTGGGAAAATGGTTTGTTAGCAACCCTAGCAGAAATTTTCTTTTGTTCTGCAGTTTACCTCATGGTCTAGCCAGGCTGTAGGTCAATCAACATATTGCAGTCTCTGAATATGGCTTGATTTAACATTTAGTTCTCGTGCCTCCTCCCTACATTGCAACAACATTTATATAATTCCTCAGTTATGATTTTGCTTAGCAAGAGATTTTAAGTAACTTCTCAAAAGACCATTAGAAGGAAAAAAATTTCATTAAGTACCCCTCATTAATTTACTCTCTTGCTTGAGTACAATTATTAATTCTTCCCTGCCAGATATGTGGACTATATTCTGAATGTAAGTTAAGTTCTTTGGGAAATGAATTTATCACATACAAGGTTCCTACTTTAGGGTAGTAAATGATATCTCCTTTCTGTTGCCTGTGGTCATTAGTAAAAAGAAGAAAAAAGTAAAAAGTCAGCACAAGATATATGATGTAGGAGTGCTGGGAAAAGATTTTTGTCATGGAGGGCTGAATTTATAAGTTGAACACGAATACTTACAATTTATTTACGTACTTACTTGCCTTTAGAGTGTTTACTTTTTATTAGATGAGACTATTAGAATTTTGTCACTCCTCCTGATTCTTACTGCACTTTCTTTTATATCTGATAGCTTTTGTGGGGAATCAGGGAATGTTTTTCTATATAGAATTGACCTAATGACTCTAGATAGAGAATAGTAAAGACCAGAAAGAGGAGAGTTGGAAGTAAGAATGAAGCAATTTAAGAAAGAAGAAAAGGGATTTTATTTCATAGAAGTGATTTGTGCTCCAAGGACAAAAAACAATCCACCAATTATTATTGAGCACCATCTGCACACTTAGCATAAGGGATGTCAAAAGCTCTTGGTTGGATTTACTTTCTACTGAAAATGGTCTTGGATAGTGGAAAGGAGGAGGATGAAGGAATATAAATTGTTCACTGGGGCCAAATAGAAATGATTTTCGGGAGCTGCCTCTTTGCTTTCTTATACCCTCTAGAATTTGGTAGTTATATCCAATAGAAGAAATACTGTATTAGCTTGAATGATATTGTATCTTAGTCTTAGTTTGTCTTTGTAGTTGTTTCATGACTTCATGTCTAGAAAGAAATCTTTTCTCAATTTAGCAGGTCACTGCAGATTTTTCTTGAAGCAAAGTGAAAGCAACAGAGTTATCAGATTAAGTTGATTTTTATAGAGATTTTCAGCTAGTATCTTTGATTTCCTCACTGATCTAACTTCACATTGGGTTGGGTGTGGAGATTCTGTTTTCTGAAGCCAGAACAGATGATCTCTATGATTTCATGGGCAGATGCCTACTATGATCCTATGGGCAGATGCTCCTATGATCTTAGAAGCAGATGTTCCTGTGATGATTCTAGGAGTTGATGTCTCCTGAGCTCCTCTTCCATGGCCCTTGGGTCCCACCTCTTTTTATCCCATTATCTGACACTCTCAGAACTCCTCCTCATTTCCCCCACTCCAACAGTCATTCCCTTCAAGCATCAAAATTAGGTGAAACCAAAAGTACATCTATATCAGAAAAAAAGAAGCTTTAATAAACTAAAGGAAAAGAGAATAAAGACCCTAAAATCATCAGGGGTTTCATAGTTCTCAGTTATGTTACTTGGAAGTAAATGCTTAGAGCTACAGCATGCATTTGCATTCCACCTCTTTTTTCCTTCTCTCCTTTTCCTACCCTTTCTATTTGTTAAATGTATTTGATGTTCACAGTCTTAGAGAATAGTGCATTTATTTTTCTAATCTGTGTTCTAAAAGCAGAAGCCTGGTTATATATTACCATTAGCATTTTCCTTAACATAAGCTGATCATCTGTAATCCTGTCAGGGATTGATTTGTTCCTTTTATTTATTGAGTATATACTTTATTGTCATCATAGTGTTTTCAAAAGAATAAAAATAACAATAACTAAAATATTTATTGAGTAATGTCTATAAACAGGCCCTATACGTGGTGTTTAATAGGCCAAATCCATTCACTAACTGGTTCCTGCAGTTTCATTATTATGCCTGTTTTCTAGATGGAAATTTGTGAGTTAGAGAATTTAAATGACTTGTCCAGCATCAGCGTAGGTTGGGTTTGACTTCAGCAGTTTGATGAAAGACTCTAGCCTTAATATATGCTATCATCTTTCAGGGCCAATGTCTCTCAAACTTAAAATGTATCCAAATGGCCTCGAAGGCTTTTTTATAAAACATTCCAGCACTACCCCTAAAGTTTCTGATTTCTTTCTAAGAATTTGCATTTCTAATGAGTTCTCAGAAGAAGTTAATGGAACCCTACTTTGAAAACCATGGCTCTAGCCCATGCTGCTTCTCTTCTTCCCTCTGTAGTGGAATTACTTTAGGATAGGCAAAATTTGCAGCTCAAATTCACAAAATACAGGTTAATGGAAGAGCCAGCTTTCTCAGTCACAGAACCACAGGGCCACCTTTCTCCTGTGCTATATCCGTATCTATGAAGTTGTGTAGGTTTCTACTGTTCCCTCAGTGCTTCCTAAGAAAATATTCTAGGAAGAAAACTATTTTAAATGGAGGTGCTGATTATTCTTAGTAGCTGGCTGAAGAATAAGTATCTACTAGTGTGCTGGTAATGGAAGCACAAAAAATGTAAGCATCTAAATAATTCTTTAGTTCACTTTTTCTCAGTATACTAGGGTCAGAGTCTAGCTATTCTAAAACATGTTTCTGAATCTTGAAAGCAGATAGCAAAATCAGCAGCCGTATACAGCTGTTTATTTATTCAATCCCTAATGTAAACATAGATTTGATGATGAATCATCACTTGGCCTGTCAACAGTACTGGTCTCCATCAGGGGTCTTGTCCTCATGTGAGCCTACTTGCCTTTCCTGTGTCTGCAAACAGTGGCAAAGAGGAAACAGAAGGGAAATAAGAGTAAGAAAATGCCGTTGAGTTGCAAAACATGGATAAAACGATTGGCATTGCAATTCCCAGGACAACCAGGACTCCACTGGATGATGAAGGCACAAACTCCAGAGGGGGTGGTTCTGCTCTCTGGCACTGTGGGTAGGTACTTTTAGCAACCTGGAGTTTGTCCTGCCTCTATGGAAGCTATTTACAGTTGTTACAGTGGATAGTTTTATGAGCCTACCCACTCATTTTTATGAGGGTTCCTGGGAAAAAGGAGATATACAATCTTACACCAGCACACTGCCTTCAGTGAAGTACAAACAATATAAAGTAGGCCATCTAGGCCTGTAAAGTAGGCAATGCCAAGCAGTCATGATTTAAGTTCAGTTCAGCAGTGACCTGGCTTCTTGTGATAAGATAAAGGAATGAATAAAGACTACATGGGGAGAAAGAGCAAGTAAGTGGAAAATAAATAATTTATTTTCACCTTCTAGAAGCTGTAAGTTGAAGGGACAAAAATCCTGTTATTAAGAAAAAGGACCAAAAGTCAATTGCAAGGATGGTCTGTCAAATTACTTTTCAGGTTTCTTGGTTGAAGAAATGACATCACCTTTTACCAAATATTTGTTCAGCACTCCATCATCAACACAAGAAGGCTTTCAGATCTTAATATGGTTTTCTACGACAAACCAACTTGTCCCCAGTGAAACCTGAGAACGAAGTCTCTGGGTGTGCTAGTATTTACACATGAGTTTGCTAATCTTTGACTTCATTAGAAGACAGAGTTAATTATGAACTAAACTATGGATCTTAAATTTATCAGCAGGCTAAGTAGCTGGTGACTGCCCCAATCAGACTCAGTTTCCAGGAAATGAAATGGGACTTATTTACATTTAGAGTGATGCCCAGCTTCTTAATCACCTCAAAGCATTTAAAAATTAACTTTACTATTAGCAGCTCAAGAGGCATAATGAACCCTGGGAGGGCCTTTGCTACTTTCTCCCTCCTCTTGAGCTATGTGTTCATTATTTCAGCCTGTGTGCCTTGCCTGCATCTTTTTGCTAGACCCTGGAAAGTTTCTATTTCAGTTTCATAAAAATAATTTATAGTTTATTTGCTAAGTCTCCTGATAAGCAATTTTCTAAAATCTCACCAGAATTGCTAATGATCACTAGAATAGCTGAGTTCTATGTGCACAATAAAAGACATCAATCATTCTCATAAACTTTCTTTGATATGACATGCTTCCATTAAATTGGTCAGTGATCAAAGGTTATTAAGGATTATACATGTTGGACAAAAGGTGTGACCCAAGACCCCAAGCTATTACTTCTCACATAGCCATATGGACACTTTTAAACAAACACTAGAAACAATTAGAAAAATGTTGGATTAAAAGTTGCTAGTCATCCAGGAAAAATGACCAGATAGACACATGCATAAATGGAAGTCTCAGTAACATTTTAATTTAATACAACCTATAATATAACTTAAGATTCTTATACTTTAGACCTATAGTATCTAATCATTTCATAGTTTTGAATTCAACAGAGGACAATATAATTTACTGGTGGGGTATAAGTGATGTTAATACCTTCCCTTTCTTACTCCAAGAGTTGCTGTAAAGAATCTTTAAGATTTTTGTCAACTGAAAAAAGCTATGCAATCACAAGATATTTTGGCATTCCATTATTTAATAACATGTTTACCCATTATTTGTGTTTTAGTTTTAAAAATTAAAATTATGTAAAATACTGATAAAAGATTGACTGGCACTTTAAATGAACATAAATCATCCAAAGGGTCTATGAGAGGAGCTAGGGCTTATGGGAGGAGTTCTCACACTGTCTGTTGTCCTGAGAATCCTATAGGAAAAACTCTATGCTTACAACAAAGTTATACAGTTATAACTGCCTCTCCCCTTAATGTCCTTTTACCCTTTGATATATACTCTCCATCTTGGCACACTGGGCAGTGTATGTACATGGTCTGCTATGTCTGCATGCACTGTGTTGTAAACCTTTTCTTTTCCTGAATAAATTCTTTTTAGTGATGAGATACCTAGTTGATATTGTTTTTTCCAGTCAATAATACTATTCCTTAAAATGATTACATTTGTCCTTTTATGCAATGATCTAGGATGTAAAATCTTTATTTTAAAGAAACTAGTGTACTAAAAAGTATTAATAAATAAATTAACTTAGTTGAAGCATTATCAAGAGTCCCTTTTGATTATAGAGGAAAGAATGGAATATTTCCATTTAAAGGACTTGTGTCTGTATATTTAAGAATCCATTATAGCATAAATTTGGGTAGAAGTGATGCCCTTCATGCTACTTATATCAGCTAAGAGGCCAAGGGGTGGGTTTTTAGATTTTCAACTTTGACCACAGAAGCAGATTTACCTAAGTAAACCCAAGAAGGCATTATTGAAAAGTGGAAAAAAACCAGTGATTCTGGCTCTGTGTCTCTATTATAGGCAAATGCCCTATATTTATTTTTCATACTGGGCCCAGTCTGCTGGAGGAAGATTTGCAGCTATACCTGTTGGGTTTTCCCATAACAAAATGTTCTTCTCTTGAGACTATCCTGGTGAGCCAGCCATACATAAATCCATTCTAATTAAATATGTTACTCTCTAGTGGGAGACGCCTTTATTATAGGAACTGATGTCAGGGGAATATAAATATGTGCATATCTATATTTTAGTGATAGACACCAACATCTGTTTGCAAGCAAGCAGATATACCATCCCCCTCTTTTTACTTCTCTCATATTACTTCTTGATATGTAGATTAAAACACAACAAATCTCTTGGGATTGAACATACTTTTAAATATGTGGAGTTCAGACACATGCATCTTTTTACTATGAGTACAATGAGAAGCTTTCTACAACTCTAAATTTAATAGTGCCATCTCCTAATTGAATCACCTGGTCTAATTAGGAGTTAATGAGTGCTTTCTGATGGTAAAGATAATGAGCATTTATAGCTACAGCCAAGAAGCATACTTTTTGTTGTTGTTATTGTTAAACATAGACCAGAGAAGAAGAGCAAACCAAGTTACCAGTCAGTGTCCTTCTCTAACTTATTTTTTAAAATAAAAATTACTGTCACATCTTATATAAAAAGTTATACTGAAACCCCAAACTGACTCATTAATTAGACTTTGCAGACTTTGACTCATTAATTAGACTAAACAGAAGAGGTAAGAAAAGGTCCTAGAAGCAGTTCTTATGCTGGGAAACAGTTTTGCACCCTTCTCTTTTTCCGTTTAAAGATGAATAGGGATCATCAACAACACTGGCAAGTATATTCAGTTCAAGTTTGTATCTTTTTCATCTTAACTGCACAAAGATTGAAGAAGTGCGAAGTATTGAGCCACCAGAACTTTAGGAAATAATGTTACTCCCTAATTCAAGGATTTAATTGTTGGATACTAGGTACCTGACAAGACAGAAATGAACCAAGAAGTATGCATTAAAATAAATTTCTACATGTAATTCATTAGACTTTTGAGTTATTCAGAAGCAGTCTTTGATTTTGATATGAAACTACTTAAATTAATGTCTTTGTTAATTTTTATGTTTTAATTGTAAACACAAATTATATTGTAGGATTTTCACTCAGGTGAAGAAATCATTATTGCTGTGGTGACACCTAAGAAAGATATTTAACCAATTGTCCATTTAATAGAGTGTAGATTTGCTGTTATAGTATTTTTCTCTTTCTGGAAGTTATAGTTGATTTATTTACTTTGCATTGATGATATTTCTACTCTTTTCATATGGTATGAAAATTCTCTAAATTTTTTCTTCAATGTTTTGGAATAATTTGGGAAAGATAAGTATTAGTTCTTATTTCAATGTTTGATAAATTTCACCTATGAAGCCATCAGTGGAATGAATCCCCACTGATTTTCATAGACAGGTGTTGTGGAGAATCCTATTTCCAGCACTGATGCTCTGGGCTGGGTAGCCGAGTATGAAACCCCTTGCTCCTCAAGGGGAACCTCTGCAGCTAAGATATCCCTCCCAGTTTTCAACCTCCACCTGTAAGTGCGAGGTGAGCCTGTTTTATGTCTCCACCCCTCCTACTAGTCTCAACATGACTTCTTGTTTATTTCCTTGGTTTTAGGACTTTTGTTCAGCTAGTCTTAAGAGGGTGCTTCAGGTTGATTGTTCCGTATTTTAATTGTGATTTTAATGTGGTCATTGAGGAAGCAAGAACACTGTCAATCTACTTGACCATCTTGCCCCAGGACTAACATTTTATTAACTTTAGGTGTACAACATAATGATTTGCTATATGTACATATTACAAAATGACTACAACAAGTTTCACTAACATCTATCATGACGTATAGGTAACAATTATTATTTCTTGTGATAAGAAGTTTTCAAAAGTACTCTCTTAGCAACTTTCAAATATACAATGCAGTATTGTTAACTATAGTCACAATGATATACATTATTACATCCCCTTATTTATTGTATAATTGGAAGTTTTTACCTTTTGACCACTTCACCCATTTTGTTTACCCACCCCCAACTCCTGCCTCTGGCAACCACCAAAGATATCTATGAGTTTGGGTTTTTATTAGATTCCATATATAAGTGAGATATATAGCATTTATCTTCTCTGTCTGACTTATTTTACTTAGCATAATGTCCACAGGATCCATCCATGCTTTTGCAAATAGTAGGATTTTTCCCCCTTTTTATTGCTGAATATTCCATTATATGTATACCACCTTTTCTTTATCCATTTATTCATTGATGGAACTTAGGTTGTTTTCATGTCTTAGCTATTTTAATAACGCTGCAATGAACATGAGGGTGCATATATCTTTCTAGGTAGTGATTTTGTTTCTTTTGGATAGATACACAGAAGATCATATGGTAGGTCTAGTTAAAAATTTTAAAGAAACCTCCATCCCGTTTTCCATAGTGGCTGTGTAAATTTACATTTCCATCAACAATGCACAGTTTTCCTTTTCTCCTTATTCTGCCAACACTTATCTCTTGTCTTTTTGATAATAGCCTTTCTGAGACGTGTGAGGTGATATCTCATTTTGGCTTTGATTTATATTTTTCTGATGATTAATGATTAATGATGCTGAAATTTTATCTTGTGCCTGTATGTATGTCTTCTTTGAAAAAAGTCTTTGAAGATCTGCCTATTTTTATTTTTTCTATTCAATTAAATGAGTTCTTATATATTTTAAATATTAACCCCTTATTAGATATATGAATTGCAAATAATTTATTCTCATTTTATAGGATTTTTCATTTTGTTGATGGTTTCCTTTGCTGTACAAGAGCTTCTTAGTTAGATGTAATCTCATTTGTTTATTTTTGCTTCCACTGCCTTCATTTTTGGTGTCAAATCCAAATGCCAATACTGATGTCAAGGAACATATCCTCTATGATTTCTTCAATGAGTTTTATGGTGTCAGGTCTTACATTCAAGTCTTAATTCATTTTGAGTTTATTTCTGTGAATGGTTTAAGATAGTGGTCCAATTTCATTCTTTTGAATGTGGCTGTCCAGTTTTCCTAATACTATTTATTGAACAGACTGTCCTTCCCTCATTGTGTACTCTTGGCTCCTCTTTCATAAAATAATTGATGGTATATGTATGTGTTTATTTCTGTGTTATTCTGTTCCATTAATCTAACTGTCTCTTTTTATGTTTTGATTATGATAGCTTTGAAATCTGGAAATGTGATGGCTTTAGCTTTCTTTTTTTTTTTTTGATTGCTCTGACTATTTTGGGGATTGTATGGTTTCATACAAATTTGAAGGTTGTGTGATCCATTTCTGTGAAAAAAGCCATTAAAATTTTGGTAAGAATTGCATTGAATCTGTAGATTGCTTTGGGGAGTGCAGACATTTTAAAAATATTCATTCTTCCAATCCATGAACATGGACTGTCCTTTTGGTTATTTCTATCTTCTTTAATTTCTGTCACCAACACTTATAATTTTCAGTGTATGGGTCTTTTACCTTTTTGATTAAATTTATTCCTGGGTACTTCTTTTTCTTTCTTTCTTTCTTTCTTTCTTTCTTTCTTTCTTTCTTTCTTTCTTTCTTTCTTTCTTTCTTTCTTTCTTTCTTTCTTTCTTTCTTCTTTTTGCTTTCTTTCTTTCTTTCTTTTTTTCTTTCTTTCTTTCTTTCTTTCTTTTTTTAAAGAAATTATAAATGAAATTGTTTCCTCATATTTTTCTGAAAGTTCAACTGATTTTTGTATATTGGTTTTGTACATTACAACTTTAATGAAATTGTTAATTCATTCTAACAGGATTTTGGGGAGTGGAGTCTTTAAGATTTTATATATAGAAGATTATATCATCTGCAAACAAAGACAATTATACTTCTTCCTTTTGTGATTCAAGTCTCTTATATATCTTTTCTTTGACTGCTAGATCTGGTTAGGGCTTTTAGTACTGTATTGGATAGGAAAGGTGAGATTGAACACTCTTGTCTTGTTTCTGAGAAGAAAAGCTTTCAGTTTTTCACCGTTAAGTATGATGTTAGCTGTCAGCAGAAATAAATTTCTGTTGTTTGTAAACTACTCAGTTTGTGGTATTTTTTTATAGCAGCCCGAAAGGACTAAAACAATAATCTTGGTGGTAAGGATATAAGTGTTGTTAGCAACCAACTTCAGTCTGAGAAGTGAAGCTTCAGCAAGTACAATGGAAGTGTTATAAAAAAATGTGGAACAAAATTCCAGGGAGTGAATTCTCAGCCATGTCTTTAGGCAGAGTAAGAACACTTTTTAATTAAGTCAAAAATTATCTTGGTGGAGTTGAGCAAGTAAGAACATCATTTAAAAGGAAATATGATCTTTGAGATTCAAGAAAATTGAGATACAAGAAAATAAAACAGTCAGACTCGAAATGACATAAGTACATGACTAAACACATCAATAAATAAAAATATCTGTAATTAGAACCTAAGTATTACCCTAATTTATCTTGGAAAAAAAAAAACAACCCAACTTCCCACTCTGGCAGAATAGGTCCCTGTTCTGCACCTGCCATGAGTCTAAAATGTAGTTGAGTTTGTTATTAGAGCCAGGCAGACTGGGTTCTAATCTTGTCCCCTCTGTTGCTAACTGAGTGAATTGGTGAGAAAGTTCTGAGACTTTCTATATCTCAGGGTTTTTTTTTTAAATTAAATCTCTTAAATGGAGATAAAAATAATATTCTCTATTTCATAGGCTGTTGTAAGCATTTAAAACCTATAAGGCTTACTGTGTAGGACACATATACTTGTCCCTTCTCCAAGGCTAACTGGGGAGGGCTAGTTCTCAGATGAGCTGACCCACATTTCTAAGGAGAATCAGGCTTGGCCATCTAGCAGTTGTTACTTTCTCAAAATACAAAAGGAAAGGATGTCAGGTTAGTTGGTTAGAGTATTCCTCTCATGAAGCAACTGCTCTTCCTTGCAGAGATTCTGTAAAGAGCATTTCCAGCCTCAAACTGGAGAAGTGCAGAAAAGAGAGAGATGGTCAAGAGAAATAATTCTGTCAGGGCCTGGAACACCTTACAGTAGGGGAAGTGAACTGAAATTGGTCAGTTGGGTTAACCCAAGGTGTGAAATCAAAGACATTCCATATATTTTATCACAGATACTCTGGACCCAGATTGCCTCCGGCCTCATGAATTATTCCTCATGTTCTGCTAGGAAGTTTGCTCTTGAGAGTACAAAACACCACTGAGTCTTTAAGTGGAGCAACTTGAGATTCCTGACTCAATGACCAGAGAGAGATAAACCCTGGGGCTTTCCTGAGGCTCATCCTCAGACATAGGTGTCTGGTTCTACACTTGTGGGAGAATGCTTTACATTACACATTTCTTTGTGGCTTTGGGGTGCAGAGTGCCTGCCAGTTCTTCCCAGATCCTACTGTCCTAAGCTGATCTTGAATCTGCTTATCTACAATCTTATTCTTGTGAGATCTTGCTCAATATAAGCTTTTCTTACTCCTCTCCTTGCCCTGATCCTTATATTTAATAATTGTTATCAATACTAACTTTAAAATAAGAGTTTGTGCATCTGGAGGTACTAATGTTACCGAATTGCCAATTAAGGAGAGAAATTCCAGAGGCACTGGCTTACTTTTGGATGTAAGGACCCAGATGTACAAAAAATTAGCGTGCACATGCACACACACACACACACACACACACACACGAGTGATAAATATTTCTTTTGGGGATATAAAAGGCTCTCATATCTGCCTTCTTTCCTGGTTAAATGATAGGATAGGGATGGGAGACTGAACAGGATCAGAGGTTGTGGGTTAGGGTCATGGTAGATAAGTGAGGCTGCCTTGAGTAGGACCAGGAGTTTGTTTTAGGAGAATGTCCCAAAGAGGGTGGTAACTTTATTTGAGAAAAAAAATCCTGAAAGCTCAGCTTCCAATAGTCTCCCCTGCAGAAGCAGCTGCCTGTGGGAAATATCAGAGGCTGAACAGCCAAGACATCTGGCCCAGTTTTACCATGGTCTGACCTTAGTGTGAGTGGTACATCTCCTACTATTTGTTTCTTCTCTTGCTCACTCTAGGAAATGATAAATCAATTAACAGGAACATTGTGTTCTATTCATTAATTATAGTACTGGGCATACGGAACATACTTGATACATGTTATGTGATACATATTAAATGGTAACATTATGACAATTATGCAAAGTCTGTGAACCAGGGGTGGCATTTAGAAAACCAGTGGTAAGTAAATCTGAAAATATATACAAGCTTGGGCAAAGCACTTACCTTTGCCATTAAAAGTGGCTTTCAAACTGCATTGCTTCCTGTGACAGATATGAATGGCGGCATTATTCATGAGTGGCAAAGTATGTGCAAATTGTAGTGAAATCTAGCTGCAAGGACAGGAAATAACATTCAGAGGGGCCTAGGATATGGTGGCCAATGAGCAATCTAAAGTTGTGAGGAATCCTAGAGCAGCTGGGACACTGCCAGCATAATCTCACCTGACCTCATCACCTTACCTAGCTTGGCACTTTGGCAGCAACTGCAGTTGGAGGATGGAACTGGGACTGCTGGTTGGGTGCTGTCTTTTCAGGGTTGCCCTTTGTCCTTTGTTTGTTCTTATTTTGGGGTGAGAGATGGTAGCTCTTATTAACAAAAACGCAAGGTAGGAAAGTAATGATTTTTTGAAGAGATCATTCTGATCGAGTGTGAATACAGATTTGAAGCCATAACAAAATATCAATAATTTGAAAATACTTATGCCTATCCCTTAACATCCCCAACATGGCAGTTTTGGACATTTGCCTTTGAGAATTTAAAGGGCTGCACAATGAGAAACAACAGGACCCCAGGGATGGGCTAAGTTTCTCCAAAGCCTGGTCAGCACTGGCACATTCTCTTCAAATACCTCAGCAGCACACTGACCCAAGATGGCCCATGGTGCCTTGAGTACTTCAGCATGGTTCTGCCATAAAATAGAAAGAACATGAGAGCTGAGCAAGCCCCTGTGTTGAGGCCAAATATACTGCAAATAGTGCCCTTTTATCCTGCCTTCCTCAGAGACTTTTAAGTTCCACAGTCCTGAGAACCTCTTCCTGTGAGTGCCTAACCTTGGAGGTACTTGCAGGAGGGAGTGAAGGGCAGCCTCATAAGATACCTGGAATATGACAAACTTCCTGGTTTATAGGGTAGGTGGTTGAGTTGCGCAGTGGAAATTGCAGTAGGGTTTGCAGTGTGGGATTTTCTCCCTGGTTCCCTACCTGACCTGGTGCCTGGGCTCCTGGAACCCCAGCCCACTTCTGATCAAGTTTCTCTGCCTGCTGATCACCTCCATAAACTGAGGATGACGCACCACAGTGCAAGTGAACTTCTGAGGTCTTTGGGGCCTTGGATTCTTTTAGTTCCTTGTTTATAGTTTCCCTACTTTAGCTTGTCCTGCAGTAGATAATAATAATTTCTTACATTTTAAGAAAGAGCACTTTAGAATTTTTAAAATCCCCTTGTACAAGTTATTTGAATCTTTGTAGCCACCTTGTATAGGAGATACTATGTCGATTTTAAAGATAAAGTTACCAAAATAGGGACAAGAGAGAGCATTTTTATGTGTTGAATGTGGACCAGTCACAACTTGAACTAAGGCTTGTAAATCACTGGCAAAGTATACTGCCTTGGGGCCCTGTCTCTTAGACGACACTCTGTGCAAGATGGTGTGACACTATGAGGCTGGGCAGTGCAGTATGGTGGTCAGATCTGGGCTTTGTGACCAGGCTGCCCCAGTGAGAGTTGAGACTGCAGTAATGACCAACTATGTGAATGAGACAAGTGTGCTCATCTATGTGCCTCAGCTTCTTTATCTACAACATGGGACAACAGATAGTTACCCCTCCAAAGGCTGTATTAACACACACTTATTACTACAAATAAAGTAATAGCAGCTATGTTTGTTTGTTTATGCTTATCGTGTGCCTGGTTCCATGCTATCCACATTTTGTGCATTAGTTCATTCCATCATCTCAACAACTTTAGGACGTGGGTATACTTATCATGTCAATTTTTAGAGGGGAGGAAACTGAGGCACAGAGACAAAGCAATTTTTTAGTGGGAAAAAAATCAGGGACTGTGTTCTTAATCGCAACACCAGACTTCCTTTTAAAACAGACCTTAGGTCCTGATAAACACTCAAAAAATGTTGGCTGCTACTGCTGTTGTAGATGTGCAGTGGTATGCTATCAGGGCCCAGCCACCCCAATACCACCTCTCCAAATTAGTTCCCTGTGGCAGGAACACTTCAGTCAAGACTTCAGTTAGCTAAATAGACCTCTGTTCGTTGTTAAAATGCAAAATCCTCTGGGACAGCTTGCATTAAACCTTATTTGGCCTCTGGCCTTTGTGCCAATGAGTCCAGAGGTTATGGGGTAGATTGAATGGGGCAGAGAGAATGGATTCTGAGGCCATGCTCAGAAAGGTGATGAGAGACATTGCTACTGGTCATAACATGGCAGAAAGAGGTAGAAATTTTGCAGAAAGAGGGGCCAAGGACTCATCTATCTTATAATGTTTCCCAGCTGCTAAAATGATCTGCATCGTAAAACCTCATTAGAGTTCATTTTCTGAGCCTTTTTATCATGAATTATCTGAGTGCCTTTATGTGTTGAGAATCACAGACTCACAGAATTTCTCTGACAAAGAATTCAAAGTATGAAAAGTTTCTACAGCTAAACAGTTAAAATTCAATGCCTTCACTCCAGAATACTTCCTCCCTGTCTGAATACAGTCCACTTCACTATGTTCTGATAAACTTGACAAAGAGATTTTGCATATGACCCTGGCAGTAAGTTAAACACTTTAGTGTCATGTTTTCACCTTGGCCTCAGCGTGGGAATGAGTGTCAGGGGCCATTCCTTGCTAGTTTTGGCAGCAAAGCTGAGCCTCTTTGGTGGAGGACTTGCTGTTTAACTTGCAGTTTCTAATTTCTTTTTTCAAAACCCAGGTGTAGTGATGCTCCCTGCCTTCCAGGAATGTATGAGGGTTAATTAGATAGTATTTGCATACGACTTTGAAGATGAAAGCACCATATAATTGTTATTACATATCATCTCTTCCAGAAACCAGGAATACTTCTACTTCAGGGAACACTTGTACATGTCTTCACATGTATCACTCACTTTAGGATAAAACTTGTGAGGCATCAGGGAGCTAATGATATCATGTAGAGCAAGGAGGATCTAATGGTCAAACAAGCAACAGGCACTAAGAACTACTTAGGTCACCAGGAAGCAGCTGTTGGTAGGGTTGGAGAGGAGATGAGCCCACCCATTCAGCTGCTAGCTGCTGGGCAGAATTCCCATAATTGGATCCCAGCACAGGGTCAGTAAGAATGTCATGGCTTCACAGGCCAGAAAGTGCTGGAACAGATGGGAGGGGCAAGAGATGTCATTTTGGAAGAGCTGAGGCAGGGCATGTCATGGAAGGGGGTGACATAGAATGGAAGACACTTCTTACCATGTTAGAAAATTATTTCTAGAATCTCCTGATTGGCTTACCTGCCTCTTGTGAGAATTCCGTCACATCAATCCATGTTCCTTCCGCTGTCAGGATGATTGCGCTTTTCACTATGGCATGTCTATAGCCTAATAAACCTTCAGTACTATCCTAGAAAATGAATTCCAGTTCTTTTAAACCCTTGCTATGACCTTCAAGACCTTCTATTATCTGCCTATTGTTGATTTTCCTATTCTTTTCCTTCACACACGTTTGTGTGTGGGAAGTCTCCCAAACTAGCTCATGCCACCTCACTACACTCAGGCTAAAAACCTCCCTCTGCCCTTTTACCTACATAAATTCTGGGCATTTAGCTCAGTTCCTACTTCCTTGCTGACTCTTTCTCTGCTTATGCAGCTCCCAAGGGTTCCCTCTGTTCAATCAGTCCTGTTTGCTATTTAGCACTTATTTACATTTTCTTATATTGGTACATATCTGTTTATATAAATGTTTCCTATAATGCCGTTTGGACTACAGAATCAGGAAGACAAGATGTTGTTGTTTTTTTATCTATATATTTACACAGAACACTGGGTCAAGAAGTTTAAACTCCATGAGGGAAGGAGTGTCTCTAATCCTAATACTGTGACTGACGTGAGTAACAAATCACTCAAATTTAGTGGTGTAAAATAACAGTAGTTATTTATTATTATCTCTTTTGGTGCTGTTCTGGGATTAACTTGGCTCAGCTAAGTGGTTTTTGTTTGGGGTTTATCATATGATTGCTGTCAAATGGTGACTAGAATAAATTCATCTCAAAGGCCTCTTCACATACGTGTCTATGGCCTAAGCTGGGAAGACTCAGGAACAGCTGGAATAGCCAATGCTCCTTGGGTATATCTATGTCTATGTGTTTCTTCCATATGGTCTCTCTAATGTGTCAGTTTCAGGGTAGCTGGACTTCTTTCATGATGACTCAAGCTTCAAAGCATGTGTCCCAAAAGAACGCTGTAGAACTGCATGCTCTTTTTCTACTATATCCTGGTATTCAAGCAGCATTATTTCACTCATTCTCTTGATAAACAATATCAAATACCAACCTATATTCAAGAGGATGGAGATTACCTCCCTTGATGGGAGAAGTGTCAAAGAATCTATGGACATGTTTTAAAACCACCACAACATTCAATAAGTATGTGTTGATATATTGAGTGAATAAAAGAATGGTTATTTTTACTGTTTCCAATTTGAGAGAAAAATAGCAAACTGAAATTTTCTTGCTGTTGGTAACTCAACAAAGATTTAAAAAAAAAACATGTGTACAGCTCATGGGAAAGTATATAATTCTTTTGTCCTTTTCATAAGACTGCTTATGTTATATTAGGAACTCTAAATGATGCTGTGGACTTTATTTCTTTAGATATTGATTTCCTTCGAGGATTGTCCTGAAGAAAATATCTAGAAGTACCAGTTTTAATGAACTCTAGCTGGCATTTGAAGAAAAACAAGTGTGACAGTCCAACATAGCTGATGCCTCTTATTTCTTGATCATCTCACACTCATCAGTACTTTGCTGGGAGGAGTTAAGCAAGGTTTTAGAAACTTTATCTAAGCTTCTAAATTGTTCTGAAATCCCCCTAAGAATAGCCAATAAAAAAATAACAACTTTGATGTTGAGAAGATACCTAAAGTACTCTCCCACTTCATATTACCTCAGATCTTCTATGTCTAAAAATCTCTTAGCTACAGACATTGTCCTTAGTAGTCAAGAAACAAGGATTCTGAAGCTGGACTTACAGGACTTCAAAGTTATAATTTTTCTATTTTGATGGCTAGAATGGGAGCTGACAGAATACAAAAATTTCCAACTGTTTTTTTTCTTCCTTGTCTCCAAACCCAAGTTAGCATCCTGGCCATGTGGCTGGAGCAACTTAGATAATGCCATTCCAATTAGATGACAACTGTCTGGCTTTGTTCATTGATTTAGCAATATTGATTGTTTACCTACTATGTGTCAAGAAGTAGCACACCTGGAAGACTCCACTAGAAGAAAAGAGTTATTTGAGATAAATTTTGTGAGATAAGATAGTTTCTAGACCAAGAAGTACAGAAGATTGACTGCCAGGATGAAGTTGTTCCAGGCCTGGCTGAATTTACAGGAGTGTGAATGGGGCTTGTGTCCAGACGTGGGCAGATACCTGAGTCATAGCAGAGTGTGGAGGGGCAGCAAAAGTAACTCAGGCCAGAAGGAAATGCTGGGATGAACAGTGAATGGTCTTAGAAACCTTGCTCAGGGCTTTGTTCTTGATCCTTTAGGAAATGGGAAGCCATATCAGGTGGGAGGAATCTGAAACAGGGAAATGATAGAGATCACACTGAGATTTAGAATTATGCTGCTGGTAGTAATATGGAGGGATGAAAAGATATTTGAAAAGGAAAAAAGTCAAGTGAGGAAAACCAGTTAGAAGGGAGTATTATGGCTCAGGAACTAGACAAAAAGTGCTGGACCTCAGCTGGAGAAGTGAGAAGAAAATAGAAGAAATTGGGAAGGCTGTTTTACAGGAGCTGGAGTCTGGTGTGGGGCTTGAGAGAGGAGTAGTTGAGAATGATGTGAGTTTTCTGTCTCCAGGGTTTTGTCACTAGTAGGGTGAGGTGAAATTCACCCCAGTGACATGGGGGAAAAGGAGGTGAAGTATAGTGGACAGTAGCTTTGTGTGTTATCCTTTGGTTCTTTCTCTGCTGATGCAGTAAAGAATTATGAGTCAGCGAGACTGAAAAAATGAGATTTATTGAAGTACATTTTAGGAGACAGGCTGCGCTAAGGAAGTTTGCAGCCCTGTGGAATTTAAGAGGTAAAGAGATAAGATAGTACTCCCCAAAGGGAGGGGCGGGTTTTCAGCCAGGAATCTTTAACAATGCAGAAGTGGGAAGGTCTGTTTATATTTGGGCTGTGACGGGTGGTCCTAGATGATCCCTATGTGAGGTCACCTAGACTGACAGTTGGCTGCTATATAACTTTCCTAGTATGTGCTTACCCAAAACTCAGTATGTTATAATTAGATTTATGAACTTCCAGACATAGTCATGAGATTATAATGTTGGTGTAATATGGCTGAAGTTAGGAGAAGGACTTTCTGCACATGTGTTTGTAGCTGGTTTAGCCAGCAGCTTTTATGACCTTTGTGCTCTAGGATTTGGGAAAATTTATAATCCCAAAAGGAGGTATTTCTAGGAGGTGCTTAAGGACTTCTTCAAGGGAATTTCTATGGTTAAGAGCTGAGTCTTGTCTCATGACTCACTAACCACCTAACAGTTTGGGTGGCTGATGACATCACGTAAATTTAGGTATATGGAGAAAGGATAGAACTTGGATGGGGTTAGGGGCATGGAAATAAAAGTTAAGGGCTGTACATGACCAGTTTAAAGCACCTCTAGAGAATACATTTATCATGAGGTAAAGAAGTGTGTAAGCATTTATAACTTCTTCCTCTATCATTTTGTCATATTAGAGGAGTTGTGGCCTCAATCATCCCCCCTCTTTTTTTTTCATTGTTCTTTTAAACTTGGTTATTCAAAGTGTGGTCAGACCATCAGCACATAAACGAGATTCTGCATCTTAACAAGTCCCCATGGAATTTATATGAGCTAAAAGTTCAAGAAGTACTGCCATAGGACTCTAGTTTCTCTCCTCTTCCACCTCCCTCTCTGCTCACATCTTATATAACTTTATTAAAATCTCAAATGCAAAATGATATTAACTTCAGTTAAACATTCTGAGTCACTATTGTGGATGTATTACTAGAAGGAAAAGGAGAAAGCTCTTGCTGACTTCTCTTCCTACACTTGGTGGTTTAGTTAATTCACAGAGGGGAGAAAGCTCTGTGTTTCTTTCTAAAAGGACACAGTCCTTTACTTACGTACATGTTTTCTTCCACATAAATTTCTTCTTATTAATTCCCTTATAATTAGGGCAAAAGCTGCTGCTAAGAATAATCATTTACCTTCTATTTCACGGCTTCCAGAATGACTTTATTTCTATGTATCTTCAGTAGTTAATCTTAACAGGATTAGCTGAAAACAGTTTTTGGACAAACTCATTCTTCACTCAATTAATAAACACACACATGTACACGCACACGCACACACCCGTGTGTGTGCGCTTCTAGGCTTTCCTTGCTTTAAAAAATGGATGTGTAACTTTTTACTAAGGAATTGCTTCGTTTTGCAAGTCTTGACTGATGGAATAAGTAAACCTATTTTATTTCAACTGTTACTAGGGGTTCAATTCCAGTAGGTGGAGTTAAGAACATTGAATGTCATTCCTGAAGGCTAGCTGAGGTTATGTTACGTAGTCTTTCCTCATACTGTATTGTTGAGAGATGAGCTGTTCTCTTTCTGAATACCTACAGAAAGTGTCTGGATCTAGATTATTTATATGCCGGTCACATTAGGCTTGATTATCTAGATTTTTATTCTGTAATACAGCTAGGAGGACAAAGTGAACTTCTGACTGGAATCCTAGCTACTTTTTTCACAAATAATGGCAATAACTATGGCAATTTCTCTTGTGGTTAAAATATCTGGAGATAACAAATGATACTACTGGTTTACTTGCATGATCCCAACAAACGTCTTATCCCATCTCTGCAATTCCTTGTAATGAGTAGATAATGATTTTTATGTAGTTTCAGAAGTTAAGGATTTTAAAATTATATAATGACAAATTTCAAGTGTAAGTGACATTTTATTTCTGACAGTACATGCCTATCATATCACTTTCCCTTTGAAGGTTCTAGTTTCTGAAAATATTGAGTTGTCTGAAATTTTTTTTTTAATTCTGATTTTCTTACTATAATTCCATTCGTTATATGTATTTCTCTTTTTATAACCTACCTAGCTATTAGAATTTCATGATTACTTATTACAACATTGGTTTAGAATCATTAAAGCAAGCAGCAGTAAAAAATTAGCTTACATGTTTAAAATATACTATAAACATTTAATTGATCATATCTCTGCTCCGCACCACACAGACATAGACACATAACCTCACTTTTACACACAGTGTAATTCCTTGATAGGTAAATTAGCTGATGTAGTGATTTAGCATACAGACCTACTTCTTACATCTGTTTGGACCTAATTTATTTTCCTGGTGCTTAAATGTTAGTTCATAAATGAATACTTGCTTCTAGGAAACTGAAGCCTGTGTTGCTTTGGGCCTAAATTGATTGCTGAAGTTATAGGATTGAAATGCCTCAGGTAAAAAAAAAATCAGTCAAAAGAAAAACATTGAGTAGACAGCTATGTAAGGCATGCACACTGAAGGCCAGGATGCTCCAGGGGTGAAGAAGCTGCTTCAAACTAGGTCAGCAGAATTAACACTCAATTACCCCTTAACTATGAAAGTCTATCAAGAAGGATTGCCAACCACCCAAACAAATTTCTGACTTGTGTGAATTTTAGGTTAACCCCTTTTTTTTAATATGAACTGTTTGTAAATTAAAGGCAGGTAATTTATTTTGTCCTCTCCATCTTATTTTAAACTGTTTTCTTTATTTTTTGAAACTGATTTGGCCTTGAAGCTCACAAAATTGTATCACTATGACCAGTTCTGCTCCTTGGTTTGTGTCATGTTAAAAGAATTATCCCAGTATCAGACCCTTTTATTTTTTCCCTTTTGACTCCCAAGTGCATTAACAAATGTCTTGATTCCATCAGGCTCTCATTCTCATATGCTTATTGGGTGATCTCTGAAAAATGCATGACTTCTATAGGCTCTGAACTTGATCTAAATATTGTTTTATATGACAGGTTGAGCTACTTATATATATATATTTTTCAACACTATCATTCATCTCTGTCCTTGATAATTAATCATCTTTGGACCCCTGAATAATAGGTATGCTTTAAAGATATTTTACCTTATTTTGCTATTATAACAATCTTTATGTTTCTGTGTTTACTGAGTTATTTGGAGGTACATATCCAGAAAGTCCTGTGTTATGGGGCATGTGCTAACACAATTTTACTATATATTGCTAGATTGCTCACCAAAATGGCTATAATAAATATTTACAGAATCACCAGCATAGGAGAAAGTTCCTATTTCCCCTCATGCTTACTGACCTTGGCTTTTATCTGAAAATTTATATTTTGTCATTGTAGCTCTAAACTGCTGCTAATATTTTGGAACTCTTTGATTAGCTACCAAAGAGAACAAGCAATTGTTCATATTAGCCAACCTATTTCTACTTTAGCATTATGAGCATTTATATCCTTTGTCCATTTTTTATATCAGGTTGCCTCTCTTATTTATATTGATTTATAGGTGTTTCTTGAATATTCTGGGTATTAGCCATTTCTTGGTTATATACATAGGAAATATCTTTTCTCTATCTATCACATGTCTTTAACTTTGTCCATAGTGTATTTTGTGGAGAAGAAATTTTAAATTTTCATGTAATCAGATCTCTTCATTTTCCTTTTATAGGTAGTAACTTTTCTGACATGTTTAAAAAATCTTTCCTGATCCAAGGGTCATAAAACTATTGTCCTACTCTCCCCTAATAGCTTATTTTGTACTAAGGTTTTAAACCCATCTAAATTATTCTTGCTTATAGAGTGAGGTAGAGATATAATTAAATCTTTTCATTACAATGAGCTAATTTTCCCAACATTACTGATAAAACAATCCATGTTTTTTCAGCTTATGTGTGATGCTACTTCTATTATAGCTCAGTTTTCAGATGAGTATGGGTCTTTTTTTAAATTCCTCATTTTGTTCCATTGTTCAATTTTTTTATAACTGGACCAGAAATATAATCTATTAATTGTTATGGTATGTATCATGTCTTAATTTCTGGTAGAGTAATTCTAACAACATGGCCCTGAATTTTTAGAATCCAGCTGGGATTTTTATTGAAACTGCATTGACTTAATATAATCTTCAGTAAAATTGCCTTCTGTATCTGTACATATGGAATACTCTCTCCAAACAGCACATGAACTTACAAAGTTAATTGCAAAGTCCAGAATTTCTAGAGAAGAACTGAATTTTTGTGCTAAATCAAGTTTTCAAATTTGTTAGTGGAATGCCTATGATGATAGTTTTGAGAAACTCTTCCCTCAGGAGTCCTCATTCATTCATATATTACTCACCCACTTACCAAACAATATTTGAGCAATATTCTGTATATATAGCACAATACTATGCATTGTCAATAAATATCTCCAAACATCTGCTTAACTCACATGTCTTAGATGAACCAACTGTACTCTTTAGTCATGAGGGACTTAAAACTGCTTGGACAATGAGACTTTGAGATCTGTATTTTGTATGAAAGAACACTGCTTGTATATTTAGGTAAATGAAGTTGATGCTGTAATGGCTTAATGTTATCCTATGTGTATCTAAATATTGACAGATATTTTCTGGAGGTCTGGACTTTGATTTCTATTCAGCCCCCAATGAGCGAGTCATTTAAATAATGACTCTCTGTTTCCTCATTTGTAAAATTAAGACCTTGGAATAAATGCTTTCTACATTCTCTCTTGCCTCTAACATAAATTTATGGTTCTTTGGCAAGTGGGATGTGGAAGCTTTTTGATTACGCATGCAACAATGCCTGTGAGTCCAGGCAGTGAAGTGCTATTCATTAAGTGAGCTAACTCACTGAGGGAGGTAGATGTGGAACAGAGTACTGCAGGAGGGGAGAGATGTGGGACAATGAAGAATATAAGAAACAGAGATAATCACAAAGATATGTAACCATGTATGTGAATGGTGGAAAGTAAATTTTTCAAGTTGAAGATTGGTGAGAAGTGAGAATATCCGTTGCTGGGAGAACTTAAAATAATTAATATTAATGACATTATTATTACTAATGATGTGTGTGCCCTTTACTTATGTAATATAAAGTGAAGCCATATGTTATCCATTGAATCTTTAGAATTCCATCCTTATACATATTATTTTCAGCTTTATTCTGCACATTGGGAAATTAAGACACAAAATTTCAAAAAGCTTGACTATCAACTTCTCATAAGTCTTCTGACCTCAAAATGCCTACAGTTTCTACATCATCACAGTGTATGGCCCAGAGTTTTAATTTAATGAGATAAGCACAAGAAAGGGCCTATGGCTCTTTTTATATCCCAGGACACAGAATGAAGTATTTTACACCTGGTGCACTCTTTGCTTAAGCAACCAAGGCTCTGAGGAAAACTACCTGGATTAAGGAATAATTACTGCCCCACCCTCTTTTTAAAAAATCTCAACTTTTACCTGCTGTTGAGATAGACCCTGCTATCCCCAGGGCCTTTCAGACTCTTCTGACCTCTACAAATGAGATAATCAGTGGGAAAGAACAGGAGGGGAAAAATAAATTCTGAATCTCTTCTTTATATTTGTGCTCCTGTACCCTGCACTTTCCTGACTGCATAGTACAGGAGAATTCAATTAGCACATAATTGACACAGATTTAAGTTGAATGGTTAAATGGGCTACATTTCTTAAAATAGCATTATGAAAACAGACAGAGACAGATTTGGAGCCTGGCAAGGCTGTTCCAGGTGTATGAGAAGACCCTGTTTTCTTAGGCAGGACTGAATCTGATAGCTTTGCGTAGGCTTTGGGGCCTTATCCAGGACACACTGGAGAAGCTAAGTATGGTTCTGTGTTTCTTAGAAGGGTCTTCTTGATAGCACTCCCTAAAGCTAGCAGAAATCTGTCTGTATTCACCAGAGCTTTAGGTGTCTTAAATTTAGATTTTATTATTTTTTTAGATCAAAAGATTTCATGTTTTTCCTTTAATTCAAGATCATCTTTCTTTTTAAACCACATTAATTTTCAGTATCCTGTGATGATGTCCCAAGAAAATTAAAGAGAAATAAAGCAAGGCAGATTCTGTAATTTGCTGCTTTACATTCCCCAAATTTGTTAAGTTGGTTATAGTCACAATTTTACTCATCTTATATTACCAGAATCATTGCTGAATCCCCAGGTACCTCAAGGGAGGAAGAAAATGGGAGCAGATTTTCTCTTTATTATTAGAAAAAGACACTTTATTCTGATGGCAAAAACAAAGTAAAATAAAACACAATTTTGTCATTTAGTTATATGAGATTTTTCTGTGGCAAAACTAGACTTTTGTAGTATGATAGAGTATAAAAAATTACTGATGTCTACAGCAGAAATTCTGATATATTGTTACTGGAATACATAGGTGATTTAAATGCACTACCAGGTTGAGAACCATTGATGCCTTGACCATCCCTAACCTGCAGCTGCTCATTTTATTAGAAGCTAGGTAATAGACAGAGAAATAGACAAAACAGGGAATTTTTAATTAAAAATTATTATGTTTTATGGTTTATTTTTATTAATGAACATCTTTAAGTTTATAAAAATTGAGCAGATAGTATAGATGATTCCCATATACCGTCCTGTACAGTTTTTCTATTATTAACATCTTACCTTAGTATAATATACTTCTTGTAATTAATGAACCAATATTGATACACTATTATTAACTAAAGCCCATAGTTTATTCAGATTCCTTAGATTTTATTCAATTTCCTTTTCATATATCAGAATCCTAAATAGGAAACCACGTTACATTTAGTCATCACATTCCCTTATCTGTGACATTTTCTTGATGGTTTTGAGTATTGGTCAGATATATTGGAAGATACCCCTCTATTGAAATTTGTCTCATGTTTTTAGTTTCATTAAAATGAGATTATAGGTTTTGAGATAAAGTGTCATTTTCATCACATCATATCCTGGGTACATAATACTGATTGTTGATGTTGACCTTAATCACCTGCTGAAGTAGCATTTGTCAAGTTGCTCCAATTAAAGTTACTCTCTTCCTACTTTCTGTACTGTGTGTACTCTTTAGAAAGAGATCATGAGACACAGCCCATATTTAAGGAGAAGGAAGTTATGTTCTCCCTCCTTCAAGGTGAAGTATCTATAATTAATTTGGAATTTTTATGCATGTTTCTATTCCCTTGTTTATTACTTTATTTAATTTTTAGCTTATATCAATGTGGGATTCAGATATTTATTTTATACTTTGGGCTATAATCTAATCTTTATTTTGTTTTTCAAATTTTACCAGTTTTGGCCAGAGGGAGTTCTTTGACTTGGCTTTTGTGTACCTTTGACATATCTCAGCAACTTTTTTATTTTCTGGCACTATAAGGTGCTCCAGGCTCATTTTGTATATCTCCTGCTCACGTACTTCTTAAGTCATATCTCTAAGGTGAACTGGTTTCTTTTATTGGGAAATGGTTTTAGAGTCCAAGATTTGGAAGCTAATAATTTATCTTTAAAGAAATTGAAATTATGTTGGATAAAAGCTATAACTTAATCAGCCTGGTGTACTAATGTGTTATTCTGGTTAAGTGAATATTTATATTAGCTGTCATCAGTTCATTCATCTATGACATTTTGGAGGAGATTTGTCTTTAATTGCTCTTCAATTTATTCACATATAGCTGTGATATTTGTTTGTGTACGACATACCCTCAAATACGTTCAGAAAGAAGACATAAGTTAGTTTGGGTCAGTCACACTCAAGGCTCACTCTATTTTTTATTTTAAAATATTGTTTTGATGTAAACAAAATGAATTATTTTTCTGTTCTCCCCCCACACCCATCTCCGGCTATAATTCTAAAAGTGATGACGGGGAAACCACAGGAAATGTGAGACCTTTGGGCTATAGAATCAGAACATTTTTGGTGCTGTTTTTGATACTTACCTTACATTTTAGTTAGAAAAATTACATCATTTTAGTGTGATATGTTGCTACTCAATAGCTAGTAGAACCATGTAATCATTTGATTATAATCTTATGAAAATGTATTCATAGGACTTGAAGAAAACATATCAAAATGATAAGAGTAATGCTTGGTTTCAAATGACATATATGACATTTAAAATTTCATTTTAGTATTTTTTCTAATTTAAAGAGAAATAAGAACAAATAAAAATGATAATTAAGAAAAACTATTTTAAAAATTAAGACTCTACATATAGACATCCGTGAGACCAGTGTCATCCTCCTGCTTTTCAAGATCCCACCCAGATGTCCTGCCACCTTCAGTCATGGTTTGCTCTCCTGGCAGCTCTACTCTCCCATTCTCAATCCGGTAGAACTCTTCAGGGCTGGAAAATTTATTGTTAACCTCACTGCTCTCAGTATAATTTTGCATTTTCAAAACAGACTTTATCAAATAAATATATGACTAATGTATAAAGGAAACAAGCTATATCTGGGATTTTATGCCCTTCATTATTTCTACACTGACAAATAAAAGAATTTATGTCAGATACTTTCATTGACCTCCTATGACTTTGGACAAATTATTTCACCTATGGGTTCTTGTTTCTTCATTTTGAAAAATTAAAAGGTTGAACTTTGTAGGTTTGTAAAGTCATTTCTTTTTTGAGACATGATATAGTACTAATTTATTTTTGCTTTTGTTGCCTGGGCTTTTAGTATCAGATCCTATAAATCATTGCCAAGACCACTATAAAAAATAAACAAGTGGGACTGTGTCAAACTAAGAATTTTCTACACAGAAAACAAAACAATATAAAAATGAAATGGAAAAAATTATTTGCAAATCATATATACAATAAGAAGTTAATATCTAAAAAATATAAGAAAAATTTAAAACTCAATAGCCAAAAACAAACAACTCAATTTAAAAAAATGGACAAAGGACCCAAATAGATGCTTTTTTAAAGAAAATATAAATTGCCAACAGGTTTATAAAAAGATGCTAAATATCACTAAGCATCAAGGAAATATAAATTAAAACCACATTAAGATATTAACTCAATCCTGTTTATTATAGAAAATACAAAAGATAAATGTTGTCAAAGATGTGGGAAAAAGGGAATTTCCACTGTTGGTGGAAATATAAATTGGCACAAACATTATGAAGAAGAATATGGAAATTCCCCAAGATTTTAAAACTAGAACTATCATATGATCCAGCAATTTCACTCTGGTATATATTCAACGAAAATAAAATCACTAACACAAACAGATAACTGCAATTCAATGTTTATTACAGCATTATTCACAACATCTAAGATGTGGAAACAACCTACGTGTCTGTGAACAAATGATGGATTAAAAAAAGTCACACACACACATACAAACACACACATTGAAATATTATTTGGCCATGAAAAGAAAGAAATCTTACCTTTGTGACAGTAATGGATGAATCTGGAAGGCATTATACTAAACTGAAATTAGCTAGGCAGATAAAGACAAACATTCTATGATATCATTTACATGAAATTTACTGAAATTAGCTAGGCAGATAAAGACAAACATTCTATGATATCATTTACAATCTAAAATAAAATAAGGTTGAACTCAGAAACAAAGAGTACAGTAGTGGTTGCCAGGAGATTGGGGATAGGTAGCTATAATGGTAGCTATAATACTGTATTGTATATTTGAAATTAAGGGTAGACCAAAAGTTGAATGGCAGTTGCCAGGGATTGGGGAGGTAGTAATTAATACTGTATCATATATTTAAAATTTTGTTAATAGCATACTGCTTAACTATTCTTACTTTAAAATGAGTAGCTGTAATTTGATGGATGTATCAATTGTAGTCATTTCATGATGTTTACATATATCAAATCATCACATTATATATCTTAAATATGTTATGATTTTGTCAATTATTTCTCAACAAAACTAGAGTAAATATATAATATGGAAGAAAAATATTTTTAAATGTATTTCTAAATTTAGTGAATATCAAAGATAATTTTGGGTGATTAATATTTTCCTCTTTATGCTTGACATGTTTCCTAAATTCTTGACAAAGTATTTTTTGTGAGTAAGTCTTTTCTTGAAGAAAACAATAAATATTTAATTTTAATTTTCATATTATATACTGTTCATTCATCCCTTAATTGAACAATTGAGCAGCCTTGCCTTTCATAGACAGAAATTTTCAGGGCAGTAGATTTTTAAGATTTTTGGTTCTAGGACTATATCACTGCCACTAAAGAAAGACTCAAGAGAAGCAACTCAGAAATCAGGCAGTGAATCACAAATGAGGTGATGACTGTTTTTGATAAACCATTACTTTGTATCAGGAACACATATAGAACCTAATATAGGAAGCAATAACATATGAATGATAGAAGACAACTTAGAGAGCATCTGATCCAAACTTATCATATGATAGGTAAATAAACTGAAGCAACTTGTCCAAGGTTATATATCTGGTTAGTAGTGGGATTCTTATAGTCCAGGCAACATGACACATAGATATTATACCATAAAATTTGATGATCAGTTTCTAATAGAACCTGAATGTGGGTACCATGAGGAAGAAAGTATATGTTATGATTACTCCTATATGCCTGTTACTTAGAATATTGCTTAGCATGTTATAACTATTCAATAAATATTTGTTAGATGATTTATCCTATACAATAGTTCATGGATTACTCTGAGAATGCCTAGAATTTAGCAAATTCATGTTTGTAATGTAACATTCAACATTCATTCCATTAATATTTATTGAAGAGCCAACATATGTCAAGCACTGTACTAGTTCTTAGGGCTACAATTGTAAATAGAACTGGATATGGTCTCAGTAAGTCTTTATTAGGCTTGCAGTCTCATTTGGGTAACAAAAGAACCACAAATATAGGTAGAATTACAGGTGTAACAAGTGCTACAAAGTAGAGGAACAGTCTGAGAACCATGATGAACAGATCTGACTGGTCAAGGAGGCCAGAGAAGACTTTTGTGAGAAAGAGGGCTCTGCCTTGACCTGTCAGGGAGGAAGCACTGACTATTGAAAAGAGGGAGACACTCTTTGTTATGTTTGTTTATGCTGAGAGTAAAGATCATCACCAAAGTGTTTGGGATTGTGTGTGTGAGTGTGTGTGTGTGTGTGTGTGTGTGTGTGTGTGTGTGTGTGTAAGAGACATGATCAGAAATTACTTTTATAAATAATCTTTTCCTCTGTAGTATGGTCAATAATTTAGGGAAAAATCAGAGTGGTTTAGAGCCTCAGGGTTGCTAAAGTAGACATTCAAGGGCAGGCAATGGAGTTAGAGATATTTAGGAGGGCTGGGGATAGATTAGAGATGAAAGATTAGGAAAAGAGAAGTGTCAAGAATTTCTCCTCATTTGTGGCTTGAGCTTAAAGGCAAATTTTGGTGCTATGTCTTCTCAGAGGTAAATTTTATATATATGGATTTGACCTTACAGTGCTGTGAGGTATTTTAGAGCTACACATAAATTCCTCATATTTAGATCAGGGCCTTTGATTATAATTATAGGGAGGCAGGCATGAGAGCATCCTGTTCATTTTAGAGTTGAGGACTTGGAGGTGCAGAGAGTTAGTATAACTTCCCTCGGGGCCCCCAGAGAATTAGTGATAGAGCAGGAAGTAGAACTGCTTCCTCTCAGCAGAGGATCTTGGCACCGAGCCAACTCTTAATCTCTTTGTTCTTGTTTCTGAATAAAATTTAAGTTTATAACATTTAGTATTTGGGCTGAGTTAAGCTTTAGCAAAATCTTATGAAAAAAAAGCAGTGAGAATTCTTTTCCCCCATTTTCACAAGACATTCTTAAGCGTCCTTTTAATGCCAATCCACTAGCTCTGTTAGGGGCCATAAGTTGAACTAGGAACTAATATTTTATGTCATGTTTCAGATCCCCACTCCAGAAATGTATTGTGACAGCATGTGGTCTCCAGGATGGGACTGCACATTATTCTTTAGCTACAGG
Source organism: Cynopterus sphinx (assembly GCA_030015415.1). Taxonomy (NCBI): domain Eukaryota; kingdom Metazoa; phylum Chordata; class Mammalia; order Chiroptera; family Pteropodidae; genus Cynopterus; species Cynopterus sphinx. Next base: position 83,509,487 of record CM057382.1, on the reverse strand, counting down.
GAAACACTTAGAGATGTTCTATTTCACCAGTATTGTGAAATATATCTATGGCCTACAGGTCTTAAAAAAAAACCACACACATACACAAAAACAACAACAACAACAAAATGACCATATGGTATTTGCATTGTAGTAAAACTATTCTAAAAATAATACATACTTGTCTTGGCTATGTGTAAAGTAGCAGAGTAGGGGGTGGGGAGCATTTTCTAGGTAGTTCAGTGGAAAATGTATTTACTTCCTTAATAGTTGAAATATTTCATATTTATCAAAAATAAAAACCATATATTCTAATTATACTTTTTAGTAGTATATATTAAACTCTTTAGTCAAGCTATGACAATGCTGACATTATTTTAAATATTATTTTGAAGTTGATTAATTCAATTTGATTATTCACATAATGAAAATTTTAAAAGTCACATAGAAAATAATTGATTTCATTATACTTCTGCTTTACCTCAGCCAAAAAAAAAAAAAAGACCCAGTACAGTACATATAGAAATTTTCATTTGAAATAATGTGAATGTCTAAATGTTCCTTGAGGGTCAATATAGATTCATTGTCCAGGTCCAGCTGTGCTGTGATCTGAGCAGGCATTGTTTAATGAGATGAATTGAGAGATACTAGAAGGATCTCAGGCCACAAAAATCTTATTTTTTTTTTCCCTAGGGTAGTACTGTTTGTTCTTTGTTTCTTTATGAAGTCAATTTTAAATAGATTTATGCACACACACACACACACATATAGTTTTGTTTTTGTTTTTAATGGAATTTAATAGATTGATATATCTTATGCCCTTGTCAGAAAAAAGGAAGGTTGCATTTTATTAGATGAAGTACAAAAATTATATATATAGTGTAAAACTTGATGTTTTGATATACATTGTCATTGTGAACTAATTGCCACAATCAAGCTACTTAACATATTCACTATCTCACAGTTACCCTTTACTTTTCTTTTCCTTTCTTTTTTCTTTCTTTTTAAAAATGAGAACACTGAAGATCTACTTTCTTGGAAAATTTTAAGTGTTCAAGATAGTGTTATTAATTATAGTCACTATACATTAGATCTCCAGAACTTATTCACCTTAATATAACTGAAACTTTGTACTCTTCAATCACGAGCACATGATTTTATAGTTAGTCTCCTAAGAGAATACAGTATTTAAAATACCTATTAAAAAATGTATTCGGGTATAAACAACAGAAAACTCAAATAACTTAACTCTAAAGAATAGAATAAAATAAATTAAAAAAAAAAAAAAAGCTTGAAAGAATAGGTCCATAGGAAGTTAATTCAGTGGCTCAATAGAATTATAAATGCTTAAGTTTTTTTTCCATCTTTTCTTTCTGCCATCATCAACATGTTGTCTTTTACTTTCAGACTTGCTTCTTTACAATTGCAAGATGGCTGATGTAGCTCAAAGGGTCTCACCTTCATACAATATTGTCTAAAGACCAGAGGAGAAGAGAGAGCTCATTCTTTTTCATGTCCCATCTTAAGAGGGAAATGTCCCCAGGAAAAAATAGCAGAAACCTCATGTCTCAAGAGCCAGATTGCTACTTACGTTCTTCCTGACTCATTCGCTGGCAAGGGGGATGGAATAACATTGCTTGGAGAAGACCCATCATTCCTGAAGCACATAGCCTCTCAATATCTAGTTGAATTGCAGTTCTGGAGCGAGGAGTAGATAGAGGAATAATTGTTTGGTAGGCAACCAACAACTTTCTGCCACATATTTCCAGTCCTGACAGTCTTGAGAATTCCATACTTTTCTCAAGCTTTCCAGATGCTTGCATTACTGTTAAGAACTTCCATTTTGCTTTAAATGAGGCCACTCATGGAGAGAAAAAAGAGTCTGGGACCTCAAGTGCCATGTGGTCAGGTCTCCAGCCTGAAAGTAGAACAGAAAGTTTTATTCTGTTTGTGCAAAATAGGAGGCTGGATAGATGACCTCTGATATTTCTTCTAGGATTATCTTGAGCCTTCCCTCTTATCTTGATCATAAACTCTCAGAGAGGAGGTTCCTGATGGACCAAATGTTGCTGGAACCATGTTTTTCATCCAGGTGTCGCTGAATGTGATGGAGCTTGTTTTAAAGGCCCAAGTTTCTGGCTCATCTTTCCAAGCTGCTTCAGCTTTGCAACTTGGGCTTCTTCTGTGAGTCCAAAGTGATAATATTAAAGGCTGCTAATAATGTGTGAGGTATATGACCTAGGGGGAGAAATCTTATTGAGTTTAGGTTCATAGAGGGAAGTCTTGTGGGAGAAAAAGTTGTGCTCATTCTGGCTAATAAACTGGAAAGATTGAGTAACCCTGGAAAGAGTGTTTACATGATTAGTGAACAGATAGTGAAAACTACAAAAAATATGAACGAAAAAATTGGCCTTTGAGTTTTAGGATGTATGATGGATTGAATGCTAAATATTTAAATGGAATTAAGGTGGAAATACACTATATAAATTTTCATCTTCTTTTATCTTTTTTTTCTAGTAAGGAAAAAACAAAACAAAACAAAACAAAAACACCTAACAGAAATAAAAATAGAAAAAAAAAACATTTCCAGTAATGAAATACACAAATAGCTATATAAATGTCTATGAAGATTTTAACTTTTTCAAGTTTATGGCACACATTCCCAGACACATTGCTTAATAATGATTATCTTGGATAGAGTCAGGTTTTTCTTGTAACTGTTTGCTTCTTTCCATGAAGCAATTATCCGGGGGCAACACCTTAAATTGGATCCTTTACTTCTTAAAACTATTAAAACACAGGATTTTACATCTCTTCTATTTTCTGATATTAAGTAAATGTGTGTTCTTATATTGCATCTGTAGTTTGACTAGAACTTCAACTCTATATAAAATTTTCTCCAGAACAATTATTTGAAAAACATAATCTATTAATAAGTATTTGAGCATTTAGTAAAGTATAGGATAAACAACTAGTTACATACCCACAGTTTTACACTTTCTCTGGGTGATTGACATTGTGTAGATCTCTATAAAATATAGTAGATTACTATAATACACTTGATTTTTTAGCATAAATCAAGCCTAACCCACAGTACCACTTATTAAATGAGTGAATCTAGTTTCAAAGAAAGGGGAGCCTCATCAAAAATTTTTCTGAATATGTGGCACTGTAATTATTTAAGTCTATCCATTAGAGTATTGGCTTAAATTTTTGGGGAAAATTTAATCATCTGGAACCATTAAATTTCAAGGGAAGGAGATGTTGCTACTATGCTGTGGGAAAAATCTCTGGCTATCCATCTGAAGATCTCCTTAGCTGCCAGTTCTTTGGCCCCTGCTAGATTTCAGATAGACTGTCACAGACACTCAGATTAATCATAGATATCTTTTGCATAGAAGCAGATGTTAAATGTAACAAAACCCCAAACCAAGTCAAAACTATGACTTTAACACAATTCATGAATTTTGGCTTTAAGTTTTACTAAAATATCTATGGTTTTGTTGTACATTACTAGGTGACAGGATTAAAAGTTCTATGACATTCATTCTAAACTGACAGCTAGAAAATGCTCAAAAATTGATACAGGGATGCATTCTCTTTTTAACTTCTTGTTTAATAATAACTGATGAATTTTTTAGTTGGCAAAAATGAAAAATTGATCCAGATATTATAATTAATTAATAACAATATTGTTATAAATAAAAATATAATTTTATTTTGAAACATTTTCTTGCTTTTCTAAGTTCCTATGAAATTTGTTAAAGCAGATAGTTGAAAAGTAAGAGACAATAAAATACTTGTTTTTCTACATAACTCATTTTCCCTGACATAGTGGTTATTTTGATACCATGAATAGCACTAAATTAAAAAATATATATATATTTTGGAGTCTACTATGAGCCAGTCACTTTCAATGCATCATGTGGGCTATGTAGCATTATCCTCATTTTTGAAATGAGTAAGATTAGGCTCACTATGATAAATCATTTGCTCATATTCTCACTACTAAGAAGTGGCAGTCCTGGGGTTTGAGCCCACACTAGCCTAACTCTGACATGCTATTCAGACAGAGCATGAGAAATATTTCCTCTGTCACCAGCACTGGAAGAAATTCAGCTACTTAAGTAGAACACAAGCTACTGTGCATTACTTTTCTTCCAGGAATCTCAAATTACAGATGAACAATCTGGTGTGATTGTTACTATCTCATGCTTATTAAACTGAGTCACACAGTCTTTGGGCAGGCCAGTCAGGAGAGGAACAATGCAGAGCTAAGGAACATTCCAAAAGAGTATTAAAGACATTCTCAGAGGCGTGTTGAAAGAAAGATTATTCAGGGTCTTCTACTTCTCAACAGTAAAGACATAATTCTAGATCTAACAATCACCCCTTTCAGAATTTTCTGAAGCTGTGGTCTCTTCCAAAATATAAAACATTATATAATGTAGTGAGAAATAATTTATTCTTTCCCTATGAAAGTTTATTTTCAAATCATTATAGGGTCTTAGAGGACAATGCCCAGCTGTTATTTTCACATGTTAAAATTTTGAAAATAACAGGACATAATATTTGCAATGTGTAGGTTAGGGTACAAACAATATATAGTATACTTGATTCCTGTAAACAAAGAGGATACTATGTGAAGCATAAATAAATTCAGTAGTGTCAAACTTTCATTCTTCATTCTTGAACATATTAATCATCTATTTTAGCCATTACTATGTGCTTGCACGTACATATGTATGCTTGTATATGTGTATATATTTGAATGTAGGTATATGTATCATGTGGGTATGTCTGTTTTTGTGCATGTATATGCTTGTATGTATTTGTGTAGAGTTGTGTGCAGTAGAATGTGTGTCTGTGTGTGTATGTGTTTGTGTGTATGTATGCATGTGTTTCTGTGTGTGTTTGGATCATATAGGTGTGCTTGTGTGTATGTATGTGTATGTTTGTGTGAATATGTGTGCACATGTATGTGTAGGTGTGTAGATATGTATTTATGTCTGTGTGTATGTATGTGTATTTGCCTGGCTTGCTTTACTCATGCTTCCTTTAAATTCAAATGACCTAACAGATGTTTTCCTAGACATTTTCAAGCCAGTTTCCTGAAGATGATCTTGCTTCCTCTTGCATTAAGAAGACAATTATAAAGAAAACTATAGAGCCTGCTGTTTTCTCATAAATGTTGAAAATTCCCCACAGAGGTAGATGAAACACTGAACTTGGTGTCAGAATACCTGAGTAGAGCTCATTTCTACCACTAACTCATCATGTCAACCTGACAAAGTTTTCCTTTTCCTCAGACACAATGTAAGAGGATTAGGCAAAGACCAAAGACCTTGCCTAATATGTATCTCATCCAGTAACTTGTGTGTAGTGGGTGGGAGAGAGATAAAGTTATAAATTTTGTAGGGCAATGACAGTGTTAGCTTTCAGTGGCCACTGGATTTATGCCTGATGAGCCCCAGGGACTAAACAACTGAGAGCTAAACTGTAATTTTACAAGTCCTGAAAATTTACAAAAGTGACTTGTAACAATTTTTGCTATAAATGAGATTCTATAATCATAACTTTAAAAAGTACTAAATATATTAAAATTTTTAATTAAAATTAAAATAAAAGTATTGAATAAGTAAATTATAAGTTGCTAATTTTTATTAAATAAGAAAATTACCAGCAAAAGATAGTATATTCCAACTCATAAATTATGAACTGGAAATATGTGGGACCATTGAAGACTACATGGTGAAGGCGTTTTTGCTGTACATTGTTCATTGGTACAAATTTTTCTTAGATTTATAGAAATAGTGAAATTTTCTTTTATTTTAAATTCTTCACAGGAAAATCAAAGTCACATTGAGATTTGATTTCTAGCTGTTGTTGGTGTTAAGATAACCAGAAGCAATAAACCCATTTTTAGCATGATAGCTCTGAAATACAGGTTGATAAAGTAACTTCTAACGTGACATAAAATTTTAAACTTTCAAAGTGAGTTTGCTCAAGAAATATGTAGGTTCTGATTTAATTAATCAGTGAGTGTTTAGTCAGTATTAAAAACTAAGAGAGAAATATTTGTATCCATAATTATCTAATAACTTTGGTATATTTTTTGTTCCAATTCCATAGATGAGAGTTGAAGCAATGAAATCTAGGTGAAATCGTTTGCTTTGGTCACTAGAAATCTTAGCAACTAATTTGAAACCCCAGGTGCTCCCCACAGAATATACATTTTATAAATTATTTTGTTCATCTTTTCTTACATTTTCCTCATCCTGTTATTCTTAAACCTGTTTTACAAATTTCTGTAAATCTTCTCAGTTCTTTGTTTTCCTTTGTGTTTTGATTTTGTTTTTAAAGGACAGAAAATGAAATTGATAAAATAAGTGATATATCGTGGTAGAATTTGCCTAAGGTATTGTTTTTTTTTGCTAATCACTGACAAAACCAGGCTGGAACCCACCCTACCTGATTGTCTTTCTTGAGAGTTGGATTCTAAATAATCATGCAGATATCAAGTAGGATTCCTCTTTAAAAAACTACAACTCAATCCTCAAATAATTCATGAACTGATTGGTTGAAAGGAGAAAGAGAGAGAGAGAGAGATAGAGAGAGAGAGAGAGAGAGAGAGAGAGAGAGAGAGAGAGAGAACAAACTGATGGATCAAAAGCCAACAGGTAGTATTCAAGAGCAAAGAGGGTGCCATTCCAAGCTTGCTTCTGTCCTTAACTTCTCTTGTAAATCCTCTTGAAGCATGCAACCTTGAAGTTAGGGACCAGACCTGACTTAAAAGGAGTTAAAGGAGAGAAGGCAAGTCTGGACAAGCAAGGCTCCATATCAGGGGACATTTCTTTTAAATGGGGTAACTTGGTCAACAAGTGACACTTTTCTAGACATCAAAAGGCAAATAAGATTGGTGGGAAAGCACCAAAAGCTCTAATTACCTAATTGAACATATTTTGTCAACACACTGCTGTGAGAACTTCTGCGGTGGACACCAGCTCAGACTCAGTCAATGCAGCTGTAAATTCAGAACTTGTAAAGTTTGAAGTTGCCGAGTACTTCCTCAAATCATACCACAAATCTAGTGTTAGTATTTGCCATTGCTCCTCTGTAATTTGCACCTGTGTGCTTATGCAATTCTATGTATATCAAACAACATAATTTTTAGTTTATTGACATTCTCCATATTAAAAAAAAAGCAAGAAATGGCTTTAGAATGTGCCTTTCCATAGATGTTTATTGAGTGTTAAATATAGAAATAACTAATAAAAACTAAATGATGATGCAAATAAAATTGATAGTCTTGACAAAGAAATTGTTTCAGAAATGTACATTTTTTTTGTTAGAAAGAATCCTAATTTGGTCAGAGTTATAATTAATTCTTTTAATATAAAAGTGCTATATAGCAGAGTTTTAAAGATGTAGAAATGTGGAAAGCTATGACTTGGTGTTATTTTTCTTAGAAAAAGACAACATGATATAGGACAAATTACAACACTGAGAATATTCCTTTTGGAGGATAAATTGGCAAATAAACAAATATTGCTGATAATAGTATATACAGGATTGGAAAGAAGTATAAGATATAAGCTCAGTGCTCAAGCAGATACATTGTCAGGACGATGCAGTGTAGCAAGTTTAATTGCAATTTTCAAAAGCTATAAAACATCAGAAAAGGGAGTCTGTGAGACATTAAATCACAAGTAGTGTCTGAGTGGAACATTCAAGAAGCAAAGAAGGTAAGGGCATTATGAGAAAAATATTGAAGGAGAGGCTCTGTGGAAAAATAATATAAACTAAAAAATAGAGAAAGTAGGATAAGCCCAAATCATAGTGACACATGATCTGTATGTTTTGTTGCAGATAGATAGTTTGAGGACCACAGCCAAGATGGAAGGAACAAATAGTGTCAATAGTGCCACAATTAATTTTTTGTTATTTTAGTAACATGAAACTAAGAAAGAATAAAACAGAAGACCTCAGTTTTCAATTTAGTCACAGATTACACAATTTTTTTTTTACCTATTTGATCAATTTTTAAAAATATAATAAAATGAATAGATTTAAGCAGCATTTTTGGGCGTTTCTCCATGACAAGATGACAAAAGAAGGATGGAAGGATCAAAGGAGCATTAAAGAAATAAGTAATATTGGAAACCTGGAGAAAAGAGGATAAGTCAGAGGATAAATTTCAACATTCCTATAACTCTCTATTATCAATCAGTTTCTCTCTGGCCTGTGTGTTCATTTCTTCTTAGGCATGTTTGTTCAGTGTTCAGATACTTATTCTGCCTCACCTACTGGAATACACTGCTCTAGTATATACTAGAGGCGTTACAATAAATAAAGGAAAAACTGCTAAGGATGCAAAAACTATGGGACAATTGAAATATTTATTTATTTTTAGGGATCACAATTATTTATCGAGTGGAATGTAGAGGCATCGTTTTGTAGGTGATTTGGCCAGATGCGTCAAGTCTGGAAATTGCTTTTACAGGGAAAGTTAATTAAATTAATCATGAATAAAATGTTGACTTAATTGTATTCTTGTAGGGCCAGAGAATTCAGAACTTGTTTCCTTCTAAACTCCCACTAGACTTCCCTTCTCCTGTTAAAAACAGGGTGTGGAACAGGAGTATACCACCAACCACCTTCTGTTTTATTGTCCTGGTGGCTGAATTTAGAAGAAAGAGTAATGAAGACTTTGAAGGGTTTATCATAGTGGGCAACAGGAACTGCTAACTTTAATCCGTTGTTCTTTTCCTTAATTTTAAAATTATAATTCTTTCACTTCAAATGGACTTTGATCTTTTTTTCCAACTAGTCTTTGCAGAAATACAGCCTGGCTAATTTGTGTCTAGTGTATATCCCATTGATACAAATGTCAAGTGTAAATATACTCCCTTATTGGGTTAACCTAATTTATCATTACCGGATTTTCATGTCTTGCCTAAGAGCTAGGTTGTAAGAGAGACAAAGCGCTTCCACATTTTCTTTTGCCTGCTGTATTACTTTGAGTCTTTGATTTTTTTAAAAAAACTTGCTTAACTTTACTTGAGTGTAATTTTTTTCATTAATTTCTATTTTGTTCTGTAAGACCTTTTAGAAAATAGTCTTTATTTATTTAGAATTTACAAATTGTTTAAGGCAGTGTTTTTCAATCAACTAGAGAACAGTTTTTCTCATTGTGTTTTATGAAAACATTTTATTCTCAAAAGAAAGACCTAATTTAATACATAATTAGATTTATTGGCAAACTCTAGTCAAACCATTACATTCATTAAGTAAGTATAGATCATGTAGAGAGCACCCAGTCCATCTTGTGGCTGAGAAAACTGACATGTGAGGATAATCTGTGACTTGCTTTTGATAGTGAAGCTAAACTGTACTTACTTGCCTCTCTCCCAGCACATTCCATTGTCAGGCTCCCGCTGAGGCCACTGTTTCCCCTCTATATAACTTCTGCAAGTTTCTTCCTGCTTTTTCTCCTCCAGCAATATCGGGTCTGTTGGCTCTGCAGAAGCAGTACCTCAAGGATGCATAATTGTGTTCTGAGATAGGCTTCCTTTGGCTTTTTCATATATCACAGAGAGGTTTTTAAAAATTGTATATCAGCCACCCGTCTGGGCTTACCTCTAATCTAGTGCTATCTTAGTGATACAGCCTCCAGTATATAAACTTTCATTTCTGGAGCCTATCTGTATTTCTTACTTGCTCTACAATTCCCTACTTAGACATTTAACTGATAGATATTTGGGGACTGGAAGGAGGGGAGATTCTAGAACCAACTGAGAAGGCACATGTGAACATGTTTTCCCCTGAAACTTAATGACCTCAGGTCAATGGTCAAATGGTTAATTGCAAATCTGATTTATATCCTGACTGAGACTGAAAATGCTGGTTTTTTTCCAAAACTGTGAGTTATGCTTTGTGTATTTGTTTCCCCAGCAGCACTGACTTCCCTGGCTTTATTTTTTGTCTTGACTCTATCTCTGCTCGTGAAGCATGATCTCTCAATCACCCAGATTTCCCCTTAGTGATGCAAAACCTTACTCTCTATCTCACCATGGGGATAGTGTCACTGTACTCTATCCACAGTATTGTACATCTTTATGGCATAGTTTAAAATTCCTTATGATTAATTCTACAATTAAATGCTTTAGGTTATTTTAAGGATCAAAAGAGTATACTTTTAATAGAAAGAACTCTTCCTAATTTGTTTGCTTAAAAGTAAAACAATATTAGTAAAAATTATTTTTTCCTCTTTGACTAGTTTATAAAGTATTTTTCAACCAAATTATGGATATGGTACAAGCTAAAATTTACCTTCACAAATACCAATTTGATAAAAACTTATTATGTATTTTATATGAATTTATTCATTGAGAATTAACTAACCAGTGACCCCTATATATCTTTTTACAGATGACCTATTTCTGCAACTTCTTTTGAGCGTTTTATGTTCTAGGCTGCCTCAATGTGATATGGGAATGCATTTTCTGTAGCTGGCATTGTAGGAGACAATAATTCTTTAACAGAGGTTTTTGGGTGCAATCCTGAAATAAGAAATAAGACATGAAAACTGAAAGTACCAAACACCTTTAGTGATCCTGTAGTCAATCCTTGGTATCACAGAGGATAAAAGAATACTCTGAATTTGAAATTCTTGTACATTCAGCAAGCCTCTGTTTGTTGCCAGACACTATGCTGAGCACTAGAGCACTTATGTAACTCTGTGTGATGCTGTTTTAGTGATACAACCAATGATTCACAAAACTGATATACAAACATAAAAAATGTGCATACCTTGCCCACAAGTTTAACCAAGTGGGTCAGACAGATGCACAGACAGGATTGTAAATCATATACCATGTGCTGCTTTAGCATGTATACCTGTACACTTATATTCAGGTCAGTTTTATGGTATGTAACCTGTATTGTTGCAAGGGTCCTGTGGGGCTCATGTTTAGTTTAATACATTTGTTATTATCTTGAAATTCTTAATAATTTTTGAGCAAGAGACCTCACAAATTATGTAGTCAGTCTAATTTATATTTATATCTTTTCGAGTGCTTATTAACTTCTAAGTATTGTTCTAGGTGCAGAGATACTTCACTAAACAAGACGGGAGAACTGCCTGTGCTCACAGAGCTTACACTCTATTTATGAGGAAAAGAAAATAAAAGCAAGCATAATAAATAAGTTCTAATATATCATGGAAAAAATAGTACAAGGTAAGGTACATCAGGAATATTCAAAGAAGTTTTGAAATTTTAAATAAGGTCAGAAGCTAGAGCTAGTAAGATGAATTTTTCATGTGTTTGTTGTCATTAGCATGACTTTATATTATATTTAAAGAGTTTCACAAAGCCATAGGAAATATGTAAAACCCAACTGGGTGTCATATTAATGTCTTTAAGAATTGTGGCTTTTGCAAAACAGAAAAAAATAAAAGAAAAAATAATTATTGTATCCCGTCTACCCAAATCAGGTGATAAAACATATGAAAGAAATACATTAGAGTCTGAAGGATCAAATAAAATGCCATTAGGGATCTTTACAATCAGACTGTAAGACATTAAAATGTCATGAGAGGGCAACAAAACCAACCAACCAAACAAACAAAACTCAGAATGAAAGCAAACAGGGAAGCAATTTAACTGTACTTGAATAGGGTGAAAATGGGTAACAATAGGCTCAAATCAGAGTGAAGAATTAAGCAATATGACATTTTCAATCTAGGAATGTAGAGTGGGAAGTCTGTGAGTTATGGATTCATTACAATGACATTTTAATTTTACAATGACTTTTACAATGTAATTATTGTTATAATGACTGAAAAAGATTAAATCTGTTTTATATGTTCATGGGAAGTGTTTTAATCCTGCACCACAGCTTCACATTTCTCTGAGTAATATTTAATCTTGGCTCACTAAATTGGAAAGCTCCACTTGTTTGAGGTAACATAAATGCCCTGTCTTGGTTCATACAGGCTACTATAACAAAATATCATAAGGCTAGATGGTTTATCAACAACAGAAATTTATTTCTCATAGTTCTGGAGTCTGGAAGTCCAACATGAAGATGTCAGCATGGTCAGGTTCTGGCGAGGGCCCTCTTTCTGGGGTGCTGATTGCCACACGGTAGAAGGGGTAAGGGAGCTTTCTCAGGCTTCTTTTACAAGGGCACTAATCCCATTCAAGAGAGTTCAGTACTCATGATCTCATCAACTCCCAAAGGTTTCACCTCCTAATACCATCACATAGAGCATTAGGTTTCAATGTAATGCATTTTGGGGGGGCACAAATATTTAGATCACTAGTTCTTTTAAACTGAGAACGATGAGGAAAGTTAGAGAGATGATAAAGTAAATCTGGCCCACAATATCTTATATAGGAATCATCTGTATATGTTAGAGCGATTTAAATAATGATCAAATCAAGATATCTAACAAACCTCATGATTAAAATTAAAAATATAGTTGATATTATTGTGCTTTTAACTCTAAAGTCTGAGAAGTTTACTGTTTAAAACAGTATTAAAATGTTAACAGAGTTTATATGTCAAATTTATGTATTTATTTGATTTATAAAAACATATTTTAGAGAATTTCTAGTTCTTAGAAACAATTGAAAATTAATTACATTAAATTTATACATGCAATTTAAGGTAATCAATGTTTCCCTTATTAAAGACCCCTTATAAGTGATATTTATCAGATTTTAAATAATATAATATTACAAATAAGATATATTAATGAATCTTAAAATAGGTATAAAATTATAAGTTAAATGTAAAAGCTTAGGTAAAACAGAATTTTAAATTAATAACTTTGAAAAACTTGTATTAAAGCCTAAAGTAAATAAGTTCTTTTCTGTGCCTGAAAGCCACCCTAAGGACACCTAAATTAACTGTGCTATTTGAACTAGAGGTAGAATTAGCAGTTAAATGTTTGAGAACCCAAGAGCAATTTTTCAAAGGCCTACTTTGCTTTTTGTTAATTATTAAAAACAAAACAAAACAGGACTAGAATAATGACTTATTCTCTTTTAAGATGTATGGTTATGAAGATTTTTAGGAAACCAAGAAGATTGATTTTATCCAAAGAAGTACTATCGTGAATGCTTGAGGTTCCTACAATTAAAAATGTATTTATTGAACATTGACTCTCCTAGATTTCTGAGAGTTAAGAAGGTGGGTTCCTAGTCCCAATTTTGGGGAACTTTATAGTCTTGTTGAGGAGGCAGGTGTGTTTATGCAGTCAAATGCTCTACCACTGAGCTATACCCACAAGGTGTGTTTAATAGTGACTTTAGAAGCATTACAGAATATGAAAATTCTAGAAGAAAAAGCTGTGAGACATTGAGAGGTAGAGAACTGAACTCTGGAAAAGGTGGGAAGCAAGTCTTGAAAGGCTCTCTGAAGGAAGGGCATTTGAAGTGATAGTCAGAGGATCTTAAAGATAACTATAAGTAGAGATGGGTTTGGAGGACAGCCAGCTGGACAGGCCAGTGCAAGCAGAGATGCAGGGACTGGAAGTGTGAGGGCATGTGTAGGGAATGATGAGAGTAACATGAGCATGAGTGAATAGGGGAAGTAAAGTTGGATAAATTTATGTCCATTTCTAATTTTGCTCATGGTGTAATATTTTTCTGCTCCAGGCACCATACCAAACTCTCTCTCCAATCTTAAACATTCACCTTCCTCTACTCAGATCCTCTCATTGAGACTCAGGCCCAGATGTTTTTTTTTTTTACTCCAATGTATAAGATGATGTCTACCTCTCCTAGAGTTCTTGTTCACACTAATTCTTTGTCGTATAATTACATATCATAAATTGTTCAGGGGAAGAAACACTTATTCTCAACTCCTCTTATTTTAAGGAGAGTATATTTTTCCCTAAATACACTAGATTTTTGCCCTGAGTGGTGGGCCTTGGATGACAGACTGGGTGGTCATAGCTTGGCTCCTTCATCTCTTATCCTTTCTTGGGGGGGTCCCTATTTCTTGATTCTTTGCTTAAAAATTTTTCTGAGGACAACTTCCTGTGGGTGTCCACTATGTCTATGACTGGGTGGATTTGCTTAATTCTGGGGTTTCATAGCAGGAAGCCCATTACTGGTACACACCAAGGGCACATTTTCCAACCAGGCCTTTCTCAGTAATAAAAGCATTATTTTGATCTTCATTTTCCTGCTCTTACCTATTAATTGGCTCAGAACATGGTTATGGTAACTCCCAAATAAATATTTACCTCCACAATGAGACCACAAACACAAATAGAGATTATAATGTGTAATTTGTTCACCCCTTGGTTCATTTACTTATTCTTTTAGTAAACATTTATGAGTTGTTCATCATGTCTTCTGTTGATGTATGCTTTTTAGTTTCCTCCATAGTAAATGAGTTTTACAATAAAAATGGGACTCAGATACTTGTAGATTTGTTGGTGTTAAGTAATTTGGACTTTAATTCATAGGCAAAGGAAAGTAATCACAGGCAAATGAGACCATGTCAAAGTGTCCCTCTCCTGAGCAGGTTTAAAAGCAAGTGGTGTAGAGCCAGAGGAGAGAAAGAGCAATCAGGGATATCATTTTATAAACTATATAAATGTCTAAACAATGTACTATGTACTTGAAACTAATAATAAAATAAAGTATAAAAAAATCAAGTGGAAAGAGATCACATTGACTTAACTGCATATTTATGTGCAAATGACTGGTCCTTCCATACATGCAGGTTTTGCTTAAGTTAGGATAAAGATGCTAGAAAATAAATCTAAGGAGTGGTGGGAAGTGATGAGTGAGTACAGAATACGTAAGTTGGGAATATTTAAAATATACTTAGATAAGTAGATCTCAGAAGAGAGTGGTGGAACACTTAGGCATAATAGGTAATAAAAAGGCCTTCTCTATGTCTGTCCTTATAAAATTCCTTATTTTCTTGGAAGATACCTTAAGATCATAATGAATAAAAACTCTGTCATTAATTTTTATACTCCTTTTCTCTTTAAAGCCACAGCACCAGTCATGCCACCATTTCATCTGGAATAGACCAGCAATTTTGACAGGTAGTACCAACTATACCTAAAGTCTTAAGTTTACTGTATCAAGATATAGTTTATGCCACCTAATACCTGACAGTAAAGCTACAACCTGAAAGGCTCATGACATTGGCTTATTTATAACAGAAAAAGGCAACATGTTAGATTCTTGGCCTTTAGATAAATGAAGCCAGTGTTAAGGGGAAATCATCTTTTTCACTCTGCCTAAGAAAATCTTAGCCCTGCTTGGCTGTCTAGGGAAAAAATTTCCATTTGCACTCCCTGCTGCTTGGAGGGTTGGCCTAAGGAAGGACAGAATTCAGCTCAAGATATGTGAAAGTGAGACAGGCATATTCTACAGGAAGGATTCCTGGGGCTCCACTCAAAATATGGAGTAAGATACCAAATATTGCTGTAAAATTCCTGCTTTTTACTAGAAGCATTTCATGTAATCAAATCTAAAAGCTTTATGGTTCCATTCAGAAGGGTATTGGACTTGTCACAATGTGTTTTCAAAGTCAGAAGGAGCTTGAGTGAACATGTGTGGCTTAATTTCCCGGTCACATCCATCTCCACAGCAGGGAGGTGGTGCTCAGTGCAGTATTGGTTTTCACCAGCTGTTTGGAGACTGAGACACATGACAGGTGGGTAAGGCTGGTAGACTCAACAGCTTGCTTTCTGATTGCCAAGAAGTAGATTGGTTAGCTACAAATGGGGTCTGCCTGAGGAGTTGGATGCCTTTTGCATAGTAAGGAAAGTATGGCCACCCTCATAGGGAATGACACCAACCAACATATCCTAAGTGAGCTTGGGTGGTCCAATTTCAACCACTGTAAGCACTGTCAGGCCATGGACAACCCAGTCAAAACCTAAGTTTAGATACATCTGTGTACTCGTATAGATTTTTGTCAGGCAATGAACAACAACCCCTTTCTTCCAAATGGTATTTAGTTGTCATAGGGTCTAAAATTCCATTGTTAAGAATTCAATAATTGGATCTTAAAGTCTTTTGTAAAGTTTTCAGGCGTCTCTATTACAATAGCCGCCTTTATAATTCATGACTAACTGAGAATATAGCTTTTATCACATGGTGAGTGCATATCAGGAGTGGAAGCAAGCCATTTAAGCCTTAATTCATAGGGCAACAGAAGAGAAACTCAATCTTATTCAAAGTCTAGTCTGTGGCTACACCTTATGTAGGGTTGTTTCAATGGATCTGATGATCTCATTGAAACAGAATGTAAGTTTAGTTATTGAGATGAGGCAAGAATTTGATGTGTTCTGTTAAAAAAACTATATTTTGTTTAAAAATGTTAGACCAGATATGGTGCCTTTAACATTAGAAAATATAAAGGTTAATCCATAGAGCTTTTTGTAATCAGAATAGTGATTGTAAGATTTCTGGGTCCCTGATGTCAGAGAGAGCTGGAAGAAACTTAGGAACTAGTGCATAAAAAATGATTGATTGGAAGGATACAAATAAATATGACAAAACTTGATTTTTGCTATTTCCTCATTTCTGCTTTTCCTGCTTTGCTGCAAGGCAAAAAATCAGAGGTAATACTTTAAAAAACTAATGAGCTTCCTGTCACTCAGTTGGAAGTGATTAGATCTCTCTTATTGGACATATGTGATCAAGAGCAAGTGTAACGCTCTGAAAGAAAAAAATAAAAGCACATCTCACCATTGGGTGTGCTCCTGCAGGACTTAGAAAAGTTCAACAGGCTTTTATTAAATCAGGACTGGAGAAAACCAGGTAAATTGCAAACCAAAGTGAAAATGTCAATAGTTTTTATATTTTTAGTAAGAAATTTTTCTAATTGGTTTTAGTTATGTGAAATGAATTAAGTTCTAGAGATCTGTTGTACAACACAATGCCTACAGGTAACAATACTAAATTATACACTTAAAACATTTGTTAGGAGGGTATATGTAAAATGTTTAATGTTCTTACCATAATTTAAAAAAATCTATCTAACTATGTAGCCTGTTTTAAAAACTCTTTCTCTAAATGAATTTTCTTAACTGAATATCTAGTAAAGAATCATTTTTGGTAGTATTGTCTCCTGCATTCTCTGGTTCAGATGACCTTGTGCATGAGAAGCAAATTGCTTAAGACATGAGAAGTCATCGTTTACCTGGACCCTTTATGTTGACTGTGGTATGACACTGGAGACAATGAAATGGCTGCATATATGCTGACACCTAAGTTGTCACCATATCACCAAAACTGCCCTTTATCTATTACCTCCTATTTGCCAAGTTAAATCAAAGAATTTCAGACCTTTTCTTCATTGACTTTTTCTGTGACATTTGACACTGTTTGCTGACCATACTCTCCTTCAATTCTTTTCACCATTTCCTTTTCGGATGCCACCTTTTCCTAGTTCTCCTTCTACTGCTCAGACTGCTTATTTTCAGGCTTTTCCACAGAGTTCCTTGCTGTCCTCTTTGAATATTGTCATTCCCTAGGAATTTTCCCTGTTACAGGTTTTTCCTTACCTCTCTACTCCATTGTCCTCGGCATGTTACGTGTGCAAATAAAGCCCCCAGCTTTATTTTTATCTGCCTTCCTATCTGACTTCCAATTTATCTCTCACCATTCTACTCCTGTCCTAAATGACAATAGTTTCACATTACATGCTATTCTTTGCATAGATCAGCCTGCTCATTTACTCCATATCTTTGTACATGTTTCTACTCTCTGAAATCATCTCCTCCTGGCCTTATCTCCTGTTGACTTCCCATGAAGGAGCCCCTTCCTTTAACTTTATTTGGCATTGTTATTTTCACTCTTTGCTCCCTCACTAACTTGTGTTTACCTCTAGTGCAGCACTTAGGTTGAATGCAATTTATTTTCCTATTAAATTATGGCTTATATAAGATCATAAATGATATATTTTCATTTTTATATCTCTTCTTACTACCAGTGACCTTATTGACAAGTATAAACAACTCTATAATAGAGTTGCAAACAAAATACATTAAGCCAATCTTTAACTCTGTAAAATGGATACACGGGTCATAGCTGACTTTTTTTTCTCCTATCTCATACCCCAAATTTTAAGGACAACATTGTGTCTACTGAGCAGTTAATTGTGAAGACTGAATTGACTAATTCCAGATTTATTCAGTCAGCTGAAAAGAGACTGACAGAAAGGGTTGACCCTGTTTGTTTTGTAAATTGGGTAAAATTTAATTGCCCTGGTTAAATCACACTTACTGATATTCCATATTAGCTTCTGTATTAGGGCTGCCTAACAAAGTGCTGCAAACTGCGTGACTTGCAAAAAAGAAATTAATTCTATAATAGATCTAGAGGCTAAAAATTTAAGGATCATTGTGTCAGCAGGGTTGGATTTTTCTGGGGTCTGTCCTTGACTTGTGGATGGCCATCTTCACCCTGTGTCTTCACATGGTCTTCCCTCTATGAATGTCTGTGTTTACCACCAGTCATATTGAATTAGCACGCACACATATGATGTAGTTTTAACATAATTACCTCTTTAAAAGCCTTATCGCTAAATACAGTCACATTCTGAAGCACTTGGGGGTCAGAAATTCGCTAAATAAATTTTGGGGACACAATGTAATCCACCCAGCTTCAATTATTTGTTTCTCCTTTGCTTTTTATTTTCCAGGGCCCTCAGGAATTATCTCTGAACATTCTTATGCTCTCTCTGTTTCAGAGTTTCTCACAATATGGTCCCAGTAATCACATGTATTTCTGGTTATTAGAATTTATCTCTTAGCCACTTCTCAGACCTCCTGGATTAGAATCTCCGGGGAAAAGCCCCCCCCCCCCAAACACGTCTTTCAACAGGATTATTAGGTGATTTCTATTTACTTTAAAGCTTAAAAACTTATTCTACATGGTCCTTGGTCAACTCATTTGCTCCCCTGGTTCAGCTACTGTTTCTTTTGTTGATATTTTTCACTTTAGGGCTTTTTAATACTTTTTGAGCTTCAGTACACTTTTCCAACTATCATATATACAGATCCACCGTATTGACTTATTGATACCTTAAATGCCACATGTCTAAGATGAAATGTGTTACCATTCTCCCTAAATCAGTTTTCCCAGTACTGGAACTCAGCTAATGGCTTCCCTATCAACATAAACACCAGAGCTAGAAACATTAGTGTCATCCTTTATTTTTACTCTTTATTTACCTCACTCTCCTCCCCATAAAATTCAAGTGATTCTGCCACAAAATGTCTCCTTAGTCTGGTTTTTCTCTTCCCCATAAAACCATATTTGTGTTCCAAACCTTTATCACTGCTCTCTTCCTTAGGTCATTGTGACATTTTTCTAGCTGGTTTCTTTCATCTCTCTACAATGACATTCAACTCACCCTGCTTCTGGAGCCACATTTTGAAAATCTAAATGTAATCATTACTTTCTTTATTTTAAGCCCTTATGTGAGCTTCCGTGTTAGATTAGGAAAGGGCTTTTCAGTAAGGCTAATCATCAGAGTAACTGAAGTAGTTGTTAACAACTCAAACTTCCAAGCTCCAGGGCTCTTCTGATTCATTGGTATGGACTGAGATCTTGTTATTCTGAGGATCAGCAAGTCTGGGACACTTCACAACTGGATTCTAGCCTACAGGATAAAAAAACAATTTCTCAGCTAAGTTGCTTCCCCATGTGACTTAACCAGCCCCTTCTATTTCATCTCATACTTGCCTTCATGTCCACATAAAAAGAACATACTAGGATTTTTAAAAATGACTCACCTTCCCACTATAACTTTGCAGCTTCTTTCCCCTGAAATTCCCTTCTCTACCATCATCAACTGGCAAACTTTATTCATTCTTCAGAATCCGATTTAAATATTTTCTCTTTGGTCAAATTCCCCTAGCCAGGATTTCTATCAGCTTGTCATTCATATTTCTGTAGCACAATTATTACATTATACAATTCAATTTACCTGTACACATATCTGCTCTCCAAAAGATCAGAAACTCCTCAAACATCTAGTGTCTAGTGACACAGAGAAGAAGCCTAGTAAGCATTTATTGGATGAATAATCTAAACCAGAATTTAATATCCTGGTGTTTGAAATTATGAATAAGGATAGAAACCACAAGAATTTCTTGCAATAACTGGAGCACCCTTACATTTGGAACAAGATTCTAGAGGGGTCTAGAGGTATAGCTATTCTCTGAGGGACAGGGGACAACCAGAATGCAATGGATTATGGCTCAGGATAGGACTCTAGACCCAACAGAGAGACAAATGAATTTAATATCACAGTTTAAAGATGTAGATTTATAACACAAAGTATTACTACTAAATATTGTGATAGATTAAAAATGTTTGCAGATTTGGAATCCACTTCTCCACCATTTGAATCTGGACTGACCTTGTGACTTGCTTTGCCTAATAGAACACAGTGAATATTTCATTGCATGACTTCTGAGCAAGGCCTCAAGAGCCCTTGTAGTTTCTCTTTTTGCCCTTTTAGAATGCTTCTACCATCATGCAAGAGAGCCCTGTTTAGCCTATTGGAGGATGAGAAGCCACATGGAAGAGAATCACGGTACCTTAGCTGATAGTTCTAGGCAGCTGCCAGGCATGTGAGTGAGACTGCCTGCAATAAGCCAGTCCATAGCTGACCTCTGAAATGACTGCAAATGCATGAAGGAGCCCAGCCAATATCACAGGAGCCATTCCAGCTGTAAAGCACCCTCACTGTGAAGCCCCAGAAAAGTGACCAGATAAATGGTTAGTTATTTTGTGCTAAGTTGTGAGGAAGTTTGTTATGCAGGAATAGATAACTTATACACAGCTTGATAGGCACAAGAATGGTATTTTGGAGTTTCAATTACTGAATCATCTTCCAAAATCTCCAGGAGGTTGATGTTCTACAAAGCTTAGGCAAGATTGGATTGTGGACTGGGTGGAGTTGAACCTGAAGCTGACAACTTGGCTTCACTCTTGGCAGCTGAAAGACTCTGGGAAAAACAGACAGGAAAGGAGAGTGAACAGTAAGCACCACTAACTAGCATAATTATGTTTTCAGTGATCACCTTGTACCTAGATTCATGTACCTATGGAGAGATGGATGTTGTCACTGTCAGATATGTAAAACTGTAGCTGGAACTATAATGGACTCAAAATATGATCCTTTCCTGAGTACACTAAAAATTACATAGTTTCAAAAGTTGTCTTTTATTTTTAGTTTCTTACATATTATTGTTTTAAACAGCTTCCTAATGCCATATAAACCCTGAATAGTGTGTGGGAATTATAGTCAGAGCTTCATTTCTAAAACAGTTCTCTTTGGAATCATCATTTCCATAGTCCTGGTGACAAAGATGAGCTGCCGACTGACAGGCAAACACATTGACAGGATCTGTAAAGTGTGGCAGTGTTTGGCACCAAGTGCCAAGTGCTATTGGTTTTCAGGGCCTTGTTCTTCAACAGATGCAGTGTAACACCCCATGAACTTAACTTCTATGATGTCTTTTGTCTGTCATCATATTGCAGTGCATTTCAGAATTCAGCTTCTGTTGCAGTTCTTTCATTCCTCTCTTTATAAGATTTCACTACATTTTCCATCCATAGTCAATGCTAAAAAAAGAAAAAGAAAGAAAAAAAGAAAGAAAGAAAGAAAGAAAGAAAGAAAGAAAGAAAGAAAGAAAGAAAATTACAGCTGTGTTGAGTCATTAAAGTGATTCTGCCAGCTGTTTAACTATTATGTCTGGCCCTACAACAACCTCTAAAAGGCTAAGATAATGTTTTGCTTAGATTTTCTAGGGCTGAGAATTTACAGATCACCAATTATTCTTACATTAATAAATCCTTATTACCACTTTTTGGAGCAAAGGAACAGAAGAACATAGGAAGGAAACAAAAGCTAAAAATGTTTTAGTATAGCAATAAAAACCTTGAGCAGCGGAGTCAATAGTCCTGCATTTAAATCAGCTTTTGGGTCAGTTGCTGATTAGTTCATGGCACTGAGCAGTCCATTTAACATCTCTTTATTTTCATCAGTAATATGAGCATATTATCTAAGTTACAGAGCCATTCAGAAGATTCAATGAATAGATATAAATTAGAAAATGCACCTAGGAAGTAACTGTGACAGTCACAGAGGCTGTAACAGTTTTGCTGGTCTGGAGGCCTTGTCTGTTCCCCTGTTTTTCTTCCCCTTTGAGGCCTGGGCTAGGCACTATGCCTTCCCTAGCAGTTGAGGTGTCAAAGAGGAGTGCACAACAGGCTGAAATGCTGAGACAGAAGGCCCAGGTGCATCACTTTCATGAAATTTACAGCACGAGATATTTATACCTGTCACCGCTGTCACTCATTACAGACAGATCAGATAGTATTCCCTGAGAGGTGAGTATGGGTCTGTCACAATCCAGACTACAGAAAAGCCTGGTTCTCCTCCCTGCTGTCTTGCAGAGTTGGGCAGACACCTTCTGCCTTTCCAGTCAGTAGCTACACTAACAGGAGAGGAGAGCCCAACTTTGCATTGTCACTAACTAGTCTGCTGCCATCCTTTAGTACCTAAGATTTTTTTTGTGTGTGTGGGGAGGGTCTTTTATAACCCAGGAGTTGAAAGGCAGGGCACAGTGCTGGAGGCTGGTCTGGAACTGGAGCAGGCATTAGAGTTGTGGTTGTGCTGCTGGTTAGCTATATCCTTTAACCTCTCCAAATACTGGGTCTTTTTTTTTTTTTTTTTTTTTGTGATCAGGAAAAAATAATACAAGTTTCAAATTCGAATAACTGCTAAGAAACCTGCTATTTTTATATACCTCTGACTTTTTATATCAGGGAAAACTCACCTCAAGTTGCTAAATTAAGATGCCAGAAATAATAACAGAAGAAAAAGTTGATACATACACAACTATGTTCGGTGACACATTGAGCATATTGCTTTACTTCATATATATTTTCAAAGTTATCATTATTGTGGCTGCAACTGAACAAAGATTTTTGGTTTGAAATGAGAGGGAATCGAGGAAAACTCAAAATCATAACAATTCTTAACAGGAGCATGATCCTTTTGTTCATGAGTTTAAGTGTGAAGCAAAATGTCCACATGCATACAAGAGATATATATAATTAGTTGTAGAGTACATGTCCAGAAAAAATTACAAGATAGACTAGGAGTTAGTTGGATGTTAACAAAATGGAGAAACATTTTTGATTAATTTGAAAAAGAATAAACTCATTTTAATTTCAATTTCTAATTATTTTTAATCATTGTCTTATCTCAGAAGAGGACATATTACAGAAATATATTATAAAGCCTAATATTCCCAAGAATTCTTGACCAATCATAAAGATTAGGAAAAATCCCAAAATGGTACCCAATCACTCAAATGTTTGTATGTTGTTAGGAATTTTGACAGGGGGTTTGGGGTGGGGATTATAGTGATCAATTGAGCTGTTATGTAATATTATATATCACTTTAGGAAAGAGGGTGAAGGTAGGTGTCACTATTAATCATTAGAGGAATATGGGTGTAGCCTCAGTCTTTATAGAAGTTGAAGTTCTAGTGGCTTGTGGTATAAAAGTTTTCTGAATATAGTAGGGTGGTAGGTCCATAAAAATAAATAAAATCTCTAAAACTCATGGTTATTGCTATATGGTTATTGCTATATGGTTATTGCTATATTGGTAAAATGGCATCCTTGAGGACTTTATTTAGCCCAGTCTTTTCCTCATGTTCAAAGATGTTGAAATCTAGTGACAACAATCTATAGTCCACCAAATGGGATGGCTGTGATATCAGTTAGAAAACCATCTGGAGGCCTGCCCATAAAAATATCAAAATTTCACCTGTGCCCTGACAAAGGATGAAACATCACAGAATCTTTTGGGTCCTTAGCTCCTATACTAGGAACACATTATGACTTATAGGATCTCATAAAACACCCCTTATCCTAGAGTTACTTTTCATCCAGGACAATGGTACATACATCTCAGAAGAATAATCCAGCCTGCTTTCTTGCCTGTTTCTTCTTTCCTTTTTGAGTCGATATTAAATAAAGTGATTGACCTAATAATACGTTTGGCTTTTTATTGTATTAGATTTCCAATAAAATAAGTGTATACTATTATGATCAGTGATGATATAAAGTAAATAGGACATTTGGTTGGTGATGATTGTTGTGGACTGATGCATGATTCCTTGAATAAGTATATTAATGGTGTATTTCCATACTTTTACATAATTTTATATTTTATAAAAAATCTTAAAGTCAATAAATCTTGAAATATTTTAACTGAAATCTCACAACAAACTTTATTGAGAATATGTTGAAATCTTGTTTTCTTTTTTTAAAGATGATATTCAGTGACTTTAGAGATATGTTTAAGGGAGGGCCTCTGTTTTCTCTAGGTTTTAGCTTTTCTGAGATGTCTCTTTACTTTATATAGTCTTCTCTGTCTGCTTGGGCTCCCTTCTCCCTCTTTTGTGTAGCAAATTCCTATTCGTATTTTACAGCCTCATTTCTCACCTCTGTGAAACTATCCTGATTATTTCCGAAGAATGTCCATCTCCTCTTCCCTTGGCCCCTTACAGTCTCTGAACTCCTCTCCACATATCATGCTCCACTGTATTTTGTTCTTTGCAAAATTTTCCTCCAGCAATCTAGATGTTTCTGGAGAGCAGTAACTTTTTTTTTTTTTCAATTTAGTAGCTTTGACACTTTACAGATACTCCCTGTACGGAACTGTCTCATTGGTACATAGACAACTGTCTTAAAATCCTTTTCACTTTTCCTTGTCTTTGCCATCTAGCTCAGAGCAAGGTCCTCATATTGATTCATTTCTTTCTCAAGGGAAAATCTTTATTCTGGGAAATTTGAAAAATAGCCAGTTGTCCTTACTGTTTCTTTTGATTAAAATAGAGGCAACATTTTTCTTCTTTTTCTTCCCAGAAACTATCTTTCTAGGGAAGAGACGCTATGTAGAAATTCAAAGTGACCAGAAGCACTGGTAGCACAGATTTCTCTGAACCAAACCATTGCATTCTGTTAGTCATAGTAATGTGAAGAGAAGGGCTTTGATATTCTTGGTGTAATACAGTGAAGACACAGACCAGGCAGAATCTTGCATGATGATAATTAATTCTTTTTGTAATTTAGCAGGGATAATCTGTTTTGTTTTGAAGATACCTGGAGAGAACAGATCTGGAAGAATATCTAGGCAAAAATAAATAAATAACTTAAAAATAACAACTACACTATGGAATATCCATTGACTTTAGCCCTTAAGAGAAATATTTAAAAACGAAATATTTAAAATGCAAGAAAGAAGCACAGACTTCTGTGTTCATGGAATATACAGCTAAAGACCAACAGTGGAAAGGAGACAAAGTAACATACTGAAATATACCTGAGTTGTTTTCTCAAAGGTTTTAGTTTTCCAGCTTTGCTGAGATTTCATGTCTTTAGTAGCTTTGATATTGGGTTCTAGGGGAGAAGGAAACTTTGCCCATGTTGGAGAGTTGGATAAACATGGGCAACTAGGCAGTTTGTGGGCTTGAGACTTCTTTTTTTTTTTTTCCTCTGTTAACAGGAGTCCTGGAAAAGGAATGCACTTTGGGAAAACCTAGGCCAAGTCAGACTTCTTTCTCCTTGCAATTTCAAAGAACCCTATTCCCACCCTGGCTGTACTCTGATGCCAGTCTTAGATCTAGTTGTTGTAAGGTTCTGCAATAAAAATGAAGCTGCCACAGCATCACGGAATGCTTATTTTCTTAATATTCCAACTCAAAGGACAAAGTGCTGAAATTTCCTCAAGGTACATGCATGCTGGTGAGTATAATGATTAAGATTAATGATCCAATTCACTCTAAATTTCAGAGGTTGATTAAGCATCAGGAATTTGGGAGTGCTTTATGAATCAGGACAAAACTGTAGGCCAAATTATTTTGAATGAAAATATAATTATCTTTTCCGTTTTTTCCTCATACTTTCTCTACCACATTATCTAGCTGAATTATCTCTGGCCTTATACTTACATTCTCTTCTCTGAGAATAGACTGTAACAGGCATCCTTGGTGGAGACAAAAACAAACAAACAAACAAACAAACAAACAAACAAAAACCCCCCCAAAAACCTGGAATATAAATAAGTATAAAACAAATAAGTAAAATATATAATGAGCCCACAAAGAATAATTAAGAAGGTAGGGAAATTTTGGTGGGCTACATGTTTTACCACTAAGGAGAATTATGCCTTCTTCCATGGCACAACAGGCTGTCATGCAGAACCCACTCTGAGTTTTGAGTAGTCTTGTTCTTCCTGAGGTGTTATGTCATTTCCTACAGGTTGAGTCTTAAGATCAAGTTTTTGGACAGATGAGTATTCTGGATTCCCTGCCCTGGAGTAAAATTTGATTACACATGTTGATTGCAGTCCAGAATCAATCCCCCATGTCCTCCAAAACATCCTGTGTCTCCTTGGTTTTGGTTGCCATCAGTTTATTCCAATTGCTTACTTAATTATTTCTTTCTGTCCTAGACAGTGAACTTGATGAGGCAGAAATCCATTCTACATCACAGTTAGCTTCTAGACTGCTTTTAGCACTTAATAGTTGGTCAACAAAATGCATAAAATGAATGAATCTCCCTGATTTGAAGCCAGATTTTCCTGTTGCCTTGGAAGTTGCTTCTGGAACTATAGGTTGAGTGTTCTGATGTCAGGACACTTCCCCGGGGACCATAATCATGCTGGGGCTACACTTAACTTGAACTGATTGTCATATTATCTTTTGCCATAGGCCTGTTCCAGCCAACACACTCTAATCTCTGAGTAGCATACCCACAGCTATGTTTACAGGAGTTTAGGAAGTTTGACTGCATTAGAGACTGAGTGGTTTCAATGAGGCTGGAGTATGGGGACTTCCATAGCACCTATCTCCCTTCCCTTAATTTTCCTTTTCTAAGCAGTTTACAAACTGAGATCAGAGATGCAACTCTGCTGAACTCTGTCCTCTTTGCTGAATTGTGTCACATATCTCTGACTTTTCCCCTCAAAAAAGAACTTTCAAGACTTAAAGCACCAGAAAACCATCTCAATGGAAGATGGCACTAAGGCATACATACATTTATCAATTGCAGGTAGTAGTAGTTTCCTTTGAAGCATTTCAAATGCAAACTGGAATTGGAAAGCATAGGGCTCTCTGACTTCAGCCACCTGCGCCCCAAGTAAAGGAAGATTTTTAGAGACAATACTTTGCCTGAAAGAGTGACTATTTTTCAATCTATTTCTATCAAATACATAGTTCTCTCTCTCTCTCTCTCTCTCTCTCTCTCTCTCTCTCTCTCTCTCTCACACACACACACACACACACAGAGTTTCTAAATACTGCAAGTTCTAAATACTGCCTCTCAACTGTTTGATTTGATGATTGTTATTAAGCAATAAACCCACACCAACCAGGCAGTCATTGTGTTTCTAAAATACATAAATGTCACTTTTTTGGTCTCTAAAAATTATTAAGCAGAGAGAAAGATAGCAATTTCCAATGTTTGCTTGAATGGTAAGATACAGGAGAATTAGCATTACTCTTGAGAGCTGCCATTGGTTAGCTGGAGGGAAAAAGGATATCAATTATACATAATCTAAGAAGCCTCTGCATAATAATCAGGCCCAGTAGAGGCTTTGGGGCAGCTTCGTTATTCTCTTGTAAACACAAGAGCCCAGATAGACATGCCAGTCAGGAGTAGAGGCAGCAATTCTTCCTTTTTAAACACCTTCACATTCTATTGCTTCAATATGCAAACAAGGCTGTTTAGCTGAGGGTAGAGCCAGTGCTAATGAGCTCCCTGCACTAACCCTGAAGTAAAAAGGTTCTGTTTCACAGCTGCTCAGAGACAGCTCCTCTGGGCATGCTCAGGTATTGGAAAATAATGCCTTTTAAACAGAGAAATGCCAATCAGGATTTTATGCATACTTTCCCTTTTCTCTATGTGCTAATGCAATTACCTCATAACTTGTGAACTTCCAGTGCATTTGTCTGGTGTTTTCTCTTTAAATGATATACTTGGGATGTGGATGTAAAAAAAATAAATGGTTGAAAATGCAGTAACTGTAAAAATGAGCTCTTTAATTACTAGAGGATGATACCTCAAAGCTAATACATTTCTGACTGTTCTTTTTATCTCCTTTTAAGAAATATATAATTTCTTTCCGCCCCCCCTGGGGTCACTTTAATGACCTGAATGGACAATGCAGATCAGGACAGGCTTCTCAAGCCAGAGGGTTTGTGCCCCAATCTGTGATTTGGGAGCAGTCCTGAGTTCCGGGCTCTGGGCCTCCCTGCAGCTAGGCGACTCCATAATTGGCTGAGCAAAGACACACAGGGGGCCAAGAAGAGGGGGCAGGGTGAGAGGGAGATCACATATCAGTTGACAGTTTCAAATCAAGATACAATACATGATGGCGTTTCAATACCCAATTATTCTCATGAATAAAGAAATCTTTTGTACAGAAATATTTTACCAATTCCCACTGGATTAATTTACCATCTACAGAAACCACTAAGCTTTGCTGGCTAAATAGCAAAGTATGCGATTTCTTATGTGATTATAGGACATCCTCCTTCTCACCACTAATTTAATCTCAGGGCCATGCCTTCTAGGTGCGTGACACAGGAAACAGAGCCTGTCCATTGTGTCTAATAAATGGATGTGAAGTATAAGCACAAATATCTTCAACTCTTAACCAGTTCTTTAACTCTCTCCCCACAAAAAGAGGTGCTTTATGTCCCGGCGCTCGGTTAACCTATCAATGGGCCTAACTACTATCTTCATTTATGACAGTACAGTCAGGTACTACATAGTCAGCAAGAAAACCTTTCTGCTGGAATATTTCAGCATTTAAATTATTTATTATGTTAGCTTTTATGGCATATCACAACCTATTTGAGACAGGTAGAGTGAACTCCCTTCTGCCACAAGGAGGCTCATTAACTGGCCATCATGACTGGTCAGATTTAATTGCTTTACACTGGGTAGTTTTCTGTCATGATTCAAATCCCCAGTAAGGCAGCTGACCCCAATTCTCAGGGTGATCTGATTTATCCCTAACTTGGAAAATGAGAACAGACTAGGAGTTTGCTAGCACACTTTAGCATCTGATTAAAAATGTGCAAGCTGGTAAGTTGCTGTACAAAACAAACCATTGGTAATTACATGTGAAAACAGTTAATTAAAACTTATATAGTCAACTGTTTATTTCTGTTAATTTAAATTATAAAATTGTTCAAATTACTTGAGGGAGACATGTTTATAAAATTGAGTTATAATCACTGATGAATTCAATGTTGTTTATAATTAGAACATAATTTGAATATCAGATTAACAATGCTATTGTATTCAAATTCAAATGTCAGGTCTTTTGGGCTATGACTGCTTGTACATCTAATATTTTAAGGCCAAGCCATTGGTTCTGAGTAAAATAATGATGATATTAAGCCAAGTAAATTTTAGATTTCTAAATTGTATGCTATATTAGTACAGTGCTTAGATTTGTCTTCTGCTTTATTATGAGAAAGAGTGTAGCATGTAGGTACCAACTTCTGAGATAGACTTTTGTGTATTCTGGCTCTGTGACTTAATGGCTGTGTGATTTTCATCTGCACCTCAGTTTCCTCAACTATTAACAGATATAATAGTACCTACCTTGCAGGATTATTGGTAAAATATATTGGTGAATATATGTAAAATTCTTAGAAGCCAATAACAGTAGCTATTTTAGCCATTGTTATATTGCTCACTGCTTTGGTATTATTGCTCATTCCTTATCACCATTTATATGATAGAGACATCTAGTTATGTCTTTACATATGGCTATTATCATACATTAGTCTAAACTTAAAGTTTGCTGACTAAATACCAACTCAGCAGTTTGTCCTTCTGACAATAATTTATTCAATCTTATTGTCTGTAATACTGATACTTAGAAATCTGGACTATATTAAAGTTCTTACCACAAGGAAACACCCGCTGATAGATTAAGTCATTGTTTTATGATAAACCCTTGCAATTGCTAAAAGAATCTCAAACTATTCCTGGATAGTTCATATGTTTATCATTCATATTCTTGTATACTGCTACATATGTACTCCCCATAGTGCACTACTAATGTCATTGAACAAAGAATAGTGGTACTGTCTCAATGGTTTAATTTCTTGTACTATACAGCAAATTTATCTTTTGATCATATGTTCTGATTGGAAGACAGTTTTAGCAGAAAAGTAATTATAACAACATAAAAATACACTCAGATCTTCTCTGAAGAAAACAAGTAGTTTCTCATGACAACATAGTTAGAACAAGTTGTGACATTATCTCCTTTTTCTGTGTGTATACAATATTCTGGATATGAATAAGAGGAACAGAAGAATCTTGTGAAGCTGGTAGAAGTCGTTGTTAAGAATTTGTTCTCATTTTTCACTACGTTGACATTTGCTCTATAATTTGAGGAAATCCTATACCCAGAGTGACTTTGGGAAGTTCAATCACCTTCTCCAAAATGGAGAATCTTTGACAGTATTATAATTAACTAGATGATAAAGCAAAGGTGTGCTGCAATTAACATACTTTAACTCAAATATCAAAGGGAGGAAAGAATGAAAAAGGAGAGAAAACACTTATGTTTTGCATTTTGATAGCTCAAGGAGCTTCCCTTTAATTGGAGGATAGCTATAGCAAGAAAGTTGAAGAATTTGGAGTATAAATGCCTATTTTTGAAAGTTAGCTTCAAAAATAATATAGTTATTTAGAATAATTTTGAGGGTCTTTTTTTCTAGCATCTGGAAGTTAATTATATGTGAAATCTCACAGGTTAATTTAAAAAGTTTTTTTTTCTCACCCATCAGATTTCCCCACAAGTCTGGTGGGTAAGGAGATAAAGGTAATCTTCTAGTATGATTGAAATCATGGACGTGCAACCTGTGCAATTGCAACCTGTAAAACTTAGAAGGGTCTCACACTTCGTTGAATGCCCTCACTGTCTTAATGTTTGAAAAAAGGTCTCTACATTCATTTTGTGCTGGGCTCTATGAACTATGTAGCAAGATTAGGTTGCAATCAATATTTGGACAATATCAACTCTGTTTATTGCACACTTTTTTTCTAAGATAACTAGGATGAATATTTGCATGGCAGAAAAATTATTTTTAAAATATTTCATGATTTATGTTCTCTTATATTTAAGCAGTTTTTCTCTTTGCTCCTTTTCTGTCATTAAAGATAAGCTATGGGATAGGGTTTGTGATAGAGATATAAAACAAGGGAAGAACTAAAAGGAAACTTTTTCACTTCAATTAGTGGTGAATTGTGAGTTTCTAAAAGGGCAAAACTTTTAGACACATCCATCTAGGTATAAAGAAGCTCTAGGATTCCAGGTGAGTGGCCTGCTTCTTTGGACATGGCCTGGGAAAGTTAGCAATACCTAAGAACACCTCAGCTTTTATATACATTCCCATCTAACCTAGTGTGAGATTGATGGGTAGATAAGAAAATAGGAAAAGCCCAGAACAGTGAGCCCGGGGGCAGCATCCTGGGCTCCCTCTGAGTATATGTTATTTGCAGAGAGCTCAGATGTTTGTGTCCCACTGACTGGATGCTGAACTGCTGAGGGACCTTGGGATAGGTGAAGAGTGTGGGTCAGAATGAAG
Source organism: Cynopterus sphinx (assembly GCA_030015415.1). Taxonomy (NCBI): domain Eukaryota; kingdom Metazoa; phylum Chordata; class Mammalia; order Chiroptera; family Pteropodidae; genus Cynopterus; species Cynopterus sphinx. The sequence continues at coordinate 83,477,809 of CM057382.1, read as the reverse complement.
AGGTCATAATGTGCATGAGGAATTCTGAGATTGGAGGCTAAAAATTGGGACATAGGGCTCTACTCATTTGAGCCGGAGTGGTACTCTACGAGGGCAGATGGCACCAGGCCACATACCTCAGTGAATAGATTAGGGATAGACCAGAGAAGTCAGTCTCAGCAAAGGGCACCAAAGATCTAATGGACACACATGGATTCCATACTGTCTTCTTCCCTGTGATCCCAAGGATCACACGAGCCAAGAGCAGATCCTTGAAATAGTGACCTTGACAAAGACATTAGTTATCGCAAGATAAATTTTGCATATAGAATTATTTCAAGTTTTTCAGATTTCCAGATTGTCTAAATTGGTGTACCTGCTTTCTTGTATACTTTGCTCTTCAGTAAGAAAGCTTGAGTGGAAGATTACATCTGTTAAAAGAGAGAGAGAGGCAAAAGAGGGAGAAATTAAAAAAAAATGCTTTGTTCTCTTTGTACATTTCATAGGAAAATGTGCAAAAATTGGCAACTCTGAAGCATTTATTTTAGTTATAAAAGAATGAATTTGAGTCTACTATGAGTGTTGTGTCGGGTAAACCTTTTATATTATCTCATATCATATTATATCATCCCCCCTTTCTTCCTCTTTCCTCTCCCTTCCTTTTCTTTCTTCCCCCCACGTCCTCATATCTGAGAATTACTCTGGATGCAAGTAAAAAACCTTTAATCTTCATTTATTTCTCATTTTTAAAGGGAAATCAGCTTCATTGTATTTCCTGGGACTGTAGTAGAAAAAGATTTACATAAGTGAGTTCTTTGGTTTCTTTCAAATATAACCTGCATTATGAATGCAGTGTTTTCTCTGTACACCTGAGCAATATTTGTATGTTATTGACACAAGCCCACTTGTTCTCGAACTGTTCTACACACTAGAATCACCTAGAGAAGCTCTTAAAAGTACAGATGTCCAGGATTTGTTCCATTTCAATTAAATCAGAACCTGAGCTAGGAGTGAAAGGGCAGAAACAGGTATCAGGAGTTTTTTTGACTTCCCAAGAGATTCTAATGAGCAACCAACCCTGAGGACCAGAGGTCAAGACAGCAGTGCTTTCCACACTTGCTAATTATAAGAATTATTTGTGGTACTTTTTAACTACATAAATTGCCTGGTCTTTTCCACAGAAATTTAAATTCAGCAAGTCTAGGCTGGAAAACATATTTTTAATAAATAAGCTGAAAGAACTGAGGGAAGAGGTTGTTTGTCTAGTATGGATTAGAGAGCTTTTGGGAAAATGGTGAAAAATTCTGCAGTGATTTTTTTTTCCTTTTATTTTGGAGTGGGAGTAAATAATAAAGAAAAAGAATGATAAATATAGCAGTAAATTATACACTTGGATTCCTACTTTTTATTATAAGAGAAATACAAGTGAAAGATTGTAGTTACTTTACATTTTTTGTGGACTTTGACTGTGTTTTACTGAATAAAACATCTGTCCAAAACTGGATTACATGAGTTTCTGTGTTTAGTTGGGCAGAGTTATCTTAGGATGAATGATATAGTGAGAGAGTTGAGAATTCATGAAATGCCAGGACATTTTTTAGTAGCCTCTGAGGAGAATGGGAGAAGGATTTATCCAGAGACATGGAACAGGGTTACTCAATTGTGTTTTGTGAGATAATGGCTTTGGTGGGATACCATCGGTTTCTGGCTGCCCTATATGAATGATTTTGTGATTTTCTCTAGAATTACTTAGCCATACAGATATAGAAGTGGAGGAAGCAGAAAGTCTAGATTAATCAATGGGTGGCATTTTTCAGGAAGATAATGTTATAGAGGTAAGAGAATTGAATGTGCTGGGAAAAGGATGATTATTTTGGGATGGTAATTTCTTTAGTATTGCCACTGTTAACACTACATAACAACAAGCCACTATCCTCTGCTACATCTATCAGTTAGGTTTCATTGCCCACGCGTCTGGAAGGTAGATAGGTGACTCTTCTGCTCCTTCACATGTCTAGGGGTTGCTGGCTGTCAGATGTCACTGGATGTCCTTAGCTGAAATGAGAGAATCAGAGTATAAGAACAAAACAAAGTTACATGGCAGATTGTGTACACAGGGCAGGTGAAAGGGGACATTTTTGCAATCAATCACAGTCGCTATCAATGGATTCTTATATTGTTTGAAATCATACTTATATGAGAATATTCTGTACATATAGAACAAATATATTTTAAAAATTCAGATTTTTTAAATGCTGGACATTACTGTTAGCAGTATTTAATCAAAACTTAATCATCTTAAATGACCCCAGTAACTAGACCAAGAAATCCTAATTTTTCATTGTTCCTTTTTTTATGATCCATGTCTGTGCACATAATTTTTACTGATCTCAATCAGACTTAATTAAGCATTTTAAAAATATAAAATGTAAAGGATAAAATTAAATTCTGTCTCTATAAAATCGTTTCTGGTATTAAGTTTTCTTTAGAACATTCATTTTTAAAAAATGCATTAAGACATACAAAAAAATTTGTAATTTGTCTTCAGTATGAAATTGCCTAGAGTGAACTTTTTCTCTACTTAAGCTAAATTTTTAATTAGTTCAAGGTACACCAGAAATGTAATCTCAAAATATTCTGCTAGCAAATGTTTATTAAAATACTAGTCATTGATCTTGCTTAGATTTATTGGGAGAGGATAGTTGGAACAATTTTAATATGTTGTAAAAGCTAGTGTTCAAGCATTTCGTGATAGTTGAAGCAGTTGGCTACTTAACAAAAGAACACAAATACCCCTTTTATCAGAGTTTTTGAAGAGAATTCTTTTTCACCTTTATATGCACATTTAATTTCTCTACAACTGATACTTCCAGGGACCCATCATATGCTCTTATCAAATCTTTCCATTTTCTGTTACAGAAATTGCTCGTAAATTTTGGTGTGGTGGGTTGATTAGCTATGCTCCCCTGCTGCCTTATGAGAGTCATATGACCAGGACTCTGAGAGCTTTCTCTCTGTCACCATTCCAGGAGCTGGCATAGAGTGGGGTGCTCAATGTCTTTGTTGCATGAACAACTAAATGAGGCAATCTGTACAAGGACTAAATGGTTACTGCCTGCCTGGAGTTATTTGAAGCATTCTAGCGCATACCTTGCTGCCCCTATATATTTCTCTGGTGAGATTCCACAAAGATGTCTTACACATTAAGCTTTGTGACCATTTGAGAGGAGGCTAGCTGATCACTGCTCACATATTCCTGAAAGAAATGAGAAACTTTCTATCAGACCCCAGGTGCTCAACCTATTTTGCTTTCCTCCATCTCCTTTTGCCTTGTCAAAATGGAAACTGGAAACCCCATTAAAGTCTTACTCCACACTCTTATTTCTGAGGGTAGATCTCAGTATACCCCCCACACACCTCCTCAGTTTCAGCCAGTCAAAATACAACAGCAGTTATTTACATCTTTAAGGTTCTGTAACCTTGGTTGTGTACCATTTCTGAGATCCTGGCCTCAAGTACTTGACTCCCCTGCCTGCCTCTAATGAGTCCCTTCCCAACCTCAGGCTGGACACAAAATTCTGCTTCCCTGGACCCTAGAGACATCCATGTGATCAACAATGGCTTGGGATCAGTGATAAAGCCAAAAGTGTCAGGGCTCTTACTTTATTTTTTACCTTTCCTTTGCAAAGAAAAGACAAAGAAATAAAAGGGAAAAAAAATGTTTTCTTTGAGTGCTTTAACAAACAATAAGCATATATTTTTTAGTTGACATATTTAATGAAAAAAGAAAATCACCTCTTTTCATAGCCTCTTAGCTTGTAGAGAGGCCTTTTTTAATATCCGTGCTTTTAAAGATCTGGGGAGACCCACAGCTACACCAACAGCTTTTTCAGGCTCCAGAGATTTCTTTACTAATCTGCCTCTAGCACTGTCCTAAGCCTTCCTGGAACCTTGAGTGAACATTCCCTAAAGCCTCAGCAGAGTCTCTGGCTAAATCTGTATTCACACAACTGTCCAGATTCTGCTTCCTTTTAAGTCTGAAATCAGCCATTGGCAGGTTTTCAGCATTAAATTGTGAACTCTCCCAGGTATTCAAGCCTGGAAATGAGTAGAAACAAACAAAAGATAGTAGCTTCTCAAGCTAAACTGGAGTCTATTTAGGTGAGTGTTTTTCCAAGGCCTTCATTAATAATCTGGAGAAGGATAAATGCTTTCATATTTGCATAATTTATTTTCTGACAGGAAACATCCAAACAGATGAGTCTGTTAGGGAGACTTCCTCTGAGCTATAATCAAGCAAAGGGGAAGGAATGGAAGTTTTGTATGCCTATTCCTCAACTTATTTTCAATTGGATATCACTGCTTTCCATGATTAAAGGCCCAGAGAGAAAATTTCCATCTTTGTGGTACATGGTTGGAGCAGGGAGTCTAGAGGTAGGTGGGGTAAAAAAGAAACTGTCTTAAATTATTATTGTTGTTGTTATTATTATTATTATTATTATTATTATTATTATTATTTACTGTTATTAGTTTCTGGACAACTCAAAAGATTGTCAGTTAGGTACTTTCATTGAGATGATTTCAATATCCCAAACTCCCTGTGTATTGCTATAATATAATATACTAGTAATTATCAGCTGGTAATATATTTATTGTGTACTGACTATAATAATTTCTGGGCCCCAGAGAGAATATATAAGTGAATAAAATACAGTCCCTGCATTCAAGAAACTTCTAATTTAATGAAAATAAAATACACAAATGAAAAGTTAACTGTACCAAGACAATTAGAACTATAGAGTGGTCCAGACAGTAAGTATGGTTTAAGGGTAACGTGGACATTTGTAGTTGTGCTGACTACTTTTTCTGTGTTTGTGATCATGAAGTCTGTGGCCTGGAACTTCTGTAAAAGTGTTAATTATAAATATCAGATTTCTGTTTGTAGCAAAGCTGTGAAATTCTGCACTAGCAAAGTATTTCAAAGTTTCAAATAAAATCCCTTGAGGTACCATGTGAAAAGGATCCATATTTGCTAAAGCTACTTAAAGTGAAATTTAATGTCTGGCAAAAGATCCCCTCTGGGTGAAGTGTGGGAAGTGCCCTCCTGCCCCATCCCACCTCTTTTATTCTCATTCTCTTTTTGTCTCACCTCTCTCTCATTGTCACGCTTTTGCTCATTTTAGTATATTTACCAGTTTAATTGGGATCCTCTGCAGCAGAGGGCCAGTGAAAGCTGGAAGAGAAAGGAGAGAAATTCTGAATGAAAGCAGGACAATATTACACAAGCAATTTGTCCTTAAGTAAAATTTTATATCTAACAAGTATATTTCCCTTTTTCAAATTTCAGCAATTAAGACTCAACTACATGATCTAAATGTTCTAAGCTAAAATACTAACTCCTGGGATATAGTTTTGAGTGTTCACTTTATAATTGCAAAATTATAAAATCAGTTAATTCACACTGGGTCTGTAAAGCATTAATATCTAATAGAGAATTTCTACCATGGTAGAAATTCTACTCAGTTCTTCTTTCAAGGAGCAAAAACATTTTCATTAATCTTTGATGAATGAAATATACAGGGTCTTAAGGAATTAGATTTTCTTATTCTTCTGGATGCTGAATTAACTTGATTAAGATGTTTGGGCAATGCTTGTGTATGAATGAAAAGGACTCAAAGAAAAACATAGCAAAAGAACAAAGTTGGATGATTGTGAGCATGTGATTGTGTTCATTTTGATTATAGAAACTTGAAAATGGTTCTACATGAAGGATAGATGTATACCTACAGAAAAAGTAGGGAATCTTTAGGGTAGACTTCTAATAGCTAATTATAGAGGATAGAGTTAAATTTTAAAACATTGAAATTAGTTACAGAGCAAAATATGGAAAAAGGAAATATAAATTACTCTTTTATTTTTCACATACTCAATGGATGTTACAGATTAAATCTAATAATCTTTTTTTTTTTTGGATGGGGGGATACTGTTAATATTAGTTTTCCTTCCACAACTATTTCTTATAGTATTCTTAGTTATGAGATGAGTATAATATTTATGATTTTACAGGATAAACTTATTGGTGTTATTATTCTCAGACCCCATGGAAAAGAGTTAAGAGCTTCAGTATTGTGAAAATTATTCTTCACATCTTTGCCCATAGTTGTTTCCAGAGCCCTGGATATGTGAAGAGCCACAATGATCTCAGGACGAGGAGTGTTTGGCCCTCCACTGGTACCATGCTCACTGAAGATATAAAAAACTGTCCTTTGACAGTAAAAATTACAAGGTTCACTTGGTTGTAAGATTTTCAGGCAAGCAAATAGTAAATGAAATGTGTGCGTAGTATATGGGGAACAAGTTGGTCAGGGTGGGAAAGGCAGAAACTCTGTGCAGTTTCAGCTTTAATCAACATACTGGGCCAGCAACTACCCCTGTTTACCTGAGATGAAATATTTAACCTATGTTTATTCCATCCCTTTAATATACTTTATTCTCTTAGGATTATTATATTTTAGGTCTAGATTACATCTAGGACTAGTAGTCCAGCCTGAAGTCAATCTCTTCCATGAGATTTGTGTCCAGCTTTGGATGAAGCCACAGCCTCTGAGAATCTAGTTATATGAAGTTCTCAGAAGTAAGATAAAATTGAAGGTAGGAAACAGGAAGGATATTACCAGTTTTTTGCATAACTATTGTTTTACTCCTTGGGGAATTCACAGAGGAGGGCTTATCTCCTAGGCAGATGACTGCAAAACTGGGAATAAAGGTTTAGCCAGAGGCTCACCTCCATTTCTTTTGTCCTTCCTACAATAAAGGTCTCCCTGAGTTTGAACTGTTGCAAAAAATTTGACAGCTAAATACACTAGCCTTCCGGTGCCATTATTACAGATGAAAGAATCTAAAGATAGCCCCTTTCATAAAAATATTTCACAATAACCAACATGAAGCAGTCTTTTGTCAATAGCATGCATTCTCTACAGGGATATATATAACCCCCAACGTGGTAAAAATTAGTTCTTGAGGGTGGAGCAACAAATTTAGATATTCAATGGTGTATAGTCTTCCAAAGGGCCTCAATACATACACAGATATGTGTATCTGTGGTGTTAACATCTTATAGAGTCATGATTAGGAGAAAACACATGTCTAAACAGGCCCCTTAATGGGGTGATAATGAAAATATTAAAGGAGAATGAGATATAATTTAAAGTTATAGCATTAAAATATGTTTACTGACTCCCCTTCACGGAACATTCACTACTTTTTTCAAAAGAAGGCAGACCTAGGAGTTTTTGATATTAGGAAGAATTAAGTAATTAAAAGTAACAATGACAGAAAAACCTTTTAAAAATACTTTCCATGGAGCACAGAAACCCTATAGGCTCTAAAGTTTTCCCTTGAGCACATTTAAAAGAGAAAAATGTTCTGGTTCAAGAGAATGGACAAGAATAAGTGCCCATAATTCTCATTGATGTGTTAATCTTGAAGATGAAGGTGAGACTGTTGGTCTTGGTATCCATGGAAGAAAAATAGTTTGTTTGGCACATGTTTCTCACATGTAGGCTTCTGAAAGTACATAAATCTTGCTGCAGATCTAATCTTTTAAATAACATTGGTAAATTTTGACAATTAAGAATAGTACTTCTGCTTTATGATATGTAATCGAGGAGCTACGACTGTTACTGAGACATTTATAGGGGTTATTTTTTATGGTAACTGGATCAGACTCTTTTAAAATATTGTCATTTGCATTTCCCAGAATTCTTTTGGAGTGATATTTATTTGACTAACTTGACAATATCCAAGCTTTCTTGATTTTAGAAATCTGCCATTTTTATTACACCGAATAATGGAATTGCATTATTTTAAGTATATTAAAAACACTATTTAGAAATGGTTATATCTTTACGGGAGGATGGCAAGCCAAGTGGTTATGTTTTTATCAAACTTGAGTAGTCTTTTCTTGAAGAATTTTTGATAATGTTCTTTGATAACTAGTCAGAGAATAGTAAAAATAAAAAGTTTAGGAATAGAGGAAAGATGGCAGGCTAAGTAAAAGTGGGGTAGATCTCTTCCCAAGATTGCATTGAAATTACAACCAAACTATAAAATAACCAACATAGAGAATCACCTGAAGTCCAGCTGATCATAACACTTACATCTGATAACATAAAGGAGTCACATCAAAGCTGGTAGGAGGGGTAAAGTCATGAATTGGACTGGACCAGCACCTGTGGTTGGTGGAGGATCTCCAGGAGGGATAGCTAGGCTGCAGAGGCTCTCCTGAGGGAGAGTGGGGTCCTGGTCTCATCTTGGGGCACTCCAGCACAGGTTCCAGCCCAGGGAAGAAGAGATTCCAATAATTCTGACTGTAGAAGCTGGAGAGGATTCCAGTTATCTGGGAGAGACAGAGGATGATTAAACCCCTAGATGTCCCTTTGAAGGACCAATGTAAAGGCTTCCTGACCTGCAGACGCTTACCCAGGACACTGGTGGTGGGTCAGTGGCTAACGCCAGATTCATTCTGAAAAGGTCTCCATTGCCTGGCTTCTGAACAAGGACTGGAAAGGCAGCCACTGTTGTGCCTTAGTCTGGCCCCCTTACTGGGCAATTTACAGACTGCACCAGTTTGATTATGCAGACCCCTCCCACAGGGCCATTAGGAACCTCTGTTCTGAGAGCAGCGTTTCTAATTCCAGCAACAGAGGCCAGGTGCTGTGAGCCACATTTCAGAGATAGGGTCAGGCAGATTGTTTGCTGCTAATGTAAACTTGAGTGAATATCGGGAACCTGTGAGCCAGTTCCAGACAGCAGCTGGTCTTGCTCTGAGTGGGGTTTTCTGCAGGAACTCACAACAGTTACCAAATTTGCAGCAAGACTAAGGTTGGATTGATCTGATTGTCATTGTCTCTCTGACATCCTGTCCCACCCAACCTGCAGACTGCTTGAAACAGTTGTTACTGGATTGTTGCCAAGCCCTGCTCCAAGTTATTCAGAAGCAAAAGTATTCATAGCAGGGCAGCTATCACTGAGAGGCCTTTCCAATCCCAGCAATAGTTGTCAGCTCTGTAACTACATTTTCATTCCTAGAAGGTGATTAGTGCTGTGAGTCGCATTTCAGAGGTAGGGTTAAGTCCATTGACAGTGATCTGTCACAGCCCTGACCTTCCCCTCCCCTGATCTCCTAATCCACAAGGCAACATATTTTGGCTGGCACAGGGTGGACACTGCATTTAAATCAATGGCAGGCAGTCCTTTGCTGCCTACAAGAGTTGCAATATTGTGTCCGGGGAGCACAGGGGTCTGAGGGAGTGTCTCTGACAGCAGCTGGTCTCCCTGTGATCTGTGTCTACAGCAGGAATGCCCAGGGACAGAAGTTGCAGCAAAACTGAGGCTGTGTTGGCTGAACAGACCTTGTCTCCCTGAGATCCCTCTTCACCCAAGCCACAGAGTGCCTGCAGTCCATTGAAAGTAGCCTCTTGTGCCCTGCTTGGCTCTGGGGTTGAGCAATTAGTGCAAGCAACAGACTTTGGCTAGCACAGAAAGCACATTTCAAAGAAAACAGTTGTTGACAGACCACTGCTGCCTGTACAAGCTGCAATATCTCTTATGGGGATTACAGGGTTCTGTATTGGCCTGGGGGCCCTTGACTCCCTGAACTCCTGCCCCATCCAGTACACAAAGTGCCCACTGCACATTGATAGGCAGCTGCCCCTGCTCTGGGGTAGCATATTTAGGCCAAAGGTAGGCAGAAGTTGACCTTGCTACCAGTGGAAACTTGTACAGTGAGCCACAGAGACAGCAAGGGCACATAAACTGATATTGCTGTGGCAGGGGGAAATTTACTCTCTAGATCCAAGAGATTCCCAGGGTTCCTGCACCACCCAGCACACATATCACCCAGAGGTTTATCCAGTTTCAGAGATGTACAGGCATCTAACAGGTCGTATCAGGCCTTGAGAAGCAATGGCCTTTCTGATAAACTGCCATAGATAATGTGCTGGCTGGAAATTACTGTTTGGCTATTGCCATTAGAACATAGGCTACTAACTATGGAAACATAACATTCTAACAAACTTTCTGCTTCTATACTCCCTGCTTGCACACCTGACCAGTGGGTTGACAGGTAATGATTAGAAGAAAAATAGACCTTTGTGTTCAGACAGAATTAAGAATGGGATTTTGGTCTTAAACACCTTGTACTTCTACATTTTGGGGGTGCTTAATTTGGGGACTGTGTACCCCTGGCAGAACCAGCTGGCTGAATAAAGAGTGATTCATATAACTCACTGAGTTCTGGGATCCATGTGTCTTTCAGGGGCTTGTGGCCACAACAATAAGCAATGGGAAATAACTGAGAGCTTCCGATAGCAATGTCTCTTCAACTTACCTATAAATCCAGCTTAGAGAACAACCATCAGTGGATCACTTTGTAGTTCTCACCAGGTAGCCCTGAGAAATCAAAAGCAGTGGATGACCTTGGTCTATGGGGGAACCTCTTCCAAGGGGCTACAAAACCAATGCATCTGGAGGCTGGCACCAGACTACAATGGAGCAACTCCTGTCTTGTTCCAGTAGTGTGATACACACGTAGAGTAGTTGCAACAAGTACACACAAGCTTGCTAGGGCAAATTCCACTCAGTGGAGTCAGCCCCACACAATTCTTATCCTGACAGTGCAGTCAGTTTACACAATTAGCCTGAACGTTAATCCCACCCACTGATCTACTAACAACAATAAAGGCTTGGCAACAACAGAAGGTCACACAAAGTTCACGTCCAGAACTCCTGGCACAAGGAATCAGGGAGAGTGTGCCACTGGGGCACACAGGACAGCTTCTGCATTAGGCAATTTGGCCAAGGCTGAGGTACAAAACAAATATTCCTGACACATAGAAATAAACACAGAGAATCTAATAAAATGAGAAAACAAAGAAGCATGCCATAAATAAAACAATAAGAGAAAACTCCAGAAAATAAGCTAAATGAAATGGAGACAAGCAACCTACCAGAGACAGAGTTCAGAATAATGGTTATAAGGATGTTCAGTGAACTTATGGGGAGAATGGATGAGCACAATGAGAATCTCAGCAGAGAGATAGTAAGCATTAAAAAGGACAAACAAATCACACACAAAAAAGAACAGACACATGAAGAATCCAATAACTGAAATGAAGAATACACTAGAAGGATTCAACAGTAGATTAGATGAAGCAGAAGACTGAATCAGTTAATTGGAAGACAGGTAGCTGAATGCACCCAATCACAAAGACAAAAGAAAAAAGAAAAAAAAAAAAAACGAAGATAGTTTAAGAGAGCTCTGGAACAACATGAAGCATAAAAATATCCGAATCGTAGGAGTACCTAAAAAGAAAGGGAGAGAGTAAGGGATTGAGACTATTTGAAAGAATAATGACAAAAAACTTCCCTAGCCTGGCAAGGAATAAGACATACAAGTTCAAAAAGGACAAAGACCGCAAAACAACATGAATTCAAATAGACTTACAGCAAGACACACCATAAAGTAAAATGACAAAAGGTCAAAGACAGAGAATCTTAAAAGCAGCAGGAGAAAAGATGGTTTCTTACAAGTGTACCCCTATAAGAATGTCTGCTGACTTTTCAATGAAAAACATTGTGGGCCAGAAGGGAATAGCAAGAAATATTCAAAGTCATGAAAAACAAGAATCTACAACCACAGATACTGTACCTAGCAGGGCTTTCAATCAAAATGGAACGTGAGAGAAAGAGTTTCCCAGACAGAAAAAAGCTTAAGAAATTTATCACCAATAAGCCAGCATTACAAGAAATGTTAAAGGGTCCTCTGTAAAAAGAGAAGTGGTAAAAAATAAAAGAGAAGTAACAAATATGAGTAATAAAATGATAGTAAAAATGTACCTATCAGTATTCAATTTAAATGTAAATGGATTAAATGCTCCAGTTAAAAGACATAGGGTAGCCAAATGGATACGAATAAAAGACCCATGCACAGGCTGTGTCTACAAGAGATTCACTTCAGAGCAAATGAGACTAACAGATTGAAAGTACAGGGATGAGAAAAGATATTTCACACAAATGGAAATGAAAAAAAAAGCCAGGTAGCAATACTTATATAAAATAAACTTTGAAACAAAAACTATAATAAGAGGTAAAGAAGGACATTACATAATAATAAAGGAATGATAAATCAAGAGGACATAACCCTAGTAAACATATATGCACCCAACATAGGAGCACCTACATACATAAAGCAATTATTGGCTGACATAAACGGAGAGATCAACAGTAATACACTCACAGTAGGAGACTTTAACACCCCATTGACACCAATGGACAGATCTTCCAGACAAAAAAATAACAAGGAAATAATGGGCCTAAAAGACGCACTACACCACATGGATTTAGTAGACGTTTTCAGAGCATTTCACCTCAAAGCAGCAAAATGTACATTCTTCTCAAGTGCACATGCAACATTTTCAAGGATAGATCACATGTTAGGACACAAAACAAGTCTCAGTAAATTGAAGAAGACTGAAATCATACCAACAGTCTTCTCTGATCACAATGGTATGAAACTAGAAATCAAATATAAGGAAAAAACTGAAAAACATACAAGCACATGGCAGCTAATGAACATGCTACTAAACAATGTATGGGTTATCAATGAGATCAAGGAAGAAATCAAAAGATACTTAGAGACAAATGAAAATGAAAACACAACTACTCAAAATCTGTGGGACACTGAGAAAGCAGTCCTAAGAGGGAAATTCATAGCATCACAGGCCTACTTCAAGAAACAAGAAAATGCTCAAATAAACAATCTAACCTTGTACTTCAAAGAACTAGAAAAAGAACAGCAAATAAAGCCCAAAGTAACTAGAAGGAAGGAAATAATAAAGACCAGTGTGGAAACAAATAAAACAGAGTCTAGAAAAAACAATACAAAAGATGAATGAACCCAAGAGCTGATTCTTTGAAAGGATATTGATAAAACCTTAACCAGATTCATGAAAGAAAAAAGAGAGAGGGCTCAAATAAATAAAATCATATTGAAAGAGGAGAAATAGTTACGGACACCACAGAAATACAATGGATCATAAGAATATACTACAAACAATTATATGCTGACAAATTGGACAATCCAGAAGAAATGGACACATTTCTTGAAACATACAATCTCCCAAGACTGAGTACAGAAGAAACAGAACATCTGAACTGACCGATTACCACCAATGAAATCGAATCAGTAATCAAAAACCTCCCCAAAAAACAGAAGTCCTGGGCCAGATGGCTTTATAGGTGAATTTTACCAAACAGCAAAGAAGAATTAAAACCTATTTTTCTCAAGCTGTTTCAAAAAATTCTCAAAGAGGGAAGTCTTCCTAACTCCTTTTATAAGTCCACCATTACCCTGAATTCAAAACCAGGCAAAGCCATTACAAAAAAAATAAATAAATAAAACTATAGATTGATATCTCTTATGAACATTGAAGCAAAAATCCTCAACAAATTTTAGCAAATTAAATTCAGCAAGACATTAAATGGATCATACATCATGATCAAGTTGGATTTATTCCTGGGATGCAAATTTGGTTCAATATCTGCAAGTCAATTAATGTGATACACCACATTAACGCATTGAAAGATGAAAACCATATGACCATATCGATAGATGGAGAGAAAGCATTTGACAAAACCCAGCATCCATTTATGATAAACATTCCCAGCAAAGTGGAACTAGAGGCAACATACCTCAATATAATAAAGGCCATATATGACAAACCTACAGCTAACATCATACTCACAGGGGAAATGCTAAAAGCAATTTCCTTAAGATCGGGTACAAGACAAGGATGCCCACTTTCATTGCTCCTATTCAACATTGTATTAGAAGTCTTGGCCACAGCCATAAGGCAGGAAAGAGAAAGAAAAGAAATATCCGAATTGGAAAGGAAGAAGTAAAACTCTCATTATTTGCCGATGACATGATACTATATATAGAGAACCCTGAAGAGTCCACCAAAAAACTGTTAGAACAGATCAATGAATTCAGTAAAGTAGTCGGATACAAAATTAATATTCAGAAGTCAATGACATTTTTTACACCAATGATGAACTTTCAGAAAGAGAAATTAAAAAATAATTCTATTTACCATTGCATCAAAAACAATAAAATGCCTGGGAATCAAATTAACCACGGAGGTAAAAAACCTATTCTCAGAACGTATGTCACTGAAAAGAGAAACTGCAGAAGATACAAATAAGTGGAAGCACATAGCATGCTCGTGGATAGGAACAAACAACATCATCAAAATGGCCATACTACCCAAAGCAATATGTAGATTCAATGCAATGCCTATCAAAATACCCATGCCATTTTCCAGAGAGCTTGAACAAATAACCCTAAAATTTATGGAATTATAAAAGACCCACCAACTTTGTAAAATTATCATTTCAGAAGTGAAGGAAAATGACGTTCTCGAGCAAAATTTTCTCCAATTGATCTGCCCAACAAGAAATATTAAAGACGTTCTTCATAGAGAAGGAGGATGACAGGTCAAAAATTTGGATTTACATAAAGAAAGGAAGAATATTAAAGAAAAAATTAGTGTTAAGTAAAATAAAAACTTGTATTTTTTGCAATTATTCTACAGATTGCAGTTTGTTCAAAATAATAAAAGCTACAATGTATTTGATGATTATAGCTTATCCATAGTCATGTAAATATTCAGTAAGAAGAATAAAGTTGTAGGTATCACACTACTGGATATTAAACTACACTACAAGTCTACAGTAATCAAAACAGCATGGTATTGGCATAAAAACAGATACATTGGGTGGGGGAGTGACTCCATAATATAGTGCTTAGCACATCTGCTTTACACACAGAAGGTCTTGGGATCGTGCCCCAGGTGGAGCCACAGACCATACTCTGGGTGCATTAGGCCCTGGGTGCACCAGGACCCAGGTTGCGCGCCCGGAGTGTGTGGGAGGAGTCACTCTGCTTCAGAGATTCAGTTCTTAAGGGGAGACAGCAACATCTGTAGGTCAGGGGTGGAAGTGGTGGGGCAAGGGAGGGAATTAAAGAGTGGGAAAAAACAGATAAATTGATCAATGGAACAGAATAGAGAGCCAAGAAATAAATCCACATCTCCATGCTCACTTAATACATGACAAAGGAGGAAAGAGTAGATAGTAGGATACAGTCTCATCAATAAATGGTGTTGGGAAAACTGGACAGATACATAAAAAAAAAAAAAGATGGATCATCTTCCTACACTATATACAAGAATGAACTCAAAATGGATTACAGACTAAAATGTAAAATCCAAAACCATAAAATATTTAGAAGAAAGCATAGGCAGCAAACTCTCTGATATTCCTAACAGGAATTTTTTTTTTTTTCAGATATATCACCTTGGGCAAGGGAAACAGAAGAAAAAATAAACAAATGGAACTACATCAAACTAAAATGTTTTTGTATAGCAAAGGAAACCATCAATGAAACAAAAAGATAACCAACTATTTGGGATAAGGATTTGCTAATGATATATCTGATAAGGGGTTAATATTCAAAATTTATAAAGAACTTATACAACTCAACAGTACAAAACAAACAAAGAAACAAAAAATCCAATTAAAATAAGCAGAAGACCTGAACAGATACTTATCCAAAGAGTAAATACAGATGGCTAACAGACATATGAAAAGATACTCAAGGTCACTAATCATCAGAGAAACGCAAATTAAAACCACAATGAGATATCACCTCACACCTGTCAGAATGGTTATCATCAATAAATCAAAAAACAACAAGTGTTAGCGAGGATGTGAAGAAAAGCAAATTCTCATACATTGTTGGTGGCATTACAAATTGGTACTGCTGCTATGGAAAACAGTACAAAGGTTTCTCAAATAATTAAAAATGGATATACCTTTTGACCCAGCAATTGCACTTCTGGGTATTCATCCAAAGAAAACCAAAACAATAATTCATAAAGATCTATGCACTCTAATTTTCATGGCAGCACAATTTACAATAGCCGAAATATGGAATCAACCTAAATGCCCATTAATGAATGATTGGATAAAGAAATTGTGGTTCACATATACAATGGAATATTACTCATCCATTAAAAAAACAAAATTCTACCATTTGCAATGACATGAATAGACCTAGGGGTTATTACGCTGAGTGAAATAAGTCAGAGAGGAAAAGGTAGATACCATATGATTTCATCTTTATGTGAAATTAAGGAACAGAAAGAACAAACTAATCAAAAACAGACAAATATAGTGGACAATTTGGTGACAGACAGAGGGGAGGGATTTGGGGGTCTAGGAGAATGGGGTAATGCAGTTAGCATTAATATGATGGCTAAGTGTAGGGCCAGGGGAGAGAGGGAGTAATTGGGGGAATCATTTTATGAACAAATAGATGTCTAACCAATGTACTGCATACTCAAAACTAATTTACATAAATAAATTTATTTTAAAAAATAGAATATTTATGCACTAAAAATTTAATATAGGAACTTGAACCTTGCTACATGAAGAGTTGGCTGTCTAGTACTATAGAAATTCTAGTATAAATAACTCTGGCTTAAAGTTAAGGAAAAGTTTAGATATTAAAAATTGTAAAGCAAAAATTTATTTAACATTAAAAATGATTTAAAAGAGAAAACTACCTTTTTTTTATCCAATAGATTTAATAAAATAATTAGGTAGGCATAGAAAGAATCTTATTTAATGCTAAATTTAAATCTTGATCTTTAATAAAAGTATAGAAGAAAAAATAGATCTTAATGAAAATCACTATAAAAAGAAATGGAGACTTCTGGTATCCAGCTCTGTATGTAAGGAGCTAGAATTCATTTCTTTCAATCTTAAAACAAATAAAAAGCCAAACAAGCTGAAGAATTGACTCTTTTTAAATCTCTCAGAAAAGGGATGTCTCAGAATAAATCATAACACCCACACTAGAGAGAAAGACAGGTGACTACAGAGAGCCAAAATGCACTGGAGCAGAGATCTATGAGCAGAAACATCCTTGGGAACCATTACTGGGGTAGGGAAACCTTAACTGCAATTGACTAATTGCCATCATCTCAGTGAGAATAGGTCTGGGAGTTAAAACTCCACCCTTTTGTGAGTTTTACCTTCAGGAGTTCTTACTTGCTTTCACATGAATATCTAAGAATAATCTCCTCGTGATTCTAGCTGGAGAAAAGTAACCATTTTGAAATATACCAGAACATTCTATTCTTCTTAACAAGGCCTATCCTCAGGAGGAATCATTTTACCATAGCTTTAACTATTGGAGTTTTGCCAAACTAATTAAATAAAGGAAAGGGAAATACTCAACTCTAGCCTACTCTAGCC
The DNA here is from genome assembly GCA_030015415.1 of Cynopterus sphinx. Taxonomy (NCBI): domain Eukaryota; kingdom Metazoa; phylum Chordata; class Mammalia; order Chiroptera; family Pteropodidae; genus Cynopterus; species Cynopterus sphinx. The sequence continues at coordinate 83,460,448 of CM057382.1, read as the reverse complement.
ATCCTATATCACCTAGGGAATGTGAAAACTGAAAAGCACTGGTGAGGTTCACAGTCCAGAGCACAGTCCAGAAAACTGAAAAGCAGTGGCAAGGTTCATCAAAAGACATGCATAATCATAAGATTCCATACTCTCTCCTCCTCCCACACCTTACTAAAGTCCTATTTACTGGAGTACCTTTTATTCAGTTAATTAGGTCTTTCAACAAAAAATTAGAAGACATAATAAAAGGCACAGTTTAAAGAGATAAAGCAAGCATCAAAAGTAGACTCACATATGGCAGAGATATTGGAATTATCAGACTGAGTTTAAAAAAAACTTTGATTGATGTGCTAAGTTCTCTAACGGAAAAAGTAAATGACATACAAGAGCAGATGAGTAATGTAAGCAGAGAGTTAGAAATTCTAGGAAAGAAGTAAAGAGAAATGCTAGAAATCAAAAAACACTGTCATAGAAATTTTAAAAAATGCCTTTTAGGGTCCCCATAGTAAACTAGGTATGGTTAAGGGAAAAATCTCTGAACTTGAACACATGTCAACAGAAACTTCCAAAACTAAAATGCAAAGAGAAAAAAAACCCAAAAGATAAGCAACAAACTATGCGAGAACTGTATGATAACCACAAAAAATATAACTTGCACGCAATGGGAATACCAGAAGATAAGAAAAAGAGAAAGGGACAGAAGAAATATTTGAAACAACAATGACTGAGAATTTCCTCATAATTAATGTCAAACACTAAACTATAGCTCTAGAAAACTCAAGGAATTCCAAGAAGATAATCCCAAATTCTATACATAGGCATATTATATCTAAACTGCAGAAAAGCAAAAATAAAGCAAAAATATTGAAAACAGCTAGAGGAAAAAAAAAAAAACATCTTACTATAGAAGAGCAAAGGTAACAGTTACAAATGACCTCCTCAAAAACTACACAAGAAGATAGAGAAAAATATTTACAGTGTTGAAAAAAAAATACCCACCAACTTAAAGCCTTGTGCCTTGTAAAATCGTCATTCAAAAGAGAAGGAAAAATAAAGACTTTCTCAAACAAAACTTGTCTCCAGTAGATCTGCCTAGCAAGAAATATTCAAGAAGTTCTTCATAGAGAAGGATGATGATAGAGGTCAGAAATTTGGATTTACATAAAGAAATGAAGAATATTAAAGAAGAAATGAGTGAAAGTAAAATAAAAACTTGTATTATTTTTTGCAATTAATCTAACAGATTGAAGTTTGTTCAAAATAATAATAGCTACAATGTTTAATGATTATAGCTTATCTATAAGTGAAATTAATGACAGTAATCATACAAGGTACAGAAAGGGAAATTAGTAATATTTTATTATCATAAAATACTTGTACTATTTGTTAAGTAGTATAGTATTCTTTGAAAGTTGTCTTGGGTTAGTTGTAATCATATCTTGCCAACTCTAGAGTAAAATGTTATATATTATATATAACATTATGTATATAATTTATATATTAAGAAGGGAGAGAAAAAAATTAAAGAAAATGCTCCATTAAAACCGCACAACAGAGAAAAGGAATGGAAAACAAAAATGGGAACAAAGAACAATGGCGAGGAATACAATACAGTTAAGAATTATGGTAGACCCTAACCTTATCAATACCTACTTTAAATGTCAATAGTCTAAATATATCAATTAAAATACAGAGATTATTAGAGCAGATCAAAAAATAAGACCCAATTATATATTTTATTAAAAAGTCACTTTAAATATAAAGATATAGATTACAAATAAAGGGAATGAAGAAAGCTATATCATATTAACACTATCAAAAGAATGCTAGAGTAACTATATTCATTCCTGAAAGAAAAGACTTCAGAGCAAAAAATTTATCAGTGATAAAGAGAGGTATTATGTAATGATAAAGGGGGTCAATTTTCCAAGAAGACATAACAATCTTTAATATGTATGAAGCTAACAAAAGAGCATCAAACTATGTGAGGCAAAAACTAATAAAATTGCAAAGAGAAATAGATGTATTCATGGTCATGGATGGAGACTCCAACACTCCTATCTGAAATGAACTGATTCAGCAGGTAGAAAATGGTCAAGAATATAGTTGACCTCAATACCACCATAAATCAACTGGATATAATTGACATCTGTAGACTATTGCATCCAACAACAAAATACACATTTTTCTTACACATGGATGATTCACCAATTTAGACTACATTACATTCTGGGTCATAAAACACATCTTAATAAATTCAAAAGAATGGAAGTCATACCGTGTCTACTTTCAGGCCACAATGGAATTAAACTGGAAATTATTAACTAAAAAACAACTGTAGAGATTAACAACACTCTTTTAAGTAGATCAAGGAAGAAATCTCAATAAAAATTGAAAAAATATTTTTGACTAAATAAAAATAAAAATACATCAAAATTTGTGGGATAGAGCAAAAAAAGTTCTTAGAGGGACATTTATAGCATTGAATACATATATTAGAAAAGAAGAACTAAAATCAATAGTCTAAACTTTTACCTTCGCAAACTTGAAAAAGAAGAGTAAATTCAAAGCAAGCAGAATAAAAGAAATAAGAATTAGAGCAGAAATCATTGAAACTGGAAATAAAAAGTCAGTAGAGAAAATCAACAAAACCAATAGCTGAATCTTTGAAAAAATCAATAAAATCAAAAAGCCTCTAGCTATGTAACTAAGAAAAAAAAAGAAAAGACACAAATTACTAATATTGAAAATGGAAGCGAGAATATCATGATAGATCCCATGGATATTAGGAGGATAATGAAGGAATACCATGAACAACTCTATGCCCACAAATTTGATAACCAACGTAAAATGGATCAATTACATGCAAGACAGAATCTGCTAAAACTCACACAAGAAGAAATACAAATCTGAATAGACATATTTTTAAAGAAATTTAATTAATAATTCATAACCTTCTAAAAGAGAAAACACCAGCTCCCCAATAAGCTTACTTGTGAAATGTCAAACATTTCAAAAATAAATTTTATCTATTCTTTATAATCATGTCCATAAGTGAGATGCAGAGAGAATAATTCCTATTCCATCCTATACCAGTATTAACCTAATATATATATATATATAAAACAGACAAAACACCTTATAAGAAAATATTATAAATCAATATTTCTCATAAACATAGATTTAAAAGTCCTTAACAAAATATTAGCAAATCTGTTGCAATAATCATGACCAAATAAAATTTATGCCAGGTATCCAAAGGCTGATTTAATATTCTAAAATCAATTAATACAATCTATCACATCTACAGGATGAAAAGTCATATGATCAAGAGATGCAGAAAAGTTATTAAACAATTTCTAACACCATTCACAATAAAAACTCTCCATAAGCTAGAAATATATGAAAACTTTTTCAAACTGATAAATAACATTTATAGAAAAAAACACACACACTATAGTTAACATTATACTTAATAGTGAAAAACTTGAAGCTAAGATTAGGTATGAGACCAGACTCTCACCACACTTTTTCAACATTATTCTGGAATTCTATTAATGCAATAAGATGAAAAAATAAAACAAAAATAAATAGAAAAGGGAATAGCTGAGAAGGAAGACATAAAACTGTCTTTGTTTGCATATGACATGATTGTCTATGTACAAAATCTGAGAGAATCAACAGAATCAACAGAAAAATAATAGACTAAAAAGCAAATGCAGCAAGGTTGCAGGATACAAGGTTAATGTATAAGTCAATCTCTTTCCTATATAATAGCAACAAACTGGAATTTGTTAACATCTCCAAAACTTACAAAATACGTGCAAGATCTGAGTAAGAAAAACTACAAAACTCCAAAGAACTAAATCAAAGAACTAACTAAATAAGTGAAGAGAAATTCCATCTTTATGGTTAAGAAGATGTAATACTCTCAAGAAGTCAGTTTTCCCTAACTTAATCTATGAATTCAATGCAATCTCAATTAAAATCTCAGCAAGTTACTTTGTGGAATCAACAAATTAATTATAAAATTTGTATAAAGAGGCAAAACAAATATCCAACTCAATATTGAAGATGAACTAAGTCAGAAGATTAATATTGCTCAACTTTAACTGTAAAGCTACGATAATTAAGACAGTGTGGTATTAATAAAAATAAATAAATAAATAGATCAAAGTAACAAAACAGTCCAGAAATAGACCCACATAAATCAAGTCCACTGATCTTTGACAAAGTAGTAAAGAAAATACAATGAGAAAATAAAATGTTGTCAACAAATGATGCTGGAGCAACTGAACATTCACATGCAAAAAAAAAAAAAAGAAAAAAAGAAGAAGAAGAATATAGACAAAGATATTCACCCAGGGCTGTCTGCTCCCTCTCTTTCCTGTATTCTTCAGGAAAATTGCCTGAAAATGTATCCTAGATCTAAATGTAAAGCACAATTACAAAACTTCTAGAACATAATATAGAAGAAAATCTAGGTGAACATGAGATAATGATAACTTCTTTAAAACACCAGAGGCACTATCCATGAAAAAAAGTTGATAAAATGAACTTCATTTAAAAACCTCTAATCTGTGAAAGACTCTTGCGAGAGAATGAGAAGACAAGGTGCAGACTAGGCAAAAATATTTATAAAAGGCATATCTGGTAAAGTACTGTTATTCACAATATGCAAAAAATGCTTAAAACTCCACAAAAATTAACAGAACATATTAATTAAAAAATAGGCAGAAGATTTGAGCAGAGACCTTGCCAAAGAAGATACACACACACACACACACACACACACACACACACACACACACACACACACGTCAGCTATGAAAAGATTCTCCACATCATATGTCATTAGGGAAATATAAATTAAAACAATGAGATACAACTACATGTTTATTAAATTGGCCCACGTCCAAAACATTGATAATACCAAATGCTGGTATGTGAAGTTATTGCTGGTGGGAATACAATATGGTTCAGCCACTTTGAAAGACAGTTTGGAAGTTTACTATAAAACTAGACACACTCATCATATGACTCAGCAATTTTATTCCTTGTTGTTCACCCAAAAACCTGCACATAAATGTTTGTAGCAGCTGTATTCATAATTTTAAAATGTGGAAGCAACGAAGATGTTCTTTAGGAGATGAATGGGTAAATTAACTGTGGTACATGCAGACAGTGGAATGTTATCCAGCACTAAACTTTTTAGTCAGGAAAAATATGTAGGAAACATTAATAAATGCTGCTAAATGAAAGAAGACAATCTGAAGAGGCTACATACTGTATTATTCCAACCTTGTGACATTCTGGAAATAGTGAAACTATGGAGACAGGAAAAGGATCAGTGGTTGCCAGGAATTAGGGGGACAGGAGGCATGAATATGAAGAGCACAGAGGATTTTTAGGGCATTGAAACTATTTTGTATGATAATGTAATAGTGGACACATGTCATTATACATTTGTCAAAATTCATAGAATATACAACACCTGGAGTGAACTGTAGTGTGAACTATGGACTTTGAGTCATAACAATGAGTTGATGTAGATTCAACAAATGTACCAATCTAGTGTGAGATGTTGATAGGGAGGTTGTTGCATGTGGGTGGCAGGAAGTATATGGTAACTGTGTATTTTCTACTCAATTTTACTGTAAACCTAGAACTGCTCTAAAGAATTGTGTTTTTTTTTTTTTTTAAGTAAATTGAGTGTTTCTCTTCTGCTGGAAATCTTCCATACAAACTTGTATGCAAATGTACATAGTCACACAATAGCCCACAATTGGTGGAATTTCTTTCTCTCTCTCTCTCTCTCTCTCTCTCTCTCTCTCTCTCTCTCTCTCTCTCTCTTTCTTTCTTTCGACCAAAGTGCCCAAAGAATCAAGAAGAAAGTAATAAAACAACTGTGTTCAATTTCAGGCAGACAGAAACCTGAGTGAAAGTCCAGCCTGAACCAGAATCATTGCTGAGGCAGTTCCTTGGCTCAAAAGAGGTGTGAAGATGGAATCAGCCAGCTGTTGGGCAGCTGGCTGCTGAGATGAGACCTTAGAATGTCGGCTACTGCTCTGTGCTGCTGGGTCTGATGAAATGTGGTAATTTCTGTACATGATAACCTGAGCAGTGACACTTTAGTTTGGGGTGTAGCTTGTGCTCTCCCACATAATGTGTAATTTACTATATTTTGGTTCTTGGGCCAGCACCTGGTTTTTAGAAATTTCATTTGTCCCTTATTGGGAGAAACAGAAGCTTTGTTCAGTCTTTCAAACTTGATTTATTTTAGCCTCTCCCTCTTTAATTTTTTTTTCCACACAGTTCATCTCTTATCAAATATTTCTGACATTTTTTAGCTTATTCTGTCCCTCTTTCTCAGCCACATCCACCTCAGGCCTAGCAGAGTATATCACTATCATTTCTAGCTGCTCTCTGCTTTCTACTTGATTTTGCAAACAGAAGCAAACATTATGGTTTTCATGCTGGTATTGATTGTACTCCTCTAGTCTAGTCCTGGAGTATATCCATCTCATTTCCTATGGAATCAATTTAAACAAGATAACAGTGGCCACTTATCTCTTTCTCTTCTCCTCTCTATATCCCCTTTCCCCTCTCACAAAGCTGATTTGACTGTCTATGTCAAAGCCAAGATTCTATGATCATGCAGATTTAATCTTTAGACATACTACCTCTCAAATTTAGTGCACAGTACTCACCATTTTGCATGTCCTTGTATGGAAGGTCTCACTGTGAAAGACATTGTAGTGAGTTGCCCCTGAAATCTCAGAATCTGACCTTATTAAAAACGGTCTCTCAAGATGTAATTAAGATGATGTCTTAGCTCAGGCTGCTGTAACAAATAACACAGATTGGGTAGCTTAAAATAACAAAAATTTATTTCTTATAGTTACAGAGACTGGAAGTCTAAGATTAAGGCATCAGCATGATCACATTCTGGCTAGGGCCTTCTTCCTGGTTCATAGACTGCACTTTCTTTTTGTACCCTCACATGGTGGAAAGGGCTCGTGATCTCTCTGGAACCTCTTTTGTAAGAACAGTAATCCCATTGATGAAGGCTTCACCATCATGATTTAATTGTTGCAAAGGCCGGGCTTCTTAATACCATCACTTTATGGGGGTTAGAATTTCAACATATGAATTTTAGGAAGACAAACTTAAACCACAGCAGATAAGATCTACTGAGTTAGGGAGGGCCATAAATTCAATGATTTGTCTCCTTGTAAGAAGAGGAGAGGACACAGACAGACCATGTGTAGATGGAGGCAGGCGCTAGAGTGACACTCCCACTAGCCAAAAAATGTCAGGAGTCACAAGATTCTAAAAGAGGCAAGGAAGAATCCCCCTCCCTGAGAAACTTCTAAGGGGGTATGGCCCTCTAAACATCTTGATTTGGACTTTTGAATTCAAGAACTATGAGATAGGGTCAAGATTGCAGAGTAAGTAAACACTGGGCTTGCATCCTTTCATGACCACATCAAAATCACAATAAAATTACAAAAAAAAAATCACCATTGAGAATTGCTTGAAGTCTAGCTGAACAGAAGTCCAATAATTAAGAATATACAGAAGAAGTTATATTCAGTCTGGTAAAAGTAGTAAAGACACAGAACACCCATGAGTGGAGGTCAAAAACTGGGAGAGAAATCTCGATTGCAGAAGTCCACCTTGAGAAGTGAGGGATCCCATCTCTACACCAGGATCCCCTGCTCAGTGTTCCAGGGCCATGGAGAAAAGTCCCCAGGGCTTCTGGCTGTGAAATTCAGCAGAGGCTGACTGAGTGAAACAGAAGACTGCAGAAGTCCCAGGAGTTCCTCTTATAGGGCCTGTGAAAGGATTTACTCACTGATAGACTCACTTCATCTGATCTCCAGTGCAATGGCAGCAGCTCAAAAGGCTCCAGGGACATGTGGGTAAAAAATGAAATTGTCTGGCTTCAGGGCAATGGCTGGAGGGGTAACTGTCTCCAAAATTGCTGGCAGGTTCCATTGTTCCTTTGTTGAGTATTCTTCCCATCCCCAGTATGCAGACATAGGTGGCCATTGTATTTGAGTGTCCAGAAACTAGCTAATACTGTTTACTCTGCCCTGGTGATTCCCTGAGATCCCACCTTGCAGGCTCACCCAAGCTGCTACCAATGTCTTTTCCATACAAATGGTCTCTCTTGGTTCATGCTGCAGACTTTTTGAAAATCCCTCAAAGATTCACAAACTCCAAACAACACCATCTTGCTTTGGAATACCCCGTAACTCTTGCTAAGCAGCCCTAAGCCTAACACTATCAACAGCCAGGATGTTTGTGGCTTAGCCTGTCCCAAGTACCTCCAGCCCAGGGCTGGTGGAAGACAACTGCAAATAGCTTTGTTGCTCATTCCAGACAGGGCAGAGGCAGTGGCTGAACTTGGCCTGGAGGCCCCGGGGTTAGCATGGCTGGTGGCTGGCTTCAGATTTAGGCAAAGCACCACCCACCTGCCTTCACAGATGAAACATCCAAACGGAATACTGGGTAGGCACCAGAGCCCTGCTGAAGTGAATTCTGCTTTGAAGGGTGAACCTTTGTGCAACAGTTCCTCCACTGTAGTTATGGCCAGTCCTCACGATTAATCGGCCTGAGGGGCAACACCTCCTAATGATGTATAAACAGCAACCAAGGCTCAACTACAACAAGAGGGCACACACAATCTACACAGGAAACACATACCTGGAGCACCTGGCTCATGTGACCAGTGAGACTGTGCCACTGGGCCCTACAAGGTACCTACTACATAAGACCACTCTACTGAAACCAGGAGACATAGCAGCTCTATCTAATACATAGAAACAAACAGAGGAAGGCAGCAAAAATTGGGAGACTAAGAAACATGTCACAAATGAAAGAACAGAGCAAAACTCCAGGAAAAAAAAATGGAGACAAGCAATCTACTGGATGTATATAGTTCAAAACACTTATTATAAGGATGCTCAATGATCTCACTGAGAATTTCAACAAAGAAATAGAAACCATAAAAATGGAGATAGAAAACATAAAAAAATAAATCAGAAAAAAAGCATGCAATAATTTAAATGAAGAATACATTAGAGGGAATCAAGAGTAGAGTAGATGATGCAGAGAACTGAATTAACAATTTAGAAAATAAGATAGTAAAAAACATCCAATCAGAACAGCAAGAAGAAAAAAGTATAAAAAAAGAAGGGTTGTTTAAGGGACCTCTGAGACAATATTAAATAATAGGGGTAACGGAAGGAAAAGAGAGGAAGCAAAGAACTGCAAGCTTATTTGAAGAAATATTGACAGAAAACCTCCCTAACCTGGCAAAAGAAATAGACATACAAGTCCAGGAAGCTCAGAGAGTCCCAAACAAGATGAATCCAAAGAGGATCACATCAAGACACATCATAATTAAAATGGCAAAGTTTAAAGACAAAGAAAGACTCTTAAAACTTGCAAGAGAAAAATAGTTATATCAATAAATTTACCTATAAGCGAGCTTCTGTAAGATTGTCAGGTGATTTCTCAATAGAAATTTTGCAGGCCAGAAGGGCTTTGCAGGAAATATTCAAAGTGCTGAAAAGGAAGGACCTACAACCAAGATTACCCAGCAAAGCTAAGATTTAGAATCAAAGAACAGATAAGAAAATAAGCTGAAGGAATTCATTACCATCAAGCTGGTATTATAGGAAATGCTAGAAGGCTTCTCTAAATATATATATATATATATAAATATATATATATATATTTATATATTTAAAAATGTCAATAATAAAACAGCAATAATTACATGCCTATCAACAATCCCTTCAAATGTAAGTCGATTAAATGTCCTAAACAAAAGATATAGGGTGGTTGAATGGACAAGAAAACTTAACCCTTATATATGGTACCTATAAGAGGCTCACTTCAGATCAAAAGACACACATAGATTAAAAGTGAAAGGATAGAAAAAGATGTTTCATGATAATGGAAACAAACAAAAAGCTGGGGTAGCAATACTCATACCAGACCAAATAGACTTGGAAACAAAAGCTATAACAAGGGACAAAGAAGGACCCACTTTTGGGTATTTATCAAAAAGAACTTAAAACACTACTTCACAGGGACATGTGCATTCCTGTGTTTATTGCAACATTATTTACAATAGCAAGGATATGGAGGCAACCTGGGTATCTAACAATGGAGGAATAGATAAAGAAGAAGTGGTACATATGTACAATGGAATATTATTCAGCTATTAAAAAGAATAAAATCTTAACAAATGCAACAACATAGATGGACCTTGAGGGTACTGTGCTGAGTAGAGTAAGTCAGACTGAGAAAGACAAATGCTATATGATTTCACTTATATGTGAAATCTAAAGAACAAAATAAATGAACAAATAAAACAGAAAAGAACTCATATATAGAGAGAATATTTTGATGGTTGCCAAATGGGAAGGGGATTAGAGGAATGGGAATGAAAAAATTGGTTAAGAAGTACAAATTGGTAGTTCCAAATAATCTTGAAGAGGTAATATATAACATAAAGAATATAGTCAATAATATTCTAATAACTATATGTGGTGTCAGATAGGTACTAAATGTTGTACACCTGAAACTAATATAATATTGAATGTCAACTCTAATTTAAAAATAAAAAATAATATTAAAAAAAGTATGACATAATTAATTTTTGTTGTTTTAAGCCACCAAATTTTTGATACTTTGTTATGGCAGCCCAGTCATCAAAGTTGAGCAAAATGAACATGAACATGTATCCTGGAGTAGCTCTAGGTTTAAATTTAAACACTCTTATTTTCTTTCTAACCTTGTACAACTTCCGTTTCTTTATTTCTATAAATATAGATAACCGTTATGTATACTATGTGGTGGGTGTGAAGATCAAATCGGGCAACGCATGTAGAATGTCACAGTAGAATTCACTTTCTTCCTCTTCTCACATGCCTGCATCTCAGCCTACAAAGGGGGTGTCCATTCCCCTCCCTACTGAGGAGTAATAGAGGGAACAATCACATTATTTGTTTTCTCTCTACCTTCTAACATTTCTCCAGTCATTGGTTATCTGTTTGGTCAGCACTTATTATTCACTGGGTTATTCGTCTTGATGGGCTCAGCCCATGTTTAAGGTGAAATCAAACCATTTTGCCTTTTATCTTGCTTCCTAGTGGCCTCAGCTGGTGAAAAAAACCTTTTTTTTTTTTTTTTTTTTTTAGAGAGAGAGAGTTTCTTTGCACTCTGCTGCCTATACTGGAAATTTTGCTGGCTTCAAGTTTAAATTTCAGTGCTGACAAATCCCACTGGTAAGAGAAAATGTTTGTGTTCTCACGATATGCTGGAATTTCACAACATGTACAGTCTACAGCAGTACTCAGGTTCCAAAAAGAAAAAAAACATATTTATACCCATAAAGGTCGTGTGATAGATTTTGCTTTTTCCCTTTTGCATTTTATGCTACTCCTGCTCTCTGCAGCATACTCCCCTTCTACTCTCTAGACTCATTGTATAATTCCCAATAGTGCCCCAAACAGCAGGCTACTTTTTGAGGGGGAACCAGGTCATCACAGCCCTCTCATCCATAGGGTCACTGTGGATTCAGCCTCATCACAAACTTTTGGGACCATCTCAATCATTCATTCACTCATTGATTGAACACAGCTTATCTTGGCTACTATGCCTACTTGGACTCTGTGCTCTAGCCCTTGTTGTTGTCTAAGAGCTGGGCTTTTGCCCTGAAAATCCCCTTCTAATCCAGTGCGGAAACGAGGCCAGTTTTACTTAGTCTGTACTCAGTACTTCCATTCCTCAGGATTCATTCTTCCGTGGATCTCCTGGTGTTTTCAGGATGAATGTTGTGCTCAAGCACCCAATTTCCTTCCTGCTTGTGGCTCACCTTCTCCCTACCCCCTGACAAAGTGTACAGATTGTCTGTGCCACTGGACTCCTTGACACCATATTTTTATTTTCTTTATTCATCTTCATGGGATAATGTATGTGTAATGGGAGCTCAAGTTAGAAGGAGCTTTTTCAGAAGAGGTAAGACTATTGCTTCCTGTCAGATTTCTCTGAAGCAAACTATATCTTTGCAGAAGCTTATACACAATTGGATGTCTGAGCATGGCTTTTAAGGACTTTCATGATTTGATGCTTTAAGGGTACTTTCTCAGCCTAGTCTCCCACTGCTCAAATGCTTTCTTCCTAAGCCATAAAGTTTAGCTTCACCGAACTGCTTGTCCTTTCTTAAGCACATCGTACTCTCTTACATCTCTCAAGATGTAGTTGACAGTCTTCTTTTTGAATCCCTCCCTGACCCTTCACTCCCCAACCCACCATCAATTTGGATCATGGCCTATAGATGTTCTGCAAAAATTGTATCACTGGGGATCCTCTGGGTTCCAGGTCCCATCACTTCTGTTCTCCCACCTGTTTGCATCCTGATCAGGTACCAGGTATAAAAATCATCTTTCCTTTTAACTATAATCCATGGATATCTTACTTCTCAATTATAGTAGTTATTGTCTTGACTGTATATATAGCAATTAAATATATGCTATTTTGTTTTGTGGTGATGTATGTGAACACTTTCTGGTAGCAGAGACTGTGGGTTGTGCTTCATTTATATTCCCCTAAGACAAAGAATAGTACAGGGTAGAGTCCTCAGTAAACACATGATTAAATTATTTGGTAAAAGAAGCACATTCTCCTTCTTTGGGAGGGATGTGTTACTGATTCCAGGTGCCTCCTTGACCTGGCTCCTCTTCCTTAATCTAAGATTAAAGAACTCACAGGTTACATGATGAAGTACAGATGGTTCCTATTGTTCATCTTTCTGTATCATATATGAACTAATATAATATATCAATGGGAATAATTTGCCATATAAATAGGAAATGTATTTAAAAGCTGAAATCAACGATTACATTTATCCATAGTTTCATTGGGTGTTTCCATGACATACGTAGTTTTTTAGAAGTCATGGAACATTAAAAGTAGTAGATTCTCCATTTGGTGGGCCATGGTTTTCCTTAGAGTTCCTTTGAATTCTAGTCCAAGCCCTATCACTATAGGTCACTATATTGTATCTTTTTTTTCCCCAGAAAGATAGGAAACCCAACTCCATCTGACATGCTTATACCCCAAAAAACAAACAATATACCTTCCCCAGCGGCCCAGAAAAAATAATGAACAATAAGGGAGGGAAGATGTGAGCTCCTGGGTAGAAGGTCTCTGCCTTCATTAGGGACTTGCCAGTTGTACTAATGTTTACTCTTGTTGCCAGCCTAACGACCCCTGTGTAAAATTGTCTCTTTTGATGTTTTTTTTTTTTAACTACAAGTTGCTTTGTTCTTTTTATTTTATTTTATTAGTTTCAAGTATACAGTACATTGATTAGACATTTATATAGTTTATTAAATGATCCCCCTAGTTTCTCTTTCTCTCCTTTGGCTCTCCACCTAGCAATTACGTTAATGCTAACTGCATTCTCTATGTCTGCTCCCCATCCCTGTGACCATCTCAATTACTAATTTACACTTTTTTAACCCTTCATCTAATTCTCCAGCCCCCCGCCACAACACCCCTCTCATCTGACCATCACCAGATTGTCATCTATATTTGTGAGTTTTTGATTAGTTTGTTGTTTTTGTTCATTACACTCTGCATATAAGTGAAATCATATGGTATTTATCTTTCTCTGACTTACTTCACTCAGCATAATAACCTCTAGGTCCACGCATGTATCACATATGGTAGGATTTCATTTTTTTAATGGCTAGGTAATATTTCATTGTATATATGAACCATTACTTCTTTATACAATCGTCTATTTGTGGGCATTTAGGTTGCTTCCATATCGTGGTTATTGTGCTGCTATGCACGCAGGAATGCATAGATCTTTACGGATTATAGTTTTGGCTTTCTTTGGATAAATATCCAGAAGTGCAATTTCTAGGTCAAAAGGTATATCCATTTTTAATTTTTTTAAGAAGCCTCCAGATTGTTTTCCATAGTGGCTATAACAATTGCAATCCCACAACAATGTATGAGAGTTTTCTTTTCTCCACATCCTTCTTAGCATTTATTCTTTGATTTATTGATGATAGCCATTCTGACAGGTGTGAGGCGATATCTCATTGTGGCTTTAATTTGCATTTCTATGATGATTAGTGAGCTTAAGCATCTTTTCATATGTAAATTTCCATCTATAGTTCTTCTGTGGGGAAATATCGGTTCAAGTCTTCTGCCCATTTTTTAATTGGATTGTTGTTATTTTGTTGTTGTTGTTGTTGAGTTGTATGAGTTCTTTATATGTTTTGGAATTAACCTTTTATTGGATGTGTCATAAGTGAGTATCTTCTCCCTTTCAGTTGGTTGTCTTTTTGTTTTGTTGATGGTTTACTTTGCTATACAAAAACATTTTAGTTTGATGTAGTTCCATTTGTTTATTTTTTCTTCTGTTTCCCTTGCCCAAGGTGATATATCTGAAAAAAAAAAATTTCTGTTAGGAATATCAGAGTTTACTGCCTATGTTTTCTTCTAAAAATTTTATAGTTTTGGGTTTTACATTTCAGTTTGTAATCCATTTTGAGTTCGTTCTTGTATATAGTGTAGGAAGATGATCCTTCTTTTTTCTTTTATGTATCTGTCCAGTTTTCCCAACACCATTTATTGATGAGACTGTATCCTACTATCTACTCTTTCCTCCTTTGTCATGTATTAAGTGAGCATGGAGATGTGGATTTATTTCTTGGCTCTCTATTCTGTTCCATTGATCAATTTATCTGTTTTTTCCCACTCTTTAATTCCCTCCCTTGCCCCACCACTTCCACCCCTGACCTACAGATGTTGCTGTCTCCCCTTAAGAACTGAATCTCTGAAGCAGAGTGACTCCTCCCACACACTCCGGGCACACAACCTGGGTCCTGGTGCACCCAGGGCCTAATGCACCCAGAGTATGGTCTGTGGCTCCACCTGGGGCACAAACCCAAGACCTTCTGTGTGTAAAGCAGATGTGCTAAGCACTATATTATGGAGTCACTCCCCCACCCAATGTATCTGTTTTTATGCCAATATCATGCTGTTTTGATTACTGTAGACTTGTAGTGTAGCTTGATATCCAGTAGTGTGATACCTACAACTTTATTCTTCTTACTGAATATTTACATGGCTATGGATAAGCTATAATCATCAAATACATTGTAGCTATTATTATTATTTTGAACAAACTGCAATCTGTAGAATAATTGCAAAAAAATACAAGATTTTATTTTACTTAACACTATTTTTTTCTTTAACATTCTTCCTTTCTTTATGTAAATCCAAATTTTTGACCTGTCATCCTCCTTCTCTATGAAGAACGTCTTTAATATTTCTTGCTGGGCAGATCGGTTGGAGAAAATTTTGCTCAAGAACATCATTTTCCTTCACTTCTGAATGATAATTTTTAGGGTTATTTGTTCAAGCTCTCTGGAAAATGCCATGGGTATTTTGATAGGCATTGCATTGAATCTACATATTGCTTTGGGTAGTATGGCCATTTTGATGATGTTGTTTGTTCCTATCCACGAGCATGCTATGTGCTTCCACTTATTTGTATCTTCTGCAGTTTCTCTTTTCA
The DNA here is from genome assembly GCA_030015415.1 of Cynopterus sphinx. Taxonomy (NCBI): domain Eukaryota; kingdom Metazoa; phylum Chordata; class Mammalia; order Chiroptera; family Pteropodidae; genus Cynopterus; species Cynopterus sphinx. The sequence continues at coordinate 83,444,847 of CM057382.1, read as the reverse complement.
GTGACATACGTTCTGAGAACAGGTTTTTTACCTCTGTGGTTAATTTGATTCCCAGGCATTTTATTGTTTTTGATGCAATGGTAAATAGAATTATTTTTTAATTTCTCTTTCTGAAAGTTCATCATTGGTGTAAAAAATGTCATTGACTTCTGAATATTAATTTTGTATCTGGCTACTTTACTGAATTCATTGATCTGTTCTAATAGTTTTTTGGTGGACTCTTCAGGGTTCTCTATATATAGTATCATGTCATCGGCAAATAATGAGAGTTTTACTTCTTCCTTTCCAATTCAGATATTTCTTCTTTCTCTTTCTTGTCTTATGGCTGTGGCCAAGACTTCCAATATAATGTTGAATAGGAGCATTGAAAGTGGGCATCCTTGTCTTGTACCTGATCTTAAGGAAATTGCTTTTAGCATTTCCCCTGTGAGTATGATGTTAGCTGTAGGTTTGTCATATGTGGTTTCTATTATATTGAGGTATGTTGCCTCTAGTTCCACTTTGCTGGGAATTATTATCATAAATGGATGCTGGGTTTTGTCAAATGCTTTCTCTCCATCTATCAATATGGTCATATGGTTTTCATCTTTCAATGTGTTAATGTGGTGTATCACATTAATTGACTTGCAGATATTGAACCAAATTTGCATCCCAGGAATAAATCCAACTTGATACATTTAATGTCTTGCTGAATTTAATTTGTTAAAATTAGTTGAGGATTTTTGCTTCAATGTTCATAAGAGATATTCATCTATAGTTTTATTTTTTTTATTTTTATTTTTGTAATGGCTTTACCTGGTTTTGAATTCAGGGTAATGGTGGACTTATAAAAGGAGTTAGAAAGACTTCCCTCTTTGTGAATTTTTTTGAAACAGCTTGAGAAAAATAGGTTTTAATTCTTCTTTGCTGTTTGGTAAAATTCACCTATGAAGCCATCTGGCCCAGGACTTCTCTGTCTTTTGGGGAGGTTTTTGATTACTGATTCGATTTCATTGGTGGTAATTGGTCAGTTCAGATGTTCTGTTTCTTCTTTACTCAGTCTTGGGAGATTGTATGTTTCAAGGAATGTGTCCATTTCTTCTGGATTGTCCAATTTGTCGGCATATAATTGTTTGTAGTATGTTCTTATGATCCATTGTATTTCTGTGGTGTCCGTAACTATTTCTCCTCTTTCAATATGATTTTATTTATTTGAGCCCTCTCTCTTTTTTCTTTCATGAGTCTGGTTAAGGTTTTATCAATATCCTTTCAAAGAATCAGCTCTTGGGTTCATTCATCTTTTGTATTGTTTTTTTCTAGACTCTGTTTTATTTGTTTCCACACTGGTCTTTATTATTTCCTTCCTTCTAGTTACTTTGGACTTTGTTTGCTGTTCTTTTTCTAGTTCTTTGGAGTGTAAAGTTAGATCATTTATTTGAGCATTTTCTTGTTTTTTGAGGCAGGCCTGTAATGCTATGAATTTTCCTCTTAGGACTGCTTTCTCAGTGTCCCACAGATTTTGAGTAGTTGTGTTTTTATTTTCATTTTTCTCTAATCCATTTTTATTTGTCCTTGATCTTATTGATAACCCATACATTGTTTAGTAGCATGTTCATTAGCTGCCACGTGCTTGTATGTTTTTCAGTTTTTTCCTTATAATTGATTTCTAGTTTCATACCATTGTGATCAGCGAAGACTGTTGGTATGACTTCAGTCTTCTTCAATTTACTGAGACTTGTTTTGTGTCCTAACATGTGATCTATCCTTGAAAATGTTGCATGTGCACTTGAGAAGAATGTACATTTTGCTGCTTTGAGGTGAAATGCTCTGAAAACGTCTACTAAATCCATGTGGTGTAGTGCGTCTTTTAGGCCCATTATTTCCTTGTTATTTTTTTGTCTGGAAGATCTGTCCATTGGTGTCAATGGGGTTTTAAAGTCTCCTACTATGAGTGTATTACTGTTGATCTCTCCGTTTATGTCAGCCAATAATTGCTTTATGTATGTAGGTGTTCCTATGTTGGGTGCATATATGTTTACTAGGGTTATGTCCTCTTGATTTATCATTCCTTTATTATTATGTAATGCCCTTCTTTACCTCTTATTATAGTCTTTGTTTCAAAATTTATTTTATATAAGTATTGCTACCTGGCTTTTTTTTTCATTTCCATTTGTGTGAAATATCTTTTCTCATCCCTGTACTTTCAATCTGTTAGTCTCATTTGCTCTGAAGTGAATCTCTTGTAGACACAGCCTTGCATGGGTCTTTTATTCGTATCCATTTGGCTACCCTATGTCTTTTAACTGGAGCATTTAATCCATTTACATTTAAATTGAATACTGATAGGTACATTTTTACTATCATTTTATTATTCATATTTGTTACTTCTCTTTTATTTTTTACCCCTTCTTTTTTTTAAAGAGGACCCTTTAACATTTCTTGTAATGCTGGCTTGTTGGTGATAAATTTCTTAAGCTTTTTTCTGTCTGGGAAACTATCTCACGTTCCATTTTGATTGAAAGCCCTTCTAGGTAGAGTATCTGTGGTTGTAGATTCTTGTTTTTCATAACTTTGCAAATTTCTTGCCAGTCCCTTCTAGCTTACAACATTTCCTATGAATTTCAGTTGGCATTCTTTTGGGGATACTCTTATAAGTAACTTGTTATTTTTAAGATTCTCTTTGACTTTGCTTTTAACATTCTCTCTTTGCCTTTGACCTTTGTCATTTAATTATAATGTGTTTTGTTGTGCGTCTATTTTAATTTCTATTGTTTGGGACTCTTTGTGCTTCCTGAACTTGTATGTCTAAGTCCTTTGCCAGGTTAAGAAAGTTTTCTGCAATTATTTCATCAAATGGATTCTCAATCTCTTGTTCTCTTTCTTCTCCTTTAAATACTCCTATGATCTGGATATTGTTACACTTCATGTTGTCTCAGAGGTCTCTTAAACTATTCTAACTTTTTAAAAATTCTTTTTTTTTTCTATTCTGAATGAGTGTATTCTGCTACCTTGTCTTCCAATTCACTAATTTGATCTGCCTCATCTAATCTACTGTTGAATCCTTCTCGAGTATTCTTCACTTCCATCTGGTTCCTTTTTATGGTTTTTATATATATTTTTTATGGTTACTCTCTCTATTGAGGTTGTCATTGTGCTAATACATTCTTCTCTTAAGTTCATTGAGCATCCTTATGACCATTATTTTGAACTCTGTCTTTGGTAGGTTATTTACCTCTATTTCATTGAACTTATTTTCTGGAGTTTTCTCCTGTTGTTTCATTTGTGTTTCATTCATGTATCTCATTTTATTAACCTCTCTCTGTTCGTTTCTATGTGTTAGGAATATTTGTTTTATCTTTCAGCCTTGGCCAGATGTCCTTATGTGAAAGGTGTTCTGTGTGGCCCAGTGGCACACTCTCCATGATCCCTTGTGCCTGAAGCTCTGGAAATGATCTTTGTGTGGGTTGTGTGTGATTTTCTGTTGTTGCAAAGCCTTTATTGGTGTTAGTACATCAGTGGATGGGATTAATGCTCAGGCTGACTAATCATGGGAATTGCCTGAGCCACAGGGAAATAGTTGCTTTGTTGGAGCTGACCCCACTAAATGGGATTTGCCTTAGCAGGCTTGCGTATTTGCTGCAGTCACCCTTTGTGTGTGCCACTTATAGGACTTGTCAGGAATTGTTTTCTTATGGTCTAGAGCCAGATTTGGGGTGAGTTGGTTTTATGGGCCCTTGGGAGGGGCTCCCCAATAGGCCAGGGTCAGCTACATTCTTTGATAGCTCAGAGCTATCTGGTGGGAGCTACAAAGTGATCTATATATGATTTTTGCCTATGCTGGAACTATAGGTAAGTAGAAGAGGCAAAATGATAGGCAGTAGTCCGGTTATCCTCTGTTGCTGAACTAGGGAAGTTTAGTAGAGAGACCAGTGCCCCTCAAGGCCTGACACTGCCTATTAGTTGCTCCTAAGTCTCTGAAACTAGAAGTTTCAGAGTGATAAACATGTTGGGTGGTGAAGGGACCCTCAGGGTCTCCTGGATCTATTGAGCAAATTTCCCCTTGATACTGCTATGTCAGTTTATATGCCAGTGCTGTCTCTGTGGCTCCCTGTACAAGTTTCCTATCAAGCAAAGTCAGCTGGTGCCCACCTCTGGTCTGCAAACACCCAAGCTCTTTTTAAGACTTAATGTAGCTCATGAGCATGAGTTTGTGGCCTGTCACTGATTACTTCTCCAGGATGAACAGGCTTTGCATGGGACATGAACTGAGTGCTGATGTTTAGTGTTGAATTTGTGACCCAAGGAAAGCACAGGATGGGTCTGGGTTGCCTGGAAACAGGCTTGCCACAGGTAATTTGTGGGTTAAGTTAGGTGTCATCTCAGTGAAGCATGGGCCTGAGGCTGTTAAGCCTATACAGCACCATATTTGCTACCAGCTCTGTGACTGTGTGCTCCCACCAAAGTCAGATATCACTTATGGGTTCCAGGCCTGGCTGGTCCCAGGTCTGGCTGTGATCCAGGCTCGTGGCTAGACATAGGACCTGGATTTTAGAATGTTACATTAGTGTAGTAGGGCACCTGTGGCTAAAATATATAAATGTGATTCAGTTTATTGTATCCCGCATGTGTGGCTGAATGCCACTATTGTACTCTGATATGTGTGGAGCCCATTCAGTCCCCTAAGGAGCAGAAGAAGAGCAGGAGCAGAAGTATGTTCCATGCAACAGAACTGTATTCTGTGCAAAAGAGGCGTGCTCCCTGCAATAAAGAAGGTGTCTGCCATTTCATTCTCATGTCGGCCCCTTGTGTGTTCTTCCAATTGGGTGTCTCAGCACCAAAACCTTCCCTTCTCATCAGCTCAGTACTGACATCACTGCACGACTTACTGTCATCTGTGGTGGGCCCACAAAACCCAAGATTTGCCCAAGCAATAATGTATTTCATGCTAGTACAGTTCCATAGACTCCTGGGATTCCCTTAGGTGATATTGTTTTTGTACAGGTCACAGTGATCTGCTTACAAGCATTTTCCCCTAAATGCACTCACTGTGCTAGCCAAGGTCTGTTGCCTGTGCAGAATGTGCAACCCCAGAGAAAAGCAGGGTGAGGCTGCCTATCAATGGGCTGCAGGCACTTCATGGCTTGGGTGAATCTGGATCTCAGGGAGACAAGGGCCATCAGGCCAATGCAGCCTTAGTTGTGCTGCAGCTTCTGTGTCCAACATTCTTGCTGTAATTGCATATCACTGTGAGACCAGCTGCTGTCTGAGGTGGTCCAACAGGCCCCTGTGATCCCTTAATGCAATATTGCAGCTCTTACAGGCAGCAGAACTCTGCCTGCACTTGATTTCCCTGCTGTGCCTGCCTTGGACTAGCTAGTTTGTTGCCTGTATGGATTGGGAGATCAGGGAGGAGTCAGGGTACTGGTGGTAGACTGTCAATGGGTCGCCTGAGTTGGGTGGGGTGGGCTCTCAGGGAGATAATGGCCATCAGATCAATATAGCCTCAGTCTTGCTGCAACTTTGGTAATTGTTCCCGAGTTCCCATGAAACTTCCAGATCACAGCAAGACCAGCTGCTGTCTGAGACTGGCCCACAGATCCCTAAGTTTCGCCCAAGTTTGTGTTAGCAGCAATGATCTGTCTGAAATTGTCTCCTAAATGCTCACTCACTACATTGGCTTCCAGCTGACCCTGACTAGGTGCAGGGTGTGGCAGCCATAAAGCAACAAAAGCCCAGGGCATTCTGCAGGTTGGATGGGGCTGGCAGATCTCCTCAGGCTAGTGCTTCCTAAAGGCCCTGTGGAAGGAGTCTGCACAGTCAAGTTAGTTAGTCTGTAGATTGCCCAATAGGGTGGTAGGACTTAGGCACGATGGTGTCTGCCTGTCCAGCCATCATTCTGGTGCCAGATAATGCAGTTAATACTTTCCTAGTATGAATCTTGCGTGAGCCTCTGACTCACCACCCATGTCCTGGTGAGTGCCTACAGGTCAGAGAGCCTGTGTATGGGCCCTGCAAAAGGATGTCTAGGGTTTCGGTGTCCTTCCATCTCACCAGAATCAGACAGCCAGAATCCCCTCTGGTTTTCACAGTTGAAATTACTGGAATCTCCTCTTCCCTGGGCTGGCATTCTGGTCTGGAGAGCCCCTGAATGAGGCCAGGAACCCCCTCTGCTTCAGGGAAGCCTCTGAAGCTTCGCTTTTCTTCCTGGTGATACCACCCATGGCTGAAGGTCCAGCTCGATTAGGGATTTTGCTCTCCTCACTGGCTTCAATGAGGCTCCTTCTTTATATTATCAGACATACTTGTAATCAGCTGGATCTCAGGTGATTCTCTGTTGATTATTTTATAGTAAAACCCTGCTTTTACCTAGTCTGCCATTTTCCTCCTCTTTTGATTTTTACAAATAATTCATAATAAAGAAAATGAAGTAACAAAACTGTGGGTGGAGAGTAGAGAATATTAGTACAGAAATGATCAAATGATGAGCTAATTGGTGACTCCTATTCATTGATTTGTTAACTGTGAGAGTCTACCCAAGATGCTTCGGGGTATACATCGGTGTGTGGGCATGCATGTGGTTTTTCTCATGGGGTTGCCTGTCACAAGTCATTTCTTCTGGACCTTTCTCTCCTCTCTTTCCCTTTTCTCTCTTTCCCTTCCCTTCCCTTCCCTTCCCTTCCCTTCCCTTCCCTTCCTTTTCCTCTCTTCCCTTTCTCCTCTCCTCTCCTCTCCTCTCCTCTCCTCTCCTCTCCTCTCCTCTCCTCTCCTCTCCTCTCCTCTCCTCTCCTCTCCTCTCCTCCTCTTCTACAGTTCCCTTTCTTACCCTTCCCTCCACTCCACTCTCTTCTCCTTTCTTCTCATTTTCTCTCCTCTCTTTCTTCTCCTTTTCCTCTCCCTCCCTCTCTTTGTTTTTATATGGAAGCCTGGCAGGAACATGGAAGAAAGGGGAAAAAGTAGGCTGCGTCAATAAACTGACAGGGGTTTTGGGAATCTAACCAGTTAGGCTTCTTGCATAGATGTGGGATTTTAGGGGTTTGTGAATTAGAAAGTAGTGTGATTGGCAAATTACAAGGGAAAGTGGGAAAAAAAATAATATGAAAAAGACTGTGAGTCTCACCGGCAAAGGCAGTGGGGTAGGAGTCAAACATGAGGTGACTTAGATGGGCTGTGCCTGGGGGAGAGGCAACCCTTAATAGAGGCACCTGAACTCATGAATGGATGTTTTCATTTGGAAATAAGGAAACTAAGATATGGCAAAATGAAGTGATTTCCTCAAGTTTAAGAATTTTACAGTTATCAAGCTGACAGAAAGCTCAATCTAGGGATCTGGTCTCAGTCAACTTCTTCCCTACGGTCAGTGGACCTTACCTGCTAATGGAATGTGAATTTGTTGTGTCAATGACATGATGAGAATCCAACTATGCCTGGAGCAGGACCCAGGTATTACATGGAGGACTATGGGTGTGGGAGAAGATGGAATGAAGACAAGTCTGAAAAGGAAGCCACAACAACAACTTGACACTTATACACTGATGTGGGATTGAGGTAAGTAAATTAATACAAAGAGAATATATGAGTGCTGTCTGTACAGAACAGGAAAAACATCTGATTAGGTGAATTTAGTGAGCTTATGTTTACATGGGCCATACCTATCTATATTTAACATATTTAAACTTAAAACTAAAAGAAAAAAAAGTAAAAGAATTAAAAAGCACATGTGTTGTTGTTAGCCAAAGGAGAAAACTATGTTATCCCTTATCATTTAGCTTCTGAAAAAATCCATTGCGTACACATGAGAGAATGAAACTGAAACAAGGCAAAGTACTGAAGAAAAAACTATTATTAAATATATATAGTTGATAAGAATGACTCGCTAGTTTTTTGGGGGGTGGGTCAGGTTCATTATGATATAATTTACATATAAAATTTATCTCTTTTAACTTTACAATAGATGAGTTTTAACAAATATTTACAATGGCATTATCACCACCACAATCACAATTTTCCATGTTATCATAACATTTTTGAGATTCAATGTTGTTGCATTTAGTAGTAGTCTGATTCTCTCTATTTAAAACAAAATTCTGAGTAGTATTCTACTGTGTGAATATATTGAAATTTGCTTATCTGGCAAACATGAAATTTGCTTATCTGGCAAACATGGTCGACATGAGGGTTGTTTCCAGTTTGGGGCTACTGTGAATAAAATTGCTCTGAAAATTTATGTTATTTTCAAGTTTTGTTGGGACATAAATTTTTATTTCACGTGGATAAATACCTAGGATTGAAGTTATTCAGTCACATGGTAAGTTTATATTTAACTCTATAAGAAACTGCTAAACTGTTTTCCAAAGTGCTTGCTTCATTTGGATTTCCAACAGCACCAACACTTGATATCTTAATACTTTTAATTTTAGCCATTCTAGTGTATATGCAGTGCCATCTTACTTTGGTTTTAGTTTCCATTACTTTAATAAATAATAATTTTGAGCAGTTTTTCAAAAGGTTATGTGACATCTACATAGTATTTTGGGGAAGTATTCAAATCTTCAATCCATTTAAAAATGAATTTATCTCCTTAGTATAGAATCGTATACATTCTAGATCTGTTTTCTTCTCATCGTGATGTTTTTTAAAATACTTTTTTTGAGCAATTTTAGTTTTACAACAAAATTGTGAGAGACATACAGAGCTTTTCCACATACCACCTTCCCCCACACGTAGATAACTTTCATGATAATCAACATCCCTTAACAGAATGGTACATTGAGGATAAATCAACATTAACACGTCATAATCACCCAAAATCCATAGTTTACCTTAGGATTCACTCTTGGTGTCCTGCATTCTATTGGTCTAGATAAATACATAAATGCATTTATTCATTATTGCAATGCTATACAGAGTATTTTCACTGCCCTAAAAATCCTCTGTGCATTGCCTGTCATCTCTCCTCCCCATCCCGCCCCTGGTAATTACTTATCTTTTCATTGCCTCCATAGTTTTGCCTTTTCCAGAATGACATATAATTTAAATCATACAGTAGATAGCCTTTTCAGATTGGCTTTTTTTATTTATTAATGTGCATTTAAGTTTCCTCCATATCTTCCTGGCATGACAGTTTATTTCTTTTTAATGTTGAATGATAGTGCATTGTCTAGACATACCACAGTTTGTTTATCTATTCATCTATTGAAGGACGTCTTGGTTGCTTCCATGTTTTAGCAATTCTGAATAAAGCTTCTATATACATGTGTGTGCAGATATTTTGTGGACATAACTTTTTGGTTCATTTGGATATATACCAAGGAGTAAGATTATTGGATCATGTAGCATGATACGTTCTGTTTTTTAAGAAATTACCAAACTGTCTTTCAAAGTGACCAATTTAATAGGTTTGTAGTGATGTCTCATGGTTTTAACTTGTGTCTCCCTGATAACATATGATGTGGAGCATGCTATTATATGATTATTTGGTGTCTGTATTTACCTTCTCTGGTAATGTGTCTGTAACATCTTTGGCCTAATTTTAATTTAGTTGCTTGTTTTATTATTGAGATTTAAAAGTTGTTTTTTTTTTTTTGTATATTTTGGATGAGCATTTTATCACATATGTATTTTGTAAATACTTTAAATTCTCTAGATACTGTTTTGCAAAGCAGAAGTTTTTAATTTAAATGTAGCACAGTTTATCAACTGTGGTATTTCTTTCATAGTTTATGTCTTCTGTGAGTATTAAAGGTCATTTAGGTTTTCTCATATATTATATTGTAGGAATTTTATAGTTTTGTGTATTACATTTAGGTTTATAATAAATTTCAAGTTATTTTTTTTGAAGGATGTGAAGTCTAAGCCTAGATTCTTTTTTGTGTGTGTGTTAATTTGTTTTGTATGTAGATGTCCAGTTGTTCCAGCAGCTTTTGTTGAAAATATTTTATTTTTCTCATTTTATTGCCTTTGCTCCTTTGTCAGATATCAGATGACTGTATACATGTTGGTCTATTTCTAGATTCTCTCTTTTGTTCCTTTAATCTATTTATTTATTAATTCGCCAATAATTACTGTAGCTTTATAATAAGTCTTGAAGTTAGGTAATGTCAGTTCTCCTATTTTATTATTCTACTTCAGTATTGAGTTGGCTATTCTGGGTCTTTTGCATCCACATAAAAACTTGAGAATCAGTTTGTTGATAACCACAAAATAATTTGTTTGGATTTTGATTGGGATTGCATTGTCTATAGATAAAAGTAAGAAAAACTAGCATTGGCATTATTGAGTTTTCCTAATCATAAACATTAAATATCTCTGCATTTACCAGTTCTTTGATCTCACATACAGAGTATTGTAATTTTTTCCATGTAGGTCTTATATATATATATTGCCAGATTTATACCTATATGTTGCATTTTTGGAGATGCTAGTGTAAATAGTCATATATTTTTAATTTTTAATCCCACTTCTTTATCGTTGGTTTATAGAAAAGCAATCAACTATTATTTTATTTTATTTTTTTAAGTTTATTGAAGTAACATTGATTAATACAATTATATAATTTTCAAGTGTATGTTATAATTTGACATCTACATATTCTATTGTGTGATTACCATCTAGAGTCCAGTTTCCTTTAGCTACCATATATTTGATTCTCTTTACCAACTTCACCCTCCCCTAAACCCCTATATCTGACCCCATTTACCCTGTCTACCTCCTACCTCCTCCTCCACCCCCTACCCTCTGGTAGCCACTAGACCATTGTCCATGTCCCTGAGTCTCTGTTTGTCCTGTTCATTTGTTGCTTTTAGGTTTATATCCCACATATAAGTGATATCATGAGATTTTCAACTTTTTCAGTCTGGTTTATTTCACTTAGCATGATTATCTCGCGGTCCATTCATGAGTAATCAACTTTTGTATATTAACTTTATATGCTTCAACCTTGCTATATAATTTCTTATTAGTTCCAGGAGTGTTTTGTTTGGTTCTTTAGGATTTTCTGCATAGATGATTATGTCATCTGCAAACAAAGAATTTTATGTTTTCCTTCCCTTGTACTATTTATGCCCTTATTGCATTAGATAGAATTCTAGAATGATGTTGAAAAGGAGTATTAAGAGGGCACATCCTTGCCTTGTACCTAATAAAGCTTTGAGTTTCTCATCATTGAGACGTTAGCTGTAGGGTTTTTGCAGATAGTCTTTTTCAGGTTGAGAATGTTTCCTCAAATTCCTGTCCTACTGAGAGATTTTATTATGAATAGGTGTTAAAATTTTTCAAGTGATTTTTGTGCATCTCTTGATAGAATCATATGATTTTTTTCTTCTTAGCCTGTTGATATGATGATTATATTAATTGATTTTAGAATATTAAATCATCCTTTGTCTATAAGGAGTAAGTCCTATTTGGTTGTGGTATATGATCTTTTTATAGATAGTTAGATTTGATTTGCGAATATTTTGTTCAGGATTTTTTGTCCATTTATATTCGTAAGAGATATTGGTCTATAGTTTTCTTGTCTGGTTTTGGTAGTAGGGTAATGCCAGTTTCATTAGGAAGTATTCCATCTGCTTCTATCTTCCAGAACAAATTTGCCAGTGAACCTACTTGTGACTGGTGTTTTCTTTTTTGGAGGGTTATGAATTATTGGTTAAATTTCTTAATATATAGGCCTATTTAGCTCCTCTATTTCTTCTTGTGTAGTTTTGGCCAATTGTGTCTTGCTATGAATCAGCCTATTTCATCTTGTTTATCAAATCTGTAGGCATTGAGAACTGTTCATAGTATCCTTTACTATCCTTATAATTTCCATGGTATTTTTAGCGTCATTGTAATTTCCATGGTGTCTTTAGCGATATCCTCTCTTTCACTTCTCATGTTAGTAATTTGCATCTTCTCTCTCTTTTTTTCTTAGCTTGGCTAAAGGCTTTTTGATTTTATTGATGTTTTAAAAAACAGCTATTTTAAAAATTTTCTGTAATTATTTTATATTTTCACTTTTATTGATTTGTTTTAATTCTCATTATTTTCTCACTATCATTTTAAACTTTATCTGTATGTAATTTAATTTTTCTGTCTTGTTATTACTAAGTATCTCTCATAATGAGTGTTTTTTTAAATCTGTTTATGATGTACTTTGGTGTGGTTTTACATTTTTTCTACTTGCGTTCACATTTTTTTTTTCAAATTTTGAGGCTAATATTTTTCAGCAAATTCTTTAAGTTATATTTTATTCCCTCAATTCTACACCTGTGATTAGGAATTCAATTACGCATGTATGAGGCCACTTGATTTAATAGCTATGCTAATGCTATTTGTTTACCAATATATCTTATGTGTCACCTCTGGATCCATATCTATTAGCTGAGTTTTTGCCTTCTCTCTCTCTCTCTCTCTCTCTCTCTCTCTCTCTCTCTGTGTGTGTGTGTGTGTGTGTGTGTGTTTGCTTTTTTTTTTTTTGCATGCTTGGCTGTTTTTGGTTAGATGCTTTTAGGTGTTGGATATATATTTAATTTTCTTTAAATATTTGGAGACTGTTCTGGGACTTAGTTTTGGTACTTAGAATCAACTTAATTCTTTTATGGATTGTTTTTAGTATTTTTAAGGTAAGTCTGGAATAGTCTTTGGGCTAACTTGTTCCTATTACTAATGCAATATTTTTTGCAAAATCTACTTGATGGCTCATGTATCACAAAACTTTCCACCGCGACTATGTAAATGTGCACTATTCAGGGCTTTACGTGTACTCTGGGAATTGTTCTGTTTGCTTATCGATGCCTCTTTCTCTGGCCTTGGTAATTTCCCTACATGCATGTGTAAATAGTACTAAGCCAATGATTCAAGGGAATCCCCCTTCAGATCTCTGTAGTTTTCATTTTATTTATCTCTCACCAATTTATTCTGTTCTATAAATTCTACCTTAGTCTTCCTATATTCTGAACTCTGTCTCCTCCAATTAGTGAGGCTGCTAGACTATGTTTTGCTTTCTCCTTTTTTCACTGACACCTGATAACTCTCTAGGACATTTCCAGAACTCAGATTATTTGTTTTATTTTGTTTAGGGATCATTGTCCTGTATTGCCTGTTGTCCAGTATTGGAAAACTTTTTTTTTTTTAAATACATTTTGTCTAGTTTTCTAATTGGTCAAGGGAGGATAATAAGTCTGGTCCTGTTATTCCATCATGGTCTAAACCTAAGTGTCATCATTCAGCAACTTAAAGCATTTTCTTCCACTCTTCCTGGCTTCCATGTGTTCTATGAGTAAAAGCATATATATTCTTTCACATTAGGATAATACTATACAGAATTTTTATTATGTTCCTCTTAATGTATTATGAACATTTTTACTTGTTCTTCTGACAGAATTTTTTCTTCTTGTGGCTATCTCTTCCTGTAGCTATGACTCAAGAATCTCTGGAATACACAGGGACAGGTCTGTTCTATTAACTCTGCTCTGTCCTTCGCTCTTTCTCTCACCTCTTTTCTCCTTTCTCACAACCCCTATTCATGCTATATCAAAGAACATAAATTTGATAAGGGATTTCTGCTAGACAACACAATGAATATTGGTATGCTAATGATCAGAAAACAATAGTGTTCTACATCTTTGTAATGCAGCAGCTCTTTAATAAGATAATTTCAAATTTTGGCCCCAGGACAAGGAGGTAGTGGTATTTTTCTTAGCTAGTAATTGATGAGATTGAAACTCAATAAACAGTAGAGTGAGAGAGAGTGTAGGCTCTTGTAGTTTTAATTTTCCATGGTCTAAATCCCACTTATTAACTTTGCAATGTTCTACAAGGTACTTAATCATTTTGTGCTTTTGTTACTGGAGAGTAAGGATCCTCTCCCAGCACCTTGTCCTGGCTCTTAATGTCTCAAGCAAAGAATTGAGCAAGACACCAAAATACAGTAGAAAAGAAAAGTTTTATTAGAAGGGAAAGTACACTTCCAGACATGGAAGTGGTCTGAGCAAGAGAAATATGGCTCAAAAGATGTGGTAACAAAGCCTTTGGGGTTTTTATCTCTTTTTGCTGTGGGTGGTTACTTTTCTTAGAGAAGTGGGCTTCCTTGGTTGACAACTAGATTGACAGGACTCAATGATTCATCATTTTTCTTTCTGCACATGTTTGTTCCCAAAATTCAATCTGTTATAATGATGTTAATGAACTTCCAGGTGTATGCATTATATTATATTGATGGTTTAATGAGACTCAGGTGAGTTGAAGGTCATTAGGGTCTTCATTGCTCAGGTGCAAGTGACTGACCTAAACTGGTTCCTAATTCTCTGCCTACTGTTTCTTTGTGTGAATTTTTTTAAAAAAATTGCCTTTTGGCTTGCTTAAGTCTGGGCAGATTAGGGCGGACCTCTTCTAGAATCGAATGACCTCAGACTTTCCTGCTTAATTCTTTTCTAAGAGCCATGAATCCTCTTAATATTAATATGGATGTGGAGGCATGGAAGGTTTCTTCTTCCATAACTGTTTCCTGCTGAGAACAGCCCTATGTACATGAAGCCCTACCTACAGGGGTTTCATGGAGCTCTTTCCCTTTCTGTCTCAGTCAGGTGAGGTCTTGGGTTTTCTGCTAAAGTGCCAACCTCAGTCCCTAGAAAAGGAAAAGATACAAACTTATTATTTAAACCATATATCTATTAATTCCTATGATTGATTTGCCTATTAAATGAGTAAAGGGAAACAGGCTTGGTTAATATATTTCTTAAAGAGTAAAATAAAAAAGACCTTTGGCCTAAAGTCCCCTCCCCTCTCAGACTCTAAGAGCCTTGTCTGGCTTAATGCCATTTCTGCTAACAATAGGCCGATTACCCTTGTCAATAGCCAGAGAATCTGAGTCACCGGTTTTGGGCAATTATCAGGATTTGAGGGAGAGGGACATTTTCCCAATAAAAAGGAGGGAAGAAAACTTAACTAGGTTTACTAAAAAGATAAACTCTGCAAAAGATGTCCCATTTTATTTTCTGCTAAAAGATTGAGAATTTTATAAGTGATGTCCCGCCTCGCTTTAGTTTATTGATCTATACACTGAGGCTAATAATATTTACTTCATAGGGTTATCAAAATAAATATAAATTTAAAAGACTAAAAAATTTTAAAAATTAAAATAATAAAAAAATAAAAGTAGTGATGACTTCACACATATAAAATCATTACAGCAGTGGCTAGAACATAAATTCTCAGACATGGAGTAAATCTCAATTTAAATTCAAATTTAGCTCTTCTAATTTGAAGTATATACTTTTTAATGTGCCTATAAATTATGAACATTAAAAATTTTGCTGATTCTTTTTTACTTTCTTCTTTGTTGCTAAGTTCATAAATTCAGTTTGAGCTTCAGCTCAGGCTGTGTGATTCTGAGTTGCCCTTTGATTATAGTTTCCTTGCACACCACTACATCAAAAATTTATAAAATAATTTGTATTTTTGTTGTTCTAGGAACATCAAATATTCCTTTCAATGGTTTGATACCAAATTTATTCCCTTTTCTCTCATTATGGGCAAGAAATTTATTATATATCACTAGAAATACAACTCCCACATTTCCTGGTAGAAATTAATGTTTAGCGTATGAACTTAGATATATAAGAGAGACGATGTGAAGGCAGAAAAAATTTGAGAATTTTAAGCATCTCTGGGTTTTCATGATACTTCTCTTTTTTATTTTTTTAATTAAGGCAAGGTGGTGGACCTATTATGTGTTCTATGTTTAGACAAAAATGTAATTAGTTAAATCATAAGTTCAACTTTGTTGGGACCCAAGAATAATTTTCATGACGTTTATAAGTTGGACTAGTTTAGAGCACTAAACAGTTATGCAAATTAACAAATGAAGTATCATTTAAAAAATATCTGAAACTAATGTTGATTTAATTTTTGGCCATTGATATATTTAGAAGCGGAATTTACTTATTTTCATTGATTTAAATTGAGAAATAGTGTTGTGGAATTCTCAAACAGAGACAGAACACTGAGGCTACAAGCAGGAAGCAGTGTTTACTGATGCCTGCACCCATTCAGCAGATTCCTATCCAAAGGCTGAGCCCCCATTGTAACATGTCAGGCAGTTTTATACAATCTTGTACTTCCACATTCCTACACAACTATAGATAGTCTATATAAGGAAGGAGAACATAAGGGGAACATTGGTTGACAAATTGTAAAGAAACTGGCTTAATCATTTAAGCAGTTTTTCCGACTGCTGCATCAGTCTAAGCATCCTGGGAAGGGGGTGCAGGCAGGAACTAATTCGTTTGAGAAGAAAATGGTCAGACAGGGTCAGGCTGCCACAATAGAAGATCAATATCTTCCATATTCATTACCTCTTCTATGATGCCATGATTTTTTTTCTCTTCCTTGAGAACTTAAAAATAGTTTTTGATTGTGGAAAATATCACTCTGCTGATTTTATGGTGAAGAGAATCTCATTGATCCTCTTTTTTCTTTAGAAAAACAATAGAAGAATCCCTATATACTTTTGTTTTAGAATAGGCTCTTTATCCATTAAGATGAGGAGTTCACGGTGATTTGTTTCTTTGCTTCTTTCCTAGATTAACAATTGCATTAGTAGGTTCAGAAAAAAAAAAAAAAAGAGCCTCTGATTGCCTTTGTCTGATCTTCCTCTGTCTTCTCCAGAGAAGTCATATTTTCTCTAAAGACTGAGCTGGAAATTTTTCTAGTTCAGTGATAGGAAAACATTCTTAGTCCCTAAGGTTGTTGAAATGCAAAATGAACACTGAAAATATTCTGGAAATATCCTAAGAATGTACAATGGCTTTGTTCCCTCTTGTGATTATTTCTCTTGGAAATGGATATTCTTGTTTTGGACCATATACAGCCTTAGACATACAGCAAGAGCTATAGAAATATGTAGCTTTGCAACTACTCGGGTACACCTTCTATAGGAAGAAGGAGTTCACTAGCTTACACTCTAAAACTGGTATTATCTGGCTTATTGCCAGTAAGATCATCACAACATCCTGAGTCAGTGTGAACCATCAAAGTAGAGATGTAACCTATAGTTTGAAAACTCATTTGTAAAGATAACCTTTGGTTGCTTGGTTGGACCAATCTCTGAGGGAAAATCTCCAGAAAACCTGAGATAAATTTTTTCAGTCAGGTTTAAGAAGCATATGATTCCTTTAAGATTAATTAACTTAAAATCAGATACATACATAGAAAATTAGAAGAGAGCAGAAACCATTTATTGGAACCTACTACATGTTGGGTGCCTGGCCCTTTTCAGTATTTTGGGATATGTGAATATAAATACCTGGTCTTTGTCTTCATGAACTTTGTGGTGTGAACCTTGAGAAAGAATATGTGTGCCAAAGATTCCTTGTGGTTAACTGGGAGCCAATTCATAACCAGAGTCTAGCAATCATTGCATACAGAGTCCTCTTACGCAAGCTGCATTTCAATGAAAAGCCACAGACTAGGCTGCTAAGCTTCCTGCACTGTGTTTCTGCCCATCTAAGATGACTCTTGTAAAGAAGATCCTGGAATCATGTTTTGACTAATGGGCTGGGACATGCCTCAACAAATTGGAGCTGCACAGCTATATCTTCATTTTCATCTTTACTGACCAATCAGGCTCCTTAACGACCAGTTAGAATGCCCCATGATGACCAATCAAGACAGTGCTATTTGGACCAAAAAACAAACTGTGCAAATTTGGATTCCTCATTTGCATTAAAATGGACCAATCAGGGACCAGGGCAGGCATTTTATCTGTGGGCCTCCTCTCTGTCTTGAGGGAGAACACTCTATTTCCTCTGAAGGCCACATTAACCTGTTTTGCAAATTTCTCCTTTTATCGCACACCAAATTTGGGATTTATGTTGGCATTAGATTGGTGGCAACAACCTTTTGCTGACAGTAATTTGGTAGGAGAAAAAGGTGTAGCGAGAGTTGGGTTCTTTTTCCTCATGTTCTTTTTGGAGAATTGGAGAGCCTGGTTTGACATGCTTCTGGGACATTAGTTAGGCTGTGGAGCTTCTCCGGGGAGCTGTGAACATCCATCAGGGCTTGAATGTGTCTCCATAAAATCAATGGCATGTAAAAGCACTGGTTGGTGAGGACAGTTCTGCTGAGTAAGCTCTCCTGCTGTATTGTAGATATGACTTATTTAGAGCTGCAAATCAGGAGTACTTGTTATTTAGTTTCTTCTCTCCTGATCCAGATATTATATTTTGCTGTGGTCATGGAAAGCCCCCTTCTCCCCAAGACAGTACCTGGTTCATGCTGGGGCTTTCCAAATGTCCTATCTTTCATGTTGACAGAGAATTATGTGGAAGCATATGGAATTCCCCCCACTATGGTTTTCTTGCTGCATGAATTACTTGGGGTTTAGGTATGTTACATTTTGACAAAGTTTTAGTATTTTGTGAGACAAAAATTCTAAATTGAGGTAGATATATTATTCTATCATGGGAAATTAGTCAGGATGCAATAAAAATGTCTTTTGCTTATGGCGAAATTTGCAAACATTCTTTCAGTGAAAAATATATGTTTTTGTTCAGTGATGAAGTTGGCAAAAAGTCAGATTTTCCCATGTCTTTCCACATAGGGAATTTTTGAGCATTGCATGCTCATTCATTGTACATATTCCATTTTTCTCTGGGGCTATAATTAGACCAACAGGGGCGAATTTTTTTTTTTTTTTATTTAGTAGAAACAGAAAGACTCAATAAGTACCCTAGACTTACATGAATCTAAATCTGGAGTCAATTCTTAGTGAACTGCCTTCTTTTTCCCACCTTTATTATATTTTAAAAGCATGAACTTATTGGTAGATTTATATAAACTAACACTTACTGCTCTCTGAACAGAAAGATTATTTGAGCACTTGTGTGGTGATGTCTAGAAAGCCAAGTGATCCTGTCTACAGCCATTTACTATCTCAAATGGTAAGACAGTTGGCAGGTTAAAATATTAATTACTTAACTGCCATAACTTACCAGGAGAAATTAAAAATCTTTCTAATTTAAACAGATGCTAATTAATTTGCCTTTTCCAACTCTAATAGTAAAGCAAAAGAAAGTAGTAAAATAATATGAAGCAAATATGACAAAAATAACTTGCATTTTATTTGTGTCCTTTGAAGTAATGTTGCATTGATAATAGTTTATACTGTAGAATTATTTGTCTAGCAATAATTAAGTTTTTAAAGGTGGCTAGCAGGGCTATAACAATATAAAAAGTTTTTTTTCAAGCTCTTCAATAAGAGAGCCAACATTTAGTTAGGAGTATTGGATGTATGAAGATTATTGTGCCCTATGACATGACAGAGAAAAATGACCGATATATATACTTTGATAACTATGTTCCTTTCTTGATAACTTCTTATTAGGAAGGTTCTCTTTCTAAGTACATTACTAACTTTAGCTATTTATTGTTCACATTAGACCTAAAGGAAAATGATAGAAGTTTGATCATTGGGTTTTGATATTTCAGATGATCAAGGTCATGTTCAGAATGGTGTGTTTGTGCGTGTGAGAATGCAGAAGATAGGTATCATTACATTCTCTGTGATGATTTATGTGATGGTTTATGTACAAGGTTGGTGTTTCTGGAAACTTCCACCTTTTAGAATGGCTTTAATATATTTATGTAGTCCTTCCAATACTACTGTTAGAATTTCTATTCTTAAAGATACATATCTTCAAAGATAAAAATTCTTATGTCTAAATAGTTTCATACATTTTTCTGTGAGTGTAAAAATTAATATGATGCTGAATCCTTTTAAAAACATTATATTCAAATTAATTTTAAATGTAACTCAATATTGTTTTACCATCAAAAGAGAGACGTTTCATTTACCTAATTTCTTTTTTACTCTTTTCTAATACATCCATGAGATTCTTATTAGCCTCCATTTCTAGCCAGAAACTCCCCATTTTGAGTTCTACCCAGTACTTAACCTTTCAATTTCAGAACAAATTAAAAATTAAGAATCAAGAAACAGATAAATAGAGATCTAAAGTCAACTTTATTAAGCCAGTTGGAGAATGTGGCTCTAGATTTGTGGGCAAAGGTGCTTGTTTATACATCACACCTGAATTGGATAGACTTATACCCTTGGTCACTGGAGGCCCACAGCATCTCCAGGCTGCCCTGTGGGGCAAGCCTTGACTGCAAGGCAGAGAGAGGACCAGCATTGTTCCCTTTGCAGGCAGGTTGGCTTCCAGGAGGGGGAGCAGCAAACACTGAGATCGGTTTCCTCTATTGACTCATTGGTTAGAAAGTCACTCATCACCTGATGCTGAATGAGGTGAGAGATAGGGAAGTGAGGCAGGGAGAGCTAGTTACACTCAAATGCCTCTGCATGGAAACGTAAGAAGTGGGGAATGCATGTTCTTCTCTAATAGCAAGTAGAATAGATTAATCTTTTGAACCACAATGTGCGGTAACACAAGCAATTTGTGAGAGACTGATTTCTGCTGTTAGTGTATTTATCTCTGATAGCATATGTTCTATTTGTCCAAGACTGTCTTGTTTGTGCCTGTTGACTTAGAGTTGTTAATAGAGGTCTTTTTATTTTCAAACCTGTCTCAGTGTGGGTGATAAAATTATACAGTTCCCACAACTTCTGGGGATGAAGTGGTCAATAAATTGAATCTCTTTAGATAGTCATACATGTGTTTTTCTTGGAGGCTGAAATTGTTTTTCAGGATATTCATTTGATACAATTTCATATTAGTGAGAACTGAAACTATTCATGAGTGTGAACAATAACAACAGTGTTTGCAGCAATTTGAAACCACTACTACCCATGTGACTTTGGTGAAGACCTTTCCAGACTTCATATAATGTCCTTCTGGAACAGATATTTTTTTCATTTCAGAGATGGTGATTTAAAGTAAATTTCCTCCCTTTCAATGACCACAGCTGCAGCATTTATTGATAGGTTTTGTCTTTTATGACATAGAGATTATGATGGTATTAACTCTCCAGAGAACAAGGCATTCCTGGAGGAAGGGAAACATAAGGAACAAACTGAGGAGTGGGGCATAGAGGTAGAACCTGAAAAGACATTATGAGTTGTCTTGGACAAGTGATATTTATAGCAGGATGTAAAAAATTATTTCAGCCTCCCAGCATGGGGAAAAAATGGTTATGTGACTAGAATCCAAGGCAAACTATTTGCCTGTTCTCTGTATTAAGCTACAAGAGGGCAAATTTTTATCAGCACATGCTCACATTTATTGTCCCTTGTATCTAGAGGAAAACTTAAAAAATATTTATTAAAAGTGTTTTAATTCAGGTCAGGATTTGAGTTTTTATCTATTAATTGATGAACATTTGCTAGGCTCAGTCAGAAACCATTTATTTATTTTTTTAATTTTTAAATCAGAGCTCTAAAGTATAAGAGGTGCTGACTGAGTAGCTGAGCTACTACTCTTAGTAATCTACACTTGACACATTAATTTCTTACTCAGAATTTGATAAATATTTTGGCTGATATTAAAAGTTCTCTATGCTTGAGGTGTTGTTACATAGAGGACTAAGCCTTTGCCTTCCATACATGTTTTAGAATATGTGAAATTTAACTCTACTAAGGAAGTAAAAAGAAAACATTCTGACATCAATAAGTTTATTTGCAGATAATTATAAACTTTTGGCCCTAGAAGTGCTCCTAAAGATAATTTATTGCAAGGCTTCATTTTACTGATGAGAAAACAGAATTAGAATCTAAAGAAAGAATAGTCATTAGGCAAAGGAAGGATTAAATATGAAGACCAAGAAATAAAAGGTGGCATATTATAAGTAATAAAAGAAATTCAATATGGTTAAACATAGAGTATGAGAGAAAGAGAGTGGTGAGAGGTGAATCAGAAGAGATGTGCGGGAACTAAACATTGGAATACAGTTGTCTCTCAGTATTCATGAAGAATTGGTTCTAGGAGTGCTGTGGATACCAATCTCTTCAAATGAGCAAGTCTCTGATATAAAACAGTGAAGTACTTGCATATAAACTATGTACATCTTCCTATATATAGCAATTCCTCACTTAATGTTTTCCATAGGTTCTGTGAATTTAAGCAAAACTATGATGTACAATGAAACCAATTTACCATAGGCTAATTGAAATAAACAAGACTCAAATTTCTACAGCATCTGTGATGAAACTGTGTTGAAGGAAACATGTTGTTTGAGGACCTACTGAACTTTAAATTATCTCTAGATTATAACACCTAATACAATGTGTTATCTAAATAGTTGTTTTACTGTAAAGCTTGGTGAATAATGACAGAAAAAGGTTGTATGTGTTCAGTACAGATGCAACCATCATAGGCTTAACGACATAGTACACACCAGCAATGAAGTAATTAAAAAAATTTTTTTTGATCCATGATTGATTGAATCTGTGGATGCAGGACCTGTGGATACAAAATGATGATTATATAGGAAGGTCTTGGAAGCTATGCCAGGGATTTGGAAATCTTTTCTGAAGATTCACAAAAGTGCAGGAGAGAAGAGAGGTAAAAAGTAGTGGGAAAGGAGCCTACATCTAGGGAGCTAACTGAACACACATGTCTTTCCCTATCTTGACCCCATTCCCTCAATGACATAAATCAGTCATTAAAAAGAATATAAGTATAAGAGAACTTGAAGGTTGGAGAGTAATTATCATTGGACCAGAACTTGTGAGGAATTCCTGGATGCTAGAAAGGGTCGAGTAAGAAAAGCCTAAACTATGCACAGAAGAAAAGAGGTGGGAAGATCAGGATAGTCAGCTCTGAGATTCAGAAGGTACATTTTAGGAAAACTATACTACATAACTGCAGACAAAACACATGGCAGTCTTATATACTCATTAACTTAGTTAACTTAGTTTTTCAATTATAAAAATAAGGATAGTTGGATCTTCAAGGAAAAACAACACTGGAGAAAAAATAAAGACTGACCAAGTACAGACAAAGTGGAAATGATTCAGTGAACAGAATAGGACTGTGGGGAAAAAAATAAAGTGAATTATTGAGCACTTGCAATATGCCAAGCACCTTTCTAAGAGCTTCTCATTAATTAACTCATGTGATTCTCAGCAACTCTAAAATATAGAGACTATGATTACACCCACTTTTAAAATGAGGAAACTGAAGAGCACAGAGGTTAGGCAATTTGCCTGAAATTACAAATCTAATGAGTGGTGGAGGAGATTTGAATCCAGCTTGTTTGGCTCTAAGCCTGTGTTCTTAATCATTGGAAAAATAGTAAAAGATAAATTCCTAGAAGTGAAGACAGTTGTCAGCCTTAAAAAAAAGAGTAAGTAAGGAGTACTATGAATAATGAATCATGAAAAATCAATGATACAACCTGGTAAAAGCACAAGTTTTCAGAAAAGTGGAGAATGACTTACGTACAGAGGAACAGAAACTCCCTTGGTATCAGAGTTCTTATTTACTGAGACAACAAAGCCCTTTTAAAAAGAGGGCTAAAATGGCTGACTGAGCATATCCTCCTATGTTACCTTTCTTTCTGCCAAAAAAGAGGAAAATGTTTTCACACTTAAATGCCTCATGCAGTAAAACAACATTCAAATTTATAAGAAGAAATGAAGACAAAAATATGCAGGGACTCAGGATTTACTATACACTGTCCACCTCTGAAAGGATTCTTCTATATTAGAAAGAATTGAAATTAAAAAGAAATCTATAAAATAATGATATAATTGTAGTAGTAATCAAAGAAGCACACAAAAAGTTAAAACTATTGATACACAATATAAGTAACAATACAGAACTAAAATCAATGACATTTATTAACCAAGGTGGGGTGAAGGAAGAGTGAGTGTAACAACACACCAAGTTTCTTTCTTATTTCTTGAGAGAATACAAAAATAAGCATGCTTAGTTTTGTGGGTAGAATTTTAAGAGCAACTATTGCATTTACAAAAACAGTATTAGGATTGATCGAATCTAAACCACTACCACAAGCAGGGAAGTAAAAGACATAAAAACATAAATCAAAAAAGAGGAACAGATTAAAATAAATAAGAATACATGGAAAGTAGAAAACAAATAAGATGGCAGAATTAAGTTCAAATATAACATCAATGATAATGTGAATAAATTAAATTCTGCTGTTGATAAATGGGAACTCTCAGAATAAACAAAGAAGTCAAAAACCACAAACCTCTGTAAGAGAAAAATTTTGAAAAAATAATAAATGTTTTTCCTCAAATAAACTACACTTAATCTCATGAACAAATCTAAATGCAGTGCTTCAGAAATCAAATATTAATTTATTAAAAGAAACATCTTACTTGATTATGAAGTATTGAGCTCAGAAATACAAGGATGCTTCAACATCGGAAATATATTATTGTAACCAATTATAATAATAGATTAAAAAAAGCATCATATTTGATTAGGTAAAATAGTTGTATTCTCTTAATGTAGCATTTTTCCTTATTGATTAATAGTTACCTTTTAAAAATACTTAAATTTAAAAAAATTACAGTTGGCATAGATGTTATATTAGTTACAGGTGTATAACATAGTGATTAGGTCAATTACAAAGTGATCACCCTGATAAATCAGATATCCACCTGACACTAAGCATAGTTATCACAATATTATTGACTATATTCTTTATGCTATACTGGACATTCTATAACTATTTTATAATCACCAATTTGTACTTCTCAATCTCTTCCCCCTTTGCACCTACTCCTTAACTATCCTTCTAACTGGTAACTATCAAAATGTTCTCTGTATCTATGAGTTTGTTTCTGTTTTGTTTGTTTATTTTGCTCCTTAGATTCCACATGTAAGTGGAATCATATAACATTTATCTTTCTCTGCTTGACTTATTTCACTTAACATAATATCCTCTACATCCATCTATGTTATTGCAAAGGGTAAGATTTTATTTTTATGACTAAGTAATATTCCATTGTATATATCTACTATCTCTTCTTTATCTATTTATCTATTGATGGACACACAGGTAGCCTCCATATCTTGACTATTAGAAATAATGCTGTAATGAACATGTGGATGCACATGTCCCTTTGAAGTAATGTTTTAAGTTTCTTCAAATACATACCCAGATGTGGGATTACTGTCTTTCTTTGTCTTTTGCTATAATCTTCATTTTAAAGTCTAATTTTGTTTGCTTTAACTACCCCATATATATATTTATTTATTCTGTTCATTTCCATTTTTATAAAACATCTTTTTCCATCCCTTTTCTTTCAGTCTGTATGTCTTTCATTCTGAAGTAAGTATCTTGTTGTCATCATATGTAAGGATCTTATGTTCTTATCCATTCTGTCACCTTATCTTTTGATTGGAGTATTGAATTCATTTAAATTTAAAGTAATTATTGATAGATATATGGTCTTGTCATTTTATTGTTCATATTTTTAATCTATTTTTTTCTTTCTTCTTCTACTTCCTAAAATCCCTCCAACATTTCTTGTAATATTGGCTGGTGGTGATGAACAACTTTAGCTTTTTCTTGTCTGGGAAGCTCCTTCTCTGCTCTTTAATTTTAAATGACAGCTTTGCTGGATAGAGTAATTTTGGTTGTAGGTACTTGCTTTTCATCAATTTGAATATTTCCTACTAATCCCTTCTGGCCTGTAAAGTTTTCATTGAGAAATCAACTGACAGTTTTATGGGAACTTGCTAATAGGTAACTAACTGCTCTTCTCTTGCAGCTGTTAAGATTCTCTTTGTCTTTAACCTTTGCCATTTTACTGATAAGTGTTTTGGTGTGTGACTCACTTGGTTCATTTTGTTTGGGACTCTCTGCATTATCTTGGCTTATATACATATTTCCTTCGTTAAGTTAGAGAAGTTTTCCATTATTATTTTTCAAATAGGTTTTCAATTTCTTGCTCTCTCTCTTCTCCTTCTGGTATTCATATGATGCTTAATGTTGGCCCAAAGGCCCTTTGAACTATTTTCATTTTTTTTAATTCTTTTTTTTGTTGTTTTTGTTGCTACAATTGGGTGTTTTCTGTTATCTTATCTTCCAAATAACTGATTCAGTCATCTGCTTCATCTAATCTATTGTCGATTTCCTCTAATGTACCCTTCATTTCTTACTGCTTCTTTTTTATGTTTTCTATCTCAATTTTAATGTTTTCTATCTTTGTTACTCACTAATTGTATCTACTTTTCCCTTAAGTTCATTGAACATCCATATAAGCAGTGTGTTGAATTCTGCATCTGGTAGATTGCTTATCTCCATTTTGTTAAGTTTTTTTTTCTGGAAATTTGTCCTATTTTTTCATTTGTAATATGTTTCTTAGTCTTCCCATTTTTGCTGCCTCCCCGTGTTTGTTTCCATGTATTAGGTAGTGCTGTTATATCGCTAGATCTTGGTAGAGTGGCCTAATGTAGTAGGTGTCCAGTGGGGCCCAGTAGCACAGTCTACCTGGTCACCTGTGCCAGATGTTCCAGGTCTGTTTCTTATATAATTGTGTGTGCCCTCCTATTGTACTTGGATGTTGTTTGCACGTCAGTAGGAGGTATTGACCCTTGGACTGATTGATTATAAGGTCTGACTGGTGACTACAGTGGGAAAACTGTTGTGTAGGAGCTAATTCTACAGAGCAGGATTCACTTTAACAGAATTCTGGTGCTTTCCCAGTTTAATTTTTGGGTGTTTTATCCTCGAATGTGGCCCTGGATGGTGCTCTGCCTCAGATGAGAGCTGGCCACTGGGAAGAGGCCCCACCACAAGCCAAGTTCAGTCATAGCCTGTGGCCAGGGCCATCTGGCATGACCCACCAAGTAATCTACAGATGGCCATCACACAAGATGGGCTTGAATGTCCTTCAAGAAGCTGAGCCACAAATGAAGCTGGCTGCCTCTAGTGCAGGGTTTGAGGAAGGCCAATGCTAGATTCTGTTTCTTTACATTTTGTGAACCTTTGAGAGATTTTCAGAAAGTCCATAGCATGAGCCATGACAGACCATTTGTATGGAAAATCCATGGGTAACAGCTTGGATGGGCTTGAAAGTTGGGTGAGGCATGGTCTCAGGGAATCACTAGGGTGGGGTAGCTGGGTTGGAAGACTCACATATGGCAGTGCCTGGGTCTACATGTCAGGCAGATAAGGGCTCAAAAAATGAACAATGCCCTCTGCTAGCACGTCTGTCTGAGAGACAGCTGCCCTGCTAACCCTTGCCCTGAAGCCAGATAATTTAGTTCCTTCCCGTGTATCCTTGGTGCCTTTTGAGTTGCTGCCTCAGAAATGAAGCTCAGAGCAAGTGAGTTCAACAGCAAATTAGTCCATGTGTGGGCCTCTTTAAGAGAAATACCTGAGACTCCAGCAGCTCTTTTTTCTCACTCAGTCATAATCTTCGCTGGTTTTCACAATCAGAAGTTTTGGAGACTTCTCTTCCTGGCCCTGGAACCCTGGGTTGGGGACCCAGCATGGGGCCAGGACTGCTCACTCACTGGGGGACCTCCACAGCTGAGATATTTCTCCCAATTCTCAGCCTCCCATGAAGGCATGGGGCAAGCCACATTTGCTTCTCTGCCCCTCCTACCAGGCTCAAGGTGTCCTGTTAGGTGTGTTCCCACCTAAGTTGTAGGACTTCTGTTCATCTAGACTTCAGGCAACTCCCAATGGTGGTTGTTCTGTAGTTTATTTTTAATTTTGATGTGGTCATGAGAGGAGATGAGCAAACTGTTTACATATTCCATCAGCTTGACCAGATATAAGCATTCTTTAAGTACTCTGAATAATAATTCTCCTTCTGAAATTTATATTGTATGTGATCTTTTTTTAAATAATTATTTTATATTTTGTTATTGTTTCAAGACTATAAATATTTTATTCTAGTTTTGGGATTTTCATATATTGTGATGATAGGTTTTCCTTTGTCTAGTTTTTAAAAATATTAATTCTCCTATATTTTCTTCTACTTCTTTTATAATTTTGTTTTGCTATATTGATGTTTGTAATTGCCATAAATTAAAAACAATCTGAATGTTGATGGTGAATGCATAGTGCATTTATATGATGGAAACATTCGAATGAGTTCAAATGTAAAAACAAAGTTACCTGAATGTGATGTGGACTACATGCATTGAAGGTTATATAAATGTGATGTAAAAAGAAGCTTTAGGACATGTTAAATGGAAAAAAAGTCAAGGAATAAAGTATAATGATTACATTAATGTAAAAATATGTAATTATAGAATATAAGTGCACAGAGAATGTCTAAAATAATACATGCACACCCAAAATTGGTTACTTCTGAGAAGGTGAATTAACTTGTTTTTTTATTCAGTTTTCTACATTATTTGAAATAAAGAAGATAATTTAGAATAAAGAATAAAAAATAAGGGAAAAATAAGCACAGGTCATCTGTACTATAAGAATCATAAGAACTTCTTTTTAGCAACAGCAGAATTCAAGCCAAGCTGCTGTATTCCAGGAATATACATCTCTGAGACTCAGCCTGCATAACCATTGAGACCTGGACTAATATGCGATAGGTGTTGGGTAGCCTAGCTCCACCACTGTCACATAAAGTTTATGAACTCTACCCTTTGTGAGTCAGCATAGGGCAGGAATCAGATAACCAGCTAGAAGGACCTGGGTTCAAATCCTGACTACCCATTTCTGAATCTCTTTTTTTGTAGGAGAGGGACAAAGATGCATACCCTATTGTAGATTAGATGTGATGCATTTTCTTGCATAGTACCTAGTTACTGTTGGTTTTTTTTTGGAATTATAAAATTATAAAATTAGGTGTTTTATGGTTCTAAAGTTTTATGGGTCTTTTGAAGCTGAGGAAGTTGTTGGTGGGATAGTTCTTTTTTGTTATTTTCACCATGTACATGTATAGCATTTGCTATGGTAGCCTCTCACTGAGGCCCACTGGATTAGATTAATTATTTGTTATAGATTAAACTCTATTTTAATTATGGGCTCAAATAAGATCCTGGTGTGATTAATCCAAGATGGCATTAAGATTTTATTTTCAATAATAATTTTGATAGAAAAAGAGAAGATTATTCTTGGAAGATGAAAAAGTTATAAGTAGCCACTGTGGTTTAATTACAACTAGGAAAAGATCTGAGGAGGAAAAAATGAGGTATAGGATCCCATGGCATACTAATTAGAAATTTTCATATATGTTGATTTGTAAAAAAATACTACTGAATACATATCTGGTATTTTTGCAAAGACTTTGAACAAGAAAATTATATTATTTTATGAGTCTCTACTTTCTCTGAAGATAGTACCTTTCCAAACTGCAATGGTTATGGTGAAAAAATGACTTCCTGCAATTTTTCTGGAGTCAGGTCTTTGCAATCATGGTGACTGAAGAGAAATTGCTGATTAAGGGCTCTGCAGGAAGGTGACATGTGCAGAATTATAATAGAAAGGTGGCAGTGATTCAACCATTGGGTCATTTACTACAGCAACTATCATTAGCAGGGACAGGTGTGAAGTGGAGAGAAAAAAGGAGTCATCCCAATTATGTTCTGTATCATTTGTTTGTTTCTATAATTCAACATTTTGCTTTTTACTGTAGTTATTTATATATTTATTCCTCCAATAAGGTTTTAAGCTATGGGAGGACATAAACTAGACATGTATTCATCAGTTAATCTCTTAGCACTTAGCACAACACTTTGTAGTAATGGTTGCTTAGAGGATGCTGGTTGAACTGAATTTTCAAATATCTAGTGTTATGCAAATTTATTCCATGAATTCTAGTTTAAACATTTGGCTATAAGCATAGACAGAGAAGTAGGATGGGTTTTATTCTTGATCTGAGAAAGTTTGAAACTGACTTTTGATTAAATCTATTGACAGAATTACTTGAACACATTTCTGGTTGGGAGCTGTAGTTGAAGAGTAACACCCAAACATGTCTGATTTTTAAAAACTAAAGGAGAAATTAAAGGAACTGAAATCAGCTTTGTGGCAACTGATTCTAATTTTGATCACCTTTTAGTATTAGTAAATGCTTCTTTCTGTATAACTCTGCTTCCACAAGATGCATTTTAATCACCTTTATTCATCCCTTTTCTCCTGGAAGATATAGAGTCAGACTACTTTATTTTGTTATATAGAAGCACCATTTATGCTCTTTACCATGGTAGTAATATTACCTCTCAGCCCTTGGCAAGGCTGGGCCAAATCATTTATTGGTCTGTTTTTCTCATTAACTGGTCAAATGCTGGGTTAGGAGCCATCAATGTAGATTATATTTTGAGGCTTGGTTTTCACTACATGACTGATTAATTTCTTTAGCTCTGACATTAGTCCAGAGGCAGAGCTAAATAAGTTTCCATTTGGTAAAAAAAAATAAAAAAATTTACCTGCCTCCTTCAGTTGGGTTGATTGATTGGTGGCTGAATAGAGGCAGTTTTTCTGACCTAAGATTAGTGGAAACTCTACTTTAGATGCTCCCGTTGAAAGAACAAGCTTTGTTATACTCAAACAAGAAGGGAAAATATCAGTTTTCTAGTTTTCTTTTTTTTTTCTTAAATGTTCTTAATAG
This sequence comes from Cynopterus sphinx, assembly GCA_030015415.1. Lineage (NCBI taxonomy): Eukaryota > Metazoa > Chordata > Mammalia > Chiroptera > Pteropodidae > Cynopterus > Cynopterus sphinx. The sequence continues at coordinate 83,414,372 of CM057382.1, read as the reverse complement.
CTTTTTCACAATCTTAGTTTTCCTCTTAGATAGCAAGGAGAGCTGGTGAAAAGAAAATGTGTTTGAATTAGGGGATAGAACTGAAGTCTGTTCCCATTTCTTCTCCAGTCAGAGCATTAATAAACAGCTCAGAAATAACATGTCAACTCAGATTAAGTCTCTCAGCAATGAATAACATTTCAGAATACTTTGGAGGTGCTCACAATTGCAATGTATTATTTGTAATTGGTTCCTGCTTCCCTCCCCAGCATTCAAATATATTTCCTCTTTCTTTTTCTAAACCAAAGTTGTACTGTTTTCTGCTTGCCTGAGTATTCTTTTCTAAGGGGGATATCAAATTTTGTCCTTTGGTCCTTCTGCAATATAAATACTTGATGCAAACATTTAACAGGACTAAATTTTATACTAACATTTTAGAAACAGACAAAACAAATGAAAACTACCTTTGATGCTTTTTTTTTAGTGACGTTGCCTAATACCTAAATTATCTTCTAATATTAAGTAGCTACTTAAATATCAACCTAAGTAAATTTCTGTTGTGTACTACTAGTTCTGAAACCAAAGGCATTGAAATAAATGATTATTATTTTATATGAAAATTGAGCTTGAAATCTGACTTGCAGTCAGTGTACAACAATTGCAGTCAGCGAATAATAAGAAGTTGTTATTGGAGAGTGGGGATCCTCTCCTGACACATCGTCCAGGTTCTTGATGTCTTGAACAAAGAATTGAGCAAGACACCAAAATACAACAGAAAAGAAAAGCTTTATTAGAAGGGAAAGTACACTTCCAGATGTGGAAGCAGGCCTGAGAAGAGAAGAATGGCTCAAAGGCCTGTTAACAAAGCCTTTGGAGTTTCATTCCTATTTTCTGTGAGTGGTTACTTTTTTTAGAGAGGTAGGCTTCCTTAACTGACAGCTGATCACTGAGTTTACAGGACTCAGTGATTCATCATTTGCTTTCTACACATGTTCATTCCAGATTTCAGTCTGTTATAATGATATTAATGAACTTCTGGGCATATGCATCATATTACAATGATGGTATAATGAGGCTCAAGTAAATTGAAAATTGTTGGAGTCTTTATTGCACAGGTGCGAGTGGCTGAAACTAGTACCCAATTTTCTGGTCACTTGTTTTTTTTCTGTGAGTTACTTTTAGCTCAAAAATGCCTTTTGGCTTTCTTAATTGTGGGTGGGCTAGGACAGACTCCTTCTAGGATTGGATGACCTCAGTGTCTTTGCAGGCAGACCCAAAACCCCCTAATTTTTCTTTCTAACTCTTTTCTAAGAGCCATGAATCTCTTTTATTATTAGTATGGATGTTGAGGAATATCTGCTTCCTGCTAAGGAGAGTCATCATCCCTGCCTATTGGGGTTTCAAGAAGTTCTTTCCCTTTCTGCTTTAGTTAGAATGGGGTCTTGGGTTTCCTGCTGAAGTTCCACCTCAGTTCTTAGACAAGGAAAAGAAGATACAACTTTGTTATTTAAATCATATATCTATTAATTCCTATTACTGATTTGCCTATTAAGTGTGTAAAGGGCAACAAGTTTGGTTAATATATTTCTTAAAGAGTAAAAAAGATCTTTGGCCTAAAGTTCCTTTTCCTCTTAGACTCTAAGAGCCCTGTTTGGCTTAATACCATTTCTTCTAACAATGGGCTGATGACCCTTGTCAATAGCCAGAGAATATGAGTCACCAGTTTCAGTCAATTATCAAAATCTGAGAGAGAGAGACAGAGAGAGAGAGAGAGAGAGAGAGAGAGAGAGAGAGAGAGAGAGAGAGAGAGAAAGGGCTTTTTTCTCCAGGGAAAAGAGGAAAGAAAACTAGATTCACTAAGAAGATTAAGAACTTTGCAAGAGATGTCCTATTTCATTTCCTGCTAAAAATTTAAAAATTTTACAAATGATATCCCCTATCAAAGTGATTATGAATAAGGAACTTGCTAATTACCTTATGTGCATTATCTCATGTAATCCCAACAACTGCAATTATTTTACAGTTGAGGCAACTTTAGGTTAGAGAGTTAAATAACTTTACCCCAGTTTACATGATTAGGAAATAGAGAAGATGGGGCTTGAACTGGAGTCTACTTGCTCCAGGTGAATATAGGAAGCCACTGTGTTATATTTCCAGGTAGACTATGAGTGGTTGAAACCTACTTCTGTTGGCTGCTAATTGCTTAACATCTCTTCTGGGATATTTTTTTCTTAATAGATGTGGTTACATCATAATTAGTGTTCTCATCTTGACATTTGCTTTTATCTAGATTCTAGAATGTTTGCAAATACATGTATTTCAGTCAATGAACAGGTGATTGTTTTAGCAAGAAAGAATTTGTCACTTAATGCAAGAGTAGGAACTTAAAATTGGCTTTGAAAAATGAGCAGGGTTTAGGATAATTAAAAGGATTGATATGGATAAGTTGAGATATCTGCTGCCAGAGTATAGTCTAGATGTACTGAGCCTTTTCAATATTATCTTTAAAAGACAGAAAATAGTTTTTTTTTTAAGAGAATGAAAAACATTATTCATTTAGCCCATTGTAATAAATATATTGTAATTTTTATTTGTGGCTCTTTCAGCTGCTATAGTTTTATATAGTACTATGGTGAATATGTGCTAATTTTTGGCTTTACAGAATTTGAATACTCTTCTGTTAGGGAGTTCTCCTTTATTAAGCAGATCTTGGTAGGAAGGAGGACTAAGTTCTCCAATAGAAGCCAAAGGAGTGAATGAATATTTTCTCTCCCTGCTTTTTACTACTGGCATAACCTGGACTTGGCCAATCAGATGCTCCTACTGAACACTGTGAAGCAATCAGCAGAAATTTATGGTAGTGATGAGTGTCCAGGGAAGGCAGTACAAGCACTGAAGCCTAGCCAGATGCTGGCTGGTTTGGGCTGCCAGGTTTATTCTGTTTTCTGCCAATATCCTGAGACTATTCTTCAGACTTCCAAGAATTTTTTTTTTAAACTCCTACTGTGAAGTATTTCATACATATATATTCCCAAAAAGTATAAAACAATTTTTTAAGAACAACATTATTAAAATATTCATATTCCACAGTTCTCATCATTTTCTTTTGATATATCTAATCACAAATTCCAACTGAAACAAGTCCCCTTTAGGAAATGTATAATTGGATTTAAAATGTATAATGGAATTGTAAAAACTTAATACAAATCACATTATGGAAAATTTGTGAAACAAAAAAAATCCATAATCGTACCATTCTAATAAGATTATTATCATGTTTGTGTTTTTTTGAAATCTATAAACTTTTCCATCGTTATTCTCATGATTCATTCAGGTTTCTAAAGATGATCACTATGACCATACCTCTTTTAGGAAGTTCAGTTGGTCATAAGATTCTGGAAAATCTATTTGAAAAGTGTTTAATAATAAAGAACCAGGATCAGACATTCGCCCTCCTCCAGTTAGCATTTATTGAGCTAAGCATCAGCCTACTTTAAGAAACTCCTGTTTGCAAATAAAGAACAGTTGTGTATAGATGGTTCTTTATTTACTCAAAGATGAAAATGTAAGGGAAATGAGAGAAGGTTGATTTTTATGGGGGAAACTGTGTGGCAAAAATTATCCATGATCTGTTCTGATATATACATTCAATTGGATTATCACAATTCAATTTAACTATGCAGATATGTATCCATGTACTGGATATAGAAAAATTAAGAATTACTGAGTAGAGTCTCTACTCCCAAAGATTTACAATCAAGTTGGTGTGACAAGACATATGACATTGGACAACTAGAGAAAAAATTGTGAGGCACAGACGTGAGAGCGGTAAAAGTCAGGGATGGTGACTTATATGTGTCTTATAATTCTCAGGAAGGGCTTTTTGGATATGGGGACACTTTTTATGTTCCTGGAAGAATGGGTAGAATTTGGATGGATAAAAAGAAATAGGGATAGTAGGTTAAGAGGCCAATATTAGCCAATATTAGCAAAGATGTGCTGCTGAGATGGAATGCTTCTTAGGTGAGGCATTCTCCCAGTTAAGCCTCAGCTGTGTAATAATGAGAATTTGAATCAGCAGTTCTCAAACTCTGTGATCCTAGATCCCTTAACACTAAAAAATTATTGAACACATCAAAGAATTTTTGTTTATATGCATAATTTCTATCAGTATTAACCAAATTTGAAATAAAAAAATAAAAATTTAGAAACATTTACTATTTTATTTAAAATATCAATAATAAATCACAAGTGAAAATACATTTTTATAAAAAATTGTTATATCCAACACTTTAATGATAAGAATAGCATTCTTTTGCAAATCTTTAAAGAAGACAGTTGCTTCTTTAACCTGCTTCACATTAAATCTGTTGAAATATTGTTTTGTATAAAAAGTAAGCTGGAGTAAATCCAGCCTTACATAGGTATGTAGTTAGAAAAGTGAGATGTATAACAATAGTATTTTCAAATAATTGTGAATATTGTTCTGTGATATTACACTAGTAATGACAAGAAGTAATTTCTTAAAAGTTAGTTGCAATTATAGAATCTGAAGCCATATCAATATACTTTCATACCCTGCTATGTTACAATCCATTTGTCCATTGTGTACTGTAGATAGATCTATTATCTGGGTGTGCTTTTGTGACTTCATACATTGGTTATTTGGAAAATATTGGTTTATTGAGTTGTTCAGATATTTCAAATGCTGACATATTTCATTAAACAATATCAAAACATCACATTTGTTATGTTATTCCTTCATCTTATTAGAAAAGTCTCTAAATGTTGGGAAACTGTCAAGGTTATGGTTAGTGGATACAAGTTTCCCAACAATTTCATTTTCACTTGAAATCTGGAATTTCATTATTGGCAAGTTCTGTCAGTGGTGTTCTCTAAAGTGACAGGAATATGTCATTAATTTTAGAGACAATACCTGACAAATACCAGTCTGAAGGACCACAGTATGTCAATAGTTCTTTTAGGTAAAAATCTTCCATGAAAAAGTGGCTTGTTTCTTTCACAATTGAATGATTACACAGTGCTTTATGTCCTTTGGTATACCTCAAAAGTGCTCTGTGCATATATCCTGTTTTGTCACACTGAATATTAAAAAGACATGCACTCATGAGTTGAGACAATAAAATTAATAAATTTACTTCATTACATTGAAGACATTTTTTATGTGGCGCTAACTTTTTCTTGCTGTGACTAAAGCAATGAAGACTACTATGAGTGATCACCAGTGCTGTTTGTAGTCTTAATACATGTAAAGGTGCAGCAGTTCTATCCACCACTGCTTTTGCACCATCAATATGAATGTCAACAGAATGAAAAAGACAAATAGAGTTTTTGTGTTATTATGAAAATAGTTTAGATGACATGATCCCTCCTGAAACAGTCGTGGAGCCCTCAAAAGTCCGTATAACAGATATATAAAGTCTGTCAACATACTGGACGTTTTAATATGACTTAAATGTGTTGAATTATTTACTTCTCACAACTTATTTTAAAAGATAATATTATCATTTTTTACCCATAAGAAGACTAAGTTCCAGAGGTTACTTTTCCAAGATCACACAGGTGGTATAATCTGGATTTAGCCCATAGGTATAAAAGCAGGCCTTAACACTGAAAACAGACCCTAAGTTTTTTATTTTCTTAGTTTCTTAATGTCTTCCAGGAGATAACAAGTCCTCCTCATAGGACTCAGGAGACCTCCAGAATAAGCTGGATCAGTCAGATCCCAGAAGTTTGAGCAGGTGTGGTTAGTAGCTAAATGAACCTAAACTGAGATTAAGAGCACAGTGGGACCAAGATTCATAGAACTCTAGTAGCAGAGATGCTTCTTCTACTACCTGGAGGTCACAAAAAAGTGAGGGGTCCATCAATAAGGAATTCCTGGGCATACATAAGACTAACAAATCAAACAGTGACAGATTGGAATTCCTATGTTCTCTCTTGGCCCTTCCACATCCTTTACCTTAGATGACTTAGTTCCAAGACTACCTAATCTGAGTCCTTAAATTAGAATTAATAAATATGTTTAGCTCCTTCCTAACCTCATCCTTTAATTTACTCCAAGCCTTTGTCCAGGTGACACTGATCTAAGCCTTGCCTCCTGTCTTCTTGTCTGGCTTCCTGATGAATAAAACTTTTCTTTTAGAAAATCTGTTGTTTCAGACTTTGGCTTCTTTGTGCTCCACAGGCATAGAACTAACTCACTGACTTTGTTTGGTAACAGGTATACTGGTTTTGATTCTTAACTGAGCTGAAAAGTTGGCATTTGTATTGAACTCAGGGATGCACAGATGTAGTTTAAGTATCATATTCATAGTAGAAGTTTCTGTATCAGTCAATGTCCTGATAGAAAAAAAGAACCACTGACTAAGGCATGGGTATGTAGGGAACTCTTTTAATTTCCTTTGATATATACTTTCCACTGCCTTCAGTCTGCACCTTCTTCATTTTCCCTATCCTTGCAGTCACCTTAGATAAATGACAATGCATATCTTTATAAGCCTGGGCTGTATGGAGAAGGTCACTTGCAAGACCTTTGGTGGAGGAATGCTTACAGTCAGTCTGTAGCCACCTTACAGTGTGGGATCTTGGAGGAAATGTATTGCCCAACCTCATGATTCTCCATCCTTTCAGTTTCCTGCTTCATCTCCAGCTGGAAGCCAGAGAGCAATGGGGCTCTCTGATATAGTGGCATATCTTATATTTCACTTTGGTAGTACGTCATATACTTTTTTCATATAGCTGGAGGATAAACTGGTATTTGTCTACAACTGTGTTTAGGATGTATTTCAGATGAGTGATGATTATCACCTACCTATCATGGAAAGTATATGCTTGCCTAAAGGTCTGGCTCTGGCTCCTCTTTTTATAGGAGTTAGAACAAAGTTCTTCCACTCCACATTTGGTAACCTGCTTATTACTCCTTTCCCATCTGCCAGATTGACTTGTGTCAGTGATTACACCTGGATGGAAAGCCTTCAGCTTCCCATCTGGAGTCCCTAAGTGGCAGAGAGGCTGCTACTTTATTTCTGGGTCCAAACTTCATGCATCAATTTGTCTGAGATCTCAGCCCTCTCTCCAAATGATTCAAGGAAATCTCATATGCTTTCTGCACTGCTTCCATGCACTCTCCATCCTTGCTGCTGCCTTGTCTTCTTTGGAGATACAAACCACTCTTGTCTTCTTTGGAGATACAAACATTAATTAATAGTGACCACTCTTGTCTTCTTTGGAGATACAAACATTAATTAATTAGTCCTAAGTATATAATTTAAGTAATTAGAGAAGTTTTGGGGAAGCATAGAGTTGAAGCACTTTTCCATATGGTCACAGGGCTGAGTCATCTATGTACTGTCCCGATACATTGATTGAAGTTTACTATCATGGTTAATTTTTTTTGTGTCAACTTGGCTAGACTATGATGCCTGGTTGCTTGGTCAAACCCTAGTTACTATGAGGGTACTTCTTAGATGTAATTAACATTTAAGTTAAGTTAGTAAATTAACATTTACTTTAAGTAAGACCAATTACACCCAAAATGTGGATGGACCTCATCCAATCAGTTGAAAGAGGAGAGTAGTCTCTTGAGGAAGAAGAAATTCTGCAACATCAACTGCTCCTTGGACCACCAACCTGCTAGCTTGCCCTGTTAATTTTGGACTTGACAACCTCTACAATCACAAGTTAATTTCTTAAAATAATATCCATTATCATCTATCTATCTATCTATCTATCTATCTATCTATCTATCTATCATCTATCTATCTATCATCTATCTATCTATCATTTATCTATCATCTATCATCTATCTAATCTTTCTGGTGGTTCTGTTTCCCTGGGGAACCCTGGCTGAAATGGATGATGCTTAATTATTTGGAATCAAAGTATACTGAGAAAGTTATTTCAGAAGAACTATTTAATTTTTTTGATTGGTTAAAAAAACATGCAAATCTCTTCAGGGATTGCAGTGATTTGTTCACTGTTTCAAACTGGCTACCTGTTAGAATTGACTGGGGAAATTAAAATAATACTGATTCCCAGGCTGTAACCCAGATTGATGAAAAATCTTTAGAATGTGACCCTGGCACAGGGTTCTAAAAACCTGCAGGGCAATACTAATGTGCAGCCAGAGTCAAGAACCAGTGAATCAGGTGGGCTAGAGGAAAAGATAAAAGGCTATGCTGAGAAAACACAAAGAAAGCTTTTCTTCCTGGGGCACAAAATGCACCAACCTATAAGGGACAAATTAATCAGGAACAATACTCATGCTGATTATACCTCTTCACCCATGGTATTCACTGTCAGTTCCTGGAACTTTCAGTTTCAGCAAACCTATAATTTATGGAATTCCTTTGAAAATGCATCTGTGAATAATGCATATCTGCCTACCAACCATCAAATGATTTTGTCATTTTGAGTGGGTGTGACCAATATGAATAGTTAGAATTGAGCTCCTGCTGGACTTGAAGGAGGATTACCATCCTATTTATAATTGAAAAGGAGCTTTGCCCTGGATTCATAAGACCATGGCTTGACACATTATCTTACCTTAACCATGTTAAAAATAGAGCCTTTTAACGTTGACTGAAATTATATTCAATTTCTCCAAGATAAATAAATTCTGTTGAACATATTCTTTTTTTAAAAAAAGCTATTCAGTATCAAGGAACATACACCTGCTCTTTAGGTGAGTGATACTGTCAGAGTCAGATGAAATGAGTAGAGGCAGATTCATGAAGGTCATGCCTCAGGACTAATCTCCCTGGTTCTGAGGGGCCATCCCATTGTTGCTACCAAGGTTTCCTTTTCTAGAACCTCGGCCTCTAACCTTTGTCTTAATTTATTGAGGTGAAGCTTGAAAGTGAACTATTTTTACCTTTGGGCACAATGACAGCCAGCACTTCATGGAGAAGGAATATACTGTGCAGCAAAATTGCAAGGGATGTATTTGTTCTTTGTTCATGGCATTTGCTCCTTGAAGCATTTTCCACACCAGGTGAGAGGCCCACACAAGAAAGTGTTTGTGCTCTCTGTGGAGGAGAGTGTGGTCCTACTGTTCACCTACAACAATGCTACTGTCTATTTGTCCTAATTTATTGAAGTAAAGCTTGACACCACCATCTACCTGTAACAACTGCAACAATGCCACCATGTGCCTGTAACAAAGCCACCATCACCTACAACAATGCTACTGTCCACCTGCAACAATACCACTACCCACCTGCTGCAGCGCTACTGTTGACCTGCTGAACTCAAGCCATTCTCATTCTGATAAGGTAACCTCAAATTTCACCATTTTGTGGGAAAAGGAAATCACAAAGAAATAATGACATCTAGTTCTTTTCCTATCCTCACATAATTACAAAATGGCAGCCCCAGAACTAGAACTCTGTCCTAACTCCTATTCAAATACTCTTAAAGCCACTGCAACATTTATCTGCTTCTCTTTACAAGAAAAGAGGCAGTGTGTATGCTTGTTTTTGGAAGGAGGAAGAAAGGTCCTTTGGAAGGAGAGGAAAGTTGGGGGGCCTTGTGGCACCGTGATTTGGGGCCCCGATAGCAGGTTGAATTGCAAGAGCTCCTCACCTGTAGGATCCAGGAAGGTGATGTGACTTCTTGAGTTCAACATGGCAGCACCAAATGGGTGATCAGCAAGAAGGTGCACCCTTGGCATATCCCCTCTGCACCAAGACGTGCCAAGCTGGGAGGGTCCTCACGACTGGAAGGGGCTATGAAAAGTTCTAAGATCATGATTGTGAATAGTGGGGCAAGACAGGACTGGGAAAGGGAGTCAGAGAAGGCATGCCTGGATGAACACGGAGGCCCTGGCCTGAAGGGTGTGCAATGGATGACAGAACCTTCACCAACACCAAAAGCGAAGTCTTTGCTATGTGTGCACATGTTATATGACTAAGATATCGAAGTAACTGCATGTTTGTCTGTGTAATCTGAACATTTTTATTCCAAGAAATTTATTACCAACGTTAAAAGAACAAGCATTCAGATTGTAAGAAGCCAACCCATACACCCTTGGTCCATGTTATATTGTTCTGTAGCCCTACCCTAGTGAAGTATGTCAAGAAGTCCGGACTTCTGGCATCCCATGGACACCATTGGACATTCCATTCCCCACAACCCATGCAAACTAATACAATATCTATATTTTTTGCCAATTAAACTAGCCAAAATGAAATGGTATTACATAGTGATAGTGAGAGGTTTATTTATATGAAAATGCCTGTTTAAGGACAGTCATAGCAGCCTTATCTACAGTGGCAAAAGCTGAAAACAAGCTGGATATTTAAAAAGGAGAATAGCTATGGTACATCCTTAAAATGAACTTTTGGAAACAGTGCTTCAAATAACATTGAATGATATGGAAAATAAAATAAATTAAGAAAACATAATCATATAATGCAAAAAATACTTTAAGAAAATATTAAAATATTAGCAGTGGCTATCTCTTGGGAGTGGGAAATAGTGATGATTTTCTTTTCTATTTTTATTTACTTGTCTATATTTTTAAATTCTCTATACTGATCAAATGTTTTTTTGATACCAGAATAAACCCAACTGTTATTAAAATACACCAAATACCCTTCTACCAAACAGCTTGTTCTAATAGTTTTGAGTCAGAAGCAAATGGGTAGATAAAGCCAACATATTTTCCATCTCCATTATTCATTCATCTCTTCACCATTTATTGAAAGACAAGTATTTTCCAAGGATGTATGAGCACTTAAGACCCAATGTTGAGCAAACGATGGTTTCTAGCTTGAATTTTTCAACATAGAATGACAAAATCAGATATTTTTAGGAGATTAAATTCAGTAGAGTTGTTTAGAAGTTGCTAAGTGAGCTCAGAGGATAGTATGTATCTGATTGGGTAAAGGCATCAGAAAACAGACATTGAGCTTCTGTTGAAGAGTGACTGTTTGCCTAGAAGGCAAAAAAAGAACATTTCAAGGAGATTGACTAAGGAGATCAAGACCTTGCACTGAGACACAGAGAATAATGATTTGGGGCTGGTAAATGATTTCCTGTGACAAGAGGATAAGATTGATGGAGAGAGAGTAATAGGAGATGGGAGTAGTAAGTTAAGGCTAAGCTCTGACCATGCTAAATAATCAGGGCTTTCTTCTCTAGGTCAATTTTGTTCAAATTATGGGTCTCACAGTCCAGTCATGAAAAAATTTGGTTTATTACACCTTGCATTAAGACACACACACACACACACACACACACACACACACACACACACACACACACACACATGCATGAAGAGAATAGAAAATATCAGACCATGTCACCTATACTAACATTAAGCATGTGAATCTTTTTACTTTTTAAAAATCTTTTTATTTTGAGACAATTATAGCTTACAGGAAGTTGCAAAGAAATGTGGAGGGAGGCCTCATGTACCTCTTTTCCATCTTCCTTCAGTATTAACACCTTACACAACCGCATTACAGTAGAAGACAAGAAATTTGACATTGGTATAATATAGAGCTTATTCAGATTTCACTAATTATGCACATACTCATTTGATTGAGTGTGGGTATAGAGGTCCATGTGATTCTACTGCAGGTATAGCCTCATTTAATTGCCACCACAAGCACTTCAAGTCTTCCTTGTTCTATCCACTTATAGCTACACTCACCCGCTAACCACACTCCAGCTCTTGGCAATCACAAACCTATTGTCCATAAATTTTGTTTTATGAGTGTGTGTGTGTGTGTATGTGTGTGTGTGTACATATGTATATGTACCAGATCAATCAATACATAAAATTATTTATTTCTGTGAGTCACAGTCAAAAGGAATTGAAAGCTACCACTTAATGCTACAGAATCATAGGGGGCATGGAATCATCAACTTTATTTTAGAGGTCATCCTGGCAACAGTGCAGAGGATGAATTGAAAATAAGGGTGAAATGGGGGCAGAAAGATTGGCTGTCTTCCTTACCTGCAATGTTGTGGACAAACCTTCCTTCATTTGTTTGTTCATTTCTTCTTTCTTTTTTCCTTTCTTCTAGATCATTAACTATGGCCTATATAAATTTATCCCTATGATAATATGACATTTTCTGCTAGTCTTAGCAATTCTATGTGCATTCCTCAAAATAATGTCTCATAATGATGACTGAACACCTATCGGTTAATTAGGATAGTAATATGGTTAATTAATTATTTTTCACAAACTCCACCCATCTTAGTTACCATAAGATGTTATGGTGCTGTTTACTGTCACTTATCTTTTAATTTCTTTAGCATTTTTAATCCTGTACTATGAGTTTTTTTAAATTCAAAATACTATAACTTGGTTAATTTAACTTGTCATTCATTCTCAAAAAAGTTTGTCATTATCAATAAATGGTAGCAAGAAACCTAAACAAAGTTCATTGTCAATAAGAAATTTAGAATGTGAGGCATTTCAAAGAATAGTGAAATTTGGTTCTGGTTTATTATATGTCTACTTAGTTCTTTGCACTTACATTGGTGATCATGAGTGGACATATGATTGCAAAAGAAGAGCTTAGAGAGTATTCTGTAGGTGATAATATGAATATATCATACTTACACTTAAGACTGATCTTATTTTGGTTTGTCAGGGAGTACATGGTGAGTGAAGCCACATGTGGAGGACAAGACAAACACAAGCAAGATAGGCAGGTCCTGTTTCCGCTTCATATTTGACACATTGTTTCAACTAATTCTTAAATTCCAGTCTCTACTGACTCATCTGGTAGATCCCTGCTCTATACAGGAGCTCTTTGATTTTTCTAAAGCTTTTTGTCTGTAAGAAAACTTTTTGTTTTTTCCTTTTTGCCTTTTGTCTTTTGATTCTAAGTCCATGGTGAAATATCAAGCATTTATCTCTTGTCTCATTAAACAATGACCTGGTCATAAGTGCCAAGATTTGTCTTGATGAAGAAAGTTTGCTCAGCCTTAAGATTTTTTGAGCAGTGCAACCCTGACTTCCTTCTAGTCTGCTGGATGGTCTCAGGAGCCTGTTCCTCTTTTGGCAGGAAATGGAGAGGAGGTCATCCAGGAGATCTTCCTGTATTCTAGCCTGGGATTCTCTTCAAGCGCAGAATTGTGGAAAGAAAAAATAAAGTCTTCTGTTTCTATATAGACAATACCTTATATAACAGACTAAGCAGCATTATTTTCTTTTTCTTTTCAAGGTATCGAATGATCATTTAAACATATTAACTAATAGTAAATGACTAGTCAGGGTCTGAATCTTTTTGGCAGAGTCTTTAGTTATCGTCTTCAAATGCTGGAGCTATGATAAATCTGAATTCTTTCATTCGTCCAGAACAACTGGAGATGTGATTCTGCCATAACAAGAGCACTAACTTCCCATGTGGTCTGCTCAGATTGGAAGGGAGGAAACTATATAGCTGACATTTTTCTCATTTTGGGGGGCTGAAGTGCCAATCATTTAAAAAACGGTTGGAGTTAAAATACCAGTGTAAAGCAATCAACAAAGAAAAACTGACAATTTGGAAGAATTGTTTATGTATTTACTTCAGCTGAAGCTTTAAACTCAGATGGTATATTATGCACCTTCTCTCTTTTTTTTAAAGTTGTTTTTTGCAAGAATTGTCACAATATTTTAGTAAGAGAGAACTGTAAAGACAGACCTGGCTAGAAGGTGAAGCTTTATGTACCTGCCAGCCCATCATGGTTGAGGAGGCATTGATGTTGCTAACAGACAGGGGAAGTGGCAAGTGCCTTTATAAAATCTGTTAGCCCTGTGCGCATATAGAATTCTGCCTTTCTTTACTTTTTTTTTTTTTTTGATTATTAGATTGAGACGGCATGAGAAGTAACTATGGGATATGGGAAGAAGGATTACCAGATTTGAGCAGAAATGGACCACCTCTGTGCTATCAAACTAATAGATGCCAAATGTGATGTCTACTATTGGGCAATATAGTTCATTTTCCTGGAAGATGCAAATAACCAAAAATGGAAGCTAAATTTTGTGCAGATTTGCGGCATTTCTGGGTATTCCTGAACCCCATGCTTCCAGTGCTTTCTTAATGAACCGGTGAGAGTCAAAATAATAAAATCATTAAGCTTTGTCCAATTTCTCTTAAGAGAAAAAAACCCGAGACAAAATGCCTCAGGTTTCAGGAGGAAGCAGCTAAGTTGGTACTGAAGATCACTGTCATCAGGAAAAGGAGAGTTAACACTCATAACATGAAGTTTTTCTGAATGAAATCCAGAGAGGAATCTTTAGAGAGTCTTAACTTAGCATTTTGAAGACCTTTTATGGTTAGTGTCAAGGGCATCCAAGTGAAAATTATCTTTTTATTAAATAATCATCCATTTGTTTTCCCACAACCTCTGTATTTTTTTGTCTTCATTCCTCAAAATTAATATTTGTATCATTAAATGGCACCTCAGCTTCTAAGCACTTCAGCCTCTTGGGTCCCGCTCTGACCTGGCAATTAGTCACACTGTGTGAGAATAGTTTTCTGTTTTTTCACTCTTTTCTCAATATTAAGGTCAATTATCAGGGTCTACCCTCTGTAAAATATTTTCATGTTTACACATTAACTTAACTTCTTTTGATCCCATTCCTGCAGATATTTAATTTGGTCATATTGCTCCTGTGATGTTGTCAGCTTCAAGGGGAAAACTTAAGCTATTTTACCTATTGAACGTGGCAACTTTTAGAAGTCCATATTCATATAGGGCCATTATTAGGAATGATGATTTTTCCTGTCCGTTTTCCCGCTGCAAACCCTTCATATTTGTGCACAAGTAAAAACAAGAGCCTCAGGACATAAAGAGCTTAGAGGGGAAAATATGTCTCACATGAGTATTCTGAAGGACATCTAGGAAGAGGAGTGTCACCTTGGTGGTTTATTAGCTGACTGTGCATGTATGTCCAATCCCAGAAAAGCATGACCCTCCCTCCTATGGCCTGCCTGTCTGTAGACTCTACAATAGTCATTATCCAGCAACAGGAAAGAGCAAAATATCAGAATCTCCAAGACTGAGATGACTCTCTGCTTCTTATTCTATGGCTGCATCTGATGACAATATACCACTCAGCAACATTAAAAAAATGGCATTGGGTAATTAAAGAATTCACTGTGGAATATTTAATAATTTATGATATTATATGTAAATATGAGGGTACTCATATTCTTGGAAAATATTAAGTATTTTCATAATTTGTCAATTCCAAAAAGTAAAAAGTGTATAAGGTAAGTCAGGAACCTCACTGTCTTCACCAGAGTTATTCTGCAGGTGAAATAATGTGACTCATGGAACCATAGCATAGTGTTTAGGGGGTGAACCCCTCTCTGTCCTGGCAATCATCCTTACTGTGTGAAAACAGTCTCTTATTTCCCACTCTTTCCTCAAGGCAAGGGATATTGTGAGACTGACAGATGCAAATTGCAAGATGAAGTTGTGTTCTTTTGGCCTCTCTTAAAGACTCTGTCATAAAAATAATACTTTATTTGAAGTCAAAAACTGCTTTAATTACATGGTGTACAATTTGGTGCAAGTCATCTAACCCTTTTTTTTCAAGTCTTCTTATCTATAAAATGGAGGCAAAAATTGTACCTGCTCAAGTTAAATTGCAGCTAACATTTTTAAGAGTTTATTCTGTCAGGAACTGTTCTAATAGTTTAATCCATTTCCTGAGAATATTTGCCCCGAGAATATTTGATACCAGTCCTAACTAACTTTACCCCCAAAGTATGCCATGAAATATCTCGTTTTTATTTTTTATTTTCACATCACTCTAGTGTATTGGTAGTCTTCGGACTCAAATGACATCATTAATACATTTAGCATTCTGTTTTTAGTAGTGGTATTTCCATTTATAAAATATAGTAATTTTCAATTGCTAAAAATGTCCAATCCTAGAAAATGTAGCATTCCTACAAGTGAAGTTAACATCGCTTTTAAACAGTTGTTGGCCGAAAATTCATTCGATGAATTCAATTTTTCTGAAATAGACAATTCTGATGATTTTTCAGATAGTGCTTTAGAAGTCTATACAATTAGGCCTCTATCTAATTCAGCATCTGATGGAAATTGCCCTACAACAGCTGACTCAGATCATGCTCTGAAATGGTCATGTTATGATTCCATATCAAAGATATGATTTTACTGGCACACCTGGCAGAAAAGTTGATGTCAGTGATACCACTGCAGTAATATGAATTTTTCTTTACTGAAGAATTAGTTACAAGAATTACTAGTGAAACAAATGCCTTGTTGGCTTCAAAGCCGCCTGGTCCACAAGGATTTTTCCCAAATGGATAAATGGAAAGACCTTGGGAATGATGAACTGAAATTCTTTTTTGCAGTAATTTTACTGCAAGGTACTGTGCTGAAACCTGAGCTGGAGATGTTGTGGTCGACAAGGTCACTTTTAGGTACAACTTATCTCATACAAATCATGACTAATGAAAGATTTTTACTTGTGCTATGGTGCCTGCATTTTGTCAACTATTCTTCCATATCTGCTAGTCAATCAAACCCAGATTTTATTGCAGAAGATCAAACTTGTATATACTCCAAACAGAAACATTGCAGTCGATGAATCACTGATGCTGTTCAAGGGGCAGTTAGCTATGAAGCAGTACATCCTTTTGAAATGAGCATGATTTTGTTTCAAGTTGTATGTACTCTGTGGAAGTCAATCTGGTTACATGTGGAATATGCTTGTTCACACAGGGGCCATTATGAATTTGAAAGATTGTTGGGAAGCTTGTTTGAACAGAAAGCAGATACCAAAAGATCTGAAGAAAAAAAAAAAAGGATTGCTGAGGGTATAACTGTAGCCAGATTTTCTGGTGAAGTTATGACACTGAAATGGTGTGACATAAAGGAAGTGACATTGTCAACCTTCTACAATGACACTGTGATTGAAGTAGACAGCAGAATATAAAGAAAACTAATAAGCTATGGGAAATAGGAAATCCCAGTGGCTTAGGGCTATAGTTTTAGATAGAGTGCCAAGGAAAGGCTCCAGGTAGAGGATAATATTTGAGTAAAAACTGAAGGAGATGAAAGAGTAGGATTAGCAGATATTTGGGGAAGAGAATTTCAGGAGGTAAAAATAGTGAGTTCTGTTCATCATTCAAGGAGGAAATGACTTTTAGCTGCTGCTAGAATCACCTTACTCAATGGTGGGATAAATTATTGCTTTATGGCTGGCTTCATGAGTTTTGGAAATACTCCCCAAAACTCTCAAATTAGTTCACTTACCTGTGGGTGTCAGGAGTTCCTTCAATGGGATCAAAATATTTCATCTCATAATTTACTAGTTCAAGAGTAGAGAAAGGCAATTTATTTATTTTTCTTTAAATGCATGAGCCTTTTACATGAAGATCAGTTTCACAGAGTACAACTAAAACACAAGCAAGTTGTTATACTATGATTCTTGTCAAACAGGCAAGTCCAAAGTGTTGGTTTCTCAGCCCTATCAGATTTCATGTGTGCAGATAAAACAAAAAGACAGGCAGAGTCATACTGAAAGAGTCCACATGGAAAGTAGGCCTTGGTTATTCAAAAGAGGAGCAGTCCCTCCACCACTGGGAGCCAGCAGGAGGAACAGCAAGGATCTGGTACAGGTCCTGTGGCCTAAGCTGGCTTTGAAACACAGCCATTAGGTCTGTGCCACATGGACCCAGCTGGACATCCTCTTGCTTACCTCTAGTGAGAATGGCCAGGTATTAGGGGTCAAACTCTCCAATATCCTCTTCATGGATCACATAGGTATTTATTTACTAAATTTTTTCTATGTCAGTGGGGTCTAAGCACTGGGGTTGAGGCTGCTCATGTGTGCATAACCCACCCTCCTTTTAAAATACATAACTGAAAACTAGCTACTCACATCCATTTCAAACATAGCCTTAGTGCCTAAACTGCTATATTCTAAGTAAATTACATCAAACAGCTTTACATTATAGGCCAATAGGCATAACTTTGGAATCTGATGACTATAGAACCTGACTACAAAGCAAAGCAGATTATCCAAGCTGAACCTTGCCAAGACACCTGGGAAGGGGAACAATGAACTGAATTACTGTCAACACATTTATGACAGGCATCCAGTACTCTCCTGAAAGGAGATTTTGTTAAAAGTGGGAGAGAATAGGAGAGTCCCAAGTGTCTAGATGTGAAACTGAGAGGTGGGAGAGAGGATACAAAACAAATTTCCATCAATTTTGGAATGTCATTCAAGAATGGGCTTAGTTTGTTGTCCCTCTTCTCAGTACAAAGGGGATCGGCCTGTTAGGTTCTTGCCAAAATTTCTTATTTACTAAGGCCTCAGAGTCATTGCTTTTTTTCCAGATAAAATGTATGATGTTTTCATAATGTTGTTCAAAAGTTCAATCACTCATTCATACATATTTATATTTATCCAACATTACATTTATATTTATCCAACAATGAATTATCATTACACTGCAAATAAGTCCTACAGAGATGGATAAGTGAGGATCTTGTCCTATAAATCAGTGGCATCCAAAATTAGTTGTGTATCAGAAAAAGCAATACACATATACATAGCAAACAATAATTTAAACATTATAATGTTTATATAATTAAAACATGAACATCTGTAAGTTAATATTTTGGTGAACATCCTTCCAGAAATATTACTATTTTGCTTGCTTTCTATTTTTCTTACATCAATTTATTGTTTAGATAGTTTTTAAACACATTTCTGACAAAGTTTGATCTACAAAGTTTAACTGCAGAGCCATGCTCTTGACATTAGTCACATGACTTTAATACTTTATAGATATGAAAATAAAAATAAACTCTTAAGGGTATATTAAATAAAATAAATTGTATTTGAGTAAGATACTAACTCATAGATTCATATACAATGAATTTTAATATTTTAAAGTACACATTAATTTTTTGTTTATTCATTTATTCAGAAATATTTCTGAGTACTTTATATTTGCCAGGTACTGGGCTATACTATGGTGACCAAGATAGACATGTACCTTGTATTCATAAAGATATTGTCCATGAAGATGACATGTAGGAAAGCAGGTTGTTGCAGGACTTCAATGAATCCCCAAAGGGAGGAAGCTCAGAGTAATATGGAGTATAATGTAGAGTATCCAACCTTTGAACCTAGGTCCATGGTTTATTTTCAAAGCAGATTAAAGCTCAGTGGCATAATTAACTTTAAATATACATCTTACAATTTAAACTTATCTAAAAATTATGGAAATATTAGATGACCATCATATCTAAGATTTATGAATGTTTATTATTTTTTATTTTCTAACTGGTCTCATGGTATGACAAGAAATTCAGACAAAGCTTAGACAAATATGTAACTTTTGGAAACTTGGCAGTTCTCCTTAGTTCAGTATTTCTCATAATTTACGGAACTCATGGGAAAGTTGTTTATCTCCCATTTCTGGGATTTGCTAGAACTTTATAGAAATCATCTGTCAGGCAGCTTTCAAAGAGATAGGTTTCCAGAATTTTTATTTCAATATTTTTACTGGAATCTTTGATACCAGATTCCCCAGCTACTAAGCCAGATACATTTAGATGGGCTTTATTCTGAAAATGGGGTGTGTCCCAATTTTCACCGGCATGTCCAGCACCACTTCATAAAAATATCCTAATGGAGTTTCCTTGTCACTTGGCACTGGTGATCTTGTGAAAGGAACTACTCCTGTCTTTGCACTATGCATCTTCAGGATGTGCAATGCCTGACGTGCTATTTTATCAATGATTATACGTTGAATGAGAAAAGTGTATGTCTGGGTGAACTTTAAGAAATAGAAAGAAAAGGTAAGTGGAATGATCTTAGATTGGTGCTAAAGCAGCCTATTTTCCATGTTACAAATGTTCTTTGCCTATTTCTTTCCTAGGTTTGTACTATCTGGAGAAAAGTTGAACAAAATATATTGAAACAGCTCACATTTCCACTGTCTGTTCTGTTAGTGTCAAGTCACATTTTTTCAGTAGCTGCAACACTATTTTTCTAAATACCCTGAAAAAAAATTTAGAACATATGCTTTGAGGAAATAAGTTTATTTTCAAAATATAAAGTATGTTTCTAAGCATTTATGAAAGGGGGAAGTTACATTCTAATTATCTTTATAATTTGCACACTTTCCATCTTAATTTATTGTAATTGAAAGGAACAACCTCTGAGACAAAAATTAGGGGCTTTTTTACTTTGAGCTGCTGACTTCAGAGGAAAACATATAGTGTGTATTGGATCTGAACACAGAATGCTTATATTGCTTTAGCGGTACAAGTATTAACAGCCAAAGTATATGATACTCAACATCTCATTCTTTTGGTGATAACACTGAAAGAAGAACTGACTTTAATATGAGAATATTTCAAAGAAATCTCGAGATTTAGAGCTATTAGAGGAAGTAAAAGATATGAAAATACTTGTTACAAGCAAGAAAATCTTTAAAACGATATAGATTAGGAAATGTACACCTTATAACCTCTTCCCTACCCAGAAAGACAATGAAAGGGATTTGATAGGAATGACAACTGTCACAGGATATGGATGTTGGATTTACTTTCTGTAGTGTTAACTCAAAGCTTAGCCCCTCCACATACTCAGAAGACTGATAGGTGTCCAGCCAGCAGCCAAGGAAGGCAGTGCACAAAAAGCTTACAGCCGCTCCTGCTCTCAAGGACATTTTCTGCTGCTTCCATGAACATTGTCTGCTCCTGTAACCAAGCAGCACATCTTGCTCTCATCCATCTGTGAAAAGTGGCTGCTCCTTCAATGAGATAACTCCTCCCTCTGCTTGTGGGAATAAAAAACTCAGCTTGCTCTCTTGGTCAGCAGCAGTTTCTTCCTCCGGCTCCAACCAGTTGCTGCTGAAGCTCTCCTGCCTTGTAAGTAATAAATGCCATTTCTGGTCCTCCTGGTGGTTTTTCCAGAATATCCAAACCCAGGTGCAAGTTCCAGGCCTGGAGCTCCTGTGTTATACTTTCTAAAGGAAAGACAGCATAGACCATGCTCAGTGCGTGTTTAATGAACAGACAAAAATGGAGAGAAGCATTTGGGTCTTACTTAAGCATTGGTTCAAAGAAAAGTTCTAGCATTGGCAATAAAAAGAGGAAGGAAGCTCAGACCAATGTTTAGGTTATTTACCTAAAATGATCATAGGAAGATAGAGATGGAAAACTAGACACATTATTTTTTCCCCTAGCAATATAGTATTGGCATTATAGTATACCTTTCACCTAAATGTTTAGACTATCTCTGTAAAATCGTTGAGTCTTTCATCCAATCATCTTACATCAGGATAACTGAAGTAATTGTGACATGATTGTATATAAGATTATTTCTGTTTTGTGTATACAAGTATGTGTGAAATTTTAAAAAATAGTATAAATATATTTAAATATATAATTATGTATATTATATATTTAAAAATAAATAACAAATCTAAATAAGTTATTAAACATGATATGTGAAATGTGTTTTATTCAGATAGCTGTAATTATAGAAAAATAGAATACATTAAACTCATTAAACTTATATTATTCGATTTGAATATTTAAAATTGTGTACTATGTGATTTTTATTATTTGAGTTATGCTGATATTCATTGCAGTACAAACTCTTTTTCTATCCATACTATTTCAAATGAAATGCCAATATATGTGATATAAAATAAATATTCTGAAGTGATATATTCTCCTAATGATCTAACAGTAGATATTTCACTAAAGCCATCAATAAGGATTTGATTAATGAATTAGATGTCTGAGGACTTTGTATGACTTACAGAATATAAAATAGGGTTAAGTACGTCAGCTGCAAAAGCAAAAATCCCAGGCAACATAATTATCTACTAACCCTGTCTTTTTTGCTTTGTTATTAGTGGATAAGAGTAGGGGCTCCTCATGATAGTGAAAATTATTCCAAAAAATGACATCTGTAACATGGGCAATGCTCTCAGAAACTGTTATGGTTACACACACACACACACACACACACACACAAATGTATACTTCATTCTTCCAATTATTTTATACTTTCCCACATGGTGGTTAATATGCACCAAGTTCTGTTTATTAAATACATGGATCTCATTTTAAATTAATGTGCAAGATTTGTTAGCAATTGTGAATTAATCTTTCTATATCTTAGTGTTTGACTATGATGTAGTAAGTTTACTTTTAAGATCTATGTTTTTCAGTGTGCTTTTCTAGTTCCTGCTTAATACTATGGTGCTTTAGTACATAGAAAGTGTAAGATGATTAATAATTTTTATCCAAGAGGAGAAAAATCACAATGATCCCTTTTTAGAAGGGTTTACTTAACTCAGTTTAATGTGTTTTTGGGAGAAAAGGCAATTAGATAATACTTTCACATAAATATAAGATTTTATTAATTACCTTTATGTCAGATCATAGAAGCATATATTAAATCTATACATTTGTAGACACATTCTTCTCCAATACTTGGTCAAAATTGTTTGATTATTTCTTAGTATCTACAATTACTGTTGAGAAATCTTTAATTTACAGTGTGAATCTGTCATTTAGGTAGCCATGTTTGTTTGTAAAATTGGTTGCTTCTCTTTATAGAATTTTGACAAGGAGATATCCATATGTGTATTTTTTTTTTAATGTCCTTGTTCAGCAACCTGGTGGGCACTTTTTCCTTAATGACTCAAGTCCATCTTCAACTGACCCTCTTGTTTTTTTGATTATTACCTCTCTGTAATTTAATGCACTCTCTCCTTGTGGCACTTGTGGCTCTTTTGTCCTCATAATGCAAGTTCATCTTCAGCTCAGAAATTTTTCTTTTTTATTATTTTTTTTAATATTTCTCTACCTTTTACTCCATTTTTTCCTGATACTTATAATGAATAAATATTATGTCTTCTCAATCCACATTTCTTGTCTCTTATGCTTTCTTTCATGCTTTCTAACTTTTCTTTTTAATTTTAAATTATGTAAGAATTGCACGAGATTCTAAATTATTGAGTTTTCTATAGCATGTATTATGTAATTATGTCATTACTGATTTTTAAATTATAACAAGTACACTTTTAAACTCCAAGAAGACTTTCTGGTTTTCCAATGGGTTCTTTGTCATAACAGCCTATTCTTTTATGGATATGGTAGTTCTTAAAACCAAGATTCATAGTCCTTTTAAAAAAAGCAGGTTATGTCCTGTTCCTGCATTGTTTGTTTTTATTTATATATTTCTTTGTTTTTAGTGAACATTTTCATTGCATATTTAGTTTGGTTACCCATTTTCAGTCTGCTAATTTCCCATTAGCAAGAGTATCTTGTTTATTAATACTTATTGATCAATGATTAGATTGATTAGTAGCAAGGCCATTGGGAGTTTTGCAGGTGACTTGAATTTCTCTTCTTAGATGAAGTCTGGCTTTGGAGATCTGTAAGGCATTCATTCAACAAATATTTATTGCATATAATAAAATTTTGAGCTACTGTGAACTAAGCACTGTTCTAGGGACTTGGAATTACTGACAAAAAATAAGCAACAATCCCTGGCCATGGGGAGATAATAATCTAGTGGGGAGAGAGATACAAAACAATAAACATGTTATATTACTATTGTAATGTGTGTTGATAAAAATAACTAGAACTTTAAGAAAATATAATCAGTTGGGAGGGCCTATGAGAAGAGATAGGGCTTACAGAATTCCAGTCTGTGTAATCACAAGAAACCCACACAAAAGAACCCTACAGGAAGAAGTCTATGTTTATAATAAGCTCAATGATTCTAATTTACCTTTCTTTTAACTTCTTTTTTTTTCTTTTTATAAATACCCTTTCCTCTGGCACCCAGACTGGAGTATGCATGTGGCTTGCCTCATCTGCAGGCACTGGGTGGCAACCCTTTTCTTTTCCCAAATAATTATTTTTGGTGATGAAACATAGAGTAGATATTTTTTTTCAGTTTACAGTGTCAAAAAACACAAAATTCAACAAGTAAATTTGAAGATCTAATTGACTTTATTAAGAGATTCATAAAATGGACAGTATCCCATCTTAGCAAGTGAAATGGTGCTCTGAGAGAGGGGGGTTGTACAAAAGGGAAGATTTTTATAGGAAGAAGGATGAGGCAAGTCAGCTGTTAGTAAAAAATAAAAATAAAGGGTTAGTCCAGAATCTCATCTTTTTGGGGGGTGGGGTGGGGTGGGGTGGGGGAGGGCAGGAGTGACAACAGTTTTATCATGCAGACAGCTTCTCTTTCTTCTGGACAATGGATGGAGTACTTTATTGGTGCTGAACAGGAAATTTCAGACAAGTTGATTAAGATTACATTCCTGGTTAAGATCTAAACTGAAATTAAGGCAAGTTTTAACTCTAGGTTTGTTATCATGAGCTTTAACACAAGTAATGCCATTTTGGGCCTGTGGTTTTCTTTTTAACATATGTTATAGGTGATAAGTACCAGGGATCAAAATTAAGCAGGTAAGGAGGATGAAAGTGTGAGGGTGAAGGAAGATTGCATCTTAAAGTTGAATAGAGCAGTTAGGGTAGTAATTGTTGAAAAGATGACTTTTGAGAAGGTGCTTGACCAAATCAGGTGAAGAACAAAGCCAGGAAGGTATCAGGTGAAGAATGTTCTGTTCCAAGGGAACGATAGGTGTGATGATACTGAGAATGGAATGTGTCTGGAATGCTCCAGGAACAACAAGAAGGCAACTGTGACTGCAGTGATGTGATTGAGTGGAGAAGAATTGGAGATAAGGTCAAAGAAATGATGAAGGAATGAATAATTTAAAATTTCATGGACTTTGGCTTTTAGTTAGTGTGAAGTGGAAAGCCATCAGAAGGTTTAGAGTAAGTACGACCTAATTTGATTCAGATAAAGAGATTCACACTGGCTGAAATGTTGAGAATAAGAGCAAGGAAGCAAGAACAGAAGCAGATAGACAGTCAGAAAGCTATTGCAATTATCCCAGGGAAATAGCAATGGTGATAGGGCCAAGTGGTAGCAGTGCTGGCAGTGAGAAAGGTAGCTTGATTCTAGATGTATGTGAAAACAACTTGATTTGCTGATACATTTGCATGTGAGGTATTGGAAAAAGATAAAGGTGAAGGATGACTCCCACATTTCAGGTCTAAGCTTCTAAAAAGGAGGAGTAGCTATTACTGGGACGAGGAATGCACAGGAGTAGCAGGTTTTAGGAAATGACCAGGAGTACAGTTTTGTACATGTTATATTTGAAATATTCATTAAATATCCAAATACAGATGTCACCAAGGCATTTGGTTGTGTGCATGGGCAGTTTATGATAGACATCCAAGGTTTAGAGCTGATCCTTACACTTATTGTTAACTTACAAATAAAAAGGCAGTTCAAAGTGAGAGGCAATAAGCATTTATATGAGATAAAAAAATACTTATTTGGGATGCACTGATTCAGGCAGAAACACAAATAGTGTTCTGATTAGAAGGAGACAAAGGCAATGGATATTTCTCAGAAACGGAAGGAGAAAATTACATCAGCAGAAGAAAGGCATTTCCATTAGTATAACTATTAGATAACATAACCGTGATGTTAATTCTAAACAATGTTTTAAATTTCTAATGCAGTAGCCATCAGTCCAGTAGTCACAATAACTGCTTTCTTGTTTTCTTTGCAAACAGCTCATAGGAACACAATATTGCCCTAGGCCTAGTCCAAAATATATTTTGCCTTGTTTTAGCATTTTAAAGATTTAAGGCATAAGTCATGCAAGGCAGTTCCTCTGGCCTGGCAGATCAAACTCTATTTTAAAATTGCTCCATTTATTCTTTTTTTGACACTATGAACTCATCAAAATAATAAGTATAGATGGAAAAGACAAAGTACTGAGGCTGTGAGTGGCTTTTTCTGGACCTTGGGATTAGTGTGAAGATAAGTATGTTGACAGTCCATTTATCCCCTCAAGACAGAAAGGAGAAAGAAATGTCCCTGCAAGCGGAACACATTGGGAGATTTCTTTACCATTTTAAGCAGGTTATTTCTCATTTGACCAAAGAGTGTGCAATACCTATATAGATGGCTGCCTGCCTTGTGTGTTGCTAGCCTTAATATCTATGCTAGTTTTCACTTTGACAGTTTTTCATTATAGAGGAGCAATTTTACCAGTGGAAACATGACAATGCACAGCTACATTCTGTGTGCACAGAACATAGCATGAGCACAGCCCCCGAGCATTCAATGGGCTTTCATAATGCTGCTGGAATTTAATTAACAAAATGCACTTATTTAACTTATCTAGAAGTCTCCTTTATTACCTGAATTGGGTCTTAGGCCACCCGTTTATATTGTGGCAGTACAATACTTTTGTTTTTATTTTATAGAAATTTTAGTTTCTGGATCATCAATATGATCTTAATCTATTTTTTCCACTGCTATAATGTGTGTGTGTGTGTTTGTGTGTGTTTGGGTGTGCACACTTACGTGTGTATATAAGAAGTACTGTCAATGAGATTTGAAGAAAGTGGAAAGGTGAATATGTACTTGTTTTAAAGTAGAAGCCGTTAAAGTTTCAGTGTGTTTCAAGGTAAGATATGTTCAAATTACTACTTAAAATAATCTCTGAAGGCCATATATTATAAAATTATTAGTCATATAAGATTCCAGAAAATATTCAAAATATAAAGTATATTTTATTTTAAGACATAGATGTTACAATTTTAATAAAAATGTCAAGAAGCTTAAAGTCTCTGGAGTCATTATACCTACAACTGTGTAAACAGTGGACTTTGACTAAAATCAAAGGAAGAGTTAATCTTATTCAATATTGCTCTAACAGCAGAAGAGGAAAAGGCAGGACAACAATTGCATTTGAAAATTAAACTGGAAAGATGCTGTCCTTATAAAAGCTACAATTCATGAAACTTTATTTGGTGGAATTTTCATTTGCAATGATGTTTCTTCTCACAATAATTTAATAATGTTGCTTATTTTGGGGTTTGTATCCAATTTTGCTATTCTTATTATAAAGTGAAAAAGGAAGTTAAAATAATAAATTTAGAAAAACAATGTATTGGAACATAGAAACATTCTGTTATTGATCATATAGTTTGTAATGTGGCAAATACAATGAATCTAGAGTGAAAAGCAGACATAATCTTGTACATACTAAACAGGAAAAAATAGGTGACATAGAAAACCCTTATGTCTACTTGACTATTGTGCTTTGATGCTGAATCATGGTACTCAATTTATATTCAAAGTATCATAATTACTAATCACACTTTTTCAAAATAATATACCATACTTTAGTTGGTTTAGGGAATAACATGAGCTACTCCCTAAGAATTTTTGAAAGAAGTTACTGATAAAACAAAAGTGCAAAATATGCTATATATGTACATCTTTTTAATATAGAGAATTCCACCAAATGTATTGTATTTTTATTATTTCTGTGCCTTTATTATACTATTAGCCCTAAACTAGAAACTCTAATGCTGTTTTCAGGTTTGACCAGGTATTTGTTATATTACTAGCAATATCTTTTGGCATTTCAGTAATTGAATCCCTTTGGAAACGATTCAAATATAGTCTTCCAATATATTTTTACCTGTTATATAGTATTTTTTTGGTGAGTTATTATGAAGGAATGTTGTACAGGCCATCTTCTATTTGACACTTTTCCCTGTATCCTACTTGCTATTTTTTGCCTTGCTATATACCAGTCACACTGACCCCCCAGGGACCAAAATACCTACCAAGTAATGAAGAGCAACCAGTGGGAAATGTCAATCAGAGACTAGAGGCAGAAGGGGAGACAAGTGAGGAAGTTCTTCTCCTCCCTGTTCTTTCCCATGTTTCATATTTGAAATCATCTGTATGCCTCCATGACTGCATCTTCTGTCTATTCCTCCAGAGTTCTAGCTCTAACAGGGATCTGTTCACATTGTCTACTACCTGTCTTTGCTCCTTCTGCCCTAAAGGTCATAATAGCATCCCGCAGGAAAAAATTTCTGGGTGCCTCAACTTTCTTTGTAGGTATTCTTAACTTTACTCACACCTCTTAAATTGTTTTATTTATTGAAATCTCTTCAACTGAGTCATCAGAGCAGAATTCTTTTCCAGCTTTGACCCTGACACAAGCACAATGATTGTGATATCGTATGACAAAATAGCATGATGTACTTCACTAGTGCTTACCTTGGAATCAAGGCTATAAGGGATAGAGAGATTTAAATCTGTTCTGTGGTAACTTTGGTACCAATCTGTAATAGAGCCCTAATTATTATGACAATTATTAGGTAATAGTCAGGTAGATCTGCATTTTGAGACTAAATTAGGTAAGGATGCCAGAGATGATTATTCCACGTAGCCTCAAGAAGAAAAAGAGGCTGTGACCTCTCATCCTGATTCTCCTATTCTGACTGATCCTACCTGTATTCAACACAGACTCCATAAAAGGAATGCCAATTTGCCTATTCCTATTTCTGAATCTCTTCCCAGGAAAATTTTAATGCATAGTTGAAGTAACTAGAGATGACCAGGAAAGAAGGTTTCTTCACCAGAAATGAAATCATGAGGAGATAGAGAAATAAAATGAAGGTTCTATTCATCAGTGAAGTGTACACTTGGAGATACACTGTTTTTGCAGGAGATCTACATATTGGCAGTTTAATCTGGGTGTTTGATATTTGGTGCAATGACATCTCTTGAGATTCCTGGGCTCCTTTTTCCTAGTACCTAGGCTAACTTAGTCTGCATTTGTCTTTGAGATAAATTCCTCATCTCAACTTTCTTTCCTTAGGGGAAAGTGAACTGACTCCCTAGAAGCTTTGTCTCCTGGGCTAGCTGGTTGGCAGTTTTCTCTTAGATTTGACCAATGGGAGACACTGGCTGGAAATCAAGAACCAGAAGAGAGAGGTCTGGTATTATTTCTACCCCACCCTCTCTCTTGTGGTGCCTGGTCTGTGTCTCTCCGTGATAGTTCTCGTGATGGGTGTCTTTGTCCTCTATGCTTATGTTCCAACAGACTCTGAGAGCACCTCTCTGCCATTTCAGCCCTATTGCTGCTAACATTTCCTCACTCTTCTAAGTCTGGGTGTCTCAATATTCCATGCTAGCTACTTTAACATTTTCCACAACACTCTAAAAATCTTTCACTATTTTTATTTGAAAAATCTGTTCAATTTCTTGCTGTTCTATATTATTTCTTGAATGTTTGTTCTTTTAATCATGTTAGCTCTGAGAAAATATAAAATTGGCTTTATTAGTGAAATTTTAGTCAGAGTGATGCTTATGTCATTTTTAGAAGCATGTCAAATAACACCATTAGTAGCAACATTTACACATAAGAGTTGGGCCACTGATGTACATTTTGTGATTGGAAAAAATAAATAAATAAAAATAAATCAGAAAAAATCTTGAGGCAACCTTCTCAATAGTTGAGAACATGCTCAGAAGTGTTTTTTTGAAAAAGTTTTTACAAGGTCCAAAATGTGGAGAGAACTACCTCACAAACAACTGTGGTGCATGTAGTTTTAAAGGCTGACTCAAAATTAGCTCTTTTCTTAGGTTATAAAAACACAAACTATGTGACCTTTTGGACTTAGAGTCTTTTTTTTTTTTTTTGATCTTCTTTCCTTTTCCTTTAGGATTCTATTTTAATATGTCAAATTAATTTTAAAAACTACATTATTATTGCTGAATAGAATTATAGAATAATTTTACATAATTATGTATGCCATTATTTAATAATGATTTTAAAATTTAAAATTTTATTTTTAAAAATGTAAACATTTAAATAGAGAGGGAACCAGAAAGGGGAAAATATAAGCATAGTATCTTGAAGACTTGACTGAGGAAAAGAAAACTCAGAGCAAACAGAATGTGAGTCTTTGGCCTGAAGGCCGGGGCACGTAATTTTAGGAGGTAGCAATGGTAGCTGTTAGCAGATCAAAAATATGGGAGATGAACTGATTGTAGCAAAGAGGGTGATTCCACAGCAATGTGGGACATTTTGCAAGGCCATTTAAAATAATCAATTTTGACATAATTGCATGAAAACAACCTTATCAAAGAGTCATATTATAAAGTTATATCTCTAACTCAATCTATCTTCAACTACCAAGTCTCTTGGCTCTTTTGATTCATTTTTTTATTGTTTATAATTTTTATAGGCAGTTGTTGTTTTCTTTCTTTTAGCTTAACTACATTTAATTTATTTTAAAGATATTTAAAACTCTATTATTAGTACCACCACTAAATTATATAATTTTTATAACCAAAAAATAAAATATATTTTAGTGTTTATAAATTTTTAACTGTTTTATTGAGATATAATTCAATTACTATAACATTCACCCTTTAAAAATGTACAACTTAGTACATTTTAGTATATTCACAAAATGTTCACTTTTATTATAGTCAATTTTAGAAAATTATTCTTACCTCAAAAATAAACCTCTTATCACCTTATCCTTTAGCTATTTTTCTCCCATCCCTTATCTCTCAAGCCCTAAGAAAGCACAAATTTATTTTTTTCTCACTAGATTTTCCCATTCTAGAAATTTCATATTAATAGAATTGTATATTATGTGGTTTTTGTAATTAATTTCTTTTACTTAGAATATTTTCAAGGTTCATCCATGTTGTAATATGTAGTACTTCATTCATTTTCACGGCCCTCCCCCAAATACCATTTTATGGCTGTACTACATTTTGTTTATTCATTAGTTGATGCATAGTTGGATTGTTTTCATCTTTTGGCTATTGTAAATAATGCTATTATGAACATTTGCATATACGATTTTATGTAGAGATATTTTTATTTCTTTTTAAATTATGACCAGCAGCGTAGGAGGGGATCTCTCCACATCCTTTTCAACACTTACTATTTGATATTTTGATTATTGCTATACTAGTTGGCATGAAGAGGTATATTGTCATTTTGATTTGTATTTACCTGATGACTAATGATATTGAGCATTTTTTCATGTACTTACTAGTCATTTGTATATCTTTGAAGAAATGTCTGTTTAGATACTTTGACTTTTTCTTATTTGAGATATCTTTTATATTTTTGAGTTGTAAGAATTTTTTGTACATTCTATATGCAAATTCCTTATCAGAAATATAATTTGCAAAGATTTTCTCCCATTCTAAGGATTAAATTCTCACTTTGTTGATATTGTTCTTTGGCACACATTTTTTTAAAGTTCAATTTGTGTACTTTTTGTTTTGTAGCCTGTGCTTTTTGGTGACATAGCAAATTATCTATTACTAGATGGCAGGTCATAAAGATTTACCTCTATATTTTCTTCTAAGAGTTTTGTAGTTTCAGCTCTTATATTTAGGTTTCTGATCCATTTTGAATTCATTTTTGCATGTGGTATGAGATAAAGCATCCAATTTCATTCTTTTCATGTGGATATTTAGTTGTTCATCATCATGTGTGGAAAAGACTGTGCTTCCTCATTGAATAATCTTATAATATCCTTTCTAAAATCAGTTGACCATAGGTACATGAGTTTATTTCTGAACTCTCAATTCTATTTCATTCATCGGTCTATCTTAACACCAGTATCACACTATCTTGATTACTGTTCCTCTCTACTAGGTTTTAAACTAAAGCTTGTGAGTCCTACAACATTTTTCATTATTTTCAAGATTGTTTTGCCTGTTCCAGGTCACTTGTAATTCCAAATGAATTTTAGAATTGGCTTTTCAATATTTACAAAGAAGCTAGCTGGAATTCTAATTAGGATTTCAGTAAATCTGTAGGTCGATTTTGGGACTATTGTCGTTTTAAAACTAAATCTTCCAATCTATGAATATTAGATGGTTTATAATTTATTTAGGCCTTGTAAATTTTCTTTCAACAATAATCTGTAGTTTTCAGAGTATAAAATTTGCATTTCCTTGGTTAAATTTATTCCTAAGTATTATTTTCTTATAGATGTTACTGTAAATAAAATTATCTTAATTTTATTTTTTTCAGATTGTTCTTTCCAAGTGTATTAAAATGCAATTGATTTTTTAATCTATCCAGCTGAACTCTTTAATTCTAATAGTTTTTAGTGAATTTCTTAGAATTATCTATATTCAAAACCGTGTCATATGCAAATAGAAATATCTTCACTACTTTCTTTCCAATCCAAATGCATTTTATTTTTATTTTGCCCCAGTATAATGTTGAGTGGAACTGTTGAGAGCAGGAACTCTTGTTTTGTTACTGATCAGAAGGAGAAAGAAATAGTTGTTCACTATCACTTACAATGTTAGCTGTGATTTTTTTATAGGGGCCCCTATCATATTGAGGAATTTCATTTGTATTCCTTCTTTGTCGAGTGTTTTTATCAGGAAAGAGTGTTGGATTTTGTCAAATAAATTTTTTTTCAACTATTGATATAATCATTTGATGTTAAGTTCTTAGTCCATTGATGTAATAATGCTTTCCATTAACTGATTTTCAGATGTTAAACTAATATTGTATTCCTAAGATAAATCTCACTTGGTCATGACACATAATTCCTTTTATATGTTGCTGTGTTCATTTTGCTAGTATTTTGTTGAGGATTTTTATTTCTATGACTAAAAGGGAGGTTGGTCTATAGTGTGTTTCCTTTGTGATGTCTTTGCCTGGTTTTGGTATCAAGGTAATTTTGGTCTCAGAATAAATTGAGAAATGTTCTCTCCTCTCCCAATTTTTGAAGGGATTTGTGAAAAATTGGTATTAAATTTCAAAAAATATTTGGAAGAATTTAAGCATTGGGCCTTGGCTTTTCTTTGTGGTTAGTTTTTGATTACCAATTTAATTTTTTATTATTGGTCTATTCAGATTGAGTCAGTTTCTATAGTCTCTGTCTTTCTAATTTTTAAATCTAGGTTACCTAATTTATTGGTATACAGTGTTGTTTATTTGTCTGTTTTTGTTTTTAGTATTCCTGTATAATCAGTTTTATTTCTGCAAAGTAGTAATTATGTTTACTCTTTATTTTTGATTTTAATAATTTGACTCTTTTCACTTTCTTCTCTCATTTGTCTAGCTAAATTTTGTCAATTTTATTCATCTTTCCAAACAAACAAACAAACAAACAAACCAGATTTCAGTTTCATTGATTTTCTCCATTAATTTCTTATTCTCTCATTAATTTCTACTTTAAGGTTTATCTTTTTTATGCTTGTGCTTTCTTTATATTTAGTTTGTTCTTTTTTTCCCAGAGTTTTAAAATAGAAAGTTAGGTTACTAATCTGAGATTTTTTTTAAGTATAGGTATTTACAGCTATAAATTTCCTTATCAGTATCATTTTAGCTATATCCCAAATTTTTGTATGTTGTTTTTTATTTTAATTTTTTTCAAAATATTTTAAATTTCCATTTTAATTTCTTTGTATACATATTGCTTATTTAGGAGTGTGCTAATTTCCACTTATTTAGGAGTGTGTTAATTTCCACATATTTGTGATTTTCCTAAATTGCTTTACATTATTGATTCCTAATTTCATTCGATTGTGATTAGAAAACATACTTCTTACTATTTCTATCCTTTAAAATTCACCAGTGTATGTTTTATGGCTTAGCATATGGTCTATCCTAAAAAAGTGCACTGGCATGTGCACTGAAGAAGAATATATGTTCTGCTGTTGGTGGTCGCATGTACTATAGATTTCTGTCATGTCTAGCTTGTTTATTGTGCTGTGTTTATTGGAATTTTCTGTTTCCTTGACCTTCTGCCTAGTTGTTCTATACATTATTGAAAGTGGGACATAAATATCTCTAGATTACCTTTTTAAAATTTCTTTGTTTTTTATTTCTATCACTTTTTGCTTCATATATTTTGGGCATACATTGGTTATGTATAAATGTTTCCAATTATTATATCTTCCTAATTAATTTATACTTTTAGCATTATAAAATCTCTCTCTTTATCTCTAGTAACTTTTTTTTTTAATTTTTAAGTATATTTTGTCTAATGTAGCCATGACAGCTTTATTATGGCTGCTGTTTGCATGATATGTGTTTTTAAATTTTTCTTACTTTTGATCTATTTATATCTTATAATTGAAGATATGTCTCCTATAGAAGACATATTGTTGGAGCTTGTGTTTTTTTTTATCCAGTTTGATAATTTTTAACTTTTGATTGGATTGTTTATCCCATTCAAACTTAAGGTCATTATTGATATAGTTGGATTTTCATGTGCCATTTTACTTTTTCTTTCTTATATGTCCCTTATCTTTTTTGTTTCTCTATTTTCTTCTTTTTTTAAAAGTGAATATTCTCTAACATAGCATTTTAATTTTCTTAATGATTTTTTTCACTATATTTTAAAGTTATTTCCTTAGTGGTCACACTATAGTTTACCATATACATATTAACCTATCAAAATCAGCCTCAAATTTATACTAACTTAATTCCAGTAAGGTATGGAAATGTTACTTATATATATACTCTGTTACATTTTCATCATTTTGTTATAATTTTATTTTACCTATTACAATATATTTGTTACAAACTCAACATTACATTTTTATAATTATTACTTTGTACAGCTATATGTCTTTTAAAGAAACTAAGGGACGAAAGGTGAACAAGATCATATTTACAGACTTTGTTAACCTTCTTATTTATCCTTTTTGGATCTTTTGATTTTTTCCTGTAAATTTAAATAACCATCTGGAGCCATTTTCTTAGCCCAATATAGCTTTGCACCTGCCTACTTCTCTGCGCTCTTATTTACAAATACATCACAGAGTAATATATTATAGGTTTTAAAGTATATTATGCATTTTATTTTATCAAATTGTCTTTTAAATTAGTTTAGAGAAGAAAAGAGAAGACTTATGTGTTTATGCTGTCTTTTATAATCACACAGTTATCTTCAGCAGTGCTCTTTCTTTTTTCATGTTTTTACTCTCTAGAATCACTTCCCTTCAGCCTGAAAATACTTTTTGACTTTTTATTTATTTATTTTTTTGTATGGCAAGTCTGCTAGCAACACATTCTCTCAGTTGTATTTAGATTCATATTGAAACATATATTTTCTGCATATAGGGTTGCTGGTTGATAATTGTTTTCTTTCAGTGCTTTGAATATGTTATGTCACTCCTCTGCCTTTTATTGCTTTTGATGAGAACTCTGCTATTAGTCTTGTTGGGTTTCCTTATTAGTTATGAATCACTTTTCTCTTGCCATGTTCAGAATTTTTTTCTTGTCTTTGGTTTTGAGCATATTCACTATGGTTTTATAGATGTGAATCTTCTATGTTTATATCATGTTTGGGTTCATTGAACTTCTCATATAAATACATTTATGTTTTTCAATAAATTTGGGATTTTTTTCAAGCATTATTTCTTTGAATATGATTTTCTGTTTTCTCTTCCTCTTCTCTTTCTGTTACTCCCACCAAATGTATGTTGGTATAATTAATGATGTCCTACATTGTCCTAAGGGCTTGCTCATTTTTAAAAAAATTTTTTTTCAATGCTCTTATATTGCATAATCTCTAAATCTGCCTTCAAGTTTGGAAATTTTTTTTTATGTTAAACCTCTTTGATGATTTTTTAAAAAATTTCAGTTACTATGTATTTGTCTTCAAAATTTCTATTCAGTTATTTTAAAATAATTTTTATATATCTATTGATATTCTTTATTTAATGCACCATTGTTAAACCTTCTTTTACTTCTTTAATCATGCTTTTCTTTAATTCTTTGAGCATATTTATAATGGGTAATTTGAAATATTTGTCAGTTAAATCTGCCATTTGGTTACTCACACAGTTTCTGATGCTTGCTCCCCATCCTCACTATTTACAGGCCATACTTACCTGTTTATTTACACATTTGGACATTTTAGATATGATATTGTTGCAAATCTTAGCACTAGTTAACCCCTCTTGGGGGCTTTGTGAGCTTGTTAGTTTTATTTACCTGTTCATTTATTTAATGACTGGCTGGATTATTGTGTTGAAGTCTGTGCCCCACCCCACCTCCATGGTATGAATTCTCTGTGGGCATTTTCAGTGGGCATAGCCTTAGATATGTCTACAGTCGTGCTGTGATAACATTCGGTTTGGCAGAGCTCTCTTTGAATGATTTTTATCATGACCACACTCTATTGTCTGGTCAGTATTTGAAATATATTGTGACTCCATAAAGGCTCCTCCCCACTGTCTCTTTCTCCAGCTTGCTCCTGCAAACCACTCAATGTATAGTTCAATTAATTCCATAGTTTACTTCCAATTGCTACCTCCCCACCACAAACTCCACTATTTTTTAGAGTGTTCTTATGATTGAAATTCTCTGCATTCCATTTTAAATGATAGTTGTTTGGGGGAAACAATAGGAGCTTTTTATAGCCTGCTTCTCCTCCCAAGCAAATATCTCTGAGCCATCACTCAGGAGCTTAGGATAAGACAATTTTGTGCTTCTATCCTTGTGACACCACTGCTTTAAGAGATTAATGGTCAGTGTGAGAGGACAGCAGTAATCACAGGTCTTCTTGATTGCCTCTGAATGTGTAGCCTCCATTTTCTCGGCTGAGACAGGACAATTGAACCCCCACTCTCCTTCCTTCTCCTCTCTCTCATATACATATACACATATTTTCTCCCCTTCAGTTTTTCTGGAGAGTGGGTCTACAGAACTCTGTATGCTGTAATACAAGAAATAGAATCTCATTTTCATAGTACGTTTGCCTTCATATGGGCTATTAGTCTGTACCCCAAAGCTAAAGATGTTCTGTATGTGAACTATATTATTGAAAGAAATGTAACTATAGATTTCTTACGCAGCATAAATTACATTGGTGTTTTTGTATTTCATCTAGTTATGAAAAATTTCAAAATATTAATGACTTCTTAGAGAAAAAGTTTTTTCAGAGCACCTGGCATTCTGTTTTGGGGTAAGAAGCTATGGTTTAACATGACTCTCAGTGATCTGTAGTTCATCTGCCTAACCTCCACCCCATCTCTGACTCTGCATCCTCTATTCTTGTCTCTTTACTTATGCTCACCTATAGGTTAGAGTTCTGAAATAGATCAGGTTCAAGGACAGGATGTCTTTGCATAAGAGTTACTTATATAAAAGCGTATCATTATATATAATGATACGCTTTTATACATATTTACATATATACATATATACATATGCACACACACACACACACACACACACACATTTATTTATTTATTTTTAGATTCTGTCAAAATGTTGAGGATAAATATAGCCTGTGACAATGTCAAAGAGTCCCTGGAATTGAAGTGGCTGCAGTGGAGCCACCAGGTCAAAATGTTACAAATATGTTCCAGAGAGAGGATATTATATTATAGCAGCCTCTCAATTATGGTGGCTTGGGTAAGGGTGGGAAAAAACTGAGAAAACTAAGCTAATGAGAGGTTTAGCACATCTTGTAAAGAAAATCAATTTCAGGAAATTAAAGAAGGTCTGGGGAAATGAAGAAACTTAGGCATGTGTTAGCAGCATCACACAACTCAGAGCTCACATATGGTGAGGTGAAATGACTTCTGTGAGATTATGTCATTCAGCAATTCTCAGTGATTCTTTGTAGCCAACACTAAATATTAGAAGATTGTGGAATTCTGGGTCTTTAGCTAATAAGATTTTTTTTTTATGAAGCTTTTCACAAATTTTAAATATTTCAAGGAGGGCTGGAAAACAAGAATATAGCCTCAAGTTTTTCATGGAACTACCTGATGTGAAAAATTACTGAAAAATATAATGGAGTGAAATAAAATTACTCCATTTATTAAAAAGTCAATTGCCCATGTCAAATTAAAATATAAGTGATGTTACCTCTTAAGAACAGTTGAATATATCCAGGGAGTTAAGGCCTTGAGTTTAACATGTGCTATCTTGAGCCATTTGTATTTTTTCATATACATAGAGTGTTATTTGGGAGTCAGACCCTCAGAGGGCGAAAATGAGGAAGTGTGGGGATTGTATTATTCCTGCTCTCATTAAGTTCAATTGAACTCCATGTCTGCTTATGTTGGATGCTTCAACATTTTATCAACTTGAGTGTGCAAAGTTTCTCAGCTTTCCAGTATCAAACAAAAATAAATATCTAAAATTAAGTGTTTTCTTAGAAGTTCTAACTATACACAATTGAGAAGGTCAATACATGGTATAACTATGGCTATAGTTAGAGATATATCAGTGTTTGTTTGGAGAAATTGATTCTTCTCAAATATAGGTCATAAATTAAAAAAAACACTTTTAGTTTATTATTGTTTAATATATACATAAACAAAGTATTTGTATGACTATACTTATGTATACATATACATATATATATGCATATTTGTTAGCAAAAGTCCCACTGTGTCTTTTAAGTAACTATCGGTTAATTGATAGCTAAAATATTCTCATATTTTTTTGTTATCTTCTGTATCTCTTAGTAACCACATGGTAGATATTGTATATAAAAAAATTATTCAATGCTTACACTTTGCAGTTATGACAGTGGCACAATAAAGTGAAAGGATAAAGTGTGAGAATATGGAAAGGGTAAAAACTGACTGCAATCATTCAAAATTCATTTGTCAAATTGAAATGCTTTGAGTTGGCACATGGTACTTTAAAATAATAGGATAATTTTAGGAATCATTTTAATGAATATTAACTCATGGTAAAATATCAAACATTCTTTTATTTATCATTCTCTTAATAGTCATTTGTCAATCCATTTTTACTTTAAAGTAATGTATGTGAAATATAACTTTATTAAGAAGAACATTCAGTGAGGTTTTTGATGAGAATAAAGTAAATTCAGGCATTTCTTTAGACTGAGACCAGATGTTTCCCCAGGAGTTTTGCATTCCTAACCATAGGCTAGTGTCTGCCAGATTTGAGTGTTAGATCCCCAAACCTAAACATACTGGGCTTAATGCAAATTAAATTAGAATGAGAAAAGTAATTATCCAAGGCCTAAATGGCCAACTAAAGAAATGGGATGACTGTTCATACAAGGAAGTGCTGCTGCAGATTTGCTATTAACAAGGAAGGTAAGCTCCCCTGAGATTTTTTTCTGTAGTTGTGAAGGGTGTTGCTGGGCTAGCTATCTCTTCTTGGGCTTCCTATTCACTTATTTCTAAAGGTACACTTGAGAAAACAGCTGGATAAGCTTGCAGAATAACTTCCTTAAAAAGAAAAAAAAACTTGCCTAACAGAAGATGTGGCTTAATACATCCACAAAGATAAGCATAGACCAACGTGTTGAAAATAGTTTTGCTAGGTGGAAGGGCAGGTGGAGGCCATATTGATAAAATGTAGGTCAATCTTGGTCAAGCAAATACCACAGTGGGCTGAAAATATTTTCTGCTTTCTTTTTTATTCTGACATTTTTGTTTATTTGTTTCTATAGGAATTTGGCATGTCAGGGAGACTGAGGAAAGGAAAGCTGATGATTTACTGCATTTGGTTAACATTGATTCTTTTATTTATCTGAGCAAGCACTGATTTCGCATCCTGAAGATTAACCACACACTTGAACAGGGTGGAGGATAATCCAGTGCATTCTGGTGGGAACCCATAATAATGCTGAATTCTGAGGCTAGATCTAATTCCCATGTAAATCAAGCTTGCTCTTGATGTTGTTTTTGTGCTGTCTGGGATGGGATTTTATTTGGATTATATTTGAGTGACACTGTGTAACAAACCAGTCTATGTCAGGATTAAACATGTGTAAGAAAGTATTAATTTATAGAGGTATAGAATCTTAGGTCTGCAAGAGATATCTGGTTTAAGTTTCTGATTTTATAAATTAAGAAACTAAGTGATTAACCCAAGGTCACACAACCCTTTAACATCTCTCCCCACATAACACAACAATTTTTAATACCTCGGGAGACATTACCATTTACACAGACTGTACGAAGTATCAGTTCATTAACAGTTGTGATTTCATTGGCTTTATTTCTGATTTAGACTGTTTCTTTAATGTCTGTA
Source organism: Cynopterus sphinx (assembly GCA_030015415.1). NCBI lineage: Eukaryota > Metazoa > Chordata > Mammalia > Chiroptera > Pteropodidae > Cynopterus > Cynopterus sphinx. The sequence continues at coordinate 83,374,452 of CM057382.1, read as the reverse complement.
TTTTCTTGAATTACTGTGAAGATGACAATAAGTGTTGAGTTTTTTAGCCATACCTGCAAGTGCATTTGTGGCAATTTAAAAGGTTATAGTATAGCTAGCTACAGGTATCATTTTTCTGATAGAGCAAAAAGCATGCTATAATATTCAAAAAGATATTATTTAGCTGCAAATATGGTATACAAGCCATCTGAATTTGTTGTAGGAGGTGTATTCTCCTACATTGTGAATTTATAAGGAGTCACCAGAAAAAGCGACTGCATATGTTTATATTTCCCCTTTGAAATTTTCTGCTCTTCCTCAGTGCTTATAATGAATTTGAATACAGCAGAATGGTGGATACTTCTGCTCCATTTGTTCTATATTAAACAAGTATCTATGGATAGCTTTCTATGTACCTGACACTCATTTTTACCACATGAGATTACTGATAATTCAGGTTGAATTGAGGTAAATTTACTTTCCAGAGCAACAGAATTTTAAGAGCAGAAATGTACAATAAAGATTTTTACTTCTCTATTCACTATTAAGAAGCTGAGCAATACCAGACACGAGGCCTCTTATCTAGGTTATAGAACTGAAATTTTATTTTCTAGCATTTAGCCTGTGCTCCTTCTACCATAAGAGTGTCTTCCTTATTTGGCCACAGAATGTATGTTCAAAAGCCTTTCAGCATGGAATCATGGAGTGAGGTTAGCCGTCTAATTTCCAAGGTGAGAAAAATAAGAGTTTTAAAACTTATGACTTGCTCCATATCACAGAACTATTTTAGTTGTTTAGTGGCAAAGCTCATTGATTCAAGTTTTGCATGTCCACTTAGCTGTCTATCCATGTACTGTGCTCCATCCGTGGTAGAATATTCCATGATCTACCTGAACATGATCTTGACATAGCCATTATTTTCTTGGATCAAAAAAGCTGTGGCATAGTGATATTGTTAGAAGGTAAGTTTGAATCTTGAAATCTATGGATGCTACCTTCAAGTTCCAGACGACTGTGTCTTGTATTCCATCAGGCTGCTTTATCTGAGAAACCCAAACCTATAAGTAACATTGAATCTGTTTAATTGCTGCTTAGAATGTATATGTCTCCATGGAGAATGTAAATCCTGGCAGGTAGCTGGGCCAAACTGTAATCTTTGCCTAATTTAAGCTTTATTTAAAGTTTTCTATAAAATATAAATTTGTGAATGAGAGTTGATGGCAAGAGGCTAGAGAGAGTTACAGAATAGTGAATGAGCTATATCACATTACCATAATCTGATTTAGATTCCTAGGAAACAACTCTGACTGGAATTTTCTGGGCTGAAATGATGATGGGAAAGTTATACATAGAGAGATTATGGCAGACTCAGCCTTGAGAGTGAATGTAAGGGCAACAGATTGTGACTGCAGGTGAAATTTATGGATATATAAAGGAATGCTTTCAGGGAAAAACATGACAGGGGCAAAGAGAGTTAAATTTGGAACTTTAAGGACATAAACAATTTTGAGATTAGAATAAGTTGTAGTTAGTGCATTGGATCATATATCATGAATTAAAAAAAAAATAGTCACATAGTAAAGTACCTGAGGCATTGATTTAAATGATCTATTTTAGAGCTTTTTAGCAGCAAAAGCTTAGATTTCCAACTCTGGGGGCAATCTTTGTCCTAGACTTTATATTTCCAAACTAAGGGAGCAATCTGACCCTAATTGCAGTAGATCTCGGAATTGAACTGAGGCATTAGCTCAGAAACCTCCCCGCTTAATAGGGAAATGCATTAAACTTCAAAATGTCACTTGCTTAAATACCATCCTATGGTTATGAGAAGTACAAAGATGATCCCTCACTCCTAATATGAATCACTAATTCTGCTTGGGGAATGTGGCCTTGACTTGGTGCTAACTCAGTGTATCAACCTGATGAGCAAATGAGATCAAGAGGAGCAGGGACTTTATTAAGGTCTCAGCATAATGAAGTGTAGCATGAAAAGCTAACGTTGAAGGCCTACTCTATACCTGGCACCTTTCTAAGCAGTTTTACACATATGAACTAATTTAGATCTTAGGATTCCTTTCTGGGGTGAGTATTATTACCAGCTCCTATTCTGAAACTAAGAAAGTTGAAATAACTTACCCTTTGCTGCACACTTAGGATATGGTGAGCCTGGGGTTTGAACCTAAGCAGTTTTATTGCTTAGCTCTTAACTATATCGAGTACTGCCAGGTGTCCTGAATACTTTCACCTACACTCAGTTCCTCTTTTCTGATAGGACATCTTTACCTTTTCCTTAGGAAGGGGGATCATGGTTGAAACCACACTTGTCTTATTCTCCCACATTTATATCACACCCCCAAAATACTGATTTCACTGCAGGCATTTCTTTTTTAAAAACTAAGGTTTCTGAGCTGCTGCCTCAGCTTAGTTTATAAAAGGTCTACCTTTAATTAGTGTTCAATATTAGACTGGGAATGCAAAGACTAGACCAAAGATTTATTGTAGAACTAGGGGGAGGTTTAAGTTTCTTCTCCTAAAAAATTCTAAAATGGTTCTGCTTTAGCATCACCTCAGCTACTTGACTACATATAACTGTATTTTATAAATTCATGAGTTATGATATAATATACTTCTGTATGTTATCCTGATCCTGAAATTATTTATGCACTTTTTGAAATTCATTATTTATTTAATACAACTTTACTGTATTTTTTCTATCTTTATTATTCCTGTAGTTAAAATTGTTTTTTAATTACAGTTGACAATCAATATTATATTAGTTTCAGGTGTATAACATAGTGATTAGACATTTACATAACTTAAAAAGTGATTCTCCTGGTAAGTCTAGTACCCACCTGGCACCATATATAGTTATTACAATATGTTGACTATATTTCCTATGCTGTAATTCACATTCCCAATAATATTTTGTAACTGCCAATTTGTACTTTTTAATTCTTTCACAATAATCACTCAGCCTCCTTAACCCCCTTTCATATGATAACCATCAGTTTGTTTTCTGTATCTCTGAGTTTGTTTCTGTTTTGATTATTTATTTTGTTTTTTTGATTCCACATATAGGTGAACTCCTATGGTATTTGTTTTTCTCTGTCTGACTTATTTCACTTAGCATAATACTCTCTAAGTCCATCCATGTCATTGCAGATGGTAAGATAACATTCTTTTTCATGGCTGAGTAATACACACACACACACACACACACACACGCACACACACGCACGCGCGCGCGCGCACACACACACACACACACACATTTTCTTTATCCAATCAACAACTGATGGAAACTTAGGTTGCTTCCATATATTGGCTATTGTATATAAAACATACTTTTTTTGTCTCTTGTTATAGCTTTTATTTTAAAGTCTGTGTTGTTTAATATCCATTTCTGACCCCCCCTCCAATTTTCACGAAATACCTTTTTCCATTCTTTTAGTTTGTATGTGTCTTTCAATCTGAAGTGAGTCTCTCATATGCAGCATATGTTTTCTTCTCCATTAAGCTACCATATGTCTTTTGATTGAGCACTTACTTTATATACATTGAAAGTAATTATTTATAAGGATGCAGTTATTGTCATTTTATTATTCATATTTTTGATCATTTTCATTTTCTTCTTAAAGAAGTCTCTTTTACATTTCTGGTAATACTGGTTTGGTGGTGATGAATTCTTTTAGGTTTTTTTTTTTTTTTTTTTGTCTAGGACATTCTTTATCTGTCTTGATTTTAAATGATAGCTTTGCAGAAGTTCTGGTCAAGACAGCAGTTTAGGTAAATACTATGCCTGCTTCTTCTCAAAACTACATCAAAATGACAACTAAACTAAAGAATGGCCACCATTGGAAGTTAACTGAGGTCAGGCTGAACAAAATACTTACAACTGGGGACACACAGAAGAGGCCACTTTGAGACTGATAGGAGGGGTAGAGTTGTGAAATAGGCTTGTCTTATACCCGCATGTGGTGGTTGAGAATTGGGAGAAATACCTCAGCAGCCGAGGTCTCCCTGGAAGAGCAAGGGGTCCCAGCCCCACACCAGGCTTTCCAAACCAAGGTTTCAGGGCCAGAAAGGGAAGTCCCCACAACTCCTGGCTGTAGAAACCAGTGGAAATTGTGGCTGAGAGAGTTGGAGAGCCGAGGGAGTCACAGACAATCTTCTTAAGGGGCCCATGCACAGATTTACTCAGTGATGAACTAATTCACTCCATTTCAGTGCTCAGGCAGTTGCTCGAAGAGTGCCAGGAATATACAAGGAGGAACTATGTTGTCTGGCTCAGGCCAAGGGCTAGAGGGGCAGCTTTCTCAAAGACAGAAGTTCTGGTAGAAGCCATTGTTTCTTTGTTAATACCCTCCCCTCCTTGATGTGCAAATACAGGTGGCCACTATATCTGAGACCCCATCAATATAGCTAACACTGGCCACCCTGCTCTTGTGATTCCCTGAGATCCCTGCCTCATGCAACTTGTGTTACCACCCAAGCCACTTCCAGTAGATTTCCATACAAATGGTTAGTCTTGGCTCTTAGACTAAAATCTCTCAAAGATTCGCAAAAACTCCACAAGTAGAATCTGGTCTTAGTGTGTCCCATACCTCTTGCTGAGCAGCCTCAAGCCTGGCCCTAGTGGCAGCCAGTCTCAGTTTGTGACTTGGCCTTTTGAAGCACTTTCAAGCCAGAATGAGGTGGGGGAAAGAGAGCCATCTGTGGATTGCTTACTGACTTAGGCCAGGTGGCTCAGGGAGGGCATAAGCTGAAGTTGGTTGAGGTTGGCCTGTGGCAGGGCCCTTCCCAGGAGTCCCCATCCTGCATACCTGGTGGTGGGCTATGGTCGAAGCTGGAGTACAACCTGGGTCACCTCTGAAGATAACACATCCAAAGAGCAGATTGGGCAAAACCAGAAAATTTCTAAAGTAAAGCCTGCTTTGTAGGGTTAGCCCCTTTACAACACCTTCTCCACTGATCATGGCTAGTCATCACAACCAATCAGCTTAAGGATCAGTTCCTTCTACTGAAAAGCAAACAGCAGCCAAGACTCATCTAAAATAGGAGAGCACACACAACACATAAAGGGACATACCAGGAGCACTCAACTCAGAAGACTAGGGAACTTATGCCTTTGGGACCCACAGCACACCTACTACAAAAGGCCACTCTACTAAGACCAAGATGTATAGCAGCCCTACCTAATATATAAAAACAAACACAGGGAGGCAGCCAAAATAGAAAACAAAAACAAACAAACAAAATAACAGAAAACAAAAAACAAAAAAGATGTCCCAAAGGAAAGAACAAAACAAAGCTTGAGAAAAAGAACTAAATGAAATGGTGACAAGAAATCTACCAGATGCAGAGTTCAAAACACTGGTTATAAGGATGCTCTATGAACATAGGCAAAAAGTAGATGAACTCAATGAAAGCTTCAACAAATTTGAATTGAAGATAGAAAACAAACAAACAAACAAACAAAAAACAGTCAGAAATGAAGAATGAAATAATTGAAATGAAGAATATTTTAAGAAGAATTAACAGTAGATTAAATAAAGTGGAGGACCTAATCAATGATTTAGAAGATAAGGCAGCATAAACATCCAATCAGAACAGCAACAAGAAAAAGGAATCTGAAAAAAATGAGGGTAGTTAAGGGGCCTCTGGAACAACATCAAGCATATCAACATTCACATCATAGGGTACCAAAAGGAGAAGACAGAGCACAAGGAAATGAAAACCTAGTTCAAAAAATAATGACTGAAAACTTTTCTAACATGGTGAAGGAAATAGGCTTACAAAGGAAAGATAGAGTCCCAAACAAGGTAAACTCAATTAGGTTCACATTAAGACACATTATAGTGAAAATGCCAAGGGTTAAAGACAGAGAGAATCTTAACAGCTGTAAGAGAAAAGCAATTAGTTACCAAAAAAAGAGCTCTCATAAGACTGTCAGCTGATTTCTCGACAGAAACTTTGCTGGCCAGAATGGATTGGCATGAAATATTCAAAGTGGTGAAAAGTAATAACCTACAACCAAGATTACTCTACCCAGCAAAACTATGATTTAGAATCAAATGGTAGATAAAGAGCTTCTCAGATAAAAAAAAATGTAAGAAGTTCATTATTACCAAGCCAGTATTATAGGAATGTTAGAAGGACTTCTTTAAGAAGAAGAAAAAAGATAAAAAATATAAATAATGAAATGTCAATAACTGCATATCTATCAATAATTACATTAAATGTAAATGGATTAAATACTCCTATTAAAAGATAGGGTGGCTAAATAGATAAGAAAAGAAGTCTCTAATCTATGCTGCCTAGGAGGAACTCACTTCAGCCTGAAAGACACACACAGACTGTAAGTAAAAAGATGGAAAAAGATGTTTCATGAAAATAGAAACAAATAAAAAAGCTCAGGTATCAATACTTATATTAGACAATTGATTTTAGAACAAAGAATATAACAATAGATAAAGAAAGACCCAGTTACCCTACTTCTGGGTGTTTATCTGAAGAAATTCAAAACACTACTTTGAAGGGACATGTGAATTCATGTTTGCTTTATTATTTTTTTACAGTAGCCAAGACATGGAGGCATACTGGGTATCCATCGATGGATGAATGGACAAAGAAGCAGTGGTATAATACGTGTGCCTGTGTGTATGTGTATTTATACATGTATAGATATATACACACACATATACAATGGAATATTACTCAGCCATAAAAAAGAATGGGATCCTTACTAGAAGGGAGGGGGGGAAGTAAAATAAATATAATAATAAAAAATTAAAATAAATAAAATAATAAAATAAAAATAAAATAATAAAATGTTAAAAGCAAAAAAAAAAAAAAATTAGAATTCTTCCATCTGCAACAACACTGATAGACCTAAAGGTTATTGTGCTGTGTGGAATAAGTCAGGAAGCGAAAGACAAACATCATATGTGGAATCTAAAGTACAGGTTAAACAAACAACAGAAACAAGCTCATAGATATAGAATGACATAGAGAGAATTTTGGTGATTGTCAGATTTGGGGGTTGGGGAAATAGGTGAAGTGGAAGATTAAGAGGTCCAAATCAGTAGTTAAAAAATAGTCAAGGGGATGTAGAGTATAACATGCAGAATATACTCAGGAGTATTAGGCTAACTATGTATGGTATCAGATAGGTCCTGAATTTATCAGGGTGATCATAAGTTACATAAATGTCTAATTACTATGTTGTACATATGAAACTAAATCAGTATTTTAAGTTGACTAGAATAATTAATTTTAAAAAATAAAAATACAATAGCATTGCAGGGTAGAGTAATCTTGGTTGAAAGTTATTACTTTTCATGACTTTGAATATTAATGCTAGTCCCTTCTAGCCTGCAAAGTTTCTGTTGAGAAATTAGTTGACAGTCTTTTGGGAGCTTCCTTGTAGGTAATTAACTGCTTTTCTCTTATAGCTTTTAAGATTCTCTCTTTGTTTTTAACCTTTGGCATTTTAATTATAATGTATCTTGGTGTGAGCCTCTTTGGGTTAATCTTGTCTGGGACTTTCTGAGCTTCCTGAACTTGTATGTCTATTTTCTCAATTATTTTTAGTCATTATTTCTTCAAATAAGTTTTAATTCCCTTGCTCTCTCTGAAAATGTTTCTAGGCTGGTAGTTGTCCCAGAGGTGCCTTAAAGTATCTGTTTTGTTGTTGTTCCTTTTTCTTTTTGCTGTTCCAATTGGGTGTTTTCCATTACCTTGACTTCCAAATTATTAATTAGATTCTCTGCTTCATTTAGTTGGCTGTTGCTTCTATCTAATGCATTCTTCATTTCAGTTATTGTATTTTTCATTCTGACTGGTTCTTTTTTATGTTTTCTATCTCTTTGTGTAAGTTCATCTAAAATCATTATAACCAGTGTTTTGAACTCTTTATAGGTAGAGTGTTTGCCTCCATTTCATTTCATTTTATTCTTTTTCTGAAGTTTTTTTTCTATTTTTTTATTTAGGATCTATTCCTTTGTTTCCTTATTTTGTCAGTTCTCTGTCTGTGTTTACATGTATGAGGCAGATCTGCTATATCTCCCAGTTTTTGCAGGATGTCTTTATGTAATAGATGTCTTGTGGCGCCCAGTGGTATAGACTCTTTTGTCACCTAAGCCAAGTGCTGTGAGAGTGTTCCTTTTGTGGGTTGTGCATTTTTTCCTGTTGTAGCTGAGCCTTGATTACTGTTGGTATCTCAGTGAGTGAAACTGACCCATGAAGTGATTGCCTGTGAGATCAACCATGACAACAGAAGATGAGCTGTAGTGTGAGAGCTGACCTCACAGAGCAGGATTTGCTGTAGTGCAGCTTTGGTGCTTGCTGTGCCCACCTTTTGGATGTGTCATTTGTGGAGCTAAGTGGGTGGTGTTCTGATATGTTCTGAGGCTCACTACTAAGTATGTTGGTTCTGGGGACTCTTGGAAGGGCTCCAGTACAGGTTGTGTGCTGAATGTGAAGGTGACTTGGAGAAGCTATGTTGAGAAATGAGGCTGAATGCCACTAGTTCTGGGGTCCACTTAACAATATGTACAGACATGCTGGGGCAAGTTGCTGTTTGTTTGAAGTTTGTGGAACTGAGAGATTTTAGGAAAGTTCACAGCATGGGTCAAGGATGGCAGCTTGTAAGGAACAGCTGCTGAAAATGGTTTGGGCTGGTGTGTGGATTAGGTAGGGAAGGTTCTCAGGGAATAAGTGGAGGTGGGAAGAGTTTAATGAAGAATCACATTTGATCCCACTTGTACCTGAAGGTTGGGTGCAGGGAGTGCTTAGCAAAGGAAAAATGGTGCCTGCCTGTGGGCTCTGTGAGAGGAGACTCAGCAAAGGGAAAATGGCACCTGCCAGAAATTTAGTTTTGGAGAGAGTTACCCCTCCAAGCCCTCATCCTGAAGCCAGACTTCAGTTCCTCCCCGTATTTCCCTAGAACTTTCCCAGCTATTGTGCCAGTGCTGGAGCTCAGAGAGAGTGAGTATATAAGTGTGTAAGTCTGTGCATGGGTTCTGTAAAAGAAACACCTGGACTCCAGCTATCCTCTGTCTCACCTGACAGATGCTTGCTGATTTTCACAGCCAGATGTTGTGGGTATTCTTTTTTCTGGCCCTTGGAGTCTGGGCTGGTGAGCCCAGTGTGGGGTTGGGACCCCTCACTTCTCAGGGGAGACCTCTGCAACTAAGATATTCCTCTCAATTCTCAACAGCTACATGTGCATGTGGGACCAGCCCATTCTGTGTTTCTACCCCACCTACTATTCTCACTGTTGCTTTTTATTTGTAGCCTTAGTTATAGAACTTCCATTCAGCTAGTCTTCATGTAGTTCTCAAAGGTGGTTGTTCTATAATTTAGCTGTAATTTTGTTGTGGAAGGAGGTGAGCACATTTACCTACTACTCTGTTATCTTGATGAGAAAACTCTGAAATTACTTATGCTGTTAAAATTCCAAGTTTAAGTCCTTATTTTTGGTCCCAGACATATTTTATTTTCTCGACTCTATTGTCTAAGGAAACTCTTGGTAAAATAAAAAGTAAAAAAAGGAGGGAAGATATTAAACACATTCATGTCCAGATTGTGCATTCTAAACCAAACAAATTATGCCCCCTATAGTTGCTTTAGACTGGCTTTTCATTGTTGGTCAGAGCCAGGGCTAGCCCATGGTTTCCTAGAGTCTCTAGTTTGAAAAATAAATGCATACAACTACTGTTGACTAGGACATTTTGATTAGGTTTTATTCATTCACATTCATTTGATTTATTCAATGTTTTCTGGATTCCTAGTATGGCCAATACAGTAGAGCACTTGCTTAAAGTCTAGCAGGACCATAAGTCAACATCAACTACAATATGATGTGATAATTAAAAAATATTACCAATAAGGAATTATTTCTATAATTTTATCAATTTATTTATGTAGCTGAGAAGAATCAAAAGTATATGAGTCACTGAACTTAAGTACAATTATATCTTAAAGCTCATTTATAAACTGGACATACGGAACCAAAAATATATTTTTTGTTCAGGTTAGGTCAGAGAAATAACAGCTAAATGACATTTTTATCTACATTTATCTTCTGGTAGCAGTGAAGAGTAGTACTGCAAGAGAATAGAAAAGGGGAGTATAAGGAAGAGAACAGAGTGAAGGCAGCATGAAATGATATCAATAACATGGTCTGACTCTGACCCTGGACAAGTTCCTTTATCTCTCTAAGCCTCAGTTTTTTTTTGTTTGTTTGTTTATTTGTTTGTTTTTTAATCTGTTAAAGACATAGTATTACCCAACTCTCAAAAGCATGAAGTATTTGGTAAAGTGTCCGGCACCTCCTTTGTTGAATAGAAACTTTCTACAACTCCTCCATTTTTTTAGTGCCCTAATTTACGGAACTCTAAATTTCTCTATCTACATTAGCCAAAATTAGCCCATTCTCTCAAATTATCTTTACCAAAATTACCTGCCTTTCCTTTCCAGCTTTTAAAAATGATAAATTTGGGACTGTTTATAGCTGGGTTGTTAATCAAATAACAATCTGATTGAACCAAATCTCACAAATGCATGAAGGATTGACAGTCTGAATTCTTCTAGAGTTAGTTGCATTTAAAAATATATAGTTATTATCGAAAAAAGTATGTTTCAATGATGTGATTTTAACATGCTAAAATGAAGTCAAAACTTCCAACAGTAGGGGAAAGATCTTTTTGGGCTAGCGAAGGTCAGCTCATTCTGTACCTGTCCCTGGTCAGTTCCATGCTGCATTTCCTTTTTCACAGTAGCTTTCCTTTCTTTACTTCTGAATCTCCAGTTTATCTGAAGCTTTTTGCCTGCCCAGAATGGCTTCTTTTTGGCAGTAGCACCAGGGGTTACAGGTGGGGAGAGAAAGATGGAAGAGACATTTGCACATGTTGTTTATATTCATGAGTCATTTCTATGTAGGAGTTCTCTCTACTAACACTTCAGATATTCTTTATAATGCTGTGAAAATAGCTATGAGATCATTTAGATGTGAGCATGGGTAGAAATGTTCATTGGAAGTCTAAATTTAAACTAATGGAACTTCAGAAAACTCTCCAGTGACCTTAAAAATAAGTTTTGTAAAAATGATTTGACTTACAAATATTTTTACCTAACTACAAAACTTTCATATTTGAATTGGCACGTATCTCGGAGATTTATTTTGCCCTATTTCCTCATTTTAAATATAAGAAAACCAAATCCCATAAAAGCAAAAATAAACAGCTTCTATAATTGCTCTTGTTCTCATTTCCTTTGGCTCTCTGTGGAGCTGTGAGAACAGACGTGGAGTGACAGTGGCCAAATCTCCATATTTGTAACTTGAAAACAGATCCTTGCCCTAGATGTTAAGCTTTGAAAAGAATCTGCTGAGTAAAGACAAGCAGAGAGCCAAAACTATGGTGAATTTGCTGAGGTTGAAGCAAGGTATCAGGAAGAATATCTTTCATATTTGCATGCTCAGAACTGTTAACAAAAGGCCATCTCAGTAATATACCTCAACTCCCTGCTCACCTCAGCAGTGATTGGAAGCTGTAGGAATGAGATTTGAATGACTGTTTGGGGAGCTCATTTCATGTTGTACCATGTTATTGTATAACACCCTGACCCCTTGCTACCTAATGTTCCCTCTGCATTTGCTAATTAAAGAAAAAATGTAATTTGTCAAAAAGTGCTAAAAATACTTGACTTTTATCTCACAGAGTGGGCAGGAGTATCAAGGTAATCTATGTAAAAAAATATTTTATAAACCAAAAATTTACACAAATGCAAGATGTTCTCACTCAGCTGTTGATCTTATCATGACTTTTCTACTCATTCTTTCTTCCATCAAAACATTTTTTTCTGGATGGCATAATTCTAACAATGACGATTCACTATCAGTATTTTATACCTGGAACTTAAATACACTGCCAGAGGGAATGTGGACAGTCAGAATCAAAGCTCAGTAGATTTCTCATTATCACTATTCCTTCACATTCCTCTAAAAAGTAAAAGTTGGTGAGCAAATGCTCTAGTGCCTGCTGGGGATATCTGACCCTGAAAATAGTGAAAAATTAAATTAAGATATTTTGTTGTGCCTCCAGCTAAAACAGTTACTGAACATCCAGTTTCTCTAAAGCTTTTTGCCTGCCCAGAATGGCTTCTTTTTGGCAGTAGCACCAAGGGTTACAGGTGGGGAGAGAAGGATGGAAGAGACATTTGCACATGTTGTTCATATTCATGAGTCATTTCTATGTAGGAGTTCTCTCTACTAACACTTCACAAATGTTAGTGTGACTGCAGCCTGCAGTCATAATTGTGATTCTAGGCAAGTTTTTAGAGCATGTACCTTTCTCTTAAATGTTTAAATTACATTATATAATTCTTGAGCTTCCATGGAAAATACCATCTTTTATCCTGGTGAATCCTTGAATTTCCACCTCTCTCTGATTTGATATTTTTAATTTAATAAGATATTAATCATTACAAATAAATTCAAAAGAACCAAGTAATTTTTATCTCTTTCATTCACCATACTAGTACTTAACTTGTACTATACAAAATTCATACATAGACAATGATAATTTCTCCATTATTTGAAAAATATATAGATGTGTGATTCAGTCAATTATGGAAACTGAGTATATTCATTTTGAAATTATCCAATTAAACATCAGAGAAAGCATATTAATTTTATTTTCTAATGTGTATGTATTTAGAGATTCAAAGACAAAACCATTTGTCTAATATTTTGCTTAAATATATTTCAAGACTTTATATAAGTAGTACATAGTATATTTATTGACCTTGATGCATATTGAAAAAAAACTATGACAAATATTTTAACAACTCACAAAAAGTAAATCTTGTAGTTGGGTATGATTTGCCTGATATATATGTATAGCTGGGGGAAAAAATAATATGTTAGAACATGGAGAAGGGCTCAGCTTCCAAAGTACAGAATTCAGATAAGGCAAGAAAGAAGAGCATAGAATCATCAGGGACCAGGAACACCCAGGGAATCAGATAGAGATGAAGATTCTGGCAGATCTAAGATGTAAGCTATTAGAGAAGAACAAATAAACCAATCATGGTTAATGATAGAAGTAGGTCAGAACATTTGTGTTCACAACATGAAATCAAAGTTGTTTTTAACCACTTAGGCTATTTTGCAAGTTTAATAAATACTATGGAGCTTCTTCCCAAACAGATATACTTTTCTTGCAATTTGAGGGCATTTGTGGTTCATGGATGGCAATCCACAAACCACTAAATGTCCATGGACTTCAACATGAAAACTATTCTCACTTGATACAAAGTCTGTTTTAGTGAGGAGGTCTGCATTTTACTGGCTGATCATAGTTGAAGGTTAGTTATCATATATTGCCTGTACCCAATCCTTAAATAAATCAGACCAATTTTTAGGTTTCCGGTTCCCCTACTGATGGGACATATTCATAACTCCTTACTATCTCCTTCAGCTATCTGAAAAAACCATCACAGCGCAAAATAACAATAGAACAAATAAAACAAAACACAACAATATAGACAGAGAAAAATATTTCTGAGGTTGTCCTACTGAAAATTTGTCTTCAGCCTCCTTAAGCCATTTTGAAAGTGAGTGGCAGGAACATTAGTGACACTTTTAGATGATTTATATTGTGTTTGTACTCAACCTGATGTGATACTATTACAGAAATCTCCGTACGAATTCTGGGAAGCAGAAAAGCAGGTCCTTCAGTAACATGGAATATAAACATTTTTTTTTTTATGATTGGGCCTCAAGATAGTCTTCAATAAGCTTCACATAAGTTATTTTTTATGAGCAGCAGTTGGCCAGCCCTTGACTGCAGGATGCTTCTTAATATGGAGGTGATAGGGCCTATATTTGAATCTATTCTTGAGTCAGAGGTCAGTTTTACTGAACTCTATATTAATTTAAAAGAAGCAAAAATTAAATAATTTATGAATAATTTAGATCAAGAATACTTTTTTTACCTGAGATACTTCAAAATAATGGGGGGAGTTAGTTCACTTTATTCAAATTTTTGTCTTACCATTTCATATATGGGCTTTTTGTTTTTCACCCATCATATGCAATGCTATTAAGAAAATTATTCTTTTTTTTTCTCTGAAATTGGAGAGCATTCATTTCAAATTTATTCATTTAAAATTGTGACATTTACAGTGAAAAATAGCTTGACATTTATATTTGTGCAAACCATGATTTTTACTAATTGTTATGCATATACAAGTAAAATCTTTTATAGTTTTTAAAGGATTTTCCAAGGTATCACCTCATTTGAACCCCAAAGGCCCTGTTAGATAGGCAACAGAAACAAGCAACAAAGACAATGAACAAATAAGACTCAATACCATTTATGTTTATTCTTTTAAAAAATTCATAACCTTGAATGAAACAGAAGGAAATATTTGAGATATCTGAAGTGAGAAGTATACCTTGAAATTACTGATGTCTATTTTTAAAACATGTCAAAGTTATGAAAAGATAAAAAAGGGTGAAGTGTTCCAGATTAAGAAACATATTAGGGTAATTGGCAAAATTTGCCTATGAGGTATATATTAGATGAATGATAAAATTCCTAAATATAATATTTGTACTTTAGTTACTTACACAACAACACATCTTTGTGTTTTAGAAATACACATCTAGAACTAGATCATTACGTATTTTATCCTAGCTTTACTGAGATATAATTGTCATATAGCATTATGTAAGTTTAAAGTAAATAACATGTTGATTTAATAAACATATATTGAAAAATGCTTATTGCTATAAAGCTAACACTTCTATCATATCACATAATAACTATTCCTTTTTTTGTTGTGATAGCATTTAAAATCTACTCTCAGCAATTTTCAAGTATATAATACAGATTATTAACTATAATCGGCAAGCTATACATTGGATTTCCAGGGTGTATTCATCTAATAACTAGAGTTTGTACCCTTTGACCAACATCTCCCCATTTTCCCAACCCCTGGTCCTAGGAACCACCATTCTACTCTCTAGTCCTGAGTTCACCTTTTTTAGATTCCACATGTGAGGTCATATGGTACTTGTCTTTGTCTAATTCGCTTAGCATGATGCCCTCAAATTTCATCTATATTGTTCACAAATGACAGGATTTCCATTTTTCTATGGCTGAAAACATTTCATTGCATAAATACTATATCTTTATCCATTCATCCATTGATGGACATTTAGGTTGTTTCCATATCTTGGCTACTATGAATAATTCCACAATAAATGTGAGAGTGCAAATGTGTTCAATATCCTGTTTTCATTTTCTTTGGCTATATACCCAGAAGTGGAATTGCTGGATCATATTGTAATTCTATTCTTTTAGTTTTTGAGGACGCTTTATACTGTTTTCCATAGTGGCAACACCAATTTACATTCCTACCAACAGTGCATAAGGCTTTCCTTTTCTCTACATCCTTGCCAACATGTGTCATCTCTGTGTTTTTGAGAATAGTCATTCTAACTAACTTATGTGAAGTGAAATCTAATTGTGGTTTTGATTTGCATTATCCTGATGAATACTGATGTTGAGCACTTTCTCATGTACATATTGGCCTTTTTTTTTTTTTGGAAAGAAATATTTATTCAGTTACTTAGTCCTTTTTAAAATCAGTTTGTAGTTTTTGTTTGTTTGTTTTTTGCTATTGAATTATATGTATTCTTTATCTATTTTGCATGTTAAACCCTTAAGAGATACAGAATTGGCAAAAATTTTCTTCCATTTCATAGACGGCCTTTTAAATTTGTTAAGTGTGTGTGTGTGTGTGTGTGTGTGTGTGTGTGTGTGTGTGTAAGTTTTTTAGTTTGATGTACTTCCACTTAATATTGTTTGGTTTTATTATTTTCCTTTTGATTTCTCCTTTGAACCATTGGTTGTTTAGGAGCATCTTGCTTTGTAAAGTTTGTCAATTTTTTTCTTTAAGCAGTTTGACTATATTATCCCATTCTCTCTGCTAACAGTCCTATGAGAATTCTGTTGCATGGCAATTTTTTCTCTCTTGTTGCTTTTAAAATTATTTCTTTGAGTTAAGCAGGTACATTTTCATGTGTCAGGGAGAAAATATTTTTGGCTTGAAATTTTGGGTTTATCTATTAGATACATGAGCTTGGATGTCCAAATTTTCCCCATATTTGTGAAGTTCAAGCTATTATTTCTTTAAATATGTGTCTGCCCTGTTCTCTTCAATTTTGGGATTCTAATGATGAATGAATCATTAATAGCATCTCGTTAGTTCTATAAATGTTTTTATTCCTTTTTTTTCTTTTGCTCCTCTGGTTGGTTAATTTTAGTTGATCTGTCTTTAACTCACTGATTCTTTCATCTCTTTGGTCAAGTCTGATGTTAGAACTCTCTATTGAGTTCTCTAGTTTAGTCATTGTATAGGCAGTCCCAGACTTATGATGATTTGACCTAAAATTTTTACTTCATCCTGTTCCAAAAGTGATATATATTCAGTAGAAATCATACTTTAAATTTTAAATTTTGATTTGTTCCCAGGTTAGTGATATGCAGTGTAACATTATTTCATTTTTGTTACATGATTTTGCCCAACTGTAGGCTAACATAAGTGTTATGAGCATCTTCAAAGCAGGCTAAGCTAAACGAAGCTATGGTGTTTTTTAGGTTAGGTGTATTAAATAAGTTTTCAACTTAACATATATTCTACTTATGATGGGTTTATTAGGAGGTAATCCCATTGTAAGTCAAGAAGCATCTGTATTCATCTGTGCTAAAATTCTGTTTGGTCCTTTTTTATGTTTTTTATGTCTTTAACTTTTCATTTTGGTTTTATATTGTTTTCCTGATATAATTAAATTATTTTTCTGTATTCTCTTGTAGCTCTCTGAGCATCCTTAGAGGAATTATTTTGAATTATTTTGGGGGACAGTTCCTGAATCTTCATTTCTTTCTGGATAGTTACAGGAGTTTTACTTTATTTCTTCTGTAGAGTTATTTCCCCTTGATTCTTCATGATCTCTGTGTGATAAGTTGGTGTCTGAGCATTTCAAGAAGCAGTAAACTCTTCCAGACTTTGTGAACTGACTTTGGTAAGGGAAAACTTTCACATGTGGGTAAGGAATGCTAGAGTGTTTTGTGACCCTCAGTCTAGAAATGTGAGGCACCAAATATGAGGTCGTGTGTGGCAATACTGTTCCAAGGTCATGTGATGTCCCTTTGACTTAGGTCACTGAGGTTCACATTATTAACAACTATTGGTCTTGTGGCAAGCACTGTGGAGGTTCGATAGTACCTTTCAAGGTTATTAGGGTCTCAGTAGCACCACTAATCCAATAGCTAGTGATCAGGCAGTGGTGGTGGCTGCAGCTGGTGATGTGCATACATTTCAGCTGCATTTGCCTGTTTAGTCATTGGGGTTGGTTGCACACACACACAAAGTAGTAAGGAACGAGGCAGACAAAAAGAACAAGGGCCAACTACGGACTCACTGGCAGCTGCACGGGTCATGGCTGTTAGTATAATCTCCCATGGATTTACAATCTCTTCCCAAGTGTGTGCACTACAGTGGACTTCAGTGATGAGAGTCAGGCCAAAAGCATGTAGGGACACAGCGGGAGGTACTAGCTAAAGGTGAGCATGATGATACAGACCAGTGACAAAAAGTACGGGCTAGTCTGGGCCTACAAGCATCTGCAGGAATGCTGGCTACTGGCTTTTTCTCCTGCTGCGACATAATCTCCCCCAGGCTTGAACACTGCAGTGGAGTTTGGTAATGGGAATGAGACTGACCATGTGCAAGTATACAGTCAGAGAGACTATCTGAGCCCATTCATAGAGAAGGGGGTCAGCTTTGCATTTTAGAAGTCACAAAAACCTGAGCTGGTTGCTGGTAAAAGTACATCTATAGCATGCATGTAGAAGTATAGTGAGGGATTCAAACAGCTAGTGTCAGTCAATGCAGATATCTCTAAGACAGAAGCTAGTAAAATATGCATGGGGTCTGTGACAGCTGTGTTGGCCACTGGTTCCTTTAGTGGTGAAAGCAACAGAGCCTGTATACAGAATTGGTCACTGTGAACCCAGATCGTTCCTGTGTATTATCGGCAATGCCTGCTTTTGTTCTTTGGCCTTAGCTATCTCCATATGCCTCAGGTTTTCTGGGCTCGGTCAAGGGACACCGAAGCAGGACCTTTGTGTGGTGTCCTGATATGCCAGAGAAGTTAGTCATTCATCCTGCTCTGTCTTTCCTGACCAGGGGGAATATTTCTAGCTGGAAAATTTCCTTTTAGTGGTAAGCAATGTTGGCTTGGTGGGTGAGATGTTGCAGACAAAATGAAGCTGATTTCTCTTCTTTTTGTACAATTTGCAGTTTTTTTGTTCCACTGTGTTTCTAAAATTTCTTAAGTGGACTCCAGGGCTCTTTCAGAAAAAAATTTTTTTTCACGGATAGCTAATTATTGATCTCTGTTTCAGGGGATGGAGGCTGGAGTTTCCATTTTAGTGATATCATCTTGCAAATATCTCTTAAATAGTTCATAACAAACCAATGATGGGTGTGTTTGTATGTGTGTGTGTAAGAGAGAGAAAGTGTGCTAAAATGTCAAAAACTGACAGATCTCAAATTTTCAACTTAGTAAGTTTGGAATTACTTCAGAATATTATTCATATAAATATTTAAACTACTATTTTAAATGAAAAGTTAAAATAAAAAAGATGAGGCAGCATCTCTCTTAGGAGGCACTGAATTTCTTGTTACATTCTATTTACCTGGATAAAAGGAAGTGATCACTTCAGAATCTAGATCTAAGTCTGTCAAACCCATAGCTCTTGTTTTTTAAAAATTAATTGTAATTATCAAATAAATCATCTGTTATGTTTCTTATTTAATGATTCACATGCAGAATTTTAATCTTCTTAGAACTAGGAAAAAATTTCTTTTCCTGCTGAGTCATGGTGATTTTAGCAGGTGACATCCTGTGAAAACCTTCTTCTTTGGGATCAGAGTTTCAGTATAGCTCTAGAGTCAGACCTATTCTGTTGAAGTCATTTCTTTTCTTAGAAATTATGCAAATTACTTAATCTCTTTAAATTCCACTTCTCACATCTGGATTAAGTGAGATAATGGATATAGAACATTTAATAGATATAAGTATTCAAAAATATTACCTAATATTTTAATAACATTCTGTGAATAATTACTTAGTTTAGTCTTTATATCATTGTTAATCTCTCTTATTCATGGCTTCTGGTGAACATTTTTTTTTCAAAATTGTCACTAATAGTATTTGTCAAGACAGGCTAGGTTATGTGGTAACAAAACACCCTCAAATTTCCGTGGCCTAGCAGAATAAACAAAAACCCCTGAGAAGTTTGACAGGGGCTTTATTCCATTCAGATATTTTGTCCCATAGGCAAGAGGAGGTGATCTCCACCCGTTGTTCTTGGAATCACACAGCCTCCTTAGCTGAAGTGGCAGGGAAGAAGAGAACTGGAGAGTCAAATGTAGGATTTCTATTGCCTCCACTAAGAGGTGTTACATGCTAGTTTTTCTCACATTTCCTTGCCCTAAACTATGCAAGGGACTAAGAAGTGCATTTTCCATAGCCCCAGAAGGAGAGGGTGACTAATGTTGTAACACTTGATAATGTCTCCTGGAGTTCTTTGTAATACATATCGTCTATCTTCTTAATTTTGTTTTAATGAATTTTATTTTTCAGTCTTTGTAGGTATGATATGTGTGTGTTTATTAACCACTTCAAATCTTTTTCATGAATAGAGCCTGTGGAAAATAACCTCCTGAGATTTTTCCTGGGAAAATTGGGTTTGTTCATCATTTTGCTATTTCTACTTCATGTTATGTTATTTGAGGGGGGTAATTCTTTAACACTTTGCGAATTTGCATCTGTTGTGTTTTGTTAGTTTCAAAAAAAAAAACCTTATGCCTAGAGAATTTAGTCATCTTCCAGAACTATTCCACCAAAAACTCCCTCAAATCACCTGGAATTATTAGTACTCTTTACATTCTTTATGGAAGCAAATACTTCTTGGATCTAAAACTTAATGGAAGATTAATCAACATAGAGCAATGACAACAAAACATCTTTAAAAACCATTTTGCTAAACGTTTATATATTTGTCAAAACCCAGACTATTTTAATTGTGGCTAGGCACCACAAAAAGCAAACAGGAATAAAACCCTCAGAGAAATCTGCTTATAAAGTATACACTTGAATAATGCCAACAAAAACTAGAAAATCCTCTTAAGTTTATGATTTTACTAATGGAAGTAATGTGGCTCAGTATAAAAAGGGATTCAGAACATCATATGTGTAATCTTTTTAAAATTTATTTTAAGAATTGGCTAATAAATACGATGACTCTCAGTCTGTCTTACTATTTTTCTTCCATATGGTCAGAAACTTAAGAAGTGTCTTATTTCTCAGGATTTTTTTTTGAATTTTCAAATTCAAATCCTACTGAGAAACAAAGTGAAAGCAGATGAGAACAAAGAGCTTTTTGTAAATATTCTTATAAAGTATTTTCTTTCAAATACAAAAATGATTCAATCTTGCACTTAATTTGAATTTGGGTATATAAGAGGTAATAGTTATTCCAAGGCATTAGGTAATAGAAATATAGCTATGATATCTTCACCTCCAATGTTAGAATTGCTACCTCCTTCCACAGAGAGGACACTATGAAACAAAATAGATTTCTTCTGGAGATTTGTCAGGAGTAGGAAGTTACACTTAAACACCTAAACTCTCATTTCCACAAATAGAGCTATTTACAAGTCTATTGTTTCTGCTTTCAAAACCCCTTTTGAATTACTCCTGTCCTCCCTGCTCACTGTCATCAGCCAAGTTCAAGTCACCATTCTGTCTTGCTCAAACTACTGAGCCATGCAAGAGCTTGATGATCTACCTGTTCTAGACCTTGTACTGATGTAGCCTCTGTTCTGAGGTCTAAGCGATAGTGTAGAAACACTAATTAATAATGTTCTCCTATCACTTTTCTCCTCCTGGACACATTTCAGTGGCTGTTCTTGCCCACAGGATAATCAAGTCCTCATTGGGTCTTGCAAGACTTGTCCTGATGATCTACTTCCCACCTCTTCAGTCTCTTCAGCTACTATTTCCTCCTGTTTCTCCAACTCAGTTGCGCTTTTACTCTCTCATACAGCAGGGCTCTCCTATTGGGGTACTTTGAAGTGTGTATTGGGAGGCAAAGAAAAGTAGAGGAACGTGAAAGTAAAAACTCAAAGAACTATTTGGATAATAAAGACTGTGAGCTCATGGGATACACATAGGGAAAACTAAAATCTTAACAGAAATATTCTTCATTTTACACTAATTGTTTCAGATTTTATTTGTAAATCTGATGTGGCCTGACTGGATAAATCATTTAAAAGTGTTTATAATTTGGACAGTTTCTGTTTGGAAACAGGGCATCTCTGTGGAAAAGGACCTTAGTGACTAAAGGGAAAACTTGGTTAGTTTCCTGTGTATAATATGTTGCTCTAAATTCATTACCTGGTTTCATAAATCTTTCTTTTTATGGGTATAGCTGTACATTTTTAGTTTCAGGTGAAGCCATCAATCTATCCATTTAATTGTTTTTAATGCATTTTTGTTCAGGCTAGTTTATACAAACCCTGAATTGTGAATCGATCAGTCACTAACCAATTAAACCTGGTCTCTTTAAAAAGCGACCACAATCCACGGTAGATTCTGAGTTTTTATTTGTGAATAGTGCAAATAGAATGATTTATTATTTGGAAGTAAGAACTGTGGGACACGCCTTGAAAGTACAATATTTTTTGTATAGATTTTATGTTTTTTTTTTCCTGTGATAACTTTACAGTATGCTGAAAGAGATTACAGATAATAGTTTGTTTCTTGATTATCTCACCTTTGACATTTAATTTAGATTTTAGTTTTTATTACAGAAATCATAATGATTAAATCCTAATAGTGAGCCTAAGGGGATCTTAGATAATTAGCTAATATTTAGAAATGAAGAACTTGCATGAGTGAGCTCTAGTTCCATGTTTCAGAGCTCACTGGAATCTCAGAGATTAAAAACCTGATTCATCATTTCTTTTTAGGTGCTCTTTGCATTATGTGGGCTGAGATTAGGTCTCCCTCCATTTGGTTCCTGGCTTCTATTATGGCTTTTTACTGGCAATAACTAAAAATATGATTTCAGCTTTGATTATATTTTAAAACTATACTAACTAAAACCCTGGCCATATGAAAAAGCTTCCAGCATGGTAAGGACTATCAATGTCAGAATATGAATTCAAAGGACAGCATCTCATTTGTTCTAATACTCTATGTGAAACAGTCCAGAGGGCCAATCTGCCTCTAACCCATAGGAGATAGGAAAAGAATCTATTTGAAGGTGATACCTTGGCTTTAAAAACTAATTAATTTTATTATTTATAAAAGGAAGAATGATTTTTTATTAGTATATTCGGCAAATTAGCTCTGTAATTTCTGCTTTTACTTATTTCTAAAGTAAAACTCTTTACTATACAGTTCTTAACTGGGGGTTCTGACTTCAGCCTTGACATTCTTCACAAAAATAGATATTGTTTTCTATATTAGTGTCGGTAGACAGGACATCTGTGTCCATAAAATGTGTTTTTCTTTGGTTATTTTAGTGTGGCAAATACAGGCAAATATAAACCATATTTAGAACTGAGCATTTTTTCCTTCTTACTTTCTGAATCAGATGTTATTATAGAAAAATGTGGACATAACCTGAAATAATAGATTAATATATTGCTTCCATAACATGTGGTAAATTTAACCTTGAAATAAAGTTTTAAAAAAATTCTCAGGATGATTACTTTGCTTTTTGCAACTGCTTTTAATCCTCAGCTGATCTTAGTTTCCATATTTCCTATCTGCTTGTGTTGTTGACTTAGAGTTTTAAATTTTGACCTCCCTGAAGGAAATCCCTAGAGTTGTTTTTTCAGGGAGAATTGTAGAAGGGATGTAGACATTGGCTTATATTTCTTCTTTTCTGATTTTAGTGTTTTTTTTTTTCCCTATCGTCACCCCTTTGGGAACATCCAAGAGTTGGCATAAATTTTCATTATTGTTCAAAAAGAAAGATTTTTTAATTAATAAAAACCTAACTTTCCCTCAATGAAATGAGTTTTGCTAATTAAGAGGCTCTGATTTCTATCAGTGTTAATACCTGTCAAATATCAAACAAATGTCTTAGTATTAATCCAGGTGGTATCATATCACTTGATTGTAGAAATATTTCATGAGGCATAAACAAGAAGACAAAATTAATTATTATTTACTTAGCTTGAATTAATAATTACTCGACTTAATCAATTTCAAATTAAAATTATTTTCAAAGTCAAACTGCAAAAAAGAGTCTCAATGGTTTGGGGGCAATGATTTTGTAAGAGAATGAAGGAGAGTGTTTGTTTTCCACATTCATAATTTCTACCCATGTTTAAAATTGTAAATATTATTTGCTTAAAGCACAAACTTCTATCTTTTCTGACAAACAATATTCAGAGAAATAGTAAATGAGTGGCACATGGGACCTGATAGCATTTTCTAAGCCATTCCCCTGACATCTTTATGAACATTTTATCCAGATTTATGTGTTTATTTTATTGATTCTTTTTATTTATAGCTCTCTTTATTTCCTAAAAAAAATTAAGAATTATTTCAACATATATTTAAAAATAAATAATTATAACATGTATGTTTTAAACTTGATTTTTTTAAGAAAGGTCAATGCCTGCTAATTTTTAGTTAAAACCCATCTAGTACTTGTAAAAATAAGTGATTATTAGGCAGAACCATTTGGATGGTTTTAAAATACATCTGAAAATTCTTTCCACACCTCTTTTTAAAAGGTGGAGTTTAACTCCTCTCTACCAATGAAGGCTGAATGAGTGTCTCACTTCTAAGGACTAGAACATGGTAAGTAATGTTGAGTAATACTGGGCCTCCTGCTTTCATGTGAATACACATGTTAGAAACTCTGAACCAACACATAAGAAGTCCTTGAAGATGCCATGCTTGAAAGAGGTCCTATGGAGAGACATATAGAAATAGGAGGACATGTCTGAGGAACCCAGCTGTCCAGCTCTTCTCTGAATATTTCCAGCTCTGGTACCAGATGAATGAGAGAAGGTTCCTGGCCATGTTCCATCCTAAGCCTCCACCTGACTGTGTCGTCATTAGGGCAATGGAACCAGAAATGAATAGCCAAGCCACTCTAAAAGTGCTGACCCCTAGAAACTCCAGATTGTTGTTTTTAAGTAAGCAATCAGGTTTTGGATCATTTGTTAAGCAGTTTAGACACCTGAAACAACTACCACTACACAGTTGAATAGTTGCTGAGGGATATGAAGGCCAAATAAATGAATGCTCCTTTCCTGAAAAGGTTAAATTATCAGGAAAATGTTTTCTAAACTCTATAGATTTT